>CM077097.1:109899107-110499107 GCA_039513925.1 Platanthera zijinensis | reverse complement strand
GGTTGTTTCATTATATGTATTATTTTCGTTAAAAACACGTTTGCTTCATTAATTTTAGTATAAAAGATAGTTAATTAGGTTCATTTAATCGTGTTTTTCATTGTTGAGATTGGTAGGTTAATCATAATTTAAGGATATTGTTATTAACACTTGTAATTTTGCTATCAGTACTTACAAATAAAATTTTTAGGGCTTCTTAAAAAACCTATCCGCACTCACTCTCCGCCGACCAACGCTTCTCGCCTCTTCTGAGACTTTGCGGTTCAGGCGCCCGAACAACTGCCCCTCCCGGCGGCGCTCCCCTCCATTTTCGCTAGTTAATTCGCTGGAACCTCTACTTTACTGTGATATGCTCCCATGTTATTGAGCCTCGAAAAGGAGGACCCGGACAAGCTGGCGGGAAGGGGGCGTGCAATATTTGAATGTTTGGAGCGCTATTTTTGTCTATTTTATGACTTTATATGTGGTGGTGTAACCCTTGTAACCCCCCGGTCTACTATGGGTGCGCTACAGTTTTGCAGACCAGTGATCCCAACCCCTCTTCATGGATCTGATTGCCGCAACCGCTAATTCCAATGACGGGTTGTTGAGGTCGAGGCTTGAACCCCAGACCTCCTAGATAAGAAAGCTCTAAACTGGCCCTCATCACCAACTGAACTTTATGTTGAGTGGGCTGTGGAGTGAAGACTGTCTTCCTCCCTTCCTGTGTGATCATTCATTCAGAGCCGGGCTCTCAAGGGATAATCTCTGTTTTGCTGTTTTGTTTCGAATTATGCTGTGGAAGTGTGGAACATTGTTTTATTGTACCTTATCAATATCAATCCGTGTGTTTTGCTCTCTACCTGTTTGTATCTCTGATTCTCTCTAGCTCTTGTCAAGCAAGATCATATCAAGGTATCGGAGCCTCTCATCCTCCGACCTCTAGACTGTCGTCCTCTTCGAAGGATTTCCACCAGGATATGTATACTCTCAAATTGTAAGAGGAAACCATGTTAAAATCCATCCAATCTATGACGGACCAGCAACACCGCTATCTCGAGGAGGTAAAGGTCATGCTTGAGTCTCAACAAAGTCGTGCCTTGGAGGAAGTTAGATCGTTGTTTGGAAGCTGGTGTGCTGACCGTTCGGTCGACTCTGGTACCTTTGCTTCACCCTCTGACGGGAGTTCGCAACAATCTCCTTCTACGTAACTCGTAACAAGGCTGGCGTGACTAGAGTTTTCTTATTTTTTTGTGGGGAGGGCCTGCTGGAATGGGTCTACAAATGCAACCAATTTTTTGAAATCGACAACACCCCATCAGATCTCAAGGTCAAGGTAGCTTCATTCCATTTGGTAGGGAAAGCTTTATATTGACATCAAGCGTACATGAAGGCACGTATTACACGGGAATGACCTACGTGGGAAGCATATAGTCAGGCTTTACAAAATATCTTTGGATCCATTTTGCTCGACGACTCGATGAGTGAGCTCAAAAATCTCTGTCAACGCACATCGGTTCACGCATATCTCGATGTGTTCGACCTCCTCCTGCATAGAGTCAGCATTCTAGAGGAACATGCGGTTAGTTTTTGATTGGCTGGTTTCAATGACGAGATCAGGCAAGCAGACACCATAACCTGTATAACCCTCCACGACCTCTGTTATTCATCACCAAGGGATTGACTGCCAGCACCCTCATTTTGATTCCCATCCAAAACTGCAGCCAACTCTCTACCTCTAACAACTCTAGTTGCTCCTTTTGAACAGCCTCGGCAGGGCCGTCGACTCACATCAGCGAAAATGGACGAGAGGTGCCGCAAAGGACTTTGTTTTTGGTGTGGTAGCCCCTTCACTTTGGGCCATAAATGTTCAGGCCGAAGACAGTCGTATGTCATTGAAATTGTGTTGGGCGATGAGGAGGATGAATCAGAACTAGTTAGGCATGAAGAGGAGTCGCTTATGCAAGAGGACTAGGGAGACGATCAACATGTAACCCAACTCTCCATGCATGGTTTGACGGGTATACCTCATTTTTATACCATGTGGGTCATGGACTGCTACCAGGGACAACCTATTGGCTTGTTAATCGACTCGGGAAGCACATATAATTTTTTGGATAGCACGGTCGACGGCGTCAACATGACTACAATGTAAGATCACCCTGATTCCCTCATTCAACGTGGTGGTGGCGGACGGGCAACACCTCTATAGTTCTCACAAGGTTGCGGATTTTTGTTGGCGCATGTATGGGGCAATGTTCGCATCCGACATGCTACTTCTCCCATTGTTCGTGTGCGAGTTAGATCTAGGAATTCAATGGCTTGTCACACTGGGGGTGATTCAGTGGGATTTCAACAACTTTACAATGGAATTTACAATCCAAGGGAAGACGTCGTTACGAGGATCCAAGAACCTAGTCGGGACAACGATGAAGCAAGGACGAATGGAGAAGTTGTTGCCAAAACCTTTGCAACATTCAAGAGTGCATCCCTTCAAGACAAAGTGAGGAGTCCACCTTCCATCCTCCTTGCATCCTCACGGGACCTGTCTTACCCAAGGAGGCTGATCGACAGTTACAGGGGTTATTAGCAAGGCTACAAAATTGATTGCAGATCCACGTAGCAACATCGCAATGGACGGCCAGGAGACGGGCCGAATCCAAAAAATTTCTTAGTTCAGCAGGTGAAGCTGAGTCCAGGATTTTGGTCCCAAAACACATAACAATGTGTAAGCATTTAGATAAGAAATCGAGCGTGCCCGCAAGGTAGACCAAATATTATCGTAGCTGTTGGTGTCCATGGCGGCGGCTGCACGTTCTCCTGGAGATTTTTATGTTCATCTCCGCTCAAAATCGGCAGAACTGTGCACGCCAATTGCGTCTATTTTACCGGCAATGAAATGGTTTAAACCATTCTGGCGCAGAAGAAGGCAAAGAAGACTCGGAAGGTAACAAACCTGATTCTCCTGCCGTTCATGCTCATAGACTATTTCATTCTGGTCAATATTGATTTGTACCCCCTTCGTCTGTTGTTGCTAGATTATTTTGAAAGAGGATGTGGCCAAGTTGGGGAAGAAGGGGGAGCTGCTTGAGGTCATGGCAGAGTTTTATCAGAACTATCTTTTGCTGTCGGGAAGGGCCCATATTGTAACTCCTTTGTTCCTTAAGTACACTTCTTATGTGGATTCTTATTTTCCATCAAAGCAACTACTTCTACAATTGTAATTCAATCGCAACCCAAGTGAACACTGATTACAAAATGTTTAGAACACTTAATAGTTGTTTCCTTACAGACATTGTAATTTTAGATCTTTTGTTGAGCTATGATTTGTGAAGTTTTTTTTTGATTGAATTAGAATGTACTTTTTTGAGATTTAGATAGTATATTTTTTGATAGTGTAGACATTGTATTGCTACATTATGTCATTTTAAGATGTGGGTTGTTTCATTATATGTATTATATTCGTTAAAAGCACTTTTACTTCATTAATTTAAGTATAAAAGATAGTTAATTAGGTTCATTTACTCATGTTCATCATTGTTGAGATTGGTAGGTTAATCATAATTTAAGGACATTGTTTTTAGCACATGTATTTTGGCTATTAGCACTCAAAAAACAAACTTTGTAGGGCTTTTTAAAAAACCTAGCCGCACTCACTCTCAGCCGACCGACGCCTCTCGCCTCTTCCGCGACTTCGTTGTTCAGGAGCCCAAACGATTCCCCGGCCCGGTGGTGCACCCCTCCATTTTCGCTGGTTAATCGCCGGATCCTCTATCGCATCCGCTTCATCGGTCAGTCACCGGATCCTCGACCTCATTTGTCAGTCAGTCGCCGGATCACCACCCTCTAACTTTCATTGACGTCATTTAGATATTATTGGAGGCGTAACATCAACTGTAGTTCGCAGTGAAATGAAGTATCTCGAACTTATCTTTCCAAGAGGGTTGTTGAGAAGAACCTCGGTATTCTTTACTTTTCGCTAGGTTAAAACTTAAAAGGTAAAAGTAATTTCATGCTTGCGAAGTCCGAGATCTTTATTTAAATCTGATTCAATCGGGCTTATAAATTTCGTCTTCTTAAGAGTTGCCTCGCTTTAATTATTGCACCAACTTTATATAGGACATGCATTGATATCCAACAATCATTATTCTATAATACTAATTTTGCTCTCCAGCTTTTGAGTTTTCTGCTTTATTTTGTTACATATTTATGCTTGCTGATACTCGTCAGTCGCCGGATCCGGGAAATTGTAATGCTTTATTTACTATGTTTAAGTTTTTTTTAAAATTGTGAGTGCGGATAGCGATTTCTGAAATGCATGTTTGTGGATAGCCAAAAGTGCGGATAATCAAATGTGCAAATAGCCAAAAGTGCGGTGCTAATAACAATGCCCTAATTTAATCAATAAAAGAATGTAACTACCTAAACTAAGCTATCATTGATGATTACCCGGTCAAACATGTTAGCAAATCGTTTGATAGCACTGCATATGGTTTTTCATCATCAAGTAACTAATGATAAAAACATAGAACTTATATTTGCAACATATAATTGTTTATAATATTTCCCACTGCTTTGAATTTTTCTCTTGCACATTAATTTCTTGTAAACAATAAATATTTATTCTCCTGATCATTGTATCCCCAAATTATCTTCTCTTCCCATTCAAAGTCCTTAAATTTCATACTTCTTGAATGAATAGTTACATGTATGAATACATTTATATAGGGAAAGAGAAAGGAGAGAAATCTCAATCCAAGATGTGAGACTAATACAAAGAGAGAGAAAAAGAGAGAAAATGGGCCCCTAGATGGGCCCTAACTAAGGCTTTTCTAACACCCTCCCGCAAGCTGGAGCGTACAAGTCGTAGGCACCAAGCTTGGATAAAAACTGGTAGTATAGCGGCCGGGAGAGAGCTTTAGTCAGGATGTCAGCAACTTGGTTTGTAGCCGGAACATGCTCCAAATCTATCTTCTTTGACTGTACCTTTTCCCAGATAAAGTGACAGTCAACTTCAATATGCTTTGTGCATTCGTGAAAGACCGGATTCTTGGCAATACGTATTGCTGCTTGACTTTCACAGAATAGTGTCGTCGGTGATGAGAGACAAACACCCAAGTCTCCTAGAAGGCTCTCAAGCCAGGTTAACTCAGAAACAACAGCAGCCATAGCCTGGTACTCGACTTCAGCAGAAGAGCGAGCAACCACAGTCTGTTTCTTGCTACGCCAGGTTATGAGATGTCCACCAAAGTAGGTACAGAAACTAGTTGTGGAACGTCTGTCATCAATGGATCCAGCATAGTCAGCGTCAGAGTACGCGACAAGAGATAGAGATGTGGATGGGTTGTACACAAGCCCTTGTCCTGGAGCTGTCTTGAGATATCGAAGAATGCGCTCGACAGCCTGAAGATGAGATGTTCGAGGCACATGCATAAAATGGCTCACAACTCCCACGACAAAAGAGATGTCTGGTCGAGTAACTGTAAGATAGATCAGCTTCCCAACCAAGTGTTTATAGTATTCCGGATTTGTAAGCAGTTTGTCGAAGTCGGAGCTGTGGGCCGAGAGCTTGTGATTGGTGTCCATAGGAGTATCCACAGGTTTGCATCCAGAATAACCGGCATCATGAAGGAGGTCCGTACAATACTTCCTTTGGGATAACACAAGACCATCAGAGCGACGTGCAACCTCAAGGCCAAGAAAATACCGAAGGTTGCCAAGATCTTTGGTCTGAAAAACAGAGTTTAACTGTTGCTTGATATGTTGTATCCCTGTATTATCGTCGCCCGTAATGAGGATATCGTCAACATATACAAGTAGGATCACAGTTCCAGTTAACCAGTGTCGGGTGAAGAGAGAAAAATCAGCCGAGCTCTGAATGAAGCCAATATCACAGACAACCTTGCTGAATTTGTCGAACCAAGCGCGCGGGGACTGTTGGAGACCATCCAGCTGATAAAGGGGCCAATGACGATGAACAACCAAGGAGAGAAGAACCCGGACCGTGTTCAATTTGGCCACCAGAGAGAATGTCTCCTCATAATCAAGGCCATGCTGCTGAGTAAAACCCCGGGCCACGAGGCGGGCCTTTAGACGCTCAACCATGCCATCCGCCACATGTTTAACAACAAAGACCCATTCGTAGCTAACACAGTGTTGGCCGGCAGGAAGAGGAACTAGATCCCAAGTCCGGTTAGCCCATAGAGCCTGCATTTCATCGTCCATGGCTGCCCGCCACCCCGGGTGTTGAAGCGCCTCCTGCACAGTGTTAGGAATAGAAATAGAGGAAAGAGAGGTGGCAAAGGCGTAGAGAGGTGGAGTCAGCCGGTGGAGAGAAACGTAGTTGGTCAAGGGATGAGCTGTAGAGGCGGGAGCTGGATCTGCCGTTGCTGGGGTGTCGCTGGGAGCAGGGAGCTGGTGCTGGGAACCATCCTGGGAGCAACGACGAGTGTAGACACGGATAACGGGCGGAGGAACCCGAGGGGGAGGGGCAGGAAGAGAGGAGGAAGGAGATGGCAGAGAAGAGGGCGTGACTGGTACGTCAGGTCGGGTAAGAGGAGGAGAGGAAGATGGGGTGGGGTAAGGTAAGTGGAAGAGCTGGTCTTCGTAGAAGGTGACATCCGCCGAGACGACCAGCTTGTCATCAGAAGGAGAGTAGCAAACATACCCCTTTTGAGTATGGGAGTAGCCAACAAACATATATTTGACCGTCCGAGGAGCATGTTTGTAAGAAGGGGGGCCAAGAAGATGAACATAACAAACACACCCGAAGATCCGCGGGGTGAGATAGGTAGTGTTGGTGGAAGGATAGAGTAGTTGGATGGGTGAGGCAAAGTCAAGAACAGACGAGGGTAGGCGGTTGATAAGATGACAGGCTATGAAGACGGAAAAATTCCAATTTTCGATCGGAACCTGCATTTGAAACATGAGGGACCGAGCAACATCGAGAAGATGGCGATTCTTCCATTCGGTCACCCCGTTTTGCTGAGGGGTATACGCACACGAAGTTTGGTGGATGACGCCAAATTCGGTGCATAGATTGGAGAAGGTACGACCAGTTTGCTCGTGAGCATTATCAACGCGGATGACTTTGGGAGGGGTGTCGAACTGCGTACGCATCTCAGTTAAAAAAACACGAAACACAGAGGTAAGTTCAGTACGATCATGCAGTAAATATAGTCAGGTAATACACGAGTAATCATCAATAAAGGTGACAAAATAACGAAATCCAAAGATATCGGGGACTTTATAAGGACCCCATACATCAGAATGAACTAAAGATAAATGAGTACTACTCCTGGTACAGGCAGGGGGGAAGGAACAACGATGTTGTTTGTCGTATCTAAAAGATTCACAAGAGAACTCCCGTTAAGGAACATCAGGAAGAGCCCGCTTGAGAATCGGAAGGGGAGCATGCCCAAGGCGGCGATGCCAATCGACAGTGGAGATGGCGGAGAGAAGAGTGGGTGGGATATCCAAGATGTACGGCTCATTCACCAGTTGCCCCTTACCAATGATACTCCGGATGCGGCGATCCTGCATAAAAAAGGAAGAAGGAGAAAAAGTTATGCAGCAATCAAGGTCGTGCGTCAGACGACTAACAGAAAGTAAATTGAAAGGGGACCCCAGAACGTGAAAAACCGAGAAGAGAGAAAGGGTCGGTGTAAGTCGGAGAGGAGCGGCGCCAGAGACCGGTAGGGTGGCACCACTGGCCACAGTGATACACGGAGGATGAGCCGTCTGGAGATAGTTGGGGGGCTTCTGGGAGGTAATATGGTGAGTAGCGCCGGAATCTACGATCCAGCAGGGGCTATGAGAGAGACAGGTTATACTTTCCGCAACAAAAGTCGCAACCGAGCCGGAGGAGCGGCCAAGGGCACCCTGTAGCTAGTGGAGTTGGGTGCGGAGCTCATCGATATCTTGGCGGGTAGTGGATGTCGGATCCTGGGCAGAAGCCCCAGTTGGAGCAGGAGCAACAGAGGATGTAGCAGCATGGTGGGGAGGGAGACCATGCTTGCGGTAACAGGTGGCTTCAAGATCCCGGCTACAACATGTGCATTTCATAGAAGAAAGACCACCACGTTCACGTCCCCGAGACGGAGGTCGGCCCCCTCGAGTTGAAGATCCACGAGCAGGAGGAGGGGTTGGAAGGAGAGGTTGTTGAAGAAGAGCCGGTGCAAAGCCGGGAGGAGCCTCAGTAGGAGGCGTAACTTTAAGCAGCATGGAGCAGACATCAGACAACGAAGGAGTCGTCGTGGAAGAGAGGATCTGGGCCCGAACACTATGCAGGTGGGGAGGAACACGGGACATCATCATCGCAATGGTGACAACCTCTTTCTGGGCCCGTTGAGTAGCTAGATCAGTAGTTGGAGGCTGATGTTGAATCCAAGCCTCGGCCAGGGTCTTGGCCTGGACCACGAAAGAGATCATGTCCCCGAGAGCACCAGGAGCAAGGTTCTGAAGGTCGGAGAGAATATCATATAAGTGTTGAAGACTGTTGTGTCCAGAGTAAAAGGAGTGGAGCTCCTTTCATATGGACTTGGCTGTGTCATGATACATGGTCATCCTGTAGGGCTCGGTGTCCATAGAGTTGATGAGCCAGAACTGGACCCGACCATCATCGCGAAGCCAGTCATCAGAGGGGGGAGCTCGAGTCAAGTGGTGAAGAAGACCCTTGGTCTGCAGAACACGACGAACAGAGTGAACCCATTCAACGAAGTTCCGTTTGCCGGTAAGAGAAGTGGTAGTAATCCGGAGCTCATCACGGAGTTCCGGAGCGCAGAAGGCGCACGAGCTGGAGGAGCAGATGTAGCAGCGGAAGTGTCGGAAGCCATGCGGCTAGCAAAAGAGGCCGGTCGGCTAGCAAGGAGAAGACCGGACGGTTAGCAAGAGAGGCCTGGCGGCTAGCAAGGAGAAGACCGGACGGCTAGCAAGAGAAGCCGAGCGGCTAGAAAGGAGAAGATCGGGCGGCTAGCAAGAGAAGCCGGGCGGCTAGAAGGAAGAGGTCGAAGAGAGAGAGAGAGGGCGGTAGAGAAAGTAGTCGCACGGTCTCGGCGGACACACCAGCGACAAGGAAGGTCGCGACCAGGATGCGGCTATGGGAAGAGGAGAGAGACCGCTTGCGACTAGACAGGTCGCAGCGACTAGTCGGGGATGAGGTTAGAGAGGAAGTCCGCACGGTCAAGGTTAGTCCACCAGCGACAAGGAAAGTCGCGACCAAGATGTGGCTAAAGGAAGAGGAGAGAGACCGCTAGCGACTAGACAGGTCGCAGCTACTAGTTGGAGATGAGATTAGAGAGGAAGTCCGCATGGTCAAGGTGAGTCCACCAGCGGCAAGGAGATGCCACGACCTAGATGCGGACTGCAAAGGAAGCGGTTAGAAGAAGACAAGCCGCGCGGATAGCAAGGGAGGCCGCGCGGATAGAGAAAGAAACAAGAGAGGGTGGCCCCCACGTGCGAGAGATTATAAAAGAAAGGTAGGAGGGGGGGAAGAGACGTGGAGGCCACGAGAGATACAGAGTAAGGGAAGCGGTTAGAAGAATACAAGCCGCACGAAACAACGGCTAAGATGGAGAAGGGGAAGCCGCGCGGGCAGCGGGGAAGAGCAAGTGGTTAGAAAGAGGGTGACCGCGAGAAGCTGCGGACAGAAGACAGAAAACCCAAGGAGGAGACCGCTAGCTCTGATACCATGTAAAGAGAGACATCAAACCTTGTATATACTTCTTGAATGAATAGTTACAAATATGAATACATTTATATAGGGAAAGAGAAAGGAGAGAAATCTCAATCCAATATATGGGACTAATACAAAGATAGAGAAAAGGAGAGAAAATGGGCCCCTAGATGGGCCCTAACTAAGGCTAACAACTTGCATCATGTCCTGGTGATCTCCTAGTAGACCATTGATGCCACACGAATCTCAGGTGGCGGAGGACTGATCCCCATACACTAGATGCAGTGCAAATGATCACATGATGAATGCAATGAATCTACGATGACCTTAAAATGAAACATGAACACTCTAGAATCACCTGCAAGCTAACACACACTCCAATCAAATGTAAACGTAATGCATGTGCAAATAATTTGGTCTAATTGAAATTTAGCCACGGGCAATTAATTATGAAGTTTTTAAACAGTCGCACAGTTCACAAAATTAATTTAGAAATAGCAAGTTGGTCCATTGTTAATGGAGACACTATTAATTTAAGCACACAATGAATAGACCCTGCAAGTCATGCAAATTCATAATACTAAAAGCAAATATAAGATAACATCCAACATAATATGTGTCCCAATACTCAATAATAAAAAAATAATAATTCCAAATAGCGACTTACACGTGCAGGTAGCGGCAAATGACGGTTTATTGCGGACATCCAAGGTCGCTGCAATGTCGAGTGGTGTCGAAGAAGGGATCTGGATGAGTATGGGCTGCAGGTTGGTTTGTGGGGAGGTCTTGGGTATGAGGGGGTGCCTGGTTTGTGGAGTCCACGACAAAGGGTAGAGGAGGTGTTTACGGTGGGAAGGGTGGGATTGGGGGAAGGATATGTGGGAATCGGTTGTGCAGGGAGGTGGTTGGGAAGGTTTGGTGAAGGGGAGTCATGGTGGTTGGTTGTAGGGGAGGAGGCGGCGATTACCTTGGAGCCGCACCAAGGAGGGGGCGGGATCTTCTTCCGACGCCGCACCAGAAGGGAGGACCGACGGTTGCAAAATAGTAGCTCAACTTTTGATGCCCTCAGCCGCCCCCGACATGTTTAAATACAACATAATAAAAATAGAGCACCCAGATCGGACGACTCATAATGTCTGAACCGATCGGGTGTCAAAACAACTTGAAAATATAAAATAAATACATGAAATTGACCGAAAAAATCATCCGGGCACATCCGTGGACTCGGATCGTACGAATGAGTAGCTGATCACTGCAATCTTCATCAATCATTGCCTGCATCTCACTACAATGGTGCTTCTCTTTCAGTAAAGCACTCGAAACTTTTTGGTGATTGTTATTAGCACTACAGTTTTGGCTAGTCGCACTACATTTTCTCCTAATTTCTCGCGTCTTTTGAAAATATGTCTTCTACATGCATTTTTAGGAAAAGTGTTCAACACTAAAGTTATAGATCTCGACGAGATCTATAACACTTTCGTGTTGAACACTTTTTCTAAAAATACATGTACAAGACGTACTTTGGAAATACACTCAGATTTCGCGTCTTTTAGAAATACGTCTTATACATGCATTTTTAGGAAAAATGTTCAACACAAAAGTTGTAGATTTCGTCGAGATCTAAAACTTTCGTGTTGAACACTTTTCCTAAAAATACATTTACAAGACGTATTTCCAAAAGTCGTGAGAAATTATGAAAAAGCGTAGTGCGATTAGTCAAAACTGTAGTGCTAATAACAATCATCTACTTTTTTTTATATAGCTTTACAAAAATATATATCTTTTTTCGGTCAATAAATGGTTGTCTGCTAAACATGAATTTTCAACAAGAAGTGAATAAAATTGTATCACTTGGGTGTTTACAAAATAAATGAATCAATTAGCTGTTTGATTCTGAATATTTATTGTTTTATCCTTTGATTTTCTTACTACATGTTGTGTTTTTGTTAATGGTTATTTGAACAAGTTGCTTCTTACTGAATTTAGTATGCTTAAAAGAATGACAGTTTCAAACAATATTATATTTTCATCAAAGTTGTCAGGATCGCGATCCGGATCAAAAGATCTTACGATCCAACGATCCAGATTTTGTAAATCGATCCTGATTTTGTAAAGCGATCCTCGATCCGACCTTACTATCTGATCCGATCCTATCTCAAAACGATCTCATCTAGGATCTCGATCCTGACAACTTTGATTTTCATAAGAACTAAATAGTTTGACATCATGTGGTGGAGTCTTTTTATTATGGGTGTCTGCTTGATGAAAGAAATTACATTTAACACTATCAAAGTTAACATTATAGGGTTGTTTTAAAAGATGTGTTTGGGATGTCGTTCCCATACTGGTGTGATTTTTGTTGGAAAGTTGTTACGGACCTATTTCTGCAGAGGTCGGAGTATTGGTCGAGGACTGAGAGGATGGTGGTGGAGGGTATAACGGAGCCTTGACCGCGGCTGCCTAAGTGGGGTTGCTCGTTAGAGGAGACCAAAGATCTCACACACAATAGATAGGAAATAAGCTTTTTCTTGCTTACCCATCACAACCCTCCATTTGTCTTTATATAGGCTTACAACATATAAAGAGACAAACAACAATAATGACACCTAATACTAGGCTCGGTGCTTGATAACGTCTAGGCACCTAGATAATAAAGATAATCATAATAGACGATACACAATCCATAACATCTCTCCCTCCATCCAAAACGAGTTTAGCCTCAAGCTCAAGGGAGATGGATAATGGCGAGAGCTTCATCCAACGCCCTCCTCGTCAGAGTCCTCGACGTGCAAGTAGAAAAGCTTTTTGCTCTTGTGTCCGCGAGTGTACTGCTCGTCGCAATTGAACATAGTCCATGAGCATGTTGTTCCAACATCTCGGCCCGAGATAAGCGACAGATTGGCAGAGCGGCATAACCCTCAGTATGGCCCTGCGGAGTGCTGATATCGGGCAAGTAGGCTTCATGTGCCAACTGGAGGCGATTGTCGCATTGTCGAGTCAAACTCATAGCAGTCGCTAAGTCTGGTGGGGCCTCAAATTTGATATCTAGTCGCAGGAGATCGCGAAGTCCTGCAGTGAAGATGGGGACCTGCATCTCTGGGGAAAGTGGGACATGTGTTAGAAGAAGTTGAAACTGCTCCAGGTAGTCGTCCACCAAGCCTGTCTGGCGTTGAGTTGTGAGCACTGAGGGGGTTACTGTGGATGGGGGGGAATCGCAGGTTGCAGAGTCGTTTGAAATCGTCCCATGTCAGACCCAGCTGATCAGTGAGGAGACGAGTGGCCCAAAGCGAAGCCGAGTCGAGAAGATGGAAGGAGGCCACAGGGAGTCATTCAACTGTCGGAGTTTATTGGTGGCTGAAGAATTGCTCACACCTGGTGAGCCAACTCAAAAGATCAGTTTTTCCATTGTAGGTGGGGAATTCCAGTCAGATATAGCGCAGCAGAATAGCCGCGTCAGGACGTAGTAGGGTTGGTGGAGGTGACTTTTGGCGGATGAGCAGCGGAAGCGGGACTTGGCTGCTACTAGCGTGATCCGTGGGTGGGGTGGCAACCACGGGAGGTGCTACTGTTAGTCCATTAAGCTTGGTGGCAAGGGTGGCCATGTCATCTCGATGACGTGTGTCGGCGTCCCAAAAGCGTGCTTTTATATCCTGAAAGCGTGCATCCATGGCGGATATAACTGCGTGTAGCCGGTTCATAACCTCCAAGAAGTCGTCCGAGTCTCCCATATTGTGGATGGAGGTAGCACGGGATAAGGAGCGGTGACGGCTAGATTGCTTGGAGGCGACAGTTTGGGAGGTGCTGCGAGATCCGCGTCGTCTCCCATTGGTGGCACAAGAATACAAGCTGATGGCGTGGGAAAGCCCCGAGGAGAGATAAATTAATTCTCTTGGATTGCAATGGGCTCACTGTTTTACTGCCTTGGCTTGACTTGAAAGCTGAGGGAATAAATAGGCGTTGTTTATATCTGCATAGAGCTCAAGAGTAAGGGGTATGCGGTTCTGGCGAATTAAATTAACGCAAGAGGCATTGACTCTTTTAACACGCAAGAGGCGCTGACTCCTTTAACACGCAAAAGGCGCTGACTCTTTTAACACACAAGTGGCGCGTATGGTTTCGAGGGAGGAAGGTGGCACAGGGATCGAAACAAGTAACCGGTGAGCGTTCCTGGAAGCAGACGTGTGCAGCTGAAACCGGTGTTGCGCGGGAGGACCGGCCGATAAAGAAGCGTCGTCGTTTTCCTCGGGTCGGGAGGGTGTTGCGTTGGAGTGCGGAAGCGGCCTGGGGTTGACGTCAGACTGTAGAAGAAGAAACGCAGAGGCTGCAGTGTCGAGGAATGTCGCTCGGGAGTTGTTCGTGTAAGGAAGAAAGGGAACACAGTCACTGTTAATGTCGTCAGCAAAGCAATGGAGTGGAAAAGCAGTGACTATAACGATCCAAGTGAAAAATTGTTGGGAAGGACCGGTAAGCTCTATACCAAAGTTGTTACAGACCTATTTCAACGGAGGTCAATGTAGTGGTCGGGGACGGAGAGGATGGTGGTGGAGGGTACAACGGAGCCTTGACCGTGTCTGCCTAGGCGGGGTTGCTCGTTAGAGGAGAGAGCCACCAAAGATCTCACACACAATAGATTTGAAATATACTTCTTCTTGCTTGCTCATTACAACCCTCCACATGCCTTTATATAACCTTACAACATATAAAGATACAAACAACAATAATGATGCCTAATACTAGGCCCGGTGCTCGAGGCCCTTA
Organism: Platanthera zijinensis; assembly: GCA_039513925.1. Taxonomy (NCBI): domain Eukaryota; kingdom Viridiplantae; phylum Streptophyta; class Magnoliopsida; order Asparagales; family Orchidaceae; genus Platanthera; species Platanthera zijinensis. The sequence continues at coordinate 110,484,697 of CM077097.1, read as the reverse complement.
CATAATGATAACACCTAGATACCTAGATAATAGAGATAATCATAATAGACGATACGCAGCCCATAACAGATGCCTAATGGAGTGACCTAAATGGAGAGGCGTTGATTTTTCAATTTCCCGTGGAGCTCTCTAGATTGAAGAGAATGATTGTTCACCTGTCATTTTGCACTACAGGCAGAGGGCCGGGTCAGCACTCTGTGCTGTGCACTTCCCCTCCACTCCACTCTTAGCAGCTCACCCGACTGCCCCTAAAATATTGCAAGTTCATTCTACATAGGACAAGAAATATTAATAATACAGCATGCAATGGGGATAATTAAACTGGCCAATGGATTGTCGAATTCAAATTTGTAAGAGTTCTATTGTTGGATACTGTTACCGCTTCAGTATTCCTGATTTTTATCTTTTTAACATTTTGAAGTCTTATTAGTTCATTCATTCTGTGCTTGCAAGCATCACTATGTTCTCTATAACTGCTGCATCTATGACACATTCTATGATCCAGGGAGATGAGGATTGAAGAAGAAAGGATTGAGGCTGAGAAGAGGAGGGTAAGGAGTCCTGAATGAATCTTGCACATCTCACATAAACAAAGCTGAAATTGAGAAGCCCTGTATTATATCTATCAAAGAAATCTTATTCTGGATAAATGTGCTCTATGTATTTCTCGGGACAAATCTTCAACATCATGATTTGCTTTGCCCCAATTTTTTGTGGTCAGCCTTTTGTGTCTAGCACCAATACTTTTGGTATAACTTAAGTTTTTCTTAATCATTCCACATATTAAATTTGTCTTGTTGGTGCATATTTTAATCTCCATTGAACATACCCAACTGATGTTTTTTCCATACTACATTGTTTTTGTTACCTGTAGGAGAAAACACTTGCACTAAACAAAATTACTAGATACAATCACGAGGTATGCTCGTGACCAACTTCAAAAGGCCGGTTCCTCCTATAAGCCCCTCTCCAAAATGAGAGATCCAAATACTAACGATCAAAAGATAAAATCTAACACTCCCATGTCACCTCCTTATATAGGGAGGGGGGGCTCACGTATCATTTACTCTAATGCATACAAATAACAATACAAAATACAATAGTAAGTTACACGCCCGTGCGTAACAATATACCCCGCCAGAAAATCGACTTGAGCCCAGTGTCGAAGTGCCGCCCTCCAGCTAGTTGTGTATGCCCGTGAGTGGGCTGCCACAGAAGTTCCCGGAGCTCCTTCCGACGGTACATCTGTGATCATAAGAGCGTCAAAGTCAGCCGTACTGATCTCGTTCATGTCATCCCCGATGAGTAACCAGAACTCCTTCATAGGATAATCATGAGTAGACGAGTAAGGTTGTTTGCAACTGTAGCACATACCCTTGCTCCGTAAGTCATTGTACTCTTGGTTGGACAGACGGTGAGTAGGGATATGACAATTGTTGCATGGGCCCATAATGGTTGGGCGAGGTGGCGGTGGTGGTGGATATTTAGACGGAGGAAAATATGGTTAGTAGGGAGGTTTGGAGGGACGCGATGGGGAAGGAGGGTCCTCAGGCGGCGCCAGAAATTCGGCCTCCACTAGTGGGGAGAGGTCCATGGCTTGGTTGACAGTTAACGGTTGAAGGGTGCAAAGGCGGGCTCGGATATGGGGTTGTATGTCGTGCATGAAGTAGTCCAAGTAATGGTCGGGAGGAAGACCTAGAACATGGGTGACCAATTTGATGAATGCATCAACGTACGAGTCAATGGAGCCGGTCTGACAGACCCCGCAAAGGCGCTCGATCATGGTGGCGGAGTAGCGGTGATCATACTGCTGAATGGGGGCCTCTGTGAGAGCTGACCAGGTAAGGCTGGGAGAGGACTGACGGAGCCAGCGGACCCAATGGAGGGCGGACCCTTACATGTCGATTATTGTTGTGGAGACATGCTGTGTCTGAGGGGTCTGGTGAATGTCAAAAAATTGTTTGACGCGGGCAATCCACTCGTGGGGATCAGTTCTGTTAATGTGGGAATGTCGAGGCGCGGAAGTTGCGGAGTAGGCAATCCCACTAATGTGGGTTCTTCGGGGGACAATGTGTTATGGGAGCCCTAGGCAGAGGCAGCAGTAGGCCCGGAGTTCTGTCCGGGTTGCTAGTTGTGGAGCATGGTCATAATCGACGTGAACTACTCGGCTTGGGCCTCGAGAAGAGAGTTGATGGTGGTGAGGGCGTGTTTGAGGGTTTCTATGCGGGATTCCATCCCTCCCTTTGACATATGAATTGAGCTATGCTGCTGAGAAGAAAGCGGACTGCGACTGCTGGACGGAAGCGGTAGTTGACGGAAGGAAATGTCTCGGCACTAGAGCATGCGGGAGACGAATCGACTCTCGATCTGGCAGGCGCTGGAAGGATCCGATAGAAACGATGGGGTCGGGGGTCGATCTGAACAACGAAAGCGGGAGTTGGCGGATGTGCGCTAGCTGTTGGACGATCGTTGCAAAAGGAGTGGATCTGGAGCTGCGAATGACTGGGAGCAGGGAGGCGGGATGGATGGATCTGGCGGAGCGAGAGGCGTCCGGACCGCTGTCGGCGAAGCAGTCGGCAGACGGATGCTGGATTTGATGGGGGATTAATCGATCAACAAAGTCGGTGGATCGTTGTGGTTGACAAAGTCAGGAGAATCGAGCGATAGAGATTGTATCTGGTGGAGATGACCAGTGTTTACGCGAGAAGAAGGACGCGGAGAGGAACCCGGTGGCACACGATGCGCAAGAGGGGGGGATAGGTCGGACCAATGTTACCTGTAGGAGAAAACACTTGCACGAAACGAAATTAGTGGATACAATCACGAGATATGCTCGTGCCCAACTTCAGGAGGTTGGTTCCTCCTAGATGCCCCTCTCCAAAATGAGAGATCTAAACCCTAATGATCAAAAGTTAAAATCTAACACTCTCATGCCATTTCCTTATATAAGGAGGGGGGGCTCACATATCATTTACCCTAATGCATACAAATAACAATACAAAAAACAATAATAAGTTATGCGCGCGTACGTAACCGTTTTCAACAGGTTTGGTTCTCACCATCTCTCCAAATTAATCAGTTTTGATCCTGTCTTTGATTTTTCAACCTTTCTTTTTAATGTTTCTATAAAATCCAACTTGGCTATCATTAACTTTCACTCATGAGTTTATTCTGCATAGCATAGGTGATTGAATCATAATTTTATTAAGTTTACTTTTAGCCCTCTCGGTATTATTTAGTACAGACAGTACTATTTTAAATATCAGCCTGCCAAACATTAGTTCTGTAAGTTTATATTCCCAACTTCCATATTTTGCCAACCATTTTTGATATGATAGATGCCTTATACTTAGATTTATTACACCCATGCATCACTTATTCTTGTAGGATATTAAATTATAATTATCAATTCTAGCCAGTAATGCGATTCATATCTTAAACATTTTGTTAATATAACAGAACTATGCAATTCACTAACATAATTCACATTTAATATTGTTGGAGTTATTAGTTTTATTGTGATATTTAAGTCTTTAGGTTTGGTTAAGTCTTTATTCCCACATTATGTATGTAGTTATTGAGTTCATGTATGTCATTTAAATACCCCCTTTGTGAGATGAATAAAGTACACTCTATTCTCTCTTTTCTTTCCAACATAGTATCAGAGCCTCTTGATCTGAAATCCTAAAAAATTATTTCCCTGTCTACCACTTTGATTCTCGGTTTTTTTTCCGCCCCCGCTCTCGTGTCGTGCTGCCTGTAGTCCCCCTGAGAGATTTCTCTCCCGCTCCCTTCGACGGTCTCTGATTCAGTCGACGATATATATCAAGGTTTCCCCCAAGGGGCGGCCGTTGCGGAGCTATCGAAGGAGGGGGCCTCCAGGGTGGTCGAGCCGGTTGATGACTGGTTGCAGGCGCTAGCGTCCTGGGGGCGAGGTTGGTCTCAACCATACGCATGTCAAGGGCGCCCGAGACTGTGCGGGGATGGTGCATGCAAAGCCAAGAGCGGATATGGGGCAGGAGTCCCTACATGAAGAAACCCAAGTAATGGTCTGCTGGCAAGCCGGGAACATGAGTGACCAAGGCGACAAACTCGTCAATGTAGTCGTTCAGACTGGCTGTCTGGCGGACGCCGCATAGCTGCTCGATAGCGGAAGAGCCAGAGTACCGGGTGTTGTACTGCCGAATCATCTCTTGTTTGTGCTCGGAGCAGGAGAGGCTTGGGTTGGACTTGAGGAGCCACCGAGCCCAGTGGAGGGCCGAGCCATCCAGGCCAACCACAGTCATAGACACCTTGTTGTACTCCGGGGTGTAATTGAGGTCGAAATATTGCTCCTCCTTGGCGATTCGCCCCATCGGGTCTACGCCGGCAAACGAAGGAATATCGAGGGAGAGAGCGGGTCGGCCCTAAATGGTGGAGGCGGTTGGCCAAAGGAAACGGTCGGCGGTCCGGCGCCGAGGGGAGAGCCATTATCCACAGGCGAGCCAGTGCCGGACGCGGCGGGCACGGGGGTTGCGGACGTCTGGAGGGAGACAATCTTGGAGTGGAGAGCGAGGAGAGAGGCGTGCATGGAGGCGACAAGTTGTTCATGAATCTCGACGCGACGACTAAGTGCTTTGGAGGCGGAATCCGGAATGGAGTCGCCGTAGTAGCGAGTGGTGGGAGCCATGGGGCTGGTGACGACGGTTGGAATGGGAGGATGTGGTTGAAATGGCTGGAAATTGGGCCTGCGTCTTTTTGTGGCTGATCGGCGTCGATCGACGGCTTGTGGGACTGGTCGCGATCGGATGGAAGCATTCGAGCGGAACATACGGAGTAACGGTGAGGCACGGTCGGCGGGCTGGTGGCGGCAGTATCTGGACAGGGAGGCGGCGGAATCTGGACGCCGAATCTCAGAGTGGCAAAACCACAGACGCGGAAGCAGGGCGGGTTGACGGACCGCAAATACGCATGGATTAGGGTTCAATACGAACATCGGAACTGATGCGCACAAACACGAGCATCGACGGCAATTTGGCGGGCGGTGAGGCAGGTCGGACCAAATTAATTTGAACCGGCGAGAGAAAGGCCGGCCGGGGATGAGGTAGAAGAAGGGGATTAGATTTTGAGAGGGAACTTAGAGAGCAGCTCTAATTTGCATTATTCCAAGCATAAACCAGAAATGAGTACAACTTCACCGTGCTGGCACCGCGTCTTTAAGAGGAAATAACAACATATTGAAAAATGCGTATAACCAAATAAGAAATAATAGATTAGGAAATAAATAAAACGTCAGGTTGGCGCCGCGTCTTAAGTCTCCCCTCCCTCGTACGGAGCCGTCGTCGTCTTCCTCCGCGTGTAGATCCGCCACGGTGTCTCGTCATCGTGCAAGTCCGTAACAATGCTTTTGTTCGTTGTACTGCCCTTCATAAAGAATACACTTTTTATCCATGAAGCTCATAAATTTTGCAACTCTAATATTAATTAATGCTTTTGTTCTTATATTTTTGTGAATTTTTTTATTCGAATTCCCCAAAATTCCACCATAATTTAATCATTTAGTGCATGCTTGCATGAAATATCCTTGCTGAGACCTTATTTTTAGGATAACTAGGTCTACTTTTGTCTTGCCACACATTGCGATGTCCCAGCAAAAAAAATTAGTTATTCATAAATTCTGATGCATGTCACAACAAAAACTTGGTAGTTCGAGATTGAGAATATGATAATATGGTGTTTTCTATTTGCTGTTCCTTTTACCTTTTCACAAATTCTGGCAAATGAGCCAGACCTGAAGGATTCTATCATGAACTATACGTTTGTTTAGCTTTTCAATCTAATATCTATTTTATAGCCTTCCCGGCGCTTCTATTATCACTATCAAAATCGGCATATTTGAAAGCATTGTGTAGTTAGATGACCGTTTCTTGAGAAATTATTACTCGCATACGTATATGCAAAGGTAGAAGGGGAGCTTTGGCGCACCGGTTGAGGTGTTGCCGTGTGACCTTGAAGTCACGGGTTTGAGTCCTTGCAAAAATGCAAGGTAAGGTTTACCTACATTTCACCCTTGTGGTGGGACCTTCCCCTGACCCTTGCTGCGCGAGGATGCTTTGTGCACCGGGCTTCCCCCTATACATGGAATCATGGATGCAAATGTGTGTCCGCTGCATTGAATCTGCACACAACTCTAGAGTCGGCCAGTAGGTTGCCCGTGCGCATAAGTGAATGTAAATGTTTCTGCCCATTTTAACATCACGGCAGTCCAAAATCCATGTCGCCCATAATTCATTAGTTCTCTTTGTACGAATGCTTTAACCTCTCTTATTTCTGCCCCGTTCATGCTTAGGTTTCAGAATTTCCCTCTCTTAAGAGAATGCCGAAACATAGATACAAGTGCATGTACAAATACTTGAGCATCTTATACAACTATTTCTTCTCTATGTACAATTTTTTCTATTTTGGAGCTTTCTTACAATGAAATTTGAACTTAAGAATGATAAAACTTTACTCTGATATGGGAAAACCCCAATCATTCCCTTACAAAATTGCTTTGCTTCATGCATAGGTTAAAGAAGAGGCAGAGCAACTTGCCCTAGTTTTCCAGACCGTTGGCGCTTTCAAAGTAAAACGCAAAGGTGGAAAAGGAAAACAAATATTTGGAAGGTAAGATTCTGAAACTTGTCTATTCCATTAACAAATGTCTCTCCTGACTCCCCTGGTGTTGCTAGTGTTACTGCACAAGATCTGGTTGACATAATCAAGGCCCAGCTAAATAGGTATTGTGCATTTTTCACCATTGTTAATTGTTGTTAAACAATTTTTTTCGATGGTCGGGACCAGTCAAATACTCGCTATATGTCGATCTTCCAGGGATGTCGACAAAAGAATTATCTCTCTTCCAGAGATTCGTGAAACCGGAGAGTACCTCGCCGAGCTTAAACTCCACCCGGAAGTCACCGCGGAAATTAGGCTCAACGTATTTGCTAATTAGCTTCTTTGACCGTCCGTCTCATCAAAATACTACTGACACATTTGCCCAACCGTCTTCATTTGTTCTCTATAACGACGATATATATCAAGGTTTCTTCGCATTCCCGAGTTTCACGAACGTATGTTCTCTAGAAGATCGCTGTTTGTTAAAGCTCACCCTGCTTATTTGTTTTTCAGAATATGGTTGCGTGGCTTCCGCTTGGACTAGAATAGCTGTAATTCGCAAGGTTGAAGATATTGAAACAGCTAAGTTCACTTGGATTTTTTATTTCCATTTGCTAAGCTTGCATGAAAGTTATGTTTTACTTTTCAAAGAGATGAAGGCTATTTTTTTTTCTTTCACTTTTTATGCGAAATGGATTTTCGTCCGTGATGTTCGTGTTATTGCAAGGCTTGAGTGTTGTTGTATGCTTGTGTTATTGCCGGCTTTAAAGGTGGGTTGTTGGTTTAAGGATTGTGTTATTTGTATGTGAGACCAGGAGAATATATGTTGGTGCAGAAATATCATGTGATTTACACTCAGTAGTTGGCTTAGGCTTGCGGGTTGACTATAAGTTTGATCACTCGTTTTCTCGTCAAACTTTGGTTCTCCCATGGTGATCGGGTATGGTATCAGAACCAACGATTTGGTCGTCATCATGTGTGTTCCTCATGCAATTTAAGACTTTTATTTATCAATGAAATTTTGTTCTCATATGATTTTTGTTTAAGGCATATAAACAAATATTTAAGCATCCCTTACAAACATTAGTTTGCCCTCATCCATAAACTCGGTGTCTGTTTAGGGTGTGGTTGCAGTTGGAGGTGGAGATAAAATAATATTCTTGAATGGAGCTCTATCCATGCAGTTAGAATCAGACATAAAATGACATTTATGATTTCAAATGGAAGCTATTCAAACAGGTAAAGTATAGCATTTGTATTTTTTTTGAAAAAGACAAGGGAGAAAATGTCAAAGCAAATGGAGCCTCAATGCATTAGTTGAATATTTGCAACTTTGGAACTTAATAGATTTTGTAGCTTGGTTTGTTTTTCTCTTATTATTAAATACATTCAATCTTTGCATACACATTTATATATGTACATATACTTATGCTCAAGCTTGCGGGCTGAATATGAGTTTGACCACTCGTGTATCTCGTCAAGCTTTGATTTTATGTTGGTAGTCGCTTTGTAGTAAGTGTGGTTCAGAGTCAATGATTTGGTTGATATCGAGTATGTTTGTGCGATTCAAGGCTTGTGGTCTTAGCTACGGGTGAATATGGAGACTCGTGGCCGGATTTGGTTGATATTGAGTATGTTTGTGCGATTCAAGGCTTGTGGTCTTAGCTACGGGTGAATATGGAGACTCGTGACCCATCAGTGAGGCACGGGAGATCGTTGTTTAGTGATACTTCAGATGGACGAAATATATGTTAGTGTATAAATATGCTTAAATTTTAATAATATTATTTTTGAACAATGTTGCTTGACAATTACTGAAAAAAAATTAATTTTTTTTTATGATTTGCTAATAATAATAAAAAGGTTTGATAATAGTCATTTTTTAAAATAAATGATTTGTCAATAATCATGATTTGCTAGGATAGTAATGTGGTTTGCTAATAACAGTATATGAATAAACTTCGGTTTTCTTTTGGATATTTTGGAAGCGATTATTTTGATTGCTGGACCGTTTCCTTTTAAGATTTTATTATTATTATTAGTTTGTAAAGCACGAGAATCTCAGTTTAATTATATCTATGGTTTGGCGTTTCTCTTACGGCAGAGAGGAATATTATGAAACCTAAGTGTTGAAAGCAGGAAAATTTCTACTTCAAAAATTCGGATCTAAGTGTTGCCCGATGCTACTGATCTAACGGTTCAGCTTGTCCGGCTCTGTATATAGAACAAGAGAGAGAGAGAAAAAAACTAAGGACCTCAAACTTTGCAACAGCGAGGTTTCACCACGTATCTGGAAACTTAAGAAAATTTTTCCTTCACAACCAAACATGGCTGAGCTAGGTGCGAGGAAGGCATCACACAAACAATAGTTAGTCTTGATGGGGTAGATGAGGGTAAGATTGCAAGATTTCAAGGTGCCATTCCTGGTACTTCTGGAGTCCTATTTATAGACAAAATTTAAGAGTGAGGTCTTCAGGCGAGAAGACGCATTCCTACGAGATTCCCTTCTGGAGCCTGCTGACTGTGTGGTTTGCTGACTGACGACTATCTTTGGGCGACCATTTTCGGGTGATTATCTTCGGGCGATTATCTCCGGGCGACTGTCTTTGGGCGACTGTCTTTGGGCAACTGTCTTCTGACGACTGTCTTTTGATTCTCAGCCGCGCCTAGCGAGATACTATTGGAAGTCGCAAACTATGCGGGTATGGATGATACTCGTCAAACCCTCCTATTGAGTGCTCGCTTTGAACGACCGAATATATGATACTCGCCTATATTGTTGGATGGGCGCATACCCTAGCGAGTATGATACTCGCCGGTAATAGAGGATTGTCCTCCTAGTTTATTGTTGATTGTTGGTCTAGTCTTCAAAGTCAATTGTTGACTCCCGCTCTCGTGGCACGAATGGTCCCTTCTTGACGAATATGGGTTGTACACTACGTATGAATGATGCAGAAATAGGATAAGTTTAAGCATTCGTCCAAAGAGAACTAATGAATTAATGTGCGACACAGTTTGTGGACCGTCGTGTTGTTAAAATGGGCGGAAACATTTACATTCACTTCTGCGCACATGCCAACCCTACAGTTGTGTGCGGATTCATTGCATAGGGGGCAGGGCGCTGCACAAAGCATCCTCGTGCATCGAGGGTCCTGAAAAAGATCCCACAATAAGGGTGAAATGCAGACAAACCTTACCCTGCATATTTACAAAAAAATGTTCCAAGACTAAAAACTCATGTCCTCAAGGTCACATTCCTTCCTAATTATTAAATCATATACTTTGTTAATACTCAGCCCGGTTACATTCCCCCAAGTGGTCTTATAATACTACTTAAAGCTTAATAAAAAATTATCAATTATTAAGACTACCATTCATGGGGCTGTCACTAATAGCTTTAATTTCTGCTTTCTTTTATTAATTATATATAAAATACTATTTATTAATATAAATTACATGCACTTAAGAGCTATAAAGTGGGAAAAAATGGTGCATGCACATATTTTATGTTGTACGGATGAAGATCTGGCCGTCCGATTCACATAATTTTGAGCTAAAATATGACTGTATTTTTGAATTCCAAATACAGTCAGATTTCTAACTGCACGGTGCCTTATAAGAACCAAACTTTTTTAGCTATAAATGTGCAGCTGGGAAGAAAGAGGGGAAGCGGAAGCTGCGAGTGACGATGGAAGAAGGGAAATGGATCAAGGTCCGCGCAATCTCTTCCTCCCATCTTCTCTATTTCTGATCTAATCTGTTAACTAAATGTTTTTTGTGATGATTTATACTCACGACGATTCGAGTTTTTTCGGCGGAAATGTTGTGATGGAGGGTCTCTTTCGATGCAATTAGGGTTTATGAATCTGGGTTTAGTGATTAGTAGATTTTATCAGCAGGATCTTACCATTACTGCAATTTGATCTTGTTTTTTTGTTTGTAATACAGATTTTTGGCGAAAAAATATGAGGTAGAGATTGTTTCGATGCAAGTAGGGTTTAGGAAATCAGTGTATCTTCCTAATTTGTTAAGTAATTGTTATGCGAGTTTTTCGGATGGAGGATTGGTGGGTCTCTTTCGATGCAATTAGGGTTTAGGAATCTGTTAATCTGGGTTTAGTAATTAGTAGATCTATCAGCAGGATCTTACCATTTCTCCTTGATCTCTCTTTCCAGTTTCAATCTCGTCCCGATTTTCTTTCGCCACTTTTTTTCCTTTTGATCTTGTTTGTGTTTGTGATGCAGGGGGAATTATTGGAACCAGGCTCCGTTTCCAAATCTAGGTCCGGATTAAAGGAGAGCGCGACACGTGGCAAAATCTGGAATTTTTTCGTGATTTCTAATCGCTCCAGCGGGAGTTCGGTTAGGGTTTCATTTTTTCCTCTGCTAGCATGAATGAGGAAGAAGATGATCTCCCAAGAAATCATTTTTGATCTCACAGGAGATTATTTTTGATCTCCAGTCAGGAGTTCAATTTTGATCTCGCAGAAGACCAGTTTTGATCCCCCAGGAGACCAATTTTGATCTCCCAGAAGATCATTTTTTATCTCCCAGGAGATCATTTTTTATCTCCCAGGAGATCATTTTTTATCTCCAGCCAGGAGATCATTTTTGATCTCCCATGGGATTATTTTTGATCTCTTGGGAAATCAGAAATGATCTCTTGGGAGATCAAAATTGATCTCCTAGGAGATAGGCGTTTTGATCTCCTAGGAGATAGGCGTTTTGATTTCCCAGGAGATCAGTTTTGATCTCCCAGGAGATCAGTTTTGATCTCCCAGGAGATCAGTTTTGATCTCCCAGGAGATCATTTTTGATCTCCCAGAAGATCATTTTTTTATCTCCAGCCAGGAGATCATTTTTGATCTCCCATGGGATCATTTTTGATCTCTTGGGAGATCAGAAATGATCTCTTGGGAGATCAAAATTGATCTCCTAGGAGATAGGCGTGTGCTAAGAAAGAAAAAGCAAAAAATACCAGTTTTATGAGATTTCGCCACGTGTCGCGCTCTCCTTTAATCTGGACCTAGATTTGGAAACGGAGCCCGGTTCCAATAATTTCCCATGATGCAGATGTTTGGAGGAATTAGAATTTCTTCCTCGGCTCATCTTCCTAATTTATTAAAAAAATCAGGGAGATAAATACTTAGAAATGAACCCTAATCATTTCAACATATAAAATGTCTCTTGTTCTCTCTATCTCTCGCCTCAATGGTCTCCTATCAAGGGTTTTGGATCTCTAAATTTGAACGCTCTCCCTCCTCTCCTACCATTCATCTGTGTTTCCATGAGTGCAAACGAGTTGAGTTTAGCAAAATTTTCAAGCTCGAGCTAACCATTCTGAGGTCGAGCTCAACGAGCTCAATTTGCTTGGCTCGTTCTCAAACTCAAGGCCTACTTACTGAGTTCGAGCTGTCCACGTTCTTTTCAGCTCGTAAGCTTTATTTTCTTCGTTTTTTAAAAAACACACAAATAAAAAACTCCCGAGTCGGCTTGTGAGCTGAAGGACAATAATATATGAGCTCGAGCTCGAGTTAAGATTTTTCGAGCCAGCTCATCGATCCTACGAGCCGTCTTAATTCAACTTGCACCCCTATTTATCGCAAACTAGTGTTTGCCAGGAAAAGGAAGATGCGGGGATCAACTTTGATCGGGCCCGTGAAGAGGTAGATTGGGAGAAAATGAGATGAATTTGTCGATAGCACGTCAAGGGAACCGAGTGTGTAGATTATGTCTGCCTATATGAGACAAGAGTATTCTCTTTCACAAAGCCCTCATTCTCTCTAATCATTCAGCGCTTGATTCTGAAACCTACAATGTGAATATAGATACATATCAAGTTAGTATCATAGCTCTTATTCTTTGTGTATGTGATATGTACAAATAGAAACTACAAGAACTCTTGTTAACTAGGTGAGAGGAAAGAAGAAATTTACGAGGACATTATAGATCCTATGACCGGGTGTTACCAGTGGCCTTACTTTGGAATATATGTAGTCTTGTTAAAGTGGGAGGAAAGGGGGAAGTTCCAACTTTTGATTGTAAAATTGATACGGAAAAACATGGCGCGTGGATTGACCAATTGGACATTTGTGTCACCTTATACGAGTAAGGTTGCGGATGTCGAATGTCGGGGGCACATCGGTTTGAGTTTTTCATGCCAGCTTTAATATATCGAGTGATATCGGAGATATATATATATGTATAATCAATTTTTTTATTTATAAATGTTGATATATTAGTAATTTAACATTTATTGAAATTCTAAATCTATCAACTTAGCATAAATATTTTATGCTACATAAATAATAACAGTATAATATTTGGAAGAAAATCAAAAGAAGCAGGAAGTCAAGAAGTCACCGACAATGATCAAAGATAAGAAATTTTTAGTAAAAAATCCAAAGACCAAGAAAAATCGACGTCGGCGACGTTTCGGTGCAGGGGAGAGAGTTAGATGAAACAAGAAGAGTGTCGAGAGTTAGGTCATAAAATAGTCTAGACAACAAACAATTTTGTTTTGTTGTCTAGTAAACCATATACAACTATAACACTCAAGCCTTTAACACTATAGTGGGTCGGCTATATGGATCATTTGTCGACATTGTGCCCTATCCTTAGTCATAATCTCACTAATGTCTAAGTACATCGTGTCTTTTCTCATAGTTTCATTACAAGTCTACCCCTCCCTCATTTAACATGCCTAGTAGCTAAACTCTCACAACGTCTACAGGTGCCTCTAATGATCTTCTTTGTACATGCCCGAAAATATATCTTTTAAATCATATACGCTAAATAAATTAAAGAAAGGTCAATTGATATATCATCAGATATGTCGGTCGATATATCGGCTAATATATCGTTCATTAGCTATTATATTGGCCGATATATTTCAAAACGGTATTTTGCCAAAAAATAATTGTTGGAAATGTGTCATTTTATCCATGTGAACTTTATGTCAACCGACATTTTCGATCATTGTTGGGTGATATACACAACACTGTATACGAGCATGAGGATCAAAGATACCATGACATTTTTTTGTCTAAACCCACCTGATAAGGAGCTTCTCAATTTATAGGAATTTTGGGCCGCAAATAGCCGGAATTCTCATCTTCCCCACTCACTTAGTGGGGAACATGGAGGCCAAGTGGGGCTGACCAAAGTCAACCCCACTAATGTCATGACCGCCCCAACCGACTGGTCGCGTGCGACTCCATCGCGCCTGACCGCATCGCCGCACCGCCACTGCACGGCCGCCCCTCCCCCCACCCACCGCCCCTCCCCCCCACCCCCCACCCCCCGGCCGGCCGGCCGATGCCATACGGTCGCAAAGCTACGGGGCCGGCCGCTCGGCAGATCGCCGCCCCATGGCCACGCGTGTCATGCGCGCGATCACGAGTTGCGTGGCTGGCAGGCCTCCGCGGCCGACCGGACCTCCGCCTCTATGGGGGCACACAGCCGACCATCCGGCCGGCCCTCCACCGGACGGCCCCGGTCGGTCGTTCTCCGTCACACATGTCCATCGGCTGCCCTCCACCGGCCGGCCCATCAGTCGCCACCTAACTTTCGTTGTCCAATCACCTCGGACGCGTAACCACTGCACCCCATCATTGGCGTACCTCCCATTATGGGGGTGCATATAATCGAAACTCATAATGGGTGTGTGCGCAACTAATTTCCTAAATATACGCAATTGAACGGCGAGCAAACAAATGGCCCGACGCGCTTTTGTCGTCTCTGCTCCCGCCCGCCCCTAAAAAACAGAGCCTTTTGATCCGCCACCCACTCCCCCTCCCCCCCCCCCCCCTCTAGTTCGATCAGTGGCCACGGCTCCTCCCGCCCCGTCTCCTCCCGCCGCGCCAAACGAGACCTAAAGCAACAGCATGACAGTTCATGCAAAAAACACCATGGAGTTTCATTGCCATGTTGTGACTATGGGAATGAATCTCGGATATGTAAAAGTCCTTGGGAAATATGATTTGTGCCTTCGTTTATAGATAGGGGTGTTCACGAATCAAATTGAATTTCTCTTCAATCAAGAATCCAAATTTGTCATAGAATGCAAATATTTGGATTCGGATTCGTTCGAATATTTGAATTCGGATTCGGATTCGTCCCGAAATCCCGGATTCAAAGCTTCAAATAAAGGATCAAATCGACTTTGACGGCCAAAATCATCCTTATCTTTATACTATAAGCAAACTCCAAAAGAGTCATGGTGTAACATTCGTCTTCCCAAAAGACCCCTCAGCCATGGTGTAACATTCACTTACCCAAAATACCCCTTCATATCTTCTTTTTATTTCAAAAGATTTGGTTTTTTAGTTTTACCGCCAATATGTCCCGCTCAAATTTGCGAAGGAACGCCGTAGTAAAATCGGAATGTTGGACGCGCCAATATGTCCCGCGACAAATGTCGCCCCCGCGACAAATTCGCCCCCGCGACAAATGTCGCCCCCGCGACAAATGTCGCCCCCGCGACAAATGTCGCCCCCGCGACAAATGTCGCCCCCGCGACAAATGTCGCCCCCGCGACAAATGTCGCCCCCGCGACAAATGTCGCCCCCGCGACAAATGTCGCCCCCGCACGGGGTCCCCCGTGCACGACTGCTTGCATATAATATAGATATTGCTATCATTCATGAACTATTCACAAATCTTGTCAATAGAGATGAATGCATAGGTCACAACCGTTATGTCAAACACATTCATAACGGTGTCATTTTTGTCCAAACTCACTGGAGCAAAAATGTTGTGTCAAACACATTCATGACAATGGCGTTTTTATCCAAATTCACCAGAGCACAAATTCCGCACCAAACACATTCATGACGGTGGCGTGTTTGTCCAAACTCATTGGAGCAAAAACGCCGTGCCAAACGGATGACGGTTCTTAAACGCCGCATTTACGACCTCCGTCGCAGTGCCAAATCGACCCTTAAATCTCCTAATTTACATGTCAATGTCTTGCTAAGAAGTCCTTTGAGATCCTTCTCTTAAAGGAATTCTCCAAACTACCCCTATATTATAGCCATACTTCATGGAGCAGCTTCATGACGGGATGATGGCTCTGGCGGGGAGAAGTTGCTCCAACAGAGCCACATAATCTTAAGAGTAGAGAGAACTTTTTGAAAAGGAGATCTCTATAATTATGCTGAAGTCCTGAGAGAGAGACATCCCATGAATGAGCCTTTTTTTTGACGATTAACAATTGCACCCCTAAAATCTCTTTTTTCTTACCTCCTCCATTGTTTAACGGCAACCCAGTAAAAAGATCCAAAAACATACCAGACGTTCTCTATTCCCCGTGTGGCCAGTCTTGCGGTCGTCGCCAATCTCCTTGACCGACACGGTGACGCCTGCGATGATGTTTTTTTTAATACGTTAAACGCATGTAAGAATCATGCGTAAAATGGAATTTTCTTCGTATTGGTCTTTTGGGTCACCAAAAAAATTATGGAATATTGATCCTTGCATTTTTATGACCATTTTAAGTAGTCATGTGTATATATTTTGATCTGAAAATACATATGCAAAAAATAATTTTATAACTGCATTTTACTATTTTTACAACTGTATTTTACACTGAAAATACAGTCCATTTGCAACTACATTTTACGTTGCAATTGTATTTTACACTGAAAATACAGTTCCGCGAGATCATTTATATACGTTATACGTACAGAATTATTGTTCCTCGATGATTGTAATTTTTCATCTTCTCCTAGAAAGTTTCAGAGGAAATCTTTGACGAGTTTTCTTTACTATCTCTTTCGAGTTTTTTTCTATTTTCTCTAGTCTTCTATAACTTTTTTTCTTGAGTTTGTTCATCTCAGCCTAAAAGGGTTTATTTTTCTGAACTCTCACTCAATTCTCTTCTCAGGCTAAAAGGAGAGATCTTTTTTACTATCTCTTTCGTTATCCTCTTTTTTTCTTCAATCCTTCTCACTGGCTCTTTGTTTTTTACTCCTTGTCCCCATTGAACTCTTTATCTTATATTCCTTTTCCAGTTTGTGGATGAGTCGTGTCTACTCTCTGGTTTCCTATTCATTGCCATGAACCTTCTGGTTGTTAGCGGGCCGAGGAAGAGAACAAAGTATCAGGGGATGAAGAAGGCAGGGAGAAGCTCAATGGGGGTACATGTTGTATTTTGGGTTGCGGTTAAATTTTTTAGATAAAAATTTATCGGATTGCGGTTAACAATGGGGTTCAAATTTAATATTTTAACTTATCTTTTTGAATCTCCATACCTCTATATTATTAACTTGTTAGGAGTAAAAATGCAGTCCGCATCTTTTTGAATCTCCATCTCTCTATATTATTAACTTGTTAGGAGTAAAAATACGGTCCGCCAACCAGATCTTTCTTTAGGTCCCCACCAATTAAATACTCTAAAAGCTTGTAATTTTGTGGGGTCCGCGGTGCACAGTAAAACTGTGCGTCATGGCCCCACCAATTCGAATGTTTTTATTGGTCGAGCAGACCTTCCTTTAGGTCCCCACCAATTAAACACTCTAAAAGCCTGACCTATTATTATGCACGATATCCTCCAATTTGTACCAGCTGGATCAGAAAGGAACCGTGCCCGGTGCAAGAAGCTCCCATGCTGTCGCTGTAGTAGAGAAAAAAGCCTACATCTTTGGCGGCGAGTTCACGCCCCGCGTCCCGGTCGACAACAAGCTCCACATCTTCGACCTTGAGCACCACCACTGGTCTACCCCCGAGGTGACGGGCGACATCCCGCCCCCTCGAGTAGGCGTCACCATGGCTTCCGTCGCAGCCACCGTCTATGTCTTTGGCGGCCGTGATGCCGATCACAACGAGCTCAACGAGCTCTTCTCCTTCGACACCGTCACGAACGAGTGGTCCTTGCTCTCCTCCGGCGAGACCTCCCCGCCCCACCGTAGCTATCATTCCATGACATCCGACGACCGCCACATATACATCTTCGGCGGATGTGGGAATGCCGGTCGACTTAAAGATTTATGGGCTTATGATACTTATCTTCGCGAGTGGAGGCAATTCCCGCTGCCGGGAGATGAATGCCCACCTCGTGGCGGGCCAGGTCTAGCCGTGTCTTCGGGGAAGGTATGGGTGGTGTATGGATTCTCGGGCGCGGAGGAGCTTGACGACGTGCACGCATTCGATCTTGCCCGTGAGGAGTGGTCTACCGTCGATGCTTCCGGCAAAAAGCCAAGCCCGAGGAGCGTGTTCTCAGTTGCCGGGATTGGAAGGCATGTTTTGATATATGGTGGGGAGATTGATCCGAGTGATTTGGGGCATCTCGGTGCCGGGCAGTTTGGCGGGGAGGTTTATGCGCTCGACACCGAGTCTTATAGCTGGAGCAGAGTTGACGATGGCGCCGCCCCTCATCCGGGGCCTCGAGGTTGGAGCTCATTTTCCGCGGCGGAGTTCGGCGGCGAGAAATGCTTGTTTGTTTACGGCGGAAATTCGCCGACAAATGATCGGCTGGACGATATATTCATCTTTGTTCCTCGCGTCGTGTAAAGATTGTACTGCTGGTGCTTGATGCATGTCTTGCCCTTGTTGCTGAACTTCTCGTAAGGTTTTATTCATATATGTTTATGTGAGCACGCGCGTACGTGTGTATTGTCGTTGTGTATTATAATTATAGCTGGGTTGCTGCTTGTTGATTCATTCATGATGCTCTTGAGAAAGCGAAAGGGATGGTCTCTTATGTAAGAGAAATATTTATGTAGGCAAGAAGTGCAAATTATTTGTGAAAATATACGACGGTATTTGTGTGATAGAACCGTATGGAGAAAAATGATCGTATTTAAGATCAATATGTGCGAAAATTTGTGCTAGCGGAAATCAACAGCGGGATTGGGCGCAACACATGGCAAACTGTGTGCAGAAAGCTGACATTAAACTCGTATGTGGCTAAAACTCAGTTCCTTGAAAATAGTTTTTTCAAATTTATTATATTACTTTAAAATCGTAAAAATACGATGAGTTTAATTGTTTAATAATAATCACCAAATATGAATAGTCTTCATGTAGGCGTGCACAAAAAGACTGGTCGGGACCGGACCGGTCGGGACCGGTCAGAGACCGGTCCCGGATAGGACCGGTCTGGTCCCGGACCGGTCCACAGGTCCCGGACAGTCCCTGTTTTAGGGACCAAAACCGGTCCCGGACCGGGACCGGTAAAAGACCGGTCTAAGACCGGTCTTTTACCGGTCCCGGACCGGTTCCAGGACCAGTCGGGACCGGTCGCTGGCTCACAAGAGCCGTTAGGCTCTTGTTATGAGAGCCTAACGGCTCTCATTAAATGAGAGCCGTTAGGCTCTCTTAATGAGAGCCGTTAGGCTCTCATAACAAGAGCCAAACGGCTCTTTCTAAAGAGCCGTTTGGCTCTTTTTTTTATTTTATTTTATATATTATTAATAATATATATTAATATTATATAATATATTAATATATATTATTAAAACTTATAAATAAAATTAATTTTTATTTTTAAAAATAATTTTTATTTAAAAACTGGTCCCGGTCTGGGACCGGTTAGGACCGGTTTTTCCGGTCCCGGTTTTCAGAGAGAAAACCGGTCCCGGACCGGGACCGGTTTGGGCAGGACCGGTCCGGGACCGGTTTGGGCAGGACCGGTCCGGGACCGGTGCCCCCAAAAGACCGGTCCTGCCCAGGATCGGTCCCGGACCGGGACCGGGGTCTTTTCGTGCATGACTATCTTCATGTATAACAATATAAGATGTATTTTTTTGTCACGGCTGTCCAATTTGCGTAAAAGATACTTAGTGAAATATTGTCATTTTATACATCTATGCTATTATATAAGTAAAAAAACTTTTAATAGAATATTCATCTTTAACTTAAATTTTATGATTTTTATAATTTAATTAATTATTTTATTTTAAGAATATATTATTATTATCCTTTCAATCTCTATTATTATTTTTATTTGGCGAGACAAAATTGTTCCGGGTCAAAAAAAGATAATTGTATGGTTTAACGGTGATGATTAGTGATAGGCACTGGGTGTAGAACTGAGTGCTTTTGCAGTGTTCACGTGAGTTTGGGAGCGACGTTTGCAACTCATTTTTTATTGAAATTTGAGGATTTTGTTTATAAATGATGGCATATTTTTTAAAATAATAGAAAATCATATAAATTTTATAAATTTAAATTATTTTAAACAAGAATTAAAGATGGATAAAATCCTTAATCAAAGAGTATTTTTTTTCTTTTTAATATATATAAATTCAGAAATACACCCACAATATATATGTATAAAATCAGATCCAAACAGTTCTCTTCTTCAGTCCTACTCACCGTACTACAATCCAAAATCAACCGTCAGTTCGATTCTGATTCTCAATTCTTCAATTACTTTTTACATATCCCTAGTTTTAGCACTCACACGAAAATCAAATAAAATTCAAGAAATATTATATTTTTACAGTTAAAAAAAAATCCCAAGTATAATTATCATAGTCTAGATAAACTATTATTTATCAAAAAAATTTATAACTTTACAAATTGAAGCTTGTTATTTTATTATTACTCACCCAGTACCTTTAACTGAAATCAAGTACGAAAAAGAGATTATGTACCATAACTGGTATAAATTACGAAAAAAAAGAGACTAGGCACAATGTTTTATATATTTTTTTAAAATGTGCTTAAATTTATTTTGTTTTAAATAAATCTTTAAAGTCTAAAACTTATTTTTTTTAAATCAGTTCTTAACTCTTTTTTTGTGTAAAACCAATACTTCAATTTCCTAAAATTTTAAATTAGTCATAAACTCTAATTTACTTATTAATTAATATAAGATTGTGTTACAAAAATTTACTGGTTGAATTAATTGTAATATACCCTTTTTAGGCGATTATTAACCGGACCCTCGCATAACTATTCGCACCCCAATTTGTTTAAAAATACTTGTTTTAAAAATCTTTACTCGCAACCCTAAATCTTTACTCACAAGTCACACCCCAATTAAGAGCTTACAGGCGGAGATAATTTTTAATGTCAAGAGCTATGTCGTGTGTTGCATTCAAGACTCCGATGATTTGATGTTTTATGAATGTAGTAATAGCTTTAAATCTTCCGCGAAAGAGAGAAGATGAACAACCAACAAATCTCTCGAGAGTAGATCGATCAAGTACGATCTTCAAGGAGATCATTTCTGCTCGATGAGAGATCAT
Organism: Platanthera zijinensis; assembly: GCA_039513925.1. Taxonomy (NCBI): domain Eukaryota; kingdom Viridiplantae; phylum Streptophyta; class Magnoliopsida; order Asparagales; family Orchidaceae; genus Platanthera; species Platanthera zijinensis. The sequence continues at coordinate 110,463,867 of CM077097.1, read as the reverse complement.
AAATGATCTCACGGTAGATTATAACTGACACCCGTTTGGATCACGACGACCCGCGCTAAAAAATTTTGCCAAGAAATCACGGCTTTCTGGCTTCTTTGGCAGGTCAAAGTAGCAAGTTAACTTACAATTAGGAATCAAGAGTAATTGACCAAATTAGCCATCAAGAATAATTTAAAAAACAAATCTTTGTGCTTATGCAAAATCGTAAATCAAGAATTTTCTCAAGCTACATGTAGGGATATGCACCTGAATGTTGAGGTGGAGACCCACTTTTCGTAGTCGTTAGGCATTTTCGTACATGAATGTTTGCAACCTACTCCGCCGAAAAAAAACCTGCCAGAGAAGAAAGAAAGGAACATGAGAGAGGGGGAGGGGAGAGATCTTTGTTAATGAGGCAACAGGATTACAAATCATAGGTCCCCCAGTAACCCAGCAATGCATTGGAACTCCCCATTGGGAAATAAAAAAGAGGCCTTGGGCTAGTGCGCGAGTTCTAAGTATGACTACGGCAGTTCAAAATCTAACCATAGAGGCCTTTCCTCGTGTAATTGGACTATGTATAGGATTTGGGCAAGACGGACCGACGGGAAGCCGTCCAGCAGCACTACGTGTCAGCATTCAGCCCGAAAATGAGTGACCGCTCGCAAGAAGCCTACGCAAGAGATGGTTGTCGAGACCTAGCCGTTCCATGCGAAGCGCCTTTCTGCGATTGGTCATGGACCCCTTGAGGGCTGGGCTGGACCTGGACTTCCTGCCATGCTTTATATTTCCTTTATTTCCTTCCCTCATGTTCTGCACCTACATGCTTATTTATCACTCCCTCTCTCTCCCTTTTTGTAACAACAAAAATAACAAATAAACCCACAAAATCAATATAAAATAAATATTAGGAATGGTTATGTAAGCATTATTGGAAGCTAAAAGGATGTCAATCCAATAAGAAGAGTATTATTAGCCCTCATATTCTCACTACTTGCAGTCCAAAAAAAAGTATTCGCAGCCCAAAATATTGCATCTCCGTGCAGCCCAAAATATTGCATCTCTGTAATGTTAAAAGGACAAACATGATAAGAAACTGGTAAAGCTAACGAAGAAGTTGATTTCAAAATCAACTTTCTCCGCACCACTTTCCTAGGCTTTGTTTGGCGTGGCGGTGGCGGTGGCAGTCGTGAACACGGTGGTTATGAACTACCGTTCGTGAACGCCCGACCTCACCTAAAAAAAACATGCATTTTATGCTCAGAACTAGTTTATTTTCTTGGCAACGGTCATAACCTTTGTCTTGCAAAACATACATTCCATAATAATGACGTTTTTGACCAAACTCATCGGAGTAAATAAGTCGTGCCAAAGGAAGCCCTAGGTGAGGTCGGGGGTTCACAAACGACGGTTCATGACCACCGCGTTCACGACCGCCGCCACAGCACCAAACGAAGCCCTAGTCTTGGCACAAAGCCCTTTTCATTTTACATACCCTAAAAACACAGCAGACTGAGCTTCTTCTAAAAGAAGACAGCACTGCAGAAAATAAGGGGGAAAACTGTAACCTATGTATTGAGAGCATCTAGTCGAGAGATTCCGCTCATAGAAACTTTCGCAAGGATGGAACCAGAATCTCCTCCCCTCCATTCCAAGCCTCGGTCATGAAGGATGGGAAGAAGTACAGAGTGGTTGATGGGAACAAGCGAGAAGATGTATCCTTTGGGATGGAGAGAGAGTTCATACAACAGAATTTCATAGGGGGAGGACGAGGCGGTCGATGCAGGAATTCACAACCCCGGCAGATTACGATAATGATAACGGGAGCGAATTCCGGGATCATGCATTCAAGGATGGCGACTAGTTCGAGCTCGTCTGGAGGGATTCGTCGGGGACAGTTTCAGGCAGAACAAGCATTGAGTGCGATTGAACAGCTCAGGAGAAGAAAAAACTAGCCTTTTTCTAATGAACTGGGTTTTTTTTGGACTAGGTATGAATTTTTAAGAGGGCTAATAACAGTCCTCTTAGACTAAAGAACTCTAAGTTGTGCAAAATATATAGGAAAATCAAAAAAGGAAATAAAGCAGGTCACCCATTGACTTTGGCAGATCAGTAGCAGCTATTTCAACTCGGGTTTACATGTTTTCAGTGGTGTAGCAAAAAACTGTAGGATGAAAATCAGTAAAAAAACAAAATTATGTAATGGGTAAGACCCTGTTTGGGAGAGCGGTGCACGCAGCTGTGAAAACATTGGAAACACTTGGGAGGTGTGATCACAAATGCTCTTTTCACAAATTGGCGTTTTAGGCAAAAACTCCACCACAACTATGTTGGTGTGGTCAAGTTTCAGCAGGCGTGAACGCCCGAAACTCAAAGTTCATTTTGAGCCCAAAAAGTTGCCACAAAAAAGTTTCGAACGCAAGTAAACGGTCGCCACTCCGTTTATTGTGATAGTTTCATACCGTTGCCGCTCAAACACCACAGCTATCCCAAACAAATAAGTCCGAGAAAACTCTGGTCCTGCTCACAAGTTTATTATGATAAAAGCGTGAAAATTACTCAACAGTGTTTGAGAGTACCTGAAAGATCAAAGAATGCGACTCCTCGAATCAGGGGAGTCGTAGCACCCGGTTAACACACAGTTCAAGAGTATCGACATTCTTCCTCAACATCTTTCTTTTAAAAAAGTCAAGTATTAGTAACAAGATAAAGCATTGTCTTCCTAGTGCCATAAGCTATAAAATAAGAAAAAATTGCCCACCCCAATGGCGCATTCAAAGTAGGAGTGTACAAAACGAACCGGAGAACTGAGAACCGGGCCGAAACCAAACCAATCAATTTGGGCGGTTCTAACAGCTCTCGGTTTGGACATGGTTTCAAAAAAATTTGAAAAAAATCAGTCTTTTTAGGTCAGTTCTTGCTTCTTGGGGTCAAGTATTTGCGATCCAACTTAAGAACCGAATGTAAATATTAAATCAACATATGATAATTTAATTTTGATTTTTGTTATATGACACAAAAGATTTAAGTTTGTAGTAATATTATATAACTTTATTGTTAAACATAAGTAGCATATGGGAAAATGAGATGTGTTAAGAGCTATGTAGGAAAATAATATTTCAGACATTTTTAAAAGCATTTTGAGTCATTTAGGGTAGGGTGAAACCGAAAGCAGAACCAAAATTTTCGGTTCGGGGTGGCTCTATACTTCGGGTGCAAGAGTCGGTTCCGATTCAAATTCCTAGAGTTGGAATCAAACCTATAGATGGAACAGACCCAAACTTACCCGAGTTACGCCCCTAATGCCAAAAACGTGGCAAGAAATTTCAGAAGCCGCTATAGATCAATTATAAGGATACAATTGCAAAGCAAGGTCTTCCAAGCTCTTCAATTCTTCGTTCAATCTGCCACGGAATAGAGAGTTATTCAGAAAACCATTTTTATTTGAACATAGAAGCAGATTATGCCGAGTAGTGTCATGCCAAATTTCCCAAATCTATGACGAATAGAAATTGCAAAATTGCATTCTTCAGGAACATTGATTGACATATGACATGTCAGACATGTGACAGGCAATTGGAATTGATTTTAAGAATTAAGATCAATTTCAATTCTTTAAGAACTGAAATTTGTTTGAATTTCAATTATGTTGTTCAGCTTGACAAAGAAATTGAGCATCCAAAAATGAAATTGATTAATTCTATAATTTTGATGGTAGTTAATGGAGATCTGATAATTGGATAGACGAACCGTCACCACGAGCAGCCTTGGGAATACGAGAATATGCTCTTCCGAAAATACGAGAATATGCTCTTCCGAAAATTTGAGGATAATTCGACAATTTTCATTTTTCTAACAGAAGTGGCCCAATAGAGGTTGTAAAAGATACGAATGTCAGATTGATGAACTGTCACCACCAATTGTCTCAAAAAGATGAGAAGTTTCCCTAAAAATTCGGTGACGACCAACTACATAATTCTTTCGACAATAATATTCTGACGGAAATTGCAGAAGATTTGACCATCAAATTGAATAACCGTCAATAGTCTTGGAATAATGAGAATAAGCTTCCATGAAATTTTTTAAGATGAACCGACAACTTTCATCTGTTTCAAAGACTAAGATTCAATGGCGTTTTCTGAAGATCCGATGATTGGATCAACGAACTGTCGTCATGAGCAATCTATAAGTGATGAGACAGCTTCCTGGAATTTTTAGGACGCTCCAACAACATTCATTTTTTCGTTGATATGGCCGCTATATTTAGTTATCTCTAGTCAGCATTTTTGGCAAACTAAATAAAACTCTACATCTGAATATTAATCAAGCCATAAAATATCATTTATTTTTGCGAAGATATATTTCTGCATGCAAATCTTAATTATTCAATTCTTATACAAAACAGAAAGAATTGACTTAATTTCAAAATGAATTTCATATAATTCATTTTGAATTCCATTCCATTGTTTAAGCGCGCAAGGGAATAATGGAACTAAAATTGGACCTTCAATTCCAATGTCAAGATCCAACTCCGTCCAAACGAACAGACCGATAGAGTTATTGGTACTCTTAGGAGAGAAACCCTTTAAAGGAAATCATATCATCAAGTGTTCAAATGGCGAGCATGTCTCAATATTATGTATTCATCGCTCCTCTTTAATCCAATATATTTTGTTCTTCGATAGTTTTTAGCTATCAATTGATCTGACCTGCAGCTCTCCGCCCATCGCTCTTTCGGTCATTGGGAACCAGTTTTCTCCTTACCCTTCTCCATGGTTATCACTGCGAAACCGATGCACGCAAGCTTCAATGAAATACAAGCCACCATGGTCAACATACTCGCAATGATGTGCACGCTTTGCCAATGACTCCCCTCCGCTCAGGCACACACCTTAGCCTCTCCCTCAGTTACCCACAACTGCTCCCTTTCCCAAGCAGGAACTCGCTCCTAGCCCCCCTCCCCCCCCCCCCCCAACACCCACCGCATCCCTAACTTCAACCCACTATCTATACAACCGCCCTATTCCCAGCCAAACCATCGCCAATGTAAACCGAACATCTTCCCCAGAGAGATCGTCTAGCCTCCATGATGCACAAAAATTGATGTCCTCCCACACCAACCACCAGTCCCAACCCTACCCCAACACCTTCGCTATGCTAGCGGCCAAGACCCGATTCCAGTCCAGCATCGTGCTCCACCACACTCTGCCAACCACGAGCCAGCCTCCACCCCCCTCTGTCCCCAAACCTCATCCCTTGCGCCTTCGTCACTTATGTGCGGCCTAAATCCCATGCCATCTCGCCAGTACACACCTCCTTCCTGTTCCTGAGCTCGCGCACCCAGTTTTCTCAATCCCAGAGCCCATACACACCGTCATTTTTCTTTCTTCCATATTCTCCTTCTCAAACTCGGATGCCCACATCCCCTGCAACAACCACACACCTCTATCCCTTGTCCCACTCGATCTGCTCAATTCCACAGTGCCCCAACTACAAAACACATCCGCCCGCTCAATGTTTTGTGCACTTCTCTCCACCAAACCCCACGCCTGATGAGTGATGCCAAGGCTTCGAGCCCCACACTCTCAGCTGTCCGTAACGCCAAGACCTCGAACCCCACTGGCTCTCAACTGGCCCCAATGCCCTTCCCCACATGCAAATCCTATTCGCATGGTACAATTGCTCCTGACATCCTGCTTCCATCAACCCAAGCACACTGATGCAAGCAATTTTGTTGCTTTCTCCTCTGTCTGGTTCCATACCCACTGTTCAGTCTGATTACACCACTCTACCTCACTTCCTTCCATCCTCGGGGGACCTGCCACTTACTCGACCTAATTATTATCCTAAAAGTCCTTATGAAGTATACTGTCCCCATGTCTCACATGGTCTGCCCACCTGAAAAGACCACCGGATCTCGAAGAAGCACATACTTAGAACTTTACAGGCCCGACATTGGATTCAAGGTCGGATTTTCAGGAGGGTGCATTGAAATGTATATGCCATCACGGACAAGCGACACACGTGCTTGGTAGATCGGCCTCATTTCGCTTGGGTCTCTTAGATACGTAATTACCTTTATGTCTAGGTTGAGTTTCGGTATCAACGGGTGGCTGTTATAACATCTTGAATCTGATGAAAACAAAGAGTGTCCTCGGAGCAAGGATGCCCGACCTAAGGCGGTTCCTGGCAGGCTTTTTGGATGAAATGCATTTACGTGATAGAAAATGCATGAATGAACTGATTCGTTCTTTGGTATTGATATTTTAACTTCGGAAAACAGTCGGGTCACTAACATTGGAATTAAAAGTTATCAATATCTCTAGTAAATTGATCAAGGCATGTATCAACTTCACTCTATTCAAACCACTAAGACATCCATCCAAAGTACTATTTACAACAGGAATTTTGATAACAATATGCAAATCGGCCATATAATATGAAAAAAAAAGAACTTGGAATGTCCTCCAGCCCTACATATGTAGATAACATGTCCCAGATAGATCTTCAAACAATCAATGCAGCATAAAAATCAATGAATGAAGGGTTTAAATGAATCATTATTTTAAAGAATATTCTGATTTTTTTGTGAAAGAAGAATACTCTGATTTACTCTCCATTTGGTAGGGCAGGAAGAGATGGAAGAAAAAAACCACCGGAAGAGAAACGTTACCAAAAGAGGTCATCTCTGAGGGAAAGGGAGTTGCACTGAAGTTTTTTCTCCCTTCCCCACCGGAGGTGGAACGCTGTCGGATTTGCTTCCCGTGTGGTAGGTCTCCATCTCCAACCATTGGGCATCTGTTAAGAGAACGAGAGAGGGAGGGAGAGATCTAGAGAGAAGAGAGATAGAAACTAGGGTTTGGAGGATGGAGGAGAAGAATACCTTGTACCTTCATGATGAACCATGGAGAACCACCCCGGGGATATTTATACCCGGGGTAAAAAGGGGGCCGGCCGCACCCCCCCCCCCCCCCCACATATGGGGTTGAGCAGGGTGGTTCAGCCCCAAACTGCTGGAATCAGAGAGAGGGGACTGAACCGGTTGGTTAGGCCCCGTTGTCACTTGTCTTCTCTTTCCGTCTGCGCGCTTATTGACGCCCAAATAGTTGGGCTCCATCCGGAGGCGTAACATTCCCTTCCCCATCAAGAACCAGCTTATCCCCAAGGTGGTAGTCCGGGTAGAGCTCCCTCAACTCCATCAAATCCACCCACGTGTTGTGAGCTTCGGTTAGATGTTTCCATTTGACAAGTATCTCAGGACAGTACTCTGTGCTGCGGTGCTTCCACTTGATCATCAAGATCTGCTCGGGAAGCGGTCGTAATTCGACTGCTATTGTCGCCTCGGGCAGGAAAGGACTAGCCTGCACTGTGTTGCTGATTTTTCGCTTCAATAAGGATACATGAAATGTTGGGTGAATCCGCGACCCCTTAGGCAATTCCAAGGTGTAAGCGACAGGACCCACACGACGGAGGATACGAAAGGGACCATAATAACGAGGTGTCAACTTTTGGTTTGTCCGTCAGGCAACGGGCAACTGCCTGTAGGAACGGAGCTTGAGAAAAACTTCATCGCCAACCACGAACTCCCGGTCCTTGCGATGTTTGTCCGCTTGAGTCTTCATGCGGTCTTGTGTTGTCCGGAGATTCTCCCACAAGGTGGATAGGGTGCGTACTCGATCACGAAGCGCCCGATTAACGGCTGGCAACGTTGTATTGCCCGGTTCATAATTGCTCAGTGATGGCGGAGGGAGACCGTACACGACCTCGAATGGGGTCAACTTGTTGGCTGAATGGTAAGAGGTGTTATAGCAGTATTCGGCCCAATGCAGCCAACTTGTCCAAGTCCGAGGCTCGTCCATCACAAAGCAACGAAGGTATGTCTCGACTCCCCGATTGAGAACTTCTATTTGGCGATCTGTCTGGGGGTGATGGGTTGTGCTGAAATGTAAGCAAGTCTCCTGTAAGCAAAAGAGCTCTCTCCAGAAATTACCCACAAACGTCGAGTCTCATTCAGAAATGATGGCACGCGGTATGTCATGAAGGCGAACGATTTCTCGGGCGAAGAGATCGGCGACTGACTCGTCGGTGTATGGGTGACTCAGTGCCAAAAAATGTCCAAGGATCTCATAATCATAGCCCAATAATTTCGTTACCCACTTCTGTTGGAGAGGAGAGGAGACTCGTTGTTCCAAAAAATGTTTCAGACTCTGGTGGTATGTACGGATCTTGAAATGTCGCCCTAACAGGTATGGTCTCCACAAGGCCACCGCATGAATGATGACCAACATCTCTTTTTCATACGTGGAGAGTCCCAACGTGCGGGGTGTCAATGTCTTGCTGTAGAAAGCTAGTGACCGACCCTCCTGCATTAATACGGCACCAATGCTCACGCCCGACGCATCGGTTTCAAGCACAAACTCCTTGGTGAAATCCGGGAGAGCGAGAACCGGCGTGGATGTCATGGCCCCCTTGGGGGTCTGAAAAGCCGCCTCTGCCTCGTCTTGCCAAATGAAGGCGTCCTTCTATAACAGCTGAGTGAGAGGCCTGGCGATCTTGCCATAGTCCTTCACGAATCACCTGTAGTGGCCGGTAAGGCCCAGGAAGCCCCGCAATGCTCGCACAGCCTGGGGTCACTGTCACGATAGCATGCTCTCAATTTTTTTGGGATCCGCCTTGACTCCATCCACCGAAACCAAATGACCCAAGTACTCTACCTCCTCCTGTCCGAAAGAACACTTGGACTGTTTGGCGTAAAGTTGGTGTTGGCAGAGGATGGTGAAGACATGCTCCACATGAGTTAGATGCTCCTCCCAACTAGTACTTTTGATGAGGATATCATCAAAGAATATCAGCACGGAATGGCGGAGAAGAATTCGAAATATCTCGTGCATGACTGATTGGAATATGGAGGGGGCGTTGGTTAGCCCAAAAGGCATCACGAGGAACTCATAATGCACATCATGTGTGCGGAATGTTGTCTTGTGTATGTCCTCCTCATGCATGTGAATCTGATGATAACCCGACCTAAGGTTGAGTATGGTAAAAAGAGAGGCGTCGTGCAGTTCATCCAACAGTTCTTCGATCAGCGGTATGGGAAACTTGTCCTTGATGGTCGAGCTGTTTAAGCCGCGGTAGTCCACACAGAAATGCCACGACCCGTCCTTCTTGACTAAGATGATGGGAGATGAGAAGGAACTCGTACTTGGACGGATGAGTCCGGCGGTGAGCATTTCCCGGACATTGCGCTCAATCTCGGTCTTCTGGATGTAGGGATATCGATACGGTCGAATATTGGTGGGCTCTGCCCCGGTCTTGAGCTAGATCTGATGATCTCGGAATCTCAGAGGTGGAAGGGTCCGAGGTGTCTGGAATATGTCTGCATACTGAGTCAGCAGCGCCCGCATCTGCTCGGGCACTACCGGGGACGCTCCGGAAGCCGTTGTAATCTCCATAATCATTGACATCGTATTGCCCTGATCCCCCAGTCGTTCCAGGCTGCGAAGTGACCTCTCCTTCAGCGGAGACGATTTGAGGCCGCCCAGACAATACTGTCGTCCATGTTGGAGGAACTCCATTGTCATCTGGTCTCAGTCGAAGGTCACCCTTCGCAGCTGCTGCTGCCACTGTACCCCAAGCACCATGTCCGACTCCCTGATGAGTAGGAGATAGACGTTTGTGCGTCCTGAGTACCCCTGTATCCGCAACTCCACCCCTTTCATAACCCCTTCGCACTGAAGTTTGCTCCCATCGGCCACCATAACATGAAATGCAACTGCTCGATCAATCTCGTGCCCCACCTTTTGTGTCACATCTGGATGAATGAAGTTATGAGTACTCTCGTTATCCACCAGAATTGTCACCCTCTCCTGGCTGACTTTCCCTATCATCCTCATTGTGAGAGGGGCGTTGCATCCCTCCATCACCTGTAAGGACACGCTGAACTCCGTCAAGTCCAAGTCCCCGTCCCACTCTGATTCGGGAGGGCACCCGTCCCTCGTATCCTCATGAAGCATAAAGACTTGTATCTTCTGGCATTTGTGTCCCGGTGTGAACTTTTCGTCGCAGTTGAAGCATAAGCCCTTCTTCTTTCTGGCCTGTAGTCCGGCCCATGAGAGTCGTGTCACAGTCGGTTTGCCACCCGCCGAGGTTTCCCTTCTTACGCCTGTTGGAGCCGTGTCGGCCTCCCGGTGGTAAGAGTATGTTGCCTGTTGAAGCGTTCTTCCTGAATGCGGGCTAAGGTGATGGCATGATTTAGGTTGTCAGGCATGTGTGCTTGCACCTCATCACGAAGGTGCTCCTTGAGTCCCGAGACAAAACAGCTAAGCAGCGTCCTTTCTTCCCAATGCACCCTATTCGCCAATTTTTCAAATTCGGTGCGATACTCCATTACCGTCCCCTTTTGCAGCAACTTCTGGAGGAGGGCCTCAAAATCCTCGTACTCCAAGGGCCCGAACCGGGCCGTAAAGCCCCCCACAAATTCTGCACACGGTACATAGTCTCGGCCTCGCAAAAACCATTGCGTCCACTGAAAAGCATCATCTTCCAGGTGGATCGATGCGAGTTGCACCCATTGCCCTTCCAGCACATCCTGATAACTGAAGAAAAACTCCGCTTTCTGCACCCACTCCAACGCGTCCCCCTCGTTGAATTTAGGAAAATTCATGCGAGTTCATTTCGGGGGGATTTATGCCCGAGGAAAGGCATGTTCGTGCCACCCCTGCTCATGCCCATAGCCTGCTGGTCTCCTTTGCTCCCTAGGTTCGGGATAATAGTCTGGATACCCGTGTTGATGCATTGCCCCCAACGAAGGAGGCTGGCCGCCCTAAGGAACGCCGGCCCCGAAGCCTCCCTGCGGTCCGTAACCCCGCGGATGAGGGAGAAGCCTTCTCGTTCCCCCCGGAGGAAACACTGTCCGCCCTGGGGGTCGCCCGATCCCTCCTTGCTCTTCCCCGACTCGTCGTCATAGGGCACGACCCACGAACGAGTCCCCGGTTCCGCCCTGGGACGATCCCGCTCCCAGCGGGTTCTGGCGGAACCAGTCGCCGGCTACAGCCGGCCAACCGTCGGTTCCACGGTCGCCGCCTCCCCTCCCGTCGGAACAGACGGGTGAGATTCCGCTGTTTCGCGTCCGGAATTCGGAGATCCACCAGTCTCTTCGCCCGTCGTTGCTTTCCCCTTCAGATTTTGCTCTAGCAACGCCTTGATTTCATCCATCCGAGCGTCGATCCGTTCTTCCAACCGCTGCGTCGAAGCCCTCATGTTTTTCTCGATGGAGGCCACCGAGTCCGTCAATCCAACGTAGTTTTCTTCTAGGGTTTCGAATCGGTTAATTTCCTCTTGCGTGCGTGTGGTAACCATGGTGGAGGAGCAAGCCTCTGATACCAAATGTTAAGAGAACGAGAGAGGGAGATAGAGATCTAGAGAGAAGAGAGATAGAAACCATGGTTCAGCCCCAAACCGCTGGTATCAGAGAGAGGGGGCTGAATTGGTTGGTTCGACCCCGTTGTCACCTGTCTTCTCTTCCCACCTGCGCGCGTATTGATGCCCAAATAGTCGGGCTCCATCCGGAGACGTGACAACATCACAAAAGAGCTAGAGTGGCGCTTCAAATAGAGCTTGAAGCCCACCAACATGAAATAATTTTTTGTGACTTAATGACAAAAATATCCTTTAAAAAGCTGCAATAACTTTATTTTTATAGAACAAGAAGTATAACAAAATTGGTGAATGTAGGGAAGAACCTTAGGCATGAATTTATATAACGATTTCCTTTTGATCCTGCATCAAGTGCTGCAAAACCAAGCAAAGCATGTAAATGTGCCTATATACGAATTTGGTAAAGCTTTAACCAAGAAGTTTCAGAACACGCATGAACATAAAAAGAAAACATAGAATGAGGGGTAACTTCTAGTATTGGTTTGAAGGTACCCATAAGATATTCTAAGTAAGGTATTTTGGTGTATGATATTTATAGATGATAGTTTTAATGGATGATGTCTCTACAAATATAAATACAAAATTAAGTAGAACGGGGAAGCAGTTTTAGGCTCCGTTCGTTTGAACAGAATTGGAGACCTAGAATTAGAATTGAAGATATTTTCAATTGAATTTAATCTTTAATTCCAATTTTGAAAACTCTATTCCGTCCGACCAAATGGAGACTTAGGGATAAAAGGCTTAAGATTAACAAACAAAGATTGGTCATACAATATAAAACTTTGCAGATATGAAATTAATAGTCACTGGTGATCTAGGCATGAAGATATAGAAACCTTTTATTTATTGTGTACAAGAGTTGAGTAAAACTTGTATATACTTCTTGAATTATCAAATTATAAGTATGAGTACAAATATATAGGGAGAGAGAGAGAGAAATCCCTATTACAAGATGTGGGACTAAACATCCTAGTTACGAGGCTAAATGGACCTTTACTAATGGACCTTTACATATATCATTCAACACTCCCTGCAAGCTGGAGCATACAAATCGTAGGCACCGAGCTTAAACAAGAACTGACAGTACAGAGGTCGTGGTAAGGTCTTGGTAAGGATTTCAGCAACTTGCTCGGTAGCTGAAACATGCATTAACTTTATCTTATTTAATTTAACCTTTTCTCGAATGAAATGACAATCAACCTCAATGTGCTTCGTCCGTTCATGGAAAACAGGATTTTTTGCAATGTGTATGGCAGCCTGACTGTCGCAAAATAGGGTGGCCGGTGCGGAAAGCTTGACTCCTAAATCATCAAGGAGACCCTCTAGCCAATTGAGCTCGGACACAACAGCTGTCATTGAACGATACTCAGCCTCAGTGGATGAACGGGAAACAACAGATTGTTTCTTGCTACGCCATGTAATAAGATGTCCTCAAAAATAAGTGCAGTATCCACTTGTGGAACGTCGATCATCCAAAGAACCAGCATAATCAGCGTCACAATAAGCACTTAGAGATAAGGGAGACGAAGAGAGCTTGTATACAAGTCCTTGTCCAGGAGCAGTCTTCAAGTATCGAAGAATGCGCTGAACTGCCTGGAGATGAGAGATATGTGGCTCATGCATGAATCGACTGACAATCCCTACAGCAAATGATATATCAGGTCCTGTAACAGTGAGATATATCAGTTTTCCCACAAAACGAAGATAATACTCTAGGTTTGGAAGGAGTAGATCAAAGACAGAGGCATGAGCGCAGAGCTTGTGATTAATATCTATGGAAGTGTCGACGGGCTTGCATCCAGAGTAACCCGCATCATGAAGCAAGTCAAAATAGTACTTCCTTTGAGATAACACCAGTCCATCAGGTCGTCGAGCCACCTCGAGACCGAGAAAGTAACGAAGGGTTCCCAGGTCCTTTGTTTGAAACACAGTCGCCAGATGTTGTTTGATCATATGTATTCCTGTAAGATCGTCTCCTATAACTAGAATATCATCAACATATACCAAGAGAATCATTGTGTCTGTTGGACGATGCCGAGTGAATAATGAGAAGTCAGTTGAACTCCGAGTGAACCCAACAGCACTAACAGTGCGGCTAAATTTGTCAAACCTTGCCTGAGGAGACTGTTTGAGACCATAAAATGACTTCTTCAGACAACAGACAAGAGACTCCCTCGTGGTCTCAAACCCGGGAGGTTGTTGCATATAGACGGTTTCTTGCAAATCACCATTAAGAAAAGCATTTTTGACATCCAGTTGGTGCAACTGCCAGTGTCAATGAACAATGAGGGAGATCAACACACGAACAGTATTCAATTTGGCAACTGAAGAAAAGGTCTCATCATAATCTAGACCTTGTTGTTGAGTAAAACCACGAGCCACCAGACGAGCTTTCAAACGTTGAACCGCCCCATCTGGTCCTTGTTTGAGGGCAAACACCCACTTACAACCCACGCAAGTCTGTCCAGAAGGAAGAGGGACAAGATCCCAAGTGTGGTTTGCCCAAAAAGCAGACATTTCCTCGTTCATAGCTGCTTGTCATCCCGGATGTTGGAGAGCTACCTGCACAGAAGTAAGAATGGTAATAGAGGATAAAGAAAGAGAAAACTGGCGAAGTTCCGGAGAGAGGCGGTGGAAGGAGACATAATTCGTCATTGGGTGAGTAGTATAAGTAGTTGCCGAATCCGCAGGCTGCAAAATATCATCAGAGGAGGGCATCTCCCGTAGGATAGTGGATGAAGGAGGAAGATGAGTATACACACGAGTAATAGGTGGTTTGTGTGGAAGTGGCGTGGTAAGAGGTGGGTTTGGTGGGAGTGGTGTAGGAAGGAGAGGCGGAAGGTTGAAAGTAACAGGGACATCAGGCCACGGAAGGAGTGGTGGAAGGAGAGAATCAGTTGGTTGAGAATGATATGGCTGGTCTTCGAGAAAGGTGACATCAGCAGAAGTAACAGCCTTGTGATCTTTAGGAGAGAAGCAGACATAATTCTTCTGAGTACGGGAGTAACCAACAAACATATATTTCGTGGCACGAGGAGCGAGCTTGTCTGTGGACGGGCCAAGATTATGAACATAGCACACGCAGCCAAACACGCGAGGGGTAACTGAAAAGGGAGGTGTGGAGGGAAAGAGAAGGTTGAAGGGAACCGCAAAATTGAGAACATAGGAAGGCAAACTGTTAATAAAAGAACATGCAGTAGAGACCGTGAAATTCCAATATTGCTTCGGAACATTCATTTGAAACATAAGAGAGTGGGTAACCTCAAAAAGGTGGCGATTCTTACATTCAGCAACGTCATTTTGTTGGGGGGTAAAGGCACGGGAGGTTTGGTGGATGATTCCAAACTCAGCACATAGGTTGGTAAACGCGTGACTAGTGTATTCACAGGCATTGTCAGAACGATGAGTTTTCATTATAGTGGAGAACTAGTTGCAAGTTTCAGTGATAAAGGCACGAAAAACACCCGGCAGTACCGAGCGATCACAACGAAGAAACAACCATGTCACTCGAGAGTAATCATCTACAAATATAGCAAAATAATGATAGCCAAAAACACTGGTGATTTTGTATGGTCACTAGAGAAAGATAGAAGCATATATCACTAATTTTGGGCTTTTGATAAGTCCCCCTACACACACACACATATATATACGAGCACCTCCGCACGGGCTTCGCCCGTGCTCGATGCTCTCAGGCGGGCTTTGCCCGCATCCTGACGAGCTCCGCCCGCACAAAGCCGTGTTCGCCGCTTGCACCCCACTGTTGAGACATACTTCATTTATCGCCGCTCTCGCAAGAGTGCGGTGCAAGCGGCGAGCACGGCTTTGTGCGAGTGGAACCCGCCAGGATACGGGCAAAGCCCGCCCGAGAGAATCGAGCACGGGTGAAGCCCGTGCGGAGATGCTCTTGTGTGTGTGTGTGTGTATATATATATATTCAGAATAAAAGGAAAGGTGGCGGCATCTGCTCCAATCTTCTCCACCTGTAGATTCTCTGATTCTCGTGATCCACTTTTTGCTCTGGTAATGGTGGCCGTACCGGAAACAGAGTTTGGTGAGAAGAAAAGAATTAGTTTGATGAGTTCGTCGCCGGAGGAGGTGTCGGTGGAGGCGGTTGCGATGAGGAATTTGTAAGTGATCAATCACATGTTAAGATGATTGTGCCAGCACCATCATTCCCTGTTCATGTTATGACGTCCAAACAGAAAACTGAGGACATAGGGAAAAGCGAGAAGGAAAACATGCGGCTGATGAGTCCCTACGGGAAGGAGGTGATGATTGAGGTGGTAGCAACGATGAAGTTGCAGTTGACCAATCAAATGATAGAAGCATACTGTGCAGACAGAAGTAACGTCATCCACATCCCTAACGTCTCATCCCGCCGCCCTCTCCATGATTTTTCATTACTGCCAGATGCACCTCGGCTACACGGCCATTAACGGAGATCTCAAGAGCTTCGACGACGATTTCATTAATGGATGTGGACACCCTCTAAGCTCTCATAATGGTATATAAATGAATATTTGTATAGACATCTATTGTTGTCTATATCTGTTTTAAGAAAACAGAGCAAAAAAAACATCTTTTTTCTAAAAGCCAGTGAAGCCGGCGCAATCACATTAGATTGTTACAGTTGTTGTAACTGACGGACAACTACTGTAACAATTCACGTTTGCTTATATATTATTATAGATATTATAGATTATAGATATATATACATATTGTTGCAAATACGAAAGAGAGTGAAGGACGAGGAGACGGAGCATATGTCAGCATCGGGACCAAGGCGATGAGGACATAGATCCCAACATGACGACAAACGTTCACCAGTAGTGCGCACAAGCATAGCGCATCTGTCACCTTTATATTTTATTATCACACATGTATTTTGGGCAGTGGGTTATTTACTGTTTGCCCTTGTGTGTTTCGGAATTAGGCACTATATAAGCCAATTAAGTCTCTTGTTTGCATCATCTTGGAAGTAAGGTCTTTTCGGGAAGAACCCTAGGAGTTGATTCTATTCCTCTCTTCTTCCCCCTCCTCCTCTCCCATCTCCTTCTTCAAGCCCTAACCCCTAACATTTGGTCAAACCTGCCGCTCTTCCAACCACGATTTACGTAGCCTGAAGACGCACCCGCTGTATACATGTCTACTCCACGAGTTTCTCGCGCGATCTTGCTCTGGGCAATCTCGCCCGTGTCACCTGCCTTTTTACTGCCCGACTGCTCGCAACATGCCTTTTGTGTTTCTTCAGCATCCTTTCTTGCGGTCTCCTGATCCGCGATCTTGGTCGTTGACCCATGTCTTCTAGCAACGTGCTTCTACTCGCCACTCGCCCGCCTTCCAGATCCGCGTGACTCCGCCTCCCGCCTTGTTCCGATTCTGGCTAACGTGCTTCATATTGCATTCCAGTTCCGCCGATCCTCAATGTTTTTGTGTTGTCCACCACAGACAGCATTTGTATGCCCCGCCTTCGCTCAATGGGACCTTCAGACACTCCCTCGGCTTCCCCCCCCCCCCATCGATCTGACCATCTCTCATGCCTCGACACTCATGAGGAATCCATCGCCCCACTCCAAGCCCTAATGATGTGGATGGATGCTAAATTCAAGGCCCTCCTAGTTGGCTGGCTGAGTACTTCCTCGAACTCCAATATGGAGTCACCATCGCTCCTCAGTGCGCATATGGACCTTCCATGGGATCCAATTCCGCCGCAGGTTGGCTTTCCTCTAGCACATCGTTCATTCGACATTCCTTCCATCGACAACACCAACCTCATGGAGTGGATTGCTCATGCGAAACAATTCTTCAGCATTCATTTGACTCTGGAACCGCAAAAGGCTGTTATGGCTCTCATTAGCATAGAGGGGTTGGCTCTCCATTGAGTTCCTGGCTGCGACAGAACAACCATTTGCTCTCTTGGTCGGAACTCCACCAAGACCTCATCCTCCGCTACGATGTTCGCTATTCCAGAACGACAGTAGAACGTTTATGTGGTGTCCGTCAATCGGTCCTCCATGACAACTACAACGACGAGTTCATTGCTTTGGCAACACATGTTCCTGGCCTACCAACAGATCATTACTTGGGCTTATTCATGCAGGATATTATTCCCCACATCAAGTTCTACCTTCCCACCCACCACCCTTGGATGATTACTGATGTCATGGATCTCTCCCTCTTGGTATAAGCGGACTCCAATGTCACCTTTGTCGACACCGGCCAGCCACCGGGTATACCCCGATCGATTGCCTACCCTCCACCACCCTTCCGTCCGCCACTAAAGATGCATACCGTGACTCCCTACTTCCCCGTCGAACGACGCCTGACTGACCAACCAGAAGTATCATGTTCTTCGCACTAAGGGCTTCTGCTTCTGTTGTAAACATCCCTACTCTACAACTCATGATTGTCCTCTGAAGGAGCTCTGCATCACCATTAGTAAGAACCCCGAGATCACCCTTGGGAATTTTGAAGACTTGGAAGGATATGACTCACCAGCTGCCATGGAACCCCACCGCAGATGCATCGTCTAGAATTTATGTGCTCTGCAGTTGGCAGCACCTCTGCTCCCCACACTATGACGCTCTCTGGTTCCATGTATGACGCTTCCTTGACGATTCTAATTGACAGTAAGACCAGCCACAATTTAATTTCCCAGTGATTGGTGACACAGCTTGACATTCACCTGTCTCCTGCCCCTAACATCGTTGTTTATTTGGGTGATGGTACGGACCCACACATGACTGTAGGATGATGCCCTCTCCGTGTATATCTCTACTCCTTTGAGGTTGGTGGCATTGATGTCATACTCGGCGTCGCATATCTTCGACCCTCGGTGACATGTATGTTAACTGGGACGCATGATATGCTTTACTTAAGCGGGAGTCTCTTTACTCTTGGCAAGGGAGGCGCCCCTTCCCTATTTGACGGTGGCCCTCCATCCACAACAGACAAAGGCAGTGAACTTTTCCTCCTACCTGTGGCTCGGCGTCGAGCCGACCCGCCCGGCAGCCCCTCCACAACTCCATCCGCAATGCGTCCAGGAAATTTCTTCTGCCTTAAGGACAAGGTGAATATTCAAGAGGGAGACATTGTTACGAATACGAAAGAGGGTTAGGGACGAGGAGAAGATGACACGGCGCATATATCGACATGGGGACCAAGGAGACACGGATCCCAACATGACAAAAGGCGTTCGCCAGTAGTGCGCACTGGCATAGGGCGCCGTCAATTTTATATTTTATTATCGCACATGTATTTCGGGTCATGGATTATTTACGGTTTGCTCTTGCGTGTTTCAGAACTAGGCACTATATAAGCCTATGTAGGTCTCTTTTTTGCATCATCTTGGAAGTAAGATCTTTTTGGAAAAAGCCTTAGGGGATGATACTATTCCTCTCTACTTCCCCTTCATTCTCTTCTCCCCTCTCCTCCTTCAAACCCTACCTCCTAACACACACACATATACTAATATATAAAGAAACTCTGTGTTGCTACAGTAACTCGTTCGTTGGTCGATAATTCTTTTTTTAACGATTTATAAAAATATTTTTTTTATTAATATAATAATATAAAATATTTTTTTATTAATATAACAAATATTATATAGATATAAAGCGATGGATGAAGAGTGTGGTTGTTCATCAGCCGCTTTATATATCTATGTATTATAATATATGTTAGAAAAGACTATGTAAAGACCCACATATTGGCCCATTTAGTTTTTTCTTCTCATCTTATATTAGTCTCACACCTTGTAAATGGGATTTTTCTCTCTTCTCTCTTCCTATATATATGTACTCATACATTGTTTTTACATACTGAAGAAGTATATACAAGGTTCCATCATTCTTCTACATGGTATCAGAGGTACCGGTCCCCATTGAGCGGTCTCTGCTTTTCTAACCGCTTACCCTTCGGTGGTCTCCTTCCTTTCTTCCCGCGGGCTCGACGAGCTACCTCATTGTCGGATAACTTTCTTCTATCCGCTCGGTACTTGATGAGTTACCCCCCTCCAATTTCTCGCCTCTTCCCAGGGCTTTTATAGCCTATGCTGCTGGGACCCACTTCCCTGCTCTCCCGCCATCTGCCCTGAGTCCGCTGCGGTTTATCTTCTTGATTGCGCAGATTGCCTCCTCTTGATCGCGTGGTTTGCAATCTTCTAGATCGCATGGTTTACCTCTTCTAACCGTTGGAGTCTCATGCCCGATGTGGTCTCCTCCTATTGATCACCGCGATCTCCCTTCTTAACCGCGCTCTTTCTCGTGGTCGCCGCTTCTGCTGGCCGTCGCGGACTCCTATCGCTAAGCGCCGATTACTCCTTATCCGCTGCGATATGCTCCGGTCAGTTCCGACCTGTTCGCGCACTTCTGCGATTCCTCTTGTCCGTTGCGGTCTTCTATCTGCTTGGCGCGGTCTTGCTCTTGCTGTCGTTCTTGTTCTCTCTAGCCGCTGCTCGTTCTGGGCGGTCTCCTTGCCTAAGTTTCCTTATCTACTGCTCTCTTGCCGGCTTCCTCTTCTGCTGTGCGGACTGCTCTTCTTCTCCACTACTTTCTGATCGCAGTTTTCTTGTCACATTGCTTAGCTGCCTACCCGCTGGGTGTGCCTTGCCACCTGTCGCTCTTGCGGTTTGCTTAGCCGCCTACCCGTCGGGTGTGTTTAGCCACCTACCCGCCGGTTTGCTTAGCCGCCTACCCGTCGGGTGTGCCTTCCCGCCCAGTGCACTTGTGGTTGCTCGCCTTACCGGCTAACTGTCATGTGTAACTGACTGCCCTCTTGATCATGGATACGTCTACTGCCACTTCCACTCCTACTGATGTGGTTGTTCCTATTCCTGAACTTCGTGACGAGTTGCGCATTACCACCATCTCTCTCACTAAAAAGAAAAACTTTGTTGAGTGGGTGCACTCTGTTGGTCGGGTTCTTCAGTCAAAGGGTTTTTTGCATCATTTAACCCAGGATGTTCCATATGCCCCTACCGATGACTGGATTCGGAATGACGGTCGTGTTCAAACATGGCTTCTCAACTCCCTTGATGGCAAACCTTACCGCATGGCCATGTATCACGAGACGGCCAAGGCAATGTGGGATGAGCTCCACTCTCTTTACTCGGGCAAAGACAGTCTCCAGCACTTGTATGATATCATCACCGATCTTCAGACTCTTGACACCGGCGATGCTTCCGACTTAACTTTGTTTGTTGTTCGTTCCAAGACACTGGTTGAAGCCTGGATTCAGCATCAACCCCCAACTACGGATCTCGCTACTCAGTGCGCTCAGAAAGAAGCTGTTAGTATTTCCATGATGATGGCTCGTGTCCCGCCACATCTACAGAGTGTTCGGGCTCAAATCCTCTCATCTGTTACGACTCACTCATTTTCTGATATGTGCTCCATGATGTTAAAGGTTACACCACCTCCTGATGTTATCAGCCCACCTTAACCAGCTCTGCTTCAGCATTCTACCGCGCCATTACTACCTCTCCCTCCCCCTACCCGTGGAGGACGTTCAGGGTCGAGGTGGTTGGTCGAGGTGGCCGGCCGCGGTCTAAGTGTTCTTTTTGCGGTAAGGATGGACACCTTGAGGCGACCTGCTACCGCAAACATGGTCTTCCTCCTCGTCCGACTACTTCTGTTGCTAACCACAGTCCCTTTGCCACTCATGCTGATCTTGAAGAAGTCCGCCTCCAGCTCCAGCAACTTCACGGG
Source organism: Platanthera zijinensis (assembly GCA_039513925.1). Classification (NCBI taxonomy): domain Eukaryota; kingdom Viridiplantae; phylum Streptophyta; class Magnoliopsida; order Asparagales; family Orchidaceae; genus Platanthera; species Platanthera zijinensis. Next base: position 110,442,742 of record CM077097.1, on the reverse strand, counting down.
ATGCTCCGTCACCCTCCTGCCTCTGTTGTCTTCGTCTCTAATGAAGGTATCTCTTGTCTCTCCACTGGTTCGCGCTGGATAGTGGATTCAGGTGTCACTCACCATATCACCTCGCTGAAGCCACATCACTACTTGAATTCTCCATATCCTAAGCGTATCATTGTGGCCAATGGCGCTACCGTTCCTGTCTCCGGCTCTGCAGATATCCCCCTCAATTCATTTATCTCTCACCGCTCGACTCTTCATGTCCCGGGCTCTCCGTTTAATTTACTTTTTGTTAGTTGTCCCACTGTCGATTTGAATTGTTCTATCACATTCATCTCTACTTCTTTTTTGATGCAGAATCGACGGATGCAGAGTATCATTGGTAAAGAACGAATGCAAAACGAGTTCTACCTTCTTGATGTTTCTCCTACCATCCTCCCATCAGTCTCATTTGTTGGCTGGCATCGGCGTCTTGGGCATGCTCCTCTTCCGGTCCTTCAGAAGGTCCTTCCGGATATCTCTCTTCCAGCTTTTACGTGTGACTCATGTATTTTGGGAAAACAACATCGTTCCACTTTTCCCTCTCATTGTACTCGGAGCTCTGCTCCTTTTATTTTAGTGCATTTTGATTTTTGGGTCTGTACAAAATAACAAGTGTGTCTGGTTATCGTTACATTATCACCTTTATTGATGATTATTCTCGGACGACATGGTTATACGTATTTCATGATCGCTCCGAGCTTCCCTGTGTGTTCCGGGCTTTCATTATTGAAACTCGCACACAGTTTTCCGACAAAATTAAAACTCTCCGAACAGATAATGTCTCGCGAATACACTAGCCATGAGTTTGCTAACATCTGGTCTGAATTTGAAATTATTCACCGGACTTCGTGTGTCTATACCCCCCCCCCACAAAACGGAGTAGCTGAATGTAAGAATAGACATCTTCTGGAAGTTGTTCGCTCGCTCATGATTCAAATGCAGGTACCCAAGGCTTATTGGCACTTTGCGCTTTCGACGGCATGATATCGCATTAACCGACTCTCTTCCTCCGTCCTCCAAAATGTTACTCCGTTTAGTCTCCTCTTTCACTCTACTCCGTCATTCTCTTTCACGCCTCACATATTTGGGTGTCATGTTATGTTCATTTACTTGGTCCGTCCACGGACAAGTTGGATCCTCGGGCAGCCAAGTACATGTTCGTCGATTATTCTCGTATTCAAAAAGGCTATGTTTGCTACTCTCCTACTACCCGCAAGGTAATTGTTTCAGTTGATGTTACCTTTCGGGAAGATCAAACGTTCTTCTCTGTTCCAAACCCACCTATTCCACCACAATCCTTACCGAGACCTGTCATTCCCGTTACCTCGCCTCCACCACCACTTCTCCCTGACCCAACTCATGTTCTCCCCAAGCCCTCTCTTATCCGTGTCTATACTCGTCGCCCTCCTCGCTCCGCAGCCCCAATGCAGTCGGCCTTGACCTCTAACACTCTGCGATCTGCTAATCTGGCACCGTCCTCCACCGCCCATCCCATGACGAATTATGTATCTTTACACCGTCTGTCCCCGACGCTTCACACCTTTGTTACTTCATTATCCACTATTTCTATCCCGAACTCTGTGCAGGAGGCTCTCCCACATCCGGGCTGGCTGACATCTATGGACAAAGAAATGACAGCCCTCTGGGCTAATCAGACATGGGATTTGGTTCATTTTCCTCCCGGCCAGACTACTGTTGGTTGTAAATGGGTCTTTGTCATCAAACATGCTCCTGATGAGACAATTGACCATCTTAAGGCCCGTCTGGTGGCTCGGGGATTTACTCAACAACAATGTTTTGACTATGAGGAAACATTCTCTTCAGTGGTCAAGCTCAATACGGTACGTGTCCTCCTTTCAGTGGTTGTGCATCGCAAATAGCCCTTACATCAACTGGATATCAAAAATGCATTTCTTAATGGTGATATACAAGAAACAGTCTACATGCAACAGCCTCTGGGGTTTGTGACCACGGGGGAGTCCCAGGTTTGTCACCTCAAAAAATCGATTTATGGTCTCAAACAATTCCCTCGGGCATGGTTCAAAAAGTTCAGTAGGGCTATTCGAGAAGTTGGTTTTACACGGAGCTCGACAGATTTCTCTCTGTTTACTCGACATCACACGACAGGCACCGTTCTTCTATTAGTATATGTCGATGACATCCTAATCACAGGTGATGACTCAAAGGGAATACAAATGATCAAACAGCACCTGAGCTCTGTCTTTCAAACCAAAGATCTGGAGAACCTACGATACTTCCTCGACCTTGAGATCGCAAGACGTCCTGATGGCCTTATCCCATCTCAACGGAAGTACTGTCTCGACCTTCTTCAAGATGTCGGTTACTCTGGATGCAAGCCGACCAATACTCCTATGGATGTCAATCATAAACTTTGTGCACATGTCTCGGATACAGATCTGTTTCTTCCTAATCCTGAATACTATCGACATCTAGTTGGAAAACAGATTTACCTAACAGTCATGAGACCAGACATATCCTTTGATGTTGGGGTTGTCAGCCGGTTTATGCATTCTCCACGGATGTCTCATCTACAGCCCGTCGAACGAATCCTGAAATATCTAAAAACAGCCCCTGGTCAAGGGCTGGTATACAAAACCTCGTCTTCTATTCTAACATTGGTTGTGTATTCAAGTATGGATTATGTTGGTTCCCTGGATGATCGGCGGTCTACTAGCGGATTTTGTACTTACTTAAGAGGTCACCTTGTTACCTGGCGCAGTAAGAAACAAGTTGTGGTTGCTCGATCTTCAGCTGAAGCTGAATACTGTTTGATGGCGTCCGTTGTATCCGAGATTACATGGCTTGAAAGTCTCCTAGGTGATATGGGCGTGAAAGTTTCCTCACCAACTACTTTACTCTGTGACAGTGAAGCTGTTATACACATAGCAAAGAATCCGATCTTTCATGAAAGAACGAAACACATTGGAGTTGATTGTCACTTCGTTCGGGAGAAAGTTCAAATGAAGAAACTGGAATTGAAAGTTTGAAACATGTTCCAGCTACTGACCAAGTTGCTGATCTTCTCACTAAGGCTTTACCGAGTGCTCTATTTTATAAGTTCTTGTCCAAGATGGGTGTCTACGACTTGTACGCTCCAGCTTGCGGGGAAATGTTAAAAAAGACTATGTAAAGGCCTACATATTGGCCAATTTAGTTTCTTCTTCTCTTCTTGTACTAGTCTCATACCTTGTAAATGGGATTTTTCTCTCTTCTCTCTTCTCTCTTCCTATATATATGTACTCATACATTGTTTTTACATACTGAAGAAGTATATACAAGATTCCAGCATTCTTCTACAATATATAATATTTATTATATTATATAATTATATTATAAAAAAGTTAATATATATATTATTGTTACATATAATATAATATATATAATATGTACCATCATACCTTCAAGACCATCATATATTTGCTCAAAAAGGTAAGTTCCCTTTAATCACAAGAATTATGTTCCGTCAGAAAATCACGACAATACATATTTATATTTATATATATGAATGTAGGTATACATATTGTAGAGAGAGCTCAAAACTTGTATGTATATCTTGTGTGTCAAAATACAATGAGAGAATACAAATATATAGGAGAGAGAATGTGAGAAGAAATCATATACAAGATGTGGGACTAAGGAGAGAAGAAGGAAAAATAATAATAATAATAATAATAATAAGGGCTCAATAATGGGCCCATTAGGCTTTTCTAACATTCCCCCGCAAGCTGGAGCGTACAAGTCGTATGCGCCAAGCTTGGATAGGCACTGATAGAAGAGGGTACTAGGTAGAGCCTTCGTGAGGGCATCCGCAACTTGTTCAGTACCTGGAACATGCTTCAGTTCAATCTTCTTCATGTGAACTTTCTCCCTGATGAAATGACAATCCACTTCAATATGTTTTGTTCTTTTGTGAAAGACTGGGTTCTTGGCTATATGTATGGCAGCTTGACTGTCACAAAGGAGGAGAGCCGGTGAAGAAAGTTTTACCACAAGATAAGCAAGAAGACTCTCAAGCCACGTGAGTTCCAAAACCACAGATGTCATTGCCCGATATTCTGCTTCAGCTGAGGATCGAGCAACCACTACTTGTTTCTTGCTTCGCCAAGTGATCAGATGCCCTCCAAAATATGTGCAAAAACCGTTGGTTGATCGTCGATCATCGAGGGAACCAGCATAATAAGCATCAGAATATGCCACCAATGTTAGGGTTGAAGATGAGGTTTTGTATACTAATCTTTGGTCAGGAGCTGTTTTAAGGTATCGGAGAATCCGTTCAATGACCTGGAGATGAGAGCTTTAAGGAGAATGCATGTACCGACTGACGATACCAACAGTAAAGGATATATCTGGTCTTGTTACCGTTAGGTAGATCAGTTTCTCAACAAGACGACGATAGTATTCCGGATTTTGAAGCAGAAGATCAGAATCCGAGGCCCAAGCACATAGCTTTTGATTTACATCCATTGGAGTGTTCACAGGCTTACAGCCGGAGTAGCCTGCATCATGAAGGAGATCGAGGCAGTACTTTTGCTGAGAGAGGACAAGGTCATCTGGTCGTCTGGCAACCTCCAGACCCAAGAAGTACCAAAGGTTCCCCAGATCTTTTGTTTGAAATACGGAGCTCAGATGTTGTTTGACCGCCTGTATTCCGTTCGACTCAGTTCCAGTAATGATGATGTCGTCAACGTAAACCAATAGGAGAACCGTTCTCGTTGTCTGGTGGCGAATGAATAACGAGAAATCTGTCAAGCTCCGAGTAAAGCTAATTTCCCGTAGGGCCTTACTAAACTTGTCAAACCATGCCCGAGGGAATTATTTGAGACCATAGAGTGACTTCAGAAGACGACAAACCCGAGACTCCCCCGTGGTCTCAAACCCAGGAGGTTGCTGCATGTAAACTGTTTCCTGGAGATCGTCATTCAGAAAGGCAATCTTTATATCGAGTTGAAGTAAGGGCCACTGGCGATGCACAGTCACGGAGATGAGGACACGAACCGTGTTGAGCTTGGCCACAGGAGAAAAGGTTTCGTCATAGTCGAGACCTTGTTGTTGGGTGAAGCCGCGAGCCACCAGACGAGCTTTGAGTCTGTCAATGGTCCCATCAGGAGCATGCTTGATGACAAAGATCCATTTTCACACAACCGGTTTCTGACCAGGAGAAAGGGTTACCAAGGTCCAAGTCTGGTTTGCCCAGAGAGCAGTCATTTCCTCATCCATGACGGCGCGCCAGCCAGGATGTTGGAGAGCCTCCTGCACAGAGTTAGGAACAGAAACCGAGGACAATGAAGTAGCAAATGTCTGAAGGTGGGGAGAGAGGCGATGCAGGGAGACAAAGTTCGCCATCGGATGAGCAGTGGAGGCGGGCACCGGATCAGCAGGGCTCGGAGAAGCCGAGGTCGAGGCCGACTGCAGAAGGGGAACGGAACGAGGGCGGCGATTGTAGACACGGATAACAGGCGGCTTGGAAGAAGAAGGATCTGGGTCAAGAAGAACCTGTGGAAGAGGCGCAGTAACGAGGATGACAGGTCGTGGGAGGGATGGTGGTAGAGGTGTCGGTGGTAGAGGAGTGGTTAGAGGAGGAGAGAAGAAAGGTTGATCCTCCAGGAAGGTAACATCAGCGGACACGGAGATCTTCCGGGTAACCGGAGAATAACACACATAGCTCTTCTGAGTACGGGAATAGCCGACGAAAATATGTTTAGCCGCCCGGGGATCCAACTTGTCCGTAGACGGACCTAGAAGGTGGACGAAGCAGGTGCAGCCAAAGACCCTGGGTGTGAGAGGGAAGGCCGGAACGGAGGAAAATAGGAGGCTGAACGGAGTGGCGTGGTGGATAACAGAGGAAGGGAGACGGTTGATGAGGAAACAAGCAGTGGAGACCGCAAAGTTCCAGTAGACTTTGGGAACGTGCATGTGAATCATGAGGGAGCGGGCAACGTCGAGCAGGTGTCGATTCTTCCGTTCGACAACGCCGTTTTGCTGGGGGGTGTAGGCACGGGATGTCTGATGAATAATACCGAACTTCGGGCACAGATTTGCAAATTCATGGCTAGTGTACTCGCGAGCATTATCGGTGTGCAACGTTTTTATGGTAGTGGATAATTGCGTATGAGTCTCTAGCACAAAAGCCTGAAACACGCGAGGAAGCTCGGAGCGATCACGAAGTAAGTAAAGCCACGTAGTGCGAGAGTAATCATCAATAAAAGTGATAAAGTAGCGATAACCAGAAATACTAGTAATTTTGAAAGGACCCCAAACGTCAGAGTGCAGTAAATCAAAAGGAGTCGAGCTCCGAGTACAATGTGTGGGAAAGGAAGAACGCGGTTGCTTGCCGAAAATACAAGAATCACACTGAAAGCGAGAAAGAAATACATCAGGAAGCGCCTTCTGGAGGACCAGATGAGGGGCATGTCCAAGACGGCGATGCCAATCCACGGAGGAGACGGAGGAGAGGACGGTAGGAGAGGCATCGAGAAGGTAGAGCCCGTTTTGCAGTCGACCCCTACCAATGGTAATCTGCGTCTGCCGATCCTGTATCAAAAAAGCAGAAGAGGTGAATGTGACAGAGCATTCCATATCAGTAGTAAGACGACCAACAGACAGTAAATTAAACGGGGAGCCCGGAACATAAAGAGCCGAGCGAAGAGAGATGGAGGGGTTGAGGGAGAGGTCAGCGCAGCCGGAGACCGGAACAGTCGCCCCATTAGCCACGGTGATACACTTCGGATGAGGAGCATCCGAGTACTTGGGCGGCCGCAGCGAAGTGATGTGATGAGTGGCACCCGAGTCCAAGATCCAGCACGGACTGGAGGAAAAACAAGCAGTACCTGCAGTGGAGGTGGAGGCAACAGAAGCCAATGGAGGGCTGAGCAGCCCATATAGTTGTTGTAGCTGTAGGCGAACAGCCTCAAGGTCGGCACTTGTGGCAGAAGAGCCGTCAGCTGCACCAGCAGCAGTCGGACGAGGAGGATAGCCATGTTTCTTGTAGCAAACTGCCTCAGTGTGGTCGTCCCGGCCGCAATAGGAACACTTTGGGCGGCCCCGACCACCACGCCCCCTTCCGCGGGAGCCCGAACGTCCACCACAAGCAGAAGATGGTGGGGAAAGTAAGGGGGAGGGTCTGCTGGAGAAGGGATGGAGAGGAGGGTGCAGGAGTATTCGAGGTCGGTGACACTCGAAGGAGCATAGAGCAAAAATCAGGTAATGAAGGAGTAGTAGCCGAAGCTAGAACCTGAGCCCGGATACTCTGAAGGTGTGGCGGGACATGAGCCATCATCATGGCGATGCAAACGGCCTCCTTTTGAGTTCGTTGAGCGGCAAAATCAGTGGTAGATGGCTGATGTTGGATCCAAGCCTCTGCAAGAGTCTTAGCACGAGCAACAAACGAGGTCATGTCCGCAGTCCCGCCAGCGTCGAGAGCCTGAAGATCGGTAATAATGTCATAGAGGTGTGGAGGCTGTCCTTGCACGAGTATAATGAGTGAAGCCCATCCCACATATCTTTGACCATCTCATGATACATGACCATCTGGTAGGACTCACCCTCCAGGGAGTTGAGGAGCAACATCTGAACGCGACTGTCGTTTCGCAGCCAGTCGTCGGTAGAAGGAGGAGGTCCCTGAGTGAGATGAAGCACAAGGCCCTTGGCCTGAAGAACTCGGCGAACCGAGTGCACCCATGGGATGAAATTCTTCTTTCCAGACAAGGAAATTGTAGTGATCCGCAGCTCATCGCGAAGGTCAGGAGGAGTCGGGCGATCTGCAGAGGAGTTAGCCGCCTGGCCGGTGGAGTCAACGGAGGAGCTCATGGAGACCGAAGAGGCCGCAGCGAACAGGAAAGGGCGCTGCGGTTAGAAGAGGTCGCCGCGGGTTGACGAGGTCGCCGCCGCTTGACGAGGTCGCCGCAGGTTGTCGAGGTCGCCGCGGGTTGACGAGGTCGCCGCGGGAGAGCACTCTTGCACGACAAGCCCGCGCGGTTATAAGAGAGGCCGCAGCGGGTAGTCAAAGCGACAAGAGCAAGAAAGGGCGCTGCTGTTTGAGGAGGTCGTCGCGGGAGAGCACTCTTGCATGACAAGCCCGCGTGGTTATATGAGAAGACGCAGCGGGTAGTCCAAGCGACAAGAGCAGCGGAGAGCAAGAGAGAGAAAGGGAAGCCGCGACCTGAGTGCGGAGAAGCAAACCGTACGGTCACAGTGAGTACACTAGCGGCCAGAGAAAGAGTGATAAGAGAAGTAGAGACCGCGCGGGAAGGAAAGGCCGCGGGTAGACCGAGCGGCAAAGAGACAACAGCGGCTAGGAGAAGCCGCGCGGGAAGGAAAGGCCGCGGGTAGACCGAGCGGCAAAGAGAAGATAGCGGCTAGGAGAAGCCGCGAGTGGGAGAACTCGAGCGGCAAGACCGGGCAGTGGCTAGCACGGGTAGACCGGGCGACTAGCGAGAGAAGGTGGGGCCCACCTGGCAGAGGGTAGAGAGTTATAAAAGGGGAGAGCCAGGGGAGGGAGGACGGGAGACAAGTGCGGTTAGAAGAGAGAAGACCGCAGGGAGACCGGACCAGCTAGGAGACCGCAGGGAGAGCCCGCAGAAGCGGATAGGAGAGGGAGGCGGTCAGTGGGCGGGTAAAAATAGGGAAACCGCCGGTACCGGAACCTGACTCTGATACCATGTAGAGAGAGCTCAAAACTTTTATGTATATCTTGTGTGTCAAAATACAATGAGAGAATACAAATATATAGGAGAGAGAAGGTGAGAAGAAATCCTATACAAGATGTGGGACTAAGGCTCCATTTGGTTCGGCGGTGGCGGGTCGATCCGGCGGGTGGAAACGGAGTGTTCGAACCGGAGGGGGGAGGTGGCTGCTCCAAACGGAGCTTTTTGGGGCGTTTCTCAAGGCGGGCGAGTGGAAACGAAGCAAACGCCGCCGGAGGTTCATTTGTTTACCCTCCTTCCGGCGGCGTTTGCCCAAAACGGAGCACCGAAACGCTCAAACAAATAGAGCCTAAGGAGAGAAGAAGGAAAAATAATAAAAAGGGGCCCAATAATGGGCCCATTACATGGGCTTTTCTAACACATATATATATATATATATATGTGTGTGTGTGTGTGCATACATGTACATACGTATGTATGTAGATATGTATGTATATCTATACTATATTAAAAGGGAAAAACACCTTTTGGTTAAACATTCCATTTTCGATTTTAACTCGCTTTATTAAAAGAATTCCAATTTTTAAAATTTATCTGATTTTCTTTTATTTTAAAAAAAAATGCTCTCATATAGATAAAGTCCTCTAACTACAATAAAAAATGTGTTCTCCCCGCCGCTCGCAAATCCACGCACATACCGCAAAAATGAGCGACAAGCATAGTATAACACTCAGAGGCTTGCAAGTGCCGAGAGCACAGTCGCGCTGGGACAATGTCGTGGTCGGGATAATGTCGCGTGGAGGTACTATTGTGGTTAGCCGTAGGGGCGGAGCCCTGTGTCTGTCACTCGTATGTATGTGTGTATAAGTGTGTGTGTGTGTCTATATATATATATATGGTATGGATTCGGAACAACCAAGAAACTTTTTATGAGTCTAGCTCACCAGATACTTGTAGAGAACCAACCACATCACTCAAACACTGTATGTTTTCTATGGAAGTGCTGGTCACCTGCATGTCATGAATTATACAGTTTGAAGTGATAATTCAAAAGAAACATAAGTACAAAGTATTGTGCCAACATGAGCTAAAAGAGAGGAAAGAAAGGTTTGTATTGCACTCTTTCACAAAAATATTGATTCTGTCATATAATTCTAACAAGGGGAATAAATGAAACAATCTCCACGGATTTTAGAATCATAACTTTACTAGTAATAGAAAATAATCTCAAATTTGTTTGGTATTTGCATATAGAGAAGAAATGGAAAAGAAAAAACCAAGTAGGATTTGAATAAAAGATAAGCTATATTTTTTGATTGGGTCTTCCTGTTTACATAGCAATACAGCGACTCTTTATATTCTTTTACATTCAATGTAAGCATTTAACTATTCTCCTCAGTCTTATGTGCTTCAGTTGCAGAGACCTTCATGGGAATAAATGGTCCCTCTTGTATTGTAATGTATATCCTAGGGTCTAAGGCTTCCATAAATAGCATCGCCCTTTCTTTCCGGATCCCAAAATTCTCCTTCCTACAAATAGGAAGTTTGTTCACCTTCTTGCGCCTGGTATTCTTCTCCCCGTGACTGTCCTTCAGTTCTTTAATTATTTGTTAATCTAGATTACTTATTGTTAGAAAAGACTATGTAAAGGCACACATATTGACACATTTAGTTTCTTCCTCTCTTCTTGTATTAATTTCACACCTTGTAGATGGGATTTTTCTCTCTTCTCTCTTCCTATATATATATGTACTCATACATTGTTTTTACATACTGAAGAAGTATATACAAGGTTTCAGCATTCTTCTACATGGTATCAGAGCTATCGGTCCCCCTTGGGTGGTCTCTGCTTTCCTAACCGCCTAACCTTGGGCGGTCTCCTTCCTCTCTTCCCGCGAGCTCGGCGAGTTGCCTTATTGTCGGATAGCCTTTCTTCTATCCGCTCGGTCCTCGACGAGTTACTCCCCTCCTGTTTCTCAGTTCTTTCCAATACTTTTATAGCCTTTTGCTGTTGGGAACCACCTTCGTCCTCTCACGCGGTTTGCTCTGAATTCACTGCGGTTTATATTCTTGGCCACGCGGATTGTCTCATTTGCGCGGTCTGCTTCTCCTAGATCGCGCGGTTTACCCTTTCTAACCGCTGGAGTTCGGTTTGCTCTGAGTCCGCTGTGGTTTGTCTTCGTGATCGTGCGGATTGCTCTCTCTTGATCGCGTGGTCTGCTTCTCCTGGATCGCGCGGTTTACCTCCTCTAACCGCTGGAGTCTATTGCCTGTTGTGATCTCCTCTTATTGATCACCGCGATATCCTTTCTTAACCGCGCTCTTTCTCGTGATCGCCGCTTCTTCTGGCCGTCGCGGACTCCTGCCGCTTAGTGCCGATTACTTCGTGCCCGCTGCGATCTGCCCCAGTCGGCTGCGGCCTGTTCACTCATCTGCGATTCTTTTTGTCCGTTGCGATCTTCTCTCTGCCTGGCGCGGTCTTGCTCTTGCTGCCGGTCTTGGCTTATCTAGCCGCTACTCGCTCAGCACGGTATCCTGGCTTAAGGATCCTTGTACGCTGCTCTCTTGTCGGCTTCTTCTGTTGTGCGGACTGCCCTCTTCTCCTCTACTTTTTGATCGCAGTCCTTTCTTGTCGCATTGCTTAGCCTCCTACCCGCTGGGTGTGGCTTGTCGCCCGTTGCTCTTGTGGTTTGCATAGCCGCCTACCCGCAGGGTGATCGCAGTTCTTTCTTGTTCGCTTAGCCGCCTGCCCGTCGGGTGATCGCATTGCTTAGCCGCCTACCCGTCGGGTGTGCCTTCCCGCCAAGTGCTCTTGCGGTTTGCTCGCCTTGCCGGCTAGCAGTCCTGTGTAACCGACTGCCCACTTGATCATGGATACGTCTACTGTCACTTTCATTCCTGCTGCTGCGGCTGTCCATGTTCCTAAACTTCGTGACGAGTTGCGCATTACCACCATTAGTCTTACTGGAAAGAAGAACTTCGTTGAGGGGGTGCACTCTGTTTGCCGGGTTCTTCGGTCAAAGGGTTTTCTGTATCATTTAACCCAGGATGTTCCCTATACCCCCACAGATGACTGGATTCTGAATGATGGTCGTGTTCAAACATGGCTTCTCAACTCCCTTAATGGCAAACCTTACCGCATGGCCATGTATCATGAGATGGTCAAGGCAATGTGGGATGAGCTCCACTTGTATGATATCATCACCGATCTTCAGACTCTTGACACCGACAGTGCTTCCGACTTAACTTCGCTTGTTGCTTGGTCCAAAACAATGGTTGAAGCCTGGATTCAACCTCAGCCCCCAACAACAGATCTCGCTGCTCAGCGCGCTCAGAAAGAAGTTGTTGGTATTGTCATGATGATGGCTCGTGTCTAAAACACTGGTTGAGGACAAGATCTTGTGTGATGTCGCGCACGTACTATTTCGACGACCTTGCCATATGACTGTAATGTCATGTGTTATGGCTAAGCTAACACGTGTGTATTTTTTGATAAGGGTCGAAAGATTACCCTATCACCGACCCAACCCAAGGAGCCATCCAAGGGTAAGGTTGAGTCATCCATCAAGGCGGGATTCTCGAGGTCGTTACATTTCTTAAGGAGGGGTGACTTTTTATGAGAAAGCTTAGACATCGGGGATATATATGTAGTAGCGACCACCTTGACTAATGAGGTCCCTACAGACACAATGATTATTGATCCGAAAATCTGTCGTTTGTTGGACAATTATTCTGATATTATGTCTGAAGAGCTCCCAATGAACTTCCTCCTATGAGGGACATCCAGTACGCGATTGGCTTAGTATCGGGGGCATCTTGACCCAACCTTCCCCATTACCTCACGAATCCAATTGAGCACGTTGAGCTAAAGCCGCAAGTGGATGACCTTCTTCAGAAGAATTTCATCCATGAGAGTGTGAGTTTGTGTGTGATTCTGTCCTTCTTACCCCAAATAAGGATGAGAGTTTGCGCATATGCATTAATAGTCGAGCTATCAATAAGATCATGGTGAAATAAAGATTTCCTATGCCCCGCCTCGACAACCTCTTAGATGCAATTGTCAGTGCTCAAATCTTTTCGAAGATCGACTTACGTAGTGGTACCATCATATTACAGTGCAAGAGGGAGATGAATGGAAGACAATCTTCTAGATGAATGATGGATTATATAAGTGGCTAGTCATGGCATTCAAGTTATTGAACGCACCGAGCACGTTCATGAGAGTGATGACGCTGATTTTTATGGCCCTATATGGGTAAGTTCTTGGTTGTATACTTTGACGATATATTGATATATATCCAGGGACACGCAAAACACTTGCATCATCTCAATTTAGTACTCGATCTCCTCTGGAAGGAGCATTTGTATGTCAACGTGAAAAAGTGATCATCCATTCACTCCTATAATCATATACGCATCGGTCCATTTCCTGGGGTATATTGTGTCTGTATCTGCCAAATCGGTTGATCCTAACAAGGTCAAGTTCATTCGTGAATGGCTTATTCCGATGAATATTCACGAGGCCCATAGTTTCCACGATCTCGTCACATTCTATATGAGGTGTCAAATGTTTTAGTTTGATTATGGCCCCCTTACGAGTTACCTCAATGAGGGTGATTTTGTCTGGACAAAAGCAGCCACATGAGTATTTAAAGAAATCAAAGAAAAGTTATTGTTTGATTATGTTCTATGTCCCCCCTGATTTTTCCAAGGTATTTGAGGTGGTTTGTGATGTAGGGGTAGGCTAGTGGTGCTCGGAAGCTAGGACTCTACGTGCACGTGTGAGGGGATATGCGAATGCAATGCTACATGCAATGAAACAGTCGGATAGCAACGACAATTAATTTAAGCAATGAGAATTAACAACACCACGCAGTTAATCAAAATAAAGAAGCAATTAAATTAATTTCAGCAATTTGACAACGGCTTCCTCCGCTCGGAGGGCCTAAGCAAGCGCACGGCGAATAAATCCACAAACAATTAATAGCATAAAAGGAAATAACTACCACACAACCGTAATCCCAGCACAATATAGATAAACAACCAAATGAAAATGTCTAGTCACAGAATACAATACCACAAATGCTCACAACGTAGAGGGCTGAATCGAGGCACTGGAGAATTGGAGGGTCTGGATGCGTAGATCGGCGATCGGAGGTGCAACTGGTGGAGCGGTGGCGGTGAGGTGGCTGTCCAAGGCGGAAAATAGGAGAAATGGGCCGGAAATAGAAAGATCCGGCAACTAGAGAATAAATCTGGGCGTAGGTGGATAGATCATGTGTTTTACGGCGGATCCGGGCTACGGGAAGAGGAATACAGATGAAAATGATGGATCGGAGGGTGGTGGCACTAGATCAAAATAGATCTAGGGTTTTCGGAGAGGTGGGAGGTGGATCCACGAAGGGGAAGGGGAGGGAGGGGTGGTCGGCTAGGGCTAAGGAAGAGGCGGTGGGCTGGGGTGAGGGCTAGGGGGCCAGTGGCTTGACTGGAGGGAGAGGGGGCGGAAGAAGGAAAGAGGAGTGTCGGCTTGCTAGAATCCAGCAGGCCAGCGGATGAAATGGGGAAAAGGTGAACACTGAATCACATAAATGAATAGTGATTAAAATATGAACAGTGGCTTGAAACCTGGGCAGCAATCGGCTATTTTTGGGGGCTGGAATGGAGGGCTGCAGCGGGTCGGAATGAAGGTTTGAGGCGTGGAAAATGAAGGTGGGGGTAGGGATTACCTTGGGGAGGAGTTTGGCGGCCTAGGAGTCGTCACCTAGGGTTCCACGACGTCCGCACCGGGGAGGGATCGCTGGAATCCGGGAATACTTCTCCAAATTCTGCAATGGTCTCAAATCAGCCCCCTAGCATCCTATTTATAAGAAAACACAAACTAGGGCATCCCCATCAACGGCTTTGATTGGCCGGTGGGTTATCCCTTAAAATACATCAAAATAAACTCAAAAAATATAAAGTAATATAGCATTTTGACTCGCGGTGATGCTCCGGCCGCAATCGCGGAGCCCGATAGTCGATCCGGGCACGCCATATATGGAAAGTTGCCAAATCAGCCCCGAACGGGCCCAAAACGCGTCCTCGTCTCTGCTCCGCATCAATCGGCTCAGTTGATGATGAGAGCGTTGGTGAAGGCCTCTTATCTAGGAGATCAGGGGATCGAGCCCCGGCCTCAACAACCTGCTGCATGGTGGTGATTCCATGGCGGAGAGTTTGTTGGGGTGTACGGGCCGCGGCCCTGATGAAAGCCGCCTGGTGCTGACTCCAGGTGGGCCCCCTGGTGGGACTTCAGGGTGGCGGGCAGGTGTGACGCCTGTGCCGCATCAGTTTGTGATACATCCGGAGTTGGGAATGATGGAGTATTTAGTTAAGAGGGTCTTTGTTATGGGCCTAGGGCGAAGGGCCTAATTATTGTTATCTTTTAATGTCTTTTATTGTTATCAATTTGGGTCTTTTCCTTTAATGTCGAATCATTTAAATATTAATTAAGGGTTAGAAGTTAGGTTGTCATGATGGGTCTTGTGTATTGTAAGCCTATTTAAAGGCGTGAATTGTATGGAATGAAGGCACTCAAGAAATTTAGTCTATTCTTTTTTACCCTTTGATGAGATTATGGTAGCTCTCTCCTCCCGAACACACTCTGCTTAGACAGTCGCGGTTCCGGCTCTACATTATCCTCCGCCTCCAACATTATCCTCCACCTTCAACATCCCCACCTCTGGCTATTCTCTGGCAACTCTAGCGATGTTACGGGCTAGGCTCATAACAACTTGATATTAGAGTCTTCCTTCTTTCGGTACCATCTTTCCCCACCATCGTCTGCTTCCACCCAAAGGAGCTCCCTCCTTTCCCCTCTAGTTTTCACGGGACGCCACCACCAACAGCTGGAAGAAACCAAAGACAAAATTAGAAGAAGCCATTGGAAGCTCCGCCCTCTGGTTTTCACAAGACGCCTCCACCTGAGGCAAAACGGATGCCCCACCCTCGTTGTTTGCAGAAGAAACTAACACGAGCTCCTTCTTTACTAGACGCACGTTGAGGAGACAGTCAGCGATCCCTTCCTCCCGCACGGGTAATAGAAAAACACTCTTTGTCGGCGTCAGCGAACGAAGTTCCTTGTCGAGATGATCACAGAACCATCTCCGTCAACAGCAAGTTGTCTCTGTTTTGGATCGACAACAAACTTGTCCAATCTGTGTGAGTCACCGTCTTCCTCCCATTTCGCCACTGCTTCAATCAATAGACCTTCCAGCTTCCTACATCATGCTTCTCCGACATCACTGATCCTCGCCAACGCACCTCGAAGCCACGAGAAATCTTCCTTCTTCGGTCACATGATGCAATCTAGCAGCTATACTGCTCGCTCACAGGCCGACCACGAGAATCGGCGCCGCTATCAACACCCTACTTGACATGATAGATGCACGCAAAAGTAAACAATTGCTCATCACACGACTGATGCCTCTACTCGACCAGGTGCAAGTTGTTGATATTTTGGCTAGTTCAGTCGTCATCCTACAACTAGTACCTAGTGTTGTTCTCATTCAGAAGGACACACTGTTGCCATACATTGATTCTTAAAGGCGTGGATTATATGAAATGAAAGCATCCAAGAAATTTAGCCTATTCATCTTCTCATTGATGAGATTATGGTAGCTCTCTCCTCCTGAGCCCACCCCGTTTAGGTAGCCATAGTTTTGGCTCCACTGTATTCACCGTCCCCATCATCCCCTCCTCCGGCCATCCTCCGGCAACTCTACCGACGTTACGGCCTAGGCCCATAACAATCTTCCAGTTGCTTACTTTAGTGAGAATTTGAATGACACCCGGTAAAAGTATTTGAACTATAATCTTGAGTTTTTCATTGTAGTGCAGGCACTACGATATTGGCGTCAATATCTCCTGCATAAGGAGTTCGTTTTATACTCTAACCATCAGACCATGTGATACCTTGATTCGCAGAAAAAATTGAGTCATCGACATGAAAAATGGGTAGTTTATGCAGAACTATCATTATGTTCTCAAACACCGAGCTGGTGTTGAGAACAATCATGTTAATGCTCTGAGTCGTCGAGTCAACCAATTGCATTCCATGAGCACATATGTTGTAGCTTGATTGTTTAGCATATGATTTACCTAGAGTGCCCAAATTTTGGTGGCATCTATCGTGTGTTGATGATAGATTCCCCCGAGCTCCAGGAGGGTTATGTGATTTCTGATAGTTATATATAGGCTCCTTCCTATATGTTCCACATACGTCCCTCCAAGATTTATTTGTCTAGGGGTTATACACAGTGGAGTCGCGGGGTATTTTGCAAAAGACAAGACGAACGCTTTAGTTGGAGATCGTTTTTTTATCCAAATCTGGAGAAGGATGGCGCGAGAGTTATTAGACACAATCAGGTCTGCCAGAATGCGAAGGGGGCACATCAGTCCATTGGTTTATACACTCCTTTCTCTATCCCACATAGGCCCAGGGTTGACATTAGCATAGATTTTGCATTCGTCCGCCCTCGCACTTAGAGGAAGCGTGGTTCTATTTTTGTTGTGGTGGATTGCTTTTCGAAAACGGCTCACTTAATTCATTGTCGAAAGCCCGTTGACGCATATAATGTGGCAATCATGTTCTTTAGGGAGGTCTTCAAGTTCCACGGGTTGCCTATGTCTATAGTTTCTAACTGCAACATTAGATTCATGAGCTATTTGTGAAAAATGTTCTAGAAGAAAATTGTTGCCACAATGATATTTTCCACCGCCTATCACTCACAAACGGATAGGCAAATTGAAGTTGTCAACTATAACATAGAGACCCTTCTGTCATGTTTAGTTGGGGATAGCCCATTTGCTTGGGACTTCATTCTGCTCATAGCAGAATTTGCATAAAATAGTTCAATTAATAGGACTACGGGTCTGATTCCATTTCGCACTATGTTAGGTTATGACCTAGGAAGCCTATTCACTTATCCACGTTCCTATAAAGTCCCGGCCCAGTGCGTTTGCATAGTCTTTTATTCAATATTTGCATGAACTTCATGAAGAAGTCTAAAAGAAAATTGTGATAAGTAATGATTACTTTAAGGCTCACGTAGATCCACACAGGAGAGAGTAGAATTTTGAAGAAGGAAAGCAAGTATTGATTTGCAAAAAATCTGAGAGATTTCCTCAAGGAAAAGTAAAGAAATCAAGTGTTTGATGAATGCGTACCTAGTACCTACACAATCATAAGAAGGATCGGGGTGAACACATATGAAATTGGCATCCCTCAAAACATGGGGATAAACCAAATACCCAATGTAGAGGACCTGACTCGATATTACAAGGAGCGCGCATATGTGGATCCTTTCCCACAATCCCACCCCACACATGAGTCACGGCCCTTCTTACCTTTTCCCTTCCCTCTCCAGTCTCAGTCTTATGAGTCACATCGTGAGGGTCACCTCACACCAAAAACGGTCAGTTCAGATGTTCGACGAAGATACACTTTACTTAGGGATACCAATAACAACAAGGGGCATAGCTCAGATTGTTGCATATGACCTCACAGCCACAAAGGGGCGAGATACATTGAGATATCACGTCCATTGGAGCGATCACCCGACCTCATATGATATTTGGATCTCTTCGCAGAGCTTGAGCAACTTGTCCCAAGGCTATACTGAGAGTAAGACCATCTTCATTCACCGAAGATGAATACTTTCAAGTCGGGGTGAATTGATGGAGATCAACGACCCACATACATTTATTCTCACAGGAGGTGATGATCCATTGATTGTTCAGATGATCCAAGTCAACTAATGCGTCTAGATGATCTTTTTGAATCTGTTTTATATATTTACTTTCGTATTTTGAGTTGTATTTAACACTCGATCGACTCGAACATTATAAGTCGTCTGAATCGAGTGGCCTAGCAGTTACTCTTCTTTTTACAATCGTGCTAGCTGGAGTTGGAATTATTGAAAATTTGAATTCTAATTTTGAGTCGCCGGTCTTCCTCCCGATGGGACTTTGAGATCTCCCTTGGTGCGAATCCTAGGGTTTTTTCCCGTTTCTCCGATCGTCTTTCTCCCTTACATCAGGTTATGGCCCTTCTTCCTCCAGTCGATACCCATCTTGCCCCCACAGCTTCATCCATGACCACCACCAGCCCCACTCTGGTCATAGTCATCTCTAACTGCAGACCTTGCCACATTCCTCTCAATCGTGTCATTCCAAGACTACTCCAAAGCCCACCAACCCATCTTCTTCCCTCCCACCACCAGCCAGCCTCTCCCCACCACCTGTCCTCCCTTCGTCCATGCCGTCCGGCCCTTCCATGCATCCAAAAATCCAACGCCGACCCCTCTATTGCAGCCTAACTATTGCTACTCCTACCCTATAAGCCTCCCCTCCCCTCAACTCATACATCCCTCCTCCACTGATTCCAAACCCATCAAGTTCCCCTACCAGCCCCCAGTCTCCCTTTCTCATGACACCACCCGGACAACAACAAAAAAGATCCCAATAAACTTTTCCTGATAGAGCTTTCAAATAGAAAATCTAGAGAGGAAAACTTAGATCAACAGATTCTACCAACATCCCATTTTACCTCACTATATAAAAGATTGTCTTCCACGTAAAAACATCTTTTTTCACATGAAGAGCCAAGTTCATACAGAAAAGTAATATATGTAATATATATTTATCTTTCTTAGTCGATATAACCTAAAGAGAATTTTCCCCTCTTCTAGAACTCTTCACTAATGAAATATCAAACTAGAAGTTGTCTCCTATGTTCCTTTTCTTAACTTTTTTGTCTCCTTGTACTATGACTCTAATCAAACTAATCTAACTAGAACACTCCCTCTATTTTCTTCATGGAATTATGGGGATGTAGGTGAAGAGGAGAAAAAGGGGATGTTGACCGCAGCTCTAACGTCTTTAGCCACACTTTCAGTGAAAATTACCTGACCTGCAGCTTGTCGCTTTTTGATACTTCCTCTACCCACATCTCTGTGTTGCAGCTCATGGACTAAAGTCTTGCATTTCCTTTCTTATCAATAACAGCAATTTGAGAAGTTCATTAGCAGCAATCTGAAGTTGACAGCCATTGGATCTCCACCATCGCCAGATTTTGCCCACGCCTACAAGTGCAAGTCGTAGTTGGGTGTTTTATTTTTCTATTATTGGGTACTTGGACTATATTTTGGTAGATACAATATGATTTTATTTCGTGAATTCATATGATTTGCATGGATTATTCTTCGTGCACTTGAAAGTATTTTGTGCTCCAATTGTATGCTAAATAATACTTGTAATCTTAATCTAATTATACAATTGAATGTGAAATTGAACGGGTTTTATTTCAATAAACTACTTATTAACAATTGTTAAATAGGAATGGTTCATTGCATTTGCATATTTGCTACATCATTTGGAATCATTTGACAAATTAGTTAAGATTGAATACTAAGTGTCAGTACACAACCTACCCTGAGTTAGCTTCCATTTGCTATGATGTATAGGAATTTTTGTCAGCTGGATGGCAGAGATGTTGTCGCAGAAGATAATTATTGGTTCCTTATCTTCATATTTTAGATCCTTTAAAAGTGGTTTCAACCATTTAGCATCACTTCTTGTGCTCAAAGTTGCAATATATTCGACTTTTGTTGAAGACAGCGCCACTGTCCTTTGCTTTCTTGAGCTCAAGAAAATACTTTATTTCCAAGAAGAGGAATCCATATTTGCTCTTTATGTCGTCAATGGATCATACCAGATCATGGTCTATAAAACATCTACGCTTACTCCCTTCTTCTTTCTTTTCATACATTAGTCCATGTTTTACCGTGTCTTTTAACAAAATTTTCTTCATTGCTGTGAAACGATTTACACTTAGTTCATTCATGAACCTTGAAACGATGCTTACAGCACATTCGATGTCAAGACTCGTGTTAGTGAGGTATATTAATGATCCAACCAAGCTCGTGTAGATTTATTATTTTACTTTCACTTTTTTGTTGTTCTTCTACAGCTTATCATTTGAATTCATGGGAACTGCTGAAGGTTAGTAGATAGACCCTGACTTTTGAAAGACTTGGATGCCGAGGAAGTACTTCATGATATCTAGATCAATCATGTTGTATTCTTTCTTCATTTCTTGCTAGAACTGCTCTATATTTCATTATTGCTTCCTATAAGAATTAAGTCATCAACATACATGCAAATGATTAAGTAGTTCTTATCTTGATGCTTTATATATAGTGATGGTTCATTTAGGCTCTTGATGAGACCACTATCTATAAAGTACTTATCTATTTTGAGGTTCCACGCTCAAAGTAAAAAAGTGTTTTCTATAATATGTAAGTTTTGTCTTCCTCCCCCTTGATAATAAAACTTTTTGGTTGTTCTATATAGTTTTCTTCGTTTATTTCTCCATTGAAAATCAGATTTTACATTCAACTATAGTACTAGGAGATTATTTTGAGCTACTAAAGCAAGAACTACTCAAACTTTTTTCATTCGAACTACAAGTTTCTTTATAATCTCCTCACGGCTTTTTGTGAGAATTCTTTGGGGACTAATCAAGCTTTGCATTTTTTTATTGTCTCATCTTTATTATATTTAACTATGCAGACACACTTTAAGCCTATAATACTGTGATCAAAAAAAAATTCTCCAATCTCCGGGTGTTATTCTTCTCAATCATGATTTCAGTTACCATTGCTTCAACTTATTGTTTCTCTCAGAATGCTCGGAGAAACTTGCAAACACTTGAGTAAAGAATGCTACATTAGAATGTCGATAGATATTTGCTAACTTTTTGTATCAATTTGGAGATAATGAATCAGGGCATTCTAAAATAGATGATAAACTAGTAGAGGAATTTGATCTTGGAATGCATGATAGAGAATTTGTCAAAGTGTTTTCTCTGACATCTGCATAACCACCAAAATTGAACCTTGATTTTGATCCAAATATTGAGTATGCCCTCGATTATAGTCGTCATGCTCATTTATTATAATATCTCTTGAGACAAAAAAATCCAGTTAATGGATTAAATAGTTGATATCCTTTGGACGCTTCACTGTATCCCAACAAATTTACTTCTCTCATTTTTCATCAAACTTGTCTCTATTATCTTTTAGAGTATGTAAATAAGTATGCTACTAAAGATTCTTATATAAGATATCTTTGGTTTTTTGTTGAAGAGACCTTTTGTTCGAGATATGTTAAATAGAGATGTGCACATAAAACTACAATCACCTGAACCGGACCAAAAAGATCCAATCAAACCGAATTTAAAACTGAACCAAACGATTTGGTTTGGTTTGGTTTCAAGGGGCTAAAAACACCTTGTATATCTTCAATGAGGTTTGAACACCTTGTATATCTTATCTTAATAATTTTGTTGTTGTCGCATTAATTTTATATTTTTGTGATTGTATCTGATTGTGATTAAAAAAAAATATAAACTAAATATTAATAGATAGGTTTGACACAATTAAATTGATAAAAAATGGATGACTTATTGTTAATAAATAAGCATAAATAAAATAGAAATTTCACTAGATAATTAATCTAATACAATTAAAATATTTTGTCAAGTATTCTAAGAGTTACTCAAACTATTCTGTTATGAATGATATAGGATAATTTAAGTAACTGTAGTGATGAGTAGCACAAGAGTTAAGAACACAACAATTAAGTATGATGATTGAATGGTTAAGATGGAAAAAGGTGAGTTAGTTATATGAGACTACACACAAGGATGTCTCAAAAAAATATACTCTAGGCCTATAAACAGTTCAATTTTGCTTTTATTCAAAATTTAGTATGTCAGAAAACTGAACAGATGTATAAAAACCAAACCAAATGAAACCGATCAATTTTGATTTGATTTCGGTTTGACTGTGGTTTTATTTCAATTTGATTTTGGTTTGATTTTTGTTTGATTTCGGTTTGGGATGCGTAAAAACCGAGGCTATTCGGTTCGGTTTCGCCTAAAATCGAACCGTTTATAATCCTAATGTTAAATATATAAATTGCAGTGTTAACTACCTCACTCCAGTAAGCTTTTGACTTTCATTCCTTGTAGCATACTCCTACCTATCTCTACTACAATTTTATTTTATTTTTCTCAAAACAACCTCATTCTGGTGAGGTGTTCAGGTTCCATTGCTTCAACTCATCATTTTTTCTCTCAACCACCGTATTATGTCAAAATGTGTTGGTCTTTTGCACTACTTGCACTTAAAATAATAGTTCTCTACATCATGATTTGATTTTTTTTTTTTTGCAAGATTACAATAGACAACAATATTGCCTTTCTCATTGATAATGTACTTTCCTCTATCTCTCCCATAGTTTATGGGCTTGTGCTTGAAAGCTTCCTATTAGTTCTGCGATGGAGAGTTGGTAAGATACTTGGATTCCTCTATAGAAGGCACAATGTGCTCAAATTTAGGGGGGGTAATCCTGAGAATTATAGGAACAATTCTTCTATCTTTAATGTTTTCTCCAAAAGATCTAATTTAACTATTTGAGTTGACCTGGAAAATTAGATTGTCAA
This sequence comes from Platanthera zijinensis, assembly GCA_039513925.1. Taxonomy (NCBI): domain Eukaryota; kingdom Viridiplantae; phylum Streptophyta; class Magnoliopsida; order Asparagales; family Orchidaceae; genus Platanthera; species Platanthera zijinensis. The sequence goes on along the minus strand of CM077097.1, from coordinate 110,419,507 downwards.
ATTGTTTCTAGACAGATTATAGTTAGAAAGATATATAATCTTATCTAAACCTTTGAATTCAGTGTATAACATATGCCAAGCTCCTCTTGAAGGTTGGCTACTGATATTCTTGGAAAATGGCTTTGCTTACTCCCTGTTGAATATAGAGCATGGTTTTCACATCTCCCTTCTGATTTTTTGAATGTCTTCATTGCAGCAGTATCTCATCCTATGATTGGTGATGTTGTTAATGGTTAAGTGTAGTCTTGAAGGACTAGATCTCATAGTCCTTGAGAGATGAATATCTGAATGCTCTGATAATCATATGCATAATGGAAAAGAATTTTGAGAGTAATTGAAATACAATTGGGTACTTATGGAGGTCCTATGATGAGTTCGAAATAGGACAGGAGAATGAAGAAAGGGAAGCAAAGCTCAGATGGCTCTGATACCACTGATAAAAAATGATCTCACATTTGTTTTGCATTTGCGGGTAAAGAAGAAGTGAAAAACGAAAAAACGAAGCGAGATTTGAATAAACGAAGCATTTAGCATTCTCGGCAGTCTTATGAGCTTAGGTTTTCTTTACAGTTTTGAACGTTCTTCTTCCTGCGCCTGTTATCTTCCCCTTGTGAGTTGTGACTGATATTCTTCAGTTCGGTAACTAATTGCTAATCTACATTACTTCTAACAACTGGATCTATCAATATGATATTTGCAAAATCGAAAGTAGGAAATATCATAAACCAGACCTCGGATAGAGCCAGGCGGAGAGTGGAGAAGAGGGAAGCGTAGCTCTCGGCAATGGCAGCGGTGTTCTTCTCGACAGCCTCCAGAGCCCTAAAGACCTCCCGGCGATCCTCTGATGGCTTCTTCTCCAAGAAATTTTCGCCGGACTCTGCATGACTTCGAGGTGTTTCTCTGAGAATCTCCTCCCTGCCGGCCAGAACGAAGGGGTTGACGGCTCGATCCGCCCGAATTGCAGCATGTGCGGCGGCTTCCGGTGGTTCTGTCCCGATTTCGGCCATTATTATTTCAAAGTGCCCTGAAGTGTGTTTTGCTATGGAATTATTCGGTGGCCTTCCGGAGATGACCGCAAATTTGGCTCTGTACAATAAAAAAAAAATTAATTTTGATTTTGTTTGGGAGCTCGTTTTGAGTTCCTTTCATTTTAAAACTGATTGGAGGAGAGGTGTTTAAGGCTCCGTTTGAGGGGGCTTATTTTCACCGGTCAGGCGGTTACGATCGCATGAATCGGACCTTAATTAAGTTCCGGCGGTTCATGCGGTCGTAACCGCCTGACCGGTGAAAATAAGCCCCCCCAAACGGAGCCTAAGGCTCTGTTTGACGCGGCTGCAACGACTGGAGAAGCAGTGGTGGGAAGCAGTGGTGGAATAATCAGCTGTTTTGCAGAGTGGTGGCAGAATTTGTGAATCTGTTTGGAAGAACAGTATTTGCAGTACTGTTTCAAATATATAAGACACAATCACATGAACCAAAACTTTGTAAAAATCAATCAAAAAATTCCTTTACAATAATTTATATAACTTATATTATTTTAACATTTATAAATTATAATATAAATTATTATAATCCTATTATTATAATATTTATAAATTATAATATAAATTATAATATAAATTATAATATAAATTATACTATAAAATATAATCCAAATTATAATATAAAATATATTATAAAATATATTATAAAAAAAAGGGGGGGCAGCAGCGCTGCAACCGCAGGCCTGCAGCGCTGCTGCTGTTTTTGAGTCGCGGAAAATTTCCGCGACTCAAAAACAGCGGCCCCCCGCTAAAATCCACGGTGGCTGATGCCACCGTGGTACCCTCTAAAACATGTTTGGCGCGGAGTTTGGAAAATCCGCAGTCCGGCGCTCTCAAAACGCCGCGCCAAACAGAGCCTAAGGCGTGTTCAAAAAGCCTCCCGGGCCCGGGCCTAAACCGGGCCTCTCAGGCCCGGACTTTTCCGAACCGGGCCCTGATTGCAGCCAGGTCGGGCCGGGCTTCTGGCTCTGGGAAGGGGGTCTGCTAAGGCCCCCAGGGCCGGGCCGGGCCCAGGCTTAGCCCGAGCCCTGTTTTTATAAATAAAAAAAATTTTAAAAAGAAATACATGCCTTTTTGAACTGCATCTTTTAGGTGCATTTTCGGGAGAAGTGTTCAGCATGAAAGTTGTAGATCTCGACGATATCTACAACTTTCATGTTGAACACTTTTTAATTTCCGCGTGAATTTTTTCGGGGGCCAAATCGGGAGCATAAACGGCTTCAAATCAAAAAGTGTTCAACAAGATCTACAACTTTCATGTTGAACACTTCTCCTGAAAATGACCCTAAAAGACGCAGTTTTAAAAAGCGCGTAGGAGCCGTGCCCGGGCTTAGCCCGGGCCTAGAAACCGGGCTTTGCCCGGCCTGGGCCGGGCACCGGGCCTGGGCCCGGGGCGGGCCTAGCCCAGGCTCGGGCCTAGCCGGGCTTTTACCAGGTCGGGCCCGGTTTTAATGAACACCCCTAGGTGTTTATAAATAACTAAAATATTGTGTCATTGATTTAAAATTTATTTTTTCCTCATATCTCTATTCTTCTTCTCAAAACCGTCATTTGAAATATTTTTAATTTAATTTAATCAATTTAACTTATATAAAAAAAATGTAATTATATTTATAAATTTGTGAAAAAAATCACAAATATAATACTTAATTTTTGTTTTTTTTAATCCAAAAAAATGGCTCAAAAAAAAAATAAAATTCATGTAAAGATCATTTTGAAAATAATTTAAACCGTCACTGAAACGCAGATTACCAACAAGAAGAAACTATGTTGGTTAAATGGAGATCAAAAGGACCAACAAGAAGAAACTTTTAACAACAAATGACGAAAACTAGTGATGTTTTGGTTAAATCATTTTTGATGAAATTATGTTATGGTTCATTTATGTAATTTTTTGTCGTTATTTTTCCTAATTTTAATGTAAATCAGGTAATATTCATGTTGCTTGTATTGATCCCTTCATATTTTGATGATTTCATGTTGTAGGTTATTGATAAAAAGATTTTTTTTAGTTGATTTGTTTTTAACAAATTATGTGATGCCTATAACATTTTTGTGTATTTAACAAATCGCGGTGTTTTTAACAAAAATATACGCATTGTCATAAGTGCGGTGACTTTAGCAATTTCCTTATTTAATATAATGGATTTTATGTTAGTATTTTACTATTTTTTAACTTTAAATTGTTATACCCAAAACAAAAATTTCTATCAATCAAATATCTAATTATTTATTTAAATTAAAAATATATTTAAATTAAAAATACTATATTCGCAAGCCAAATTTCTAACTGATAAGGGTCCCCTCAATTTAAAGAAATTTCATACTGCGAATAGCCAAAACTCTCATCTTTCTCACTAACTTAGTGAGAAAATGGTGGCTAAGTGGGGTTGATCAAAGTCAATCCCACTAACTTCATTACCGCACAAACGCACACAACACTGTATGAATCGCCCGACTGCACACACGACGCCTCCTTTCGCGGCCACACTGCTGCTCGCCGCCATTTACTTATGAAGATTGAGGACTTAAATCTTAAAAGTGATGAACTTTGAGGACTAAATTGTTAAGGTAAAAAAAAATTGGGGACTAAATTGTTAAGGTAAAAAAAAATTGGGGACTAAATTGTTAAGGTAAAAAAAGATTGGGAACTAAATTGTTAAAGGCATGGGATGTACATGAACTGAAATATTATTTTAGCATGTAATTTACTTTTGAAGTCTCTATGATGGCGCCGATCCGATTCCACTCGACGATGCGGTGCACCGCTACAACTTTTATCGCAATCAGCGAAAATCATATCGCGACATGCTCCGCAACTTTTGAAATTATCTGTCATTTTATTTCTAACTATTTTCGGCATTTCTGTGCGCCCGGCTCGACCAAATTGTTAGGCGGTCAAGAGCTGGCTTTTATGTATATTTTTTGCATTTTATTTTGACCAAAATATTTGGATGGCTAGGATTAGACATCAAAATATGTGTGGCTAGGATGAATTTTGTGAGGAGTATATATACTCCTGATTGGGGATGGATGCCCTAATGAAAAGAAATGCAAAAAAAATGGCAGCCTGTTTTTTTCTCCCGTGACAGGAGCGAACAGCCCGCCCCCCGTTCGGCGTGACACCGACGGCCGCCCACGACGCGACACCGGTGGCCCTATCTCCGGCGCGACACCGGTACCCCCTCTCTCTGGCGAAACACCGGCCGCCTTCTCCTCATTCGCCCGCCAGCAGCCCACCTTGTGCCAGCGCCGACGTCAGATCACGTCTCCGAATCTATTCCGATTGGGTGCAACACCTCCGTTCGGCGAAACCCGCCACCAGCGCGGCACCGGCGACGGTCAGGCTTTCGGTTTACCGGTTGGGGTAACGCCTTATTCAGTTCTTGTGTGTGTGTGGATGAATTAGTGTGAGTCCGGAAATAACAATCGAATTGGGGCAAGAAAGGCTTGTCGCCGCTCTCCAACCAATTGGTCCGAAGGGTTGCACTGGGTAGATTAATTTCGTCGGGACCTTTCATTAATCCGAGAAATCTCTACGTCGAAATATCGCGCCCGTTATCTCATCGTTGATGGTTGAGTACTGCATGCATAGTGGTTTTAATTTTTTGTTGGAACTCGTCGTTGCACGCCACGTGTTTGACGAAATATCGCACTCACCGCATATTTGATCAGTGCGCAAACGATAGTGTGTGCTACATCACTCTAACATTAAAAACTAATTATTATCAGACATAAAATTTAAAACAAATGAGAACTATTTGTAAGTTCACGTTGAACTACAATAAAGCCAAATTACAACAAATACATAAATTGAAAAACTTACATAACTTTTTATTCCTTAATATATTTTTTTGAACTCAAGAAATTTGGTTGCAGATAAAAAAATTTTAATTTGAAAAAATAAGTAGAAATTTATTTTGCGAATAAAAATGAGAATTGTTATAAATAGAGCAAAATTGTTTATCAGCAAATTTGTACTATTTATAGCTCCAAAGAGGAAAAATATTTGTTATCACCATATCAATATTAAAATTTAAAAAGAAAATAAAAACAGAACACATTAATTTTTGTAATCATAATATTCTACCTTAGCAAAAATAATACTTAATTATTTTAATCAATCAGTTAGTGCATACATTTACTGAGAAGTTTAGAATTTTGGCTACAAGTTTTAAGTACAAAAAATGGGGAAGATGGAAGTCCATGGAGTCTTGGAGAGAGCGTCTGGAAGCCTTCTCGACTGTGTTCTTCTAAGCCTTTTCCAGCGCCTGTTGTTGTGTCCATAAGAATATTGAGCGTGAGCATAGTAGAAAGATAGCAGAGCAAATTCCAAGCGAAAGAATGATCTAAGTCTCATGGACTCGTCGGAAAACCCCAGTGTAACACTTCAGTGTTTCCAAACATTAAAAAACAACAGCAGTCGCCAAAAGCATGCAGTCACCAAAAGCATGTAGTCTACAAAACGATGCAGTCAATAAATTATGCAATCGACAAGCTATTGCAGACGATAAACGATACAGTCGACACAGCCAGCGCTGAAGGAGCTTAAGCAGTGAGGCAATCCTTATGTAGTCATAGCCTAAATTAGCGCTGAAGCCAATTCTTAAATTAAAATATGGCCACCTATTTTATTTGGCTTTTGGAATCAGATGGCTTGGATTAATCTCGAGAATGATAAGGCAGCCAAAAGAATTAATCTTCTCCTCAATTCTCATTTTACACACACACTCTCTCTCTCTCTCTCTAAGTACGAAAAGAAGAAAAGGAAAGGGAGGAAGAAGAAGGCTGGTTCGCGGGCCCAAGGAGATTCCAGCCATAGGAGGAGCTTCGGATTCGCGAGCCGAAAGTGATTCCATGCTCGGATTCGCGGGCCGCGGAGAGGGAAGCGCTGCGAGTAATTTTGTCCCGATCAACAGCGAGTCAATGGTGTTAAAGCGACCGTCAAGGTAACGATTCTCCTTCTTAATACTATGACATATTAATCCTTTTAGTATGACATGATTACATGGAAGTTTTCACTAATTAGTGGAAATGAGTCTTCCAACGAGTCGATATGGATTATCCCTGATTAAAATTGCATATAGAGTCTAGATTATTGTACGGATATAGACATGTTGTGTGAAGCCCGTCTGCTACATGTTGGTCTGGATTGGTTATGTTTACTTTTGCGTGTCAGAAAAAACTCCATGGAAAATTGTATATTATTTCAGGTTTTGGGTATTGTTGGGTACTGCAGGGAGTACTGGAGGCTGGCTCCAGGAAATATCTGAAATTGTGACAGACTTGCTGTTTTGTTTATGCCGCCTGACGATGGTAGCTATCGTCGGCGATAGCTCTCTTGGTCGAAACCAGGAAAGTTTGTTGTTGGGTGGCCTTGTGCATAACAACAAAAGCTAAAAGGCATGTTAAGCCTAGTTTAGGTGGCCTTGTGTGCCAATCGTAAGAGATAACATTGGTTATCAAGTTAACGGACCGAGGTGAAACCGTAACCGCATCGTGACAACGTGATTCTGATGATTTGAGTATGGGCAAACCTGATTTGAACCCGTCTCATGCTAGTCGGTGAAGAGGTAGTTCTTTGGTGCATTGTTTGATCTTGGGGAAATCTATAAGGCATTGTGGCCTTGACTGCAAAAGCTTAATAACCGTCTAAGTGAATGCTACTTAGGAGCGAGGTAGGACTCGGGAAGTACACCGAAAAGAGCACGAAACACATGGTTGTGATTGTCATCATTTGTGATGATTGTGCAATTATATGTTGTTGTACTGTTTGCTTGTAGGGTAGAAGTACCACCGGCCCGGGATGGGGTGAGGTCGTTATAATTGTGATGTGCTTGTGTTGGTGCTGGCAAGCCGGGTGAGAAATAGCTGGTTGAATCTCTTTTGCTGTGTTGGCCCTTGAAGGCCCAAGTGTTGTGTTTACTATTTCATGTGTTACCGACATGCATCCCGATGCATGGAAACCATGTGGTTGTGTAAATACTTTAAACAATTTGTAAGGCCTTAAGGCCAAATATTTGTGTATGTACCTTCATTCCTGATGTGATATATATAGTTGACATTCATGTTTATGGGTTCGTATTATTCAACTGCTTCCGTTAGTGCTTGACTCTGTGACAGGTTATGTGGATGTTTGATTTCATTTCGTAACTCCCTGGTATGTTTGTTTAATATGGCATGGGCCCCCGACCAGACCTACTATTATATTCTTCGTGATAGACGGAATGTTACAATTTGATATCAGCTTCTGGTGTCAATCGTTTCTTATTCAAATTCGTGGACAAATTCTTTTAAGGGGTGTTGAACATATGTGTGCGTCGTCGTTACAACAACTAAATTACTCATGAATGTCCACTTAGGAATGAAAAATACACATGTTTGTAGAATTTGGGTGTTCCTATGATTGCTTTTTGTTATGTTTTTAATCGCTTAACTGTGTGTTTCACGATTATATGTGACTAGGAGTAGTGTGAGGCAGTCTTAATCACATCACTCTAAGGAAAGTAGTGCACCAGCTGATGTGTCTACTCATCTTCCTTCAAAGAAAACTTCTTGATTGGTTGTTGAAGCTATCTTTGCAATGATCAATGCGCAACCAGGAAGGTTAGTACAGCCTCCAACCCCTATGGTGGCCTATGAGTCGGTTGACGTAGTTGAGCCAGTGGCTATGAGGCAAGTGGCCGAAGAGCCTATAACGGTAAAATGAGCGCCAGATAAATAATTGAAACACTTTTTGAGCTTCAAACCTCCTACTTTTGCGGGATCAGGATCCCCAACTCAAGCCGAAGATTGGCTCTCTAGGATAAAGAGAATCTTGACAGCAATGGAGATGGAGGAAAGACATAAGATCACCTTAACCACTTTCTTATTGGATGGATAGACGAGGCTTTGGTGGGATGAGTTAGAGTTGCATCAGTTTGCAGGCAGACAACTAACTGAGGTCTCGATGGAGGAGTTCTTGAGGCTGTTTTTGCAAAAGTATCTCCCTTCTGCTCAACATACTGCAATGGAAAACCAGTTCCAGAGGTTGACTCAAGGTGAGAGTTCAGTAGATGAATATCTGCATGAGTTTACCCAACCGAGAGCGATTGTTGATTTCTTAGGATAGGCAAGCAAAATACTACAACACCAAACACAAAAATGTCGAGTTTATCGTTGGTGTCTGAGTTTATCTGAATATTATGTTATTTAAGGGTGTGTCAAGTAATCTATAATGCATCCATCCGTCACATGGAATATAACAGAGGGTCCGGCCGGGGTCCCACGCCATATTTCACAGATAAACGGCGGAATCACGTGTGAATATCAAAATACTTTCTACTCGCATCTTAACTCAAAGCATTCTAGCGGAAGTTTATTACTTGCAAAAACTCATCCAATAAATGTCCACTACATATATAAATAGCACATTTATATATAACACCAGGAATGTATACAAATACACAAACGCTCACGACCTTAAGGTCTTACACGTTTCTCTTTACAAGATGTGGTTTCATACATCGGCACGCAGGTCGGCCACACATGAAATCCAATTCTTTGCACGACCTTCAAGGGCCTACAAACAGCAGCAGCAAGGGCTTCAGCCCGCTCAATCCAGTTCAGCCCGCAACACCTGCATATGGACGTCCACCCCAAGGGTGATAAACAAAGCAACGGTCAGCATTCAGCTGACCAATTATAATGACCATACCCCTTACCCGGGGCAGTGGTTCCTTCCCTACATGCATTGCAATCACAATATTTATATCACAATAAGTGCACTCACGCACAACATCATCACAAACGCTGGCCTTCGTGTCAGAAGCTCCGTGCACTCAGGGGCACGCTTATAGTGTACCGAATCATTACTGGGTCCCACCACCGATTAGAGGTTATTAGCTTGTTGGTCGGGCACTAATCTACTACAACACGCATGTTGGAGACATCCTCGCCCATCCCACTCAGAGGCATTCACCTCACGACAACCAATGAGCATTATAGATCGACATACGCCCGTAGTATAACAAGCCGGGTAACCCCCCCCCCCCTGCATTGTCACCAATCGACCGCTCACAACGCAGGTACATAGTACCTCTAGATCGACATACCATAGTAGTTGTAACACGCCGGGGAAACCCCCCTCTGCATTGCTACCAATCGATCTCTCATAACACAGTACCGCTTTCCGATTCAGCTCACAACTCACGCAGAACGTACAATTCCAATGCCACAAAGGCTCCACAATCCCAAAAAATGGTTCTCATGACCACATCGCATACAGCTCATGCAGAGCATACAACACAAGAAGCTCACAAGCATCCTCACAAACTCCGTAACCTACTCGTTACATACACGGAGTCTTCTCCGGTTCACAATATAAACATCACCAATCCAGACTAACCGTCTGGATGGGCTTCACACAGTATGTATATTCCGTACTACTTATTTCCGGATCTAGATGCAGACTCAATCGAGGATATCAACTATCAACCCGCTGGAATCGCTTACGCTTTCCACCTCTTGGTGGAGGATTCCATGCACATGCATGAAGGATCAAGCGCATACCCAACTGCACCAAAAAGCCCGGACTGTTGGAGAGGGCGCTACTTAATTTCTTAAATAAGTAGCAAAGCGCCACGGGTCAAGTGAAGAAACGTCGGACCCAACAATCCCCCGCCGGCATCCAGCACAACCCGTCGGCTCAGAGGTGGGGTTACCATATGGCCCACATGGCTCAGAGGTGGGGTTACCACATGTCCACGGTTTGCCTGACCCGCCGGACCCACACATGTAGAAGGGAAAAATCAGGATTTAATAGCGCCCCCGATCTTGAACCCGTGACCTCCTTTGATACCAATTGAAGGATCAAGCGCATACCCAACTGCACCAAAAAGCCCGGACTGTTGGAGAGGGCGCTACTTAATTTCTTAAATAAGTAACAAAGCGCCACGGGTCAAGTGAAGGAACGTCGGACCCAACAATCAAGGAAGTCATCTCAGTCCCTTCTTGCTGCTTCCATTTCTGCCCCCTCAGTCCCTTCTTCATCTAGAGGCCTGGGTTTAGTTCCCACTGAACTCAGGCAGGGGGAGATGCTCAATGAAGATGCTTCAGGCTCTGCTTGGGCTCTTCCTGTTGTGCAATCTCCAGCAGTAGTGGAGTTAGAAATATATTCAAATGCAGTTCCAGAATCAGATGAAGTCATTCCAGATACAGTGCAGATGATAGTTGTAGATGCTCCAGTAGTTCTTGAAGATGAACTGGATGCATTTCTGCATTCAGATGATGAGTCTTCACTCTCATCCTGTGGAGACTGTTATATCAGTCAGTCCACCCCTTGTGTGTTTGATCCCCTTCAGGCCATTGTGTGCTATCAAAGACCAATGGGCCTTCAGATTTTAGATAGTTTCATTATTTCTAAAACTATAGCTGAAGCAGCTTCTGCTTTCAAGTTCTGTCTTAAGGAGCTTTCCGCTCCTGTCATTGCTAGATATCTAGAAGGAGTTATTACCTCCTTCTTGGAAGTTAAGTGGACTTCAGTGGAATCTTCAGATAATGCTGTTAAGGAAAATCTTGAATCTGCTAGACCAGATGAAGCTGTGCCAGTTGCTGCTCCAGAAATTGTTCCAGAAGTTGCAGTTGCTGAATCACCTGTGCCCTCTACTATCTGGGATGACACCCCAGGTCCAGACTTGGATTCTCTTATGGCTCAAGATATCTTAGAAGAAGAAAGAGAAAAAGCTTTTCAGAAAGCTAAAGAAAAAGAGGAAGCTTTGATAAAAGATATTGATGATATATATGCAAAACCTCAGTCCTCACATTCTAAGGATGAGGATGAGGATTCTGATGACTCAGAAGGAAATAAGAAAAATAAAAAGATTGCTCAAAAGAAGAGGAAGGTTGTAGCTCCAGCTCCTCCAAACCCAGACCATGATGTTCCCTATTATATTCTGAAAGGGATTGATCCTAAGTCTAAAAGCTTTGAGGCCTGGATGTGGTATTCCAAAAATGCCCAGAAAGCAAGGAAGAAAAGCAGGAAGAACTCTCCTCCTCCCAAGGGGATTCAGAGAGGTTCTCCTCCTCCTCCTCCCTCTACTGGTGCATCAGGCAATGTAGCTCCCAGATCTTCTGCTCCTCCTGCCAGACCAAATCAATCATATATCTATCAAAGGAAGGGCAGGCAACCTCCTCCCAGCAGTTCTTATAATCAGAGGCAATCTAGGCATTCAAACATTCCAAGAGAGTAAGTAAAGGAAGTTGTATATCAACAACCAACCTTCTCCCCTCCTCAAGCTCCTAGATCTCCTCCCAAAAGAAAAGTTTCACCTCTAAAGGAGAAACCAGCTCAAGCTAAGCCATTAGATGTCAAAGGAAAAAGAGTTATATACTCTGATAACTCAAGCAAGAAGTATGTTGAATGTGCTCCTCCATCTAACCTTGTGATTTAAGAGCCAAAAGTTTCAAATGTCAAGCCATCTCAAGAGCAAGCTGAGAGTTTTCTAGCTCAATCAGTAAAATTTAAGACTGTAAATCCATTGGATCCAGCTGATGAAAATACTTATGAAAGTCTAGAGATTGATCCTAATTTCAAAATGGCTAGACTTCTAGAATTAGTGGGAGCTGCTCAAATCAGAAAAGCTAAAATTGAAGGATCAAACGCATACCCAACTGCACCAAAAAGCTCGGACTGTTGGAGAGGGCGTTACTTAATTTCTTAAATAAGTAGCAAAACGTCACGGGTTAAGTGAAGGAATGCCGGATCCAACAATGCATAAAGTAGGACTTCATTTGTCCAAGAAGGAGATCGTTACCCTTGACGATCGCTTTGGAGCCATGGAAATCTAGCCGGATGGTAATCACCGCGACGGCTTTGCCTCCACAATGCTGAACTCGACTCGCGACTCGGAACTCCGAAGCTCCACCGGTGGCCGAAATCCTTCTCCTTCTTCCTTCCTTGCTCTCCTCTCTCTCTTTTCTCTTTAGAAAGAGAATGGCCAACAATAGAATGAGAAATACTTCTCGATCCTTAGCCTTATAACAACAGGAAGGAGCTTGGACCATTAGATCCAATTTGAAGGAAATGAACGGCCACGATTCGCTCTGAAAAGCATCTTTCCAGGGCATACACGACCTGTAACACGCCCGTGTCACAGGCCGTGTACCTTAAGCGGCACAAAACCGACTCAAACCAGACCAGGACACGTGTTTAGACATGCCCGTGTCAGCTCCTAGCATGCCCGTGTCATCCAGAACACGCCTGGGATCCAGGCCGTGTTCCTCACCCGACACAGCCCGGCTACCAACCCGAGCAGGACACGCCTGTGTCCCTGGTCGTGTCGCCTCTCGAAGATCGTCGATTGCACTTCGTTGAGAACTCGCGACAACACAGTGAAGGACACGCCCGTGTCCCAGGCCATGTGCCTCACTCGAGGCACACTCGAGGCCCACTCAAGTCCTACTCGAGACCCACTCGAGTACATAGAGCTGGACACGCCCTGGGACACGCCCGTGTCCCAGGCCGTGTCACCTAGCCTGAACTCCAAATTAGGATTTGGGGTGTTACAACCCTCCCCTCCTTACAGAAATTTTGTCCTGAAATTTAGCGCAACAATAGACACCAATACAACCACTCCTTTGTTGTACCTTAACAAAAACGATCCGGGTTTAGAGCTCAGAGGCCGCAGCTTGTCTCGCCCCACGACATCGCACAAACAACAATTTTTATAAACAGACATACAACATTACATCACGATAACAGTAAGGTACACTCTGTCTTTATTTCCGCTTATCTGCGTCCTTCATAATCCACTTTACGGCCTCCTGTAACTCCAGATTATACACGCGAGGCTGCTGTACTTCACGATTTGAGCTTTGCGTCTCCTACAATTCGAGAGTGTACATTCGAGGTTGTGCCCGGGATGTAGATGACTCTGCCACTGCCTTGCCCTTTTCCTTATAAGACGCACCGGTATTTTTCTCACCCTTTGACGTGTCACTCCAACAATTGCAGGCGACATGTCTCTGCTTCCCACAATTAAAACACGTACGTGTCTCCACACATCCTTGCCCAAACGTTGCTCCTGAAGCAACATCCGAAGAAGTTTGTTCAGTAGGCTTGAACCTCTTCTTATCTCGTTTCCTCAATTTCGATTGTTCCGACTGCGGAACTTTGAACTTCGGCTTTTCCACCGTAAAGTTCTTCTTGTCCCGCACCTATTTCAAATCCTTCTCCAGCGCACAGGCTGTATCTACTAACGCTTGGAAACTTTGGTTCACCGAACTCGGAAGCGTCAACCTCAGCTCATCATGAAGTCCCTCATAGAACATATTTATCTTCCACGCTTCTTCCGCAAAAGTAGAACCCGAATAGCGCCCCAGCCTGGTAAACTCATGCAGGTAATTATCAACTGTACTCTCACCCTACACCAGATGTTGGAACTCATTCTCCCTTGCAATTTGTCGCGACACTGGCAAATACTTTGCCCAAAATAATCTGGAGAATCCCTCCATCGATATCTCCCCTAGGCCTCTGCCTGCCAATTGGTGCAATTCGACTTCATCCCACCAAAGCCTTGCCTCTCCTTCCAGCAGGAAAGTGGCTAAAGTAACTTTCTGCCTCTCATCCGTCCTGATCGCTGTCAGGATCCTCTTCACTCTTGCGAACCAATCCTCAGCTTGCATTAGGGAACCCGCCCCATCAAACGTAGGTGGGTGAAACTCCATAAATTGTTTCAATTGTTCATCAGCCACTTGCTCGTCAATCAGAGCCTCAAGACGCTCTTGCCACCTATACGTGAACAAGACATCATTAACGTCCATTCCAAAATGGCAAACATGCCTCGTATACACGCTCACACTACTCAAACACATGTATTGCATTCTTAGTGGACATTCTTGAGTTCATTTATGTTATCCCTACCAAACCCTAACCTCTGATACCACTTTGTAACGCCTTCATCCATCACATAGAATATAACAGAAGGTTCGGTTGGAGCCTCACGCCATATTTCACAGAAAAATGGCGGAATCACGTGTGAATATCAAAATTCTTTCTACTCGTATCTTAACTCAGAGCATTCTAGCGGAAGTTTATTACTTGCAAGAACTCATCCAATGAATGTCCACTACATATATAAATATCACATTTATATATAACACCAGAAATGTATACAAATACACAAACGCTCACGGCCTTAAGGCCTTACACGTTTCTCTTTACAAGATGTGGTTTCATACATCGGCACGCAGACCGGCCACACATGAAATCCAATTCTTCACACGACCTTCAAGGGCCTACAAGCAGCAACAACAATGGCTTCAGCCCGCTCAATCCAGTTCAGCCTGCAACACCTGCATATGGACGTCTAACCCAAGGGTGATAAACAAAGTAACGGTCAGCATTCAGCTGACCAATTATAACGACCCTACTCCTTACCAGGGGCAGTGGTTCCTTCTCTACATGCATTGCAATCACAATATATATATCACAACAAGTGCACTCATGCAAAATCTCATCACAAACATCGGCCTTCGTGCTAGACGCTCCGTGCACTCAGGGCACGCTTGCGGTGTACCGAATCATTCCTGGGTCCCACCACCGATTAGAGGTTATTAGCTTGCTGGCCGGACACTAGTCTACTACAACGCGCATGTTGGAGACATCCTCGTCTATCCCACTCAGAGGCGTTCACCTCACGGCAACTAATGAGCACTATAGATCGACCTACGCCCGTAGTTTAACAAGCCGGGGAACCCCCCCCCCCCCCCCCCCCTCTGCATTGCCACCAATTGACCGCTCACAACACAGGTACATAGTACCTTTAGATCGACCTATCACAGTAGTTGTAACATGTCGGGGAAACCCCCCCCCCCTCTGCATTGCTACCAATCGATCTCTCATAACACAGTACCGCTTTCCAGTTTAGCTCATAGCTCACGCAGAGCGTACAATTCCAATGCTACAAAGGCTCCACAATCCCAAAGAATGGTTCTCACGACCAAATCGCATACAGCTCATGTAGAGCATACAACACAAGAAGCTCACATGCATCCTCACAAACTCTGTAACCTACTCTTTACATACACAGAGTCTTCTCCGGTTCGCAATATAAACATCACCAATCCAGACTAACCTTCCGGATGGGCTTCACACAGTATGCATATTCCGTACTACTTATTTCTAGATCTAGATGCATACTCAATCAGGGATATCAATTATCAACCTGCTGGAATCGCTTATGCTTTCCACCTCTTGGTGGAGGATTCCATGCACATGCATAAAGCAGGCCGACTTCACTTGTCCAAGAAGGAGATCGTTACCGTTGACGATCGCTTTAGAGCCATGGAAATCTAGCCGGATGGTAATCACCGCGACGACTTTGCCTCCACAACGCTGAACTCGGCTCGCGACTCGGAACTCCGAAGCTCCACCAACGGCTGGAATCCTTCTCCTTCTTCCTTCCTTGCTCTCCTCTCTCTCTCTCTCTCTCTCTCTCTCTCTTCTCTTTAGAAAGATAATGGACAACAATAGAATAAGAAATATTTCTCAATCCTTAGCCTTATAACAGCAGGAAGGAGCTTGGACCATTAGATCCAATTTGAAGGAAATGAACGGCCACGATTCGCTCTGAAAAGCATCTTTCCAAGGCTGACACAGCTTGTGACACGCCTGTGTCACAGGTCGTGTACCTTAAGCGGCACACAACCAACTCAAACTAGACCAGGACACGTGCTTAGACACGCCCATGTCAGCTCCTAACACGCCCTTGTCAACTAGTACACGCCCGTGCTAAGTGGCGTGTCCCTCAATCGACAAAGGACTAACAATCCCAAAAGGGACACGGGTTCCCAACACGCCCGTGTCAACTTTGACACGACCGTGCCATCTAGAACACGCCTGGGATCCAGACCGTGTTCCTCACCCGACACAGCCCGGCTACTAACCCGAGCAGGACATGCCCTGAGACACGCCCGTGTCCCTAGCCGTATCGCCTCTCGAAGATCGTCGACTGCACTTCGTCGAGAACTCACGACAACACAGTGAAGGACACGCCCTGGGACACGCCCATGTCCCAAGCCATGTGCCTCACTCGAGATACACTCGAGGCCCACTCGAGTCCAACTCGAGACCCACTCGAGTACACAGAGCTGGACAAGCCCTGAGACACGCCCGTGTCCCAGGCCGTGTCACCCAGCCTGAACTCCAAATTGGGATTTGGGGTGTTACAGAATCGATGCTTGAAAAACTGAGTCCGAGATAGCTTGGACTATTTGAGATCGTGGAACGTATAGTGAAGATGCATATCGGCTTGCTCTTTCGACAGAGTTAAGTGGTTTACACAATGTATTTCATATATCGGTACTAAGGAAGGTTGTGCAAGAGTCTTCGCAAGTTGATGCAACTGATAAAGTGTCAGTCGATGGTGGGCTACACACAAAAGTCATGCATGTTCGCATCGAGGACACTGAAGCCAAGCAATTGTAGAATAAAATGATCCTAATGGTCAAAGTTCACTGGGACAATTGCGGTCATGAAGAACTTTCAGGGGAGCGCGAACAAATCATGTTGGAGGAGTTTTCTGAGTTGTTCCGCTAAGACTCAATTTAAATTTTGTACTTTTATGTCATTTTCTTTATTTTGGAAGTTCGAGATGAACTTTTTTAAGGGAATGAGATGTATAACACTTTAGTGTTCCCAAACATTGAAAAACAATAGTAGTCAGCAAAAACATGTAATCGGCAAAAGCATGCAGTCAACAAAAGCAAGCAGTCGATAAACCGATACGGTTGATAAATTTTGTAGTCGACAAGCAGATGCAATTGATAAATGCTGCAGTCGACAAGTCGATGCAGTCGATAAACAATGCAGTTGACACATCCAACGTTGAAGGAGATTAAGCGGTGAGATTGTCCTTAAGCGGTCATCGCCTAAGATAGCGCTGAATCTAAATCTTAAATTAAATCGTGGCCACTTATTCTATTTGGCTTTTAAAATCTGAGGGCTGAGATTAATCCCGAGAGTGATAAGCCATCCAGAAGAATTAATCTTCTCTACATTTCTCACTTTACACTTTCTCTCTTCAAGTACAAAAAGAAGAAAAGGAAAGGGAGAAAGAAGAAGAAGAAGATTGGTTCGCCGACCGAAGGAGATTCCAGGTATAGGAGGAGCTTCGAATTCGTGGGCCGAAGGAGATTCGTCGCTCGGATTCACGGGCCACAGAGAGGGAAGCACTGCGAGTAATTCCGCCTGGATCAACATCGAGTCCATGGCGCCGAATCGATCGTCAAGGGTAACGATTCTCCTTCTTAATGCTAGGACAGCTAGTCCTTTTATTATAACATGGTTGCATGGAAGTTTCCACTAATTAGCGAAAGATGAGTCTTCCAACGGGTCGATATGGATTATCCTCAATTGAAATTGCATATAGAGTCCGGATTATTGTATAGACATAGATATGTTGTGTGAAACTCATCTGTGACAAGTTGATTCAAATTGGTGATGTTTATTTTTGCATGCCGGAGAAGACTCTATGGAAAATTATATGTTATTTTGGGTTCTGGGTGTTGTTGGGTAGTGCAAGGAGTACTGGAGGTTGACTCCAGGAAATACCTGAAAATTATGATATGTTCTATTGATGCTGTCCGGTGTTGGTGGCTATCACCGACAATAGCTCTTTTGGTCAAAATCAGTGAGCTTTGTTGTTTGGTGTGAATCCTAGGTCACAGGGACTGAGTGTGTAACATCAGAAGCTAAAAGACATGTTGTGTCTAGCTTAGGTGGCCTTATGTGCTGAATGTAAGAGATAACATTGGTTATCAAGTTAACGGGCCGAGGTGAAGCCATACCCGCATCACGACAGTGCGATTCCGATGATTTGAGCACGGGCAAAGCTGGTCCGAACCCATCTCATGATATTCGGTGAAAAGGTAGCTCCTCGGTGCACGGTTTGATCTTGGGAAAATCGTAAGGCATTGTGGCCTTGATGACAAAAGCTCAATAATCGTCTAAGTGAATGCTACTTAGGACGAACGTGGAACTCGGGGAGTACACCGAAAGTGTGTCATGAGAGCACAAAATATATGGTCGTGCTTGTCATCACTGGATTGTGCAATTATATATTGTTATACTGCTTGCTTGCGGGGAAGGAGTACTATTGCCCTAGGAATAGGGTGAGGTCGTTATAATTTTGGTCAGCTAAATGTGATCGGTGCTTTGTTTTGTCAGGTCTTTGTAGAATGTACTTGTGCAAGTGCTAGCAAGCCGAGCGGGAAATAGCGGGTTGAAGCCCTTTTACTGAGCTGTCCCTCTAAGGCTCAAGTGTTGTGTTTACTATTTTCATGTGTTGTCGACCTGCATGCCGACGTATGAAAAATCATGTGGTTGTGTAAACATTTCAAACAGTTTGTAAGGCCTTAAAATCAAATATTTATGTATGTACCTTCATTCCTGGTGTGATATACATTGTGGACATTCTTGTTTATGGGTTCATATTATTCAACTATTTTCGCTAGTGTTTGACTTTGTGATAGGTTATGTAGATGTTTGGTTTCATTTGTAACTCCTTAGTCTGTTCTTTTAATATGGTGTGGGGTCCCGACCGGATCTACTGTTATATTCTTTGTGACGGACGGTGTGTACCCAGAACTCTCTAGTTTCTCAAGTTGTTTGCCTTCAAATTAATAAAGGATGGGGGTCTTCCTATAGCTTTCTTAAAAGGTCATGTTGGTGAATGCGCCCGACTGAATTTTGAGTTGATGAATGACATCGCTTCATTCTGATTATCTGGATCACTAACTTTCGGGAAAAACTAACTATTATCAGACACATAAAAACGTTGGAGGCTTCTCACATGGGAAAACTATCTATTGTTGGATAAATTTGCTGAGAAGCCTCCAACGTTTAAAACTAACTATTATCAGACACAAAAACTTAAAATAAATATAGTGATTTCAATAAGAATTATTTGGAAGTTCACGAGGCACTACAATAATGACAAATTATAATAAAAAAAGAAATTAAAAATCTGCATAACTTTTTATTTCTGAAATGATTGATAGAGATTTAAGTATTGAAAGAAAATTTTTAATTCATACAAGTGACAGGTACGGGCCTTCGGTCCTGGGGGCATTCGGCGGGGGTGCGACAATCGGCGGGGTGTGACATTCTGCGGGGTGCGACATTCGCCGGGATGTGACATTCGTCGGTGGTGCCACATTTGTCGTGGGGACGACAATTGTCGTGGACGGCGACATTTGTCGTGAGCGGCGACATTTGTCGTGGGCGGCAATATTTGTCGTGGACAGTACCCGCCCCAATGGCCTCGCGCGACAGTACCCGACCGCTCTCGGCGGGCTCCGTCCGCTCCCGGCGGGCTCCGCCCGACCCGCAACATATACATATGAGTACTCAAAATGACCGTAAAAAAATATAAATTAAGAATACAATTTTTATTTTGTAAAACAAATTATATTTTAACGTTAAAACATTAATTTTTCTCTTGTCATTCCTAGCTAGAGACAATAGGTTTAGGGTATTAGTGTTTTTATTTTTTGTACTTTAATATTGTAAAGTACGTTGTGTAATTACCTAAAAGAATATTGTTTTTATAATATACTAATATAAAGTTTGATATAATCGTGTAATTATGAATACAGGGCAATATAGGGACATTAGACAATATTTCACCAAAAAGTAGTTTTGGTTTATTAGTAGAGAAAATGATTATATATTTAGTTTTCAGATAGAAAAATGAGAGTTGCTAAATTGAGAATTATGATAAGCTGTGCGAAATCGTTTATTTGCATATTTGTACTATCAGCGTCAAAGAGGAAAAAATTATTTAGCCCGAGATCAATAAAAAAATTTAAATGAAAATAAAAATATAAGACATTTGTTTTTGAAACAATATTTGATTTTTTTTCAAAATCAATCTGTGAGTATATACATTTACTAATAAATCTCTAATATTAAAAACTAATTATTAACAAACACATAAAGACTTAAAAATAAATATAGTGATCTCAATAAAAACTATTTGTAAGTTCAGGAGGATTACCATAATGCTAAATTATAATAGAAAAAGAAATTAAAAGCTCGCATAATTTTGTATTCCTTAAATTATATGTTAATGTTGCGGTCTAACTCGATGCTCCGGTCGGGCCGGATATTCTTGGGCCGCCTTAGCTCTCGGAGCGGTCGAGCGCGCACACAGTCAATTGAAATACGGGGGATGGACACAGGAAGTTTTAGCGTGGAAAACCCTTCAACCGGGTGAAAAACCACGTGACCGGGTCGGTGCCGATCAAAATCCACTAATTTGTCGGAGTTTTACAGTTTGATGGGGGAAATCGGGGCGACAGGCCGCTCCCGTTACAATCTTGAGGAGAGAGAGAGAGTGTATGCACCCGTTGGTGGGCAACAGACTGCCTCGCCAACGGGACTTGGACGGTGGAATGCACGAGATACTTCGGGCGCGTGCGCTCAGGGGCGACGCGGGTCCAAGGGTTGTCACTTCTTCCTTTGTGCGCCTTTCTCAGCTCTTGGAGCGCGCTCTTTGCCTTTGGGCTCTGATGGGGTGCCAATAGCCGGTGACAGGTTCTGGTAGCTGTTGACGGGTGCTGATATCCGTTAGCGGCCGCTGGAGGTCGCGGGTGGTTTCCGGTGGTTGGCGGCGAGAGGCGGCCACTGGTGGTCGGCGACGAGGGGTGGTCGCCGGCGGAGGAAACGGGAGAGCTCCCACCTGAGGAAGAAGAAGAAGGGGGAAGCTTTTGGAGGAAAAGGTTAGGAAATGAGAAGCCCCTGGGGTCCTTTTATAGGCTCCAGGGGGAAGTTATGGCGGGCCCCACCACTAACATAGTGGGTTAGTGGGTGGTTTTGCCCCGATCGGACGGCCGGCAGAGCCTCCCCTTTGATCGGACGGTGGGGAGGTCCTCCCGTGGTGGGGCCGCCCGGACGATGCTGGCGGCGAGGATGCGGCCGGGTACGGCGGCGGCCGGCCCCGGCCATGGCCGGGGCCGGCCATGGCCGCGGCCGGCCATGGCCGCGGCCGGCCATGGCCGCGGCCGGCCATGGCCGCGGCCGGCCATGGCCGCGGCCGGCCATGGCCGCGCGCCGGCCCTGGCCGCGGCCGGCCATGGCCGCGCGCCGGCCATGGCCGCGAGCCGGCCATGGCCGCGGCCGGCCATGGCCGCGGCCGGCCATGGCCGCGCGCCGGCCATGGCCGCGAGCCGGCCATGGCCGCGGCCGGCCATGGCCGCGGCCGGCCATGGCCGCGAGCCGGCCATGGCCGCGGCCGGCCATGGCCGCGGCCGGCCATGGCCGCGCGCCGGCCATGGCCGCGAGCCGGCCATGGCCGCGGCCGGCCATGGCCGCGGCCGGCCATGGCCGCGAGCCGGCCATGGCCGCGGCCGGCCATGGCCGCGGCCGGCCATGGCCGCGAGCCGGCCATGGCCGCGGCCGGCCATGGCCGCGGCCGGCCATGGCCGCGGCCGGCCATGGCCGCGGCCGGCCATGGCCGCGGCCGGCCATGGCCGCGGGCCATGGCCGTGGCCGGCCGGGGGGAGCCGCCGGCGGCGGTTCCCTCCGCGGGAGAGGGGAGGAGATGGGGCCCACCCCCCATGATCTCCATGAGAGATCATGGGGGCAAGGTGGGCCCTCCCATGATCTCCCTTGGTGGGGATCATGGGGGGTCTCTTTCAGCCTTATAAATTAAGGTGGAGCCTATCAATTGCCCCCCAAATCTCTTTCAGTTGGGAGGGAAGCGAGCACGGGGAGAGATTTTTTTTTTTCTTTAACTCTGGTGGCGGTGGTGATTGCCGGCGTGGAATCCGGGATGGCGGCGATGGTGAGCGGCTCCAAGGTATGTTGGTTCGCGTTGGGTTTGGACAGCGGACGTCGGGCGAGCTTGCGCAGGGGCCGGCAAAGCGTAGGAATCGGTGGCGTGCCACCGTCGTGGGAGAGGGACCGAGCGCGCGCCGTCACGCCGCGCACGCAAACCTTGCGTGCGCAGGCGGCGCGCGCGCGGCGCGCGCGCAGGCCGCGCGCGCAGGCCGCGCGCGCAGGCCGCGCGCGCTGGCCGCGCGCGCTGGCCGCGCGCGCTGGCCGCGCGCGCTGGCCGCGCGCGCTGGCCGCGCGCGCAGGCCGCGCGCGCAGGCCGCGCGCGCAGGCCGCGCGCGCAGGCCGCGCGCGCTGGCCGCGCGCGCAGGGCTTGCGCGCAGGCCTTGCGCGCAGGCCGCGCGCGCTGGCCTTGCGCGCAGGCCGCGCGGGCGCCGGTTGCGCGCGCGCAGGCCGCGCGCGCAGGCTTTGCGCGCAGGCCGCGCGCGCAGGTTGCGCGCGTGCTGGCCGCGCGTGTAGGCTCCGCGCGCGCATGCCATGTGCACTGGCCGTGGGCGTGCGCGCGTGCTGCCCGTGCGTGTGCTGGCCGCGTGATTTCACTATTTTGCTCTAACTGATTTTTTTGCGGTGTGCAGGTATCGAAACGCTCCGCTGGTCCCATGCGTCTGCGCTCTTCTTTGACCGAAGATGGTGTAGTTATTTGGAGAACAAAGTTTGGGCTTCCTTCTGACTTGGAAGTGAGGATCCCGCGTCCCGAGGAGCGGGTCCAAAATCCTCCCCGTGGCTGGTTGACTGTCTGCGAAGTGTCGCTCAGATCTGGTTTTCGTCTTCCTCCCTGTGACGAGGTGGTGGAGATTCTGAAGTTTTGCGGAGTTCCTATTTCCCAGTTTGCCCCAACCGGGGTGACTCGCATCATGGGCCTGATTGCTTTTTTTCGTGAGCACGGGGGCTCTTTTTCTCTGGACCAGTTCCGTGATTGGTGTGATGTGCGCTTTGATGGTGGCGAGCGGATCGAGGTGCGCAGCAACAAGGTTTGGCTGGAGCTTGAGTCTCGCAAAGATCGCCGTCATGGTAACACTTTGTTTGGATATGTAAAGAATTCCTGGGGTCTTCCTGAGGTGTGGAATGCGCTTCCCGATCGTTGTCGCCGTGTGAAAGGGAGGGAGCGAGATTTCTCTCCTGTGCTGGGATTTTCCGAGCCTCGTGAATTGGCTAACCGTCTTTTCAACATATATGCGTTTGTCGAAGAGAGGAGATTGCTGGGATGTGGTATTTCTATTGGCACAGGACGGGTGGTGTCGTCTTCTCATGGAGGAGGCCGCAAGAGAAAAAACGGTTATGGCCCCCGATAGTGATGTCGATATTGTGGTGGTGGCCTCTGATGATTCAGTCCCAGAGACGCAATTGCCTGCTTCCCCGACTCCACGGGCGCTTGCTAGCGCATCAGTTCCTCGAATGTCTTCCTCTTTGAAGGCGATGAGTGATGCGGTAAGTTGGTGGCTCATTGTTCCTTCCTTTTCCTTCTATTTTTTTTTTGTTTGAAGGCGGCTAATTACGTGTTCTCCTTTTGCAGATCGAGACTCAGGCGCAGATAGCGGTCACCTGGAATGATCATTACGTGAGTCTGAAGGATGGTTATCTTGCTCTGCAGGAGAAGCTTCGACTGTCGATGGGTTCACTTTCTTCTCTCAAGGAAGAACATGACCGGGACATCGCGCGGTACCATCGAGTTGGGTCAGAGTTGAAGTCTGAGTTAGAAGACGTGCGTGCTTCCTTGGATGTGGAGAAAGCCGTGGTGGAGAGGACTGCCCAGATGTTAAAACTTGCGCGGGAAGAGATATCTGGCTTGGAGACTCAGTTGCATGCGGCGCGAGATGAGGTTGCAGGCCTTGAGACCCAGCTTTGTGCGGCGAAGGCGCAGGTGGAGATGTTATCTTCGGATGACCGCACATCAGAACTGAAGGCCGCAGGCCTTGCGGAGTACCTGGAGTCCTTGGACTATATGCGGGATCGTAGCCTGATCGCGGAGGAGGTTCGCGATGACATTTGGTCCAAGGAAGTAGAGCCTCAGATGGATGACATGCGCCAGTTAGCGCTTCGTCGTGGTGTTTCGAAGGCCTTTCGCTTCATAGGGAAGCATCTTGGGTGTGATATTTCTAGTTTCAGCTTTGCGGACGTTTCAGATGATGAGCGTTCTAGCTCAGATGCTGATGACGAGTAGCTGTGGTGCCTATCTGTTTTTGTCTGTTTTGTCATTTACTTGTAGTCATTTGCTTCTGTTATAGCTTTTGAGATTGTCGCCGTTGGGGCTCCTATTCATTATTTGCTATGATAGCCTTACTTGTATGTCATTGTTCTGTGTTTTGTACAGATGTATTTTGACATGAGATAGTTGTTGGTGGGAGTTGATCTTTGTCCCGGTGTATTTGTATAGGGATGACCCATGGTTTAACGTGTGGGCCTGACTCGCGGCCTAGTTTGTATGAGGGCTTCTTTGTGAGGGGGCCGAGTCCTCATGGTGTTGCGTGGAGCAGGTCCACGGCCTTTTGCGCGGGACAGGCCCGCGGCTTCTTTGTGAGGGGGGCAGGCCCCCACGGTGTTGCGTGGAACAGGTCCATGGCTTTTCGCGCGAGACAGGCCCGCGGCTTCTTCGTGAGGGGGGCAGGCCCCCATGGTGTTGCGTGGAACAGGTCCACGGCTTTTCGCGCGAGACAGGCTCGCGGCTTCTTCGTGAGGGGGGCAGGCCCCCACGGTGTTGCGTGGAACAGGTCCACGGCTTTTCGCGCGAGACAGGCCCGCGGCTTCTTCGTGAGGGGGGCAGGCCCCCACGGTGTTGCGTGGAACAGGCCCACGGCTTTTCGCGCGAGACAGGCCCGCGGCTTCTTCGTGAGGGGGGCAGGCCCCCACGGTGTTGCGTGGAACAGGTCCACGGCTTTTCGCGCGAGACAGGCTCGTGGCTTCTTCGTGAGGGGGGCAGGCCCCCACGGTGTTGCGTGGAACAGGTCCACGGCTTTTCGCGCGAGACAGGCCCGCGGCTTCTTCGTGAGGGGGGCAGGCCCTCACGGTGTTGCGTGGAACAGGCCCACGGCTTTTCGCGCGAGACAGGCCCGCGGCTTCTTCGTGAGGGGGGCAGGCCCCCACGGTGTTGCGTGGAACAGGTCCACGGCTTTTCGCGCGAGACAGGCTCGTGGCTTCTTCGTGAGGGGGGCAGGCCCCCACGGTGTTGCGTGGAACAGGTCCACGGCTTTTCGCGCGAGACAGGCCCGCGGCTTCTTCGTGAGGGGGGCAGGCCCTCACGGTGTTGCGTGGAACAGGTCCACGGCTTTTCGCGCGAGACAGGCTCGTGGCTTCTTCGTGAGGGGGGCAGGCCCCCACGGTGTTGCGTGGAACAGGTCCACGGCTTTTCGCGCGAGACAGGCCCGCGGCTTCTTCGTGAGGGGGGCAGGCCCCCACGGTGTTGCGTGGAACAGCGTCATATGTTTCATCTGATTGCAAGATCTTTGTGTGGGCGAGTCATCTTTTCGATTCTTGTACTGTTAAGATGGGTAAAGGGAAACATAATGTAAATGAAGGAAGTAATTTGAGAACGGGGATAACATGCCCGGGGTTGGTCCCCTGGTTAAAATAGTTAAGGCGAAATATGGGCCATTTGGATAGTTCGTGTTAGCTCAGATGAGCGAATTTCTATAATATTTAATAAACATAATAAACAAATTAAGGAAACGACTTAAGGATGGAGGTGGCTAGAATAGGATTGGAAGACATCCCAAAGTGACTGCTGGAGTATTGCTGTGTAGTCGGAATCAGCTTGGATGACAACGAACTGCACGTCGTAGGATGCCTGTCGGTGTGCATCTTTGAGGGTGACTGGTAGAGTGATGGTGCCGATGATTGGTACTGGGTGATCCCCGAGAACACGAGCGTTTGCATATGTCAGTTTGAGATATCCGGCGGTGAGCTTGAGCTGAAGCAGAGTTGGTAAAAACAGTATGTTGATAGTGACTTCCTTGTCTGCTAGAACCTGATTTAGTTTGACGGGTGGTTTGCCAATCTCGATCGTCGTGCATCTTGTGCTCTGGTTGTTAGGTGGTCTTCTTCTTGATATGAATTGATCAACTGTTCCTAAGTTGGTCAGTCGTTGGACTTCTTCTTTTAGTCCCTTGCATTCGTTCGTGTTGTGGCCGTGACTTCGGTGATATTCGCAGTATCTTGCCTGGTCTGCCTTGGGGTTCGGTCGCGGTGCTCTTGGTTGTTGAAATGATAAATCATTCTGGATTGCGTACACCACATTAGCGCAGGCGGTACTCGGAGGGATGTATTCCTGGAGTGAAGGTTGTCTCCCCTTTCTCGGGGGGCTATGCTGACTACCGTTGGGGCGACTCCGCTTCTGGCGTCGTTCTTTTCGCATCGTATGGGTTGGTTCACCTTCTTTCTTCCTCTTCTGTCTTCTGCCTGATCTCATATTTTCTGGTGAGGGCTTTTCGATCGTCATGAACCTTTTGATGAAGAGGGCGGCAAGCTCGATGTAGCTGTCAGTATCTTCTCTTTGTAGGGATTGAAGCCAGGTCCGAGCTTCTCCTATTAATGTTGTTGAAAATACTCGGACCATGAGTTGATCTGAGGTATTGCGGGCGTGCATGATGGCTTCGAAATGCTTCAGGTGTGCGAGTGGGTTGCCTGTCCCGTTGAAACTACGGATTTCCGTGCCCGCGGCTGTGCAGGAACTAGATGAGTTATTGTTAGGTAGGTATTCATCTGGTTCTTGCTTTGTGGCAGAAGTGCCAGGGGCCATTGTGTTTCCAGCGCTTTCTTCATGACGAGGACGCGCGAGGTAGTGACCATACATCTCCTGGAGTGATGTTGTAGGCACGGGAGAGCTATTTGTGCTTGAGAATTCCTTTTCTATGTCGTATTCTCTGTGTAGGCCCGGCCTGGTAGGGGCAGGGGGTTCTTCTGGCGGCAGTAAGACAACCTGTTCAAAAGGCTGAGGCGTCTTTAGGTGGTAGAATGTCGGCTTGTTCTGTGCCGCATGGGTTGCATCGACGTGGATGGCGCTGGGAGGGGAGTATCCGTGAGGTAGATGCTGCCCCCCAGTTCCTGAGGGGTCTTGCCTTTGAGGGGCAAGCTGACTCCACTCGTCTTGTCCTGTATTAGTTTGCTCTTTTCTTTGCTGGGATTCTGGTGCCGGGTTCAGGAGTGAGAGAATGACTGGTGCTCCCAAATTTCGAAGTAAAGTGATCATTTCGGTTTGCAATTCTTCCATCTGGCGGACACGTCCTTCCAGGGCTGGCGCGGGAGCCAGGGCTGCTCCCGTGGCTAGCGGTGCGTCTACTGGAGAGTGAGATCGTGCAGGCTCAGTGTGTCTGCCAAGTGCGGATCCTTCTGCGGTGCGGGTGCTCCTCTTTGCCATTGTGATGAACTTGCTCTGCGAAGGATATTGGGAATGTTTCCCACAGACGGCGCCAAACTGTTGCGGTCTAACTCGATGCTCCGGTCGGGCCGGATATTCTTGGGCCGCCTTAGCTCTCGGAGCGGTCGAGCGCGCACACAGTCAATTGAAATACGGGGGATGGACACAGGAAGTTTTAGCGTGGAAAACCCTTCAACCGGGTGAAAAACCACGTGACCGGGTCGGTGCCGATCAAAATCCACTAATTTGTCGGAGTTTTACAGTTTGATGGGGGAAATCGGGGCGACAGGCCGCTCCCGTTACAATCTTGAGGAGAGAGAGAGAGTGTATGCACCCGTTGGTGGGCAACAGACTGCCTCGCCAACGGGACTTGGACGGTGGAATGCACGAGATACTTCGGGCGCGTGCGCTCAGGGGCGACGCGGGTCCAAGGGTTGTCACTTCTTCCTTTGTGCGCCTTTCTCAGCTCTTGGAGCGCGCTCTTTGCCTTTGGGCTCTGATGGGGTGCCAATAGCCGGTGACAGGTTCTGGTAGCTGTTGACGGGTGCTGATATCCGTTAGCGGCCGCTGGAGGTCGCGGGTGGTTTCCGGTGGTTGGCGGCGAGAGGCGGCCACTGGTGGTCGGCGACGAGGGGTGGTCGCCGGCGGAGGAAACGGGAGAGCTCCCACCTGAGGAAGAAGAAGAAGGGGGAAGCTTTTGGAGGAAAAGGTTAGGAAATGAGAAGCCCCTGGGGTCCTTTTATAGGCTCCAGGGGGAAGTTATGGCGGGCCCCACCACTAACATAGTGGGTTAGTGGGTGGTTTTGCCCCGATCGGACGGCCGGCAGAGCCTCCCCTTTGATCGGACGGTGGGGAGGTCCTCCCGTGGTGGGGCCGCCCGGACGATGCTGGCGGCGAGGATGCGGCCGGGTACGGCGGCGGCCGGCCCCGGCCATGGCCGGGGCCGGCCATGGCCGCGGCCGGCCATGGCCGCGGCCGGCCATGGCCGCGGCCGGCCATGGCCGCGGCCGGCCATGGCCGCGCGCCGGCCCTGGCCGCGGCCGGCCATGGCCGCGCGCCGGCCATGGCCGCGAGCCGGCCATGGCCGCGGCCGGCCATGGCCGCGGCCGGCCATGGCCGCGCGCCGGCCATGGCCGCGAGCCGGCCATGGCCGCGGCCGGCCATGGCCGCGGCCGGCCATGGCCGCGAGCCGGCCATGGCCGCGGCCGGCCATGGCCGCGGCCGGCCATGGCCGCGCGCCGGCCATGGCCGCGAGCCGGCCATGGCCGCGGCCGGCCATGGCCGCGGCCGGCCATGGCCGCGAGCCGGCCATGGCCGCGGCCGGCCATGGCCGCGGCCGGCCATGGCCGCGAGCCGGCCATGGCCGCGGCCGGCCATGGCCGCGGCCGGCCATGGCCGCGGCCGGCCATGGCCGCGGGCCATGGCCGTGGCCGGCCGGGGGGAGCCGCCGGCGGCGGTTCCCTCCGCGGGAGAGGGGAGGAGATGGGGCCCACCCCCCATGATCTCCATGAGAGATCATGGGGGCAAGGTGGGCCCTCCCATGATCTCCCTTGGTGGGGATCATGGGGGGTCTCTTTCAGCCTTATAAATTAAGGTGGAGCCTATCAGTTAAAAATGTGGTTGTCGGTAGAAAAATATTAATTCAACTAAATGATTAGATATTTATTTACGAACAGAAGACGAGAATTGTCATACGCAGAGTGAAATCGTGTATCCGCAAATTTGTACTATTTGCAGTTCCAAAGAGAAAAAAATTATTATCGACAGATCAATATAAAAAAAATATAAAAACAGAAGACATTTATTTCAATAATTACAGTACTTTATTTTGGCAAAAATAATATTTAATTTTTAAAATCAATCAAGGAGTATTTGCATTTACTGAGAAATTTTCAACATTAAACATTAACTGTTATCGGAGGGAAAAAAATTTGGTCCGACACTTAGACCTAGAGGAGAGTCTGAACCCTTCCAAAAAAATGATTTTAAGCCATTGATTTTTTTTTTAATAAATTACAAAATATTAATTAGGTTTTTTTCTCGTCATTTTAAGATTTTGTCTCCCTATAAAATATATTTTTTTTAAAAAAATTCAACTGGATAATGTGCATTTTAAAATCTGACCGGATATCATTTTACTTTTATTTTTTTTAAAAAAATCATGAATTTTGTTGGCTGACTATCTGTAATCGCACGGCTACATGATGAGCTGACCTTCCTCTAGTTCCATGTGTCAGACCAAAATTTTTTCCACTAAAACAATTCAATATGAATTATTTGTAAATTCACGAGAAACTATACCAAGGCCAAATTACAACACAAAAAAATTTGAATGCCAGAATAACTTTTTATTCCTTCTATTATTAGTTAGAAATTTAATTGCTCTTAAAACTTTTTTTAATTCAAACAAATGATTAAATATTTGGTTTGCATATAAAATATTTTGTTTTTTTATGTATATAGCAATTCTCTTAAAAATTTGAACCTCCAATTTCAATTCAAATAGTTTAGTTCTATCCAAAGAAAGAATGACTTTATAAGGGACCCTCCAAGTAGACCAAGAATCACTTCATATTCTTCCTAATTAAAATTTTCTGTAATTTCTCATAGAATTTTTGTTTCGCAAGTTCGTGGTCGTCGCACGCAAAGCATTTTGGAGACCAATTACGTGGTGGGGGGAGGAGCTCAAATCATGGATATCTAGCTAGCAAACATTACTTTAATTTTAAAAGTTGAATTTTTTAAAATTATTTTGCAGGAATTAATGGAATCCATGAATAGAAAGCTGAATTAATGATCAATGAGAAGAGATTTGTTGGAGAAAAAAAATAAATTTGGCAATTTTCAATTTGGAAGAGAGGAGAAGGTTTATGCAGATCAGTAATGGCAATCAACCAGCGCCGGCGGGAGGAGCAAAAGCGGCGTTTTGGTGGCGAAGGAGAAGACTGCGGTTGAATCGGAGGAAGATTTCGAAAAAGCGGCGAAGCTGCGGCGGAGGTCTTCGTCGGAGGGAGCGGGGAGGTTGAGATCCACCGAAAGGCCGCTCTTTTCCTTCTTCGCCGGCTCCTGGTGGCTCGCCGGACGATGCCGCCTCATGTGGCCGCCGAGGGCCTGGCCGGAGGTGAACGTCACGCCGCAAATCGAGCACGCGTGCATTCTACGCTTGCCTTTTCCGCCGCCGCTGGCAGAAGCCGTCGGCGCTTCCACGGCGCCGGTGGAGTTCCCGTGTATCGCCGCCGTCGGAGACGGCGCCGTAATCGTCAATTTGGGCTTTTTGTGGCTGACACGGTGGCCACCGAGCGCCTGGAACGAAGAGAAACATTTATTGCACGTTTTGCATTCGTAGACAAAAAATCCAATCTTGCCGTCGGTGGCGGCGGCGGCGGCGGCGGCCAATTTCACCTCTGTCTCTGCTTCCTCGACGGCGATTTTGGATTCCCGCTTGCGAATCGGTTTTTCAAAAGCGCGGCCCATTGCTAGTAGTATGAGACAATTGGCAATGTCCTCCTCCTCCTCCTCCTCGTCGGCGGTGGTGATCCTCCCGGAGAACTGGGCGGAGGACGTCGACGACGCCGGAATTTCACCCCCTGCAATCACCGATGGCGGCAGCAGCTGCAGCCGCTGTCGCTTGGGGCGGTTTCCTCTGACAACGGAGGGCAGAGAATCGTCGCCGGCGGGGGTGTAGCCGGCGTTGATCGACTCCTCCATGCCTTCCACCGAATGTGTGTGTGTGAGAGAGAGAGGGGTGGATGCTTATATATATCTAGAGAGAGAGAATGAGGGAGAGAGAGAGAGGGAGAGAGAGAACGCCGGAGAGGAGGTGTGGATGTGAAGTGAAGGCTGAAGGGGTCGTCTTTTTAGAAGCTATTGGAAGCTTTAGGAGTCAACAAAAGATATCAACAAAATTTCTATATAGAGTTATAGCATAGACTCATAAGATGAAAGAGTCAATTGTATAAATGTTTTTGGGATTTTTATTGTTAAATAGGGATTTAGCATTTATATTTCATTATTAATGAAGCGTATACATCAAAAAGATTGTGTTGAATTTATACACCAAATCCAAAGTTATTTATGTTACAATAGGATATAAATGAGTGATGATGCAAGGGGGTTTGGTGCAGTCGCGAGTTGCGACAATATTGAGATCACGACAGTGCCTTTGCCATTACATCATTGTGCGGGCAGAGGTACTCTTGTGGCATCGGGAAAAAAATAAGAGTGCATGATACTACTTTTTTTTAGATTATTGGCAAGATTGTTATTTTTTTCTTAAAGAGAATCAGTTTTGATTTAAAATGGACGGTTGAGATTGTATAATTTGTAATTCGTCGAGATTAGAAATACCTAAGGAGATGACTATTTGACGATCATTTAGCTCAGTGGCCTGACAACTATTCTCTGGTTTTAAGAGAGTACTCAACATCCTCAAGGAAGAGAGCAATGACGAGTATTTGTCAAATGTCGAGTACTCATTGCAATTCGTCATTAATTATGGGCAAGTACCAATTGCAACTAGCCATTATGGCAAGTACTCATTACAACTCGTCATTATGGCAAGTACCCATTGCAACTTGTCATTATGGGCGTTCACCCAATGTAACTCGCAAATATGGTCAAGCATTCAAAGACCGTCAGACTCTGACGGTCAGAGGGCGAGTTCTCCCAGCATTTGTTATAGGCGAGTAACACCTCTTAGTCACCATGTGGGCGAAGTCTCCTTAAGTCGTGTGGCAGGTATCTCACTTGGGTGAGGCATTCTTGCATGCATACCTCCTCCCCCAAGGATTTGTCTATAAATAAACCCAAGAGGTACCAGAAACGACACGTTGAGACCCCCTACCTATTCCAATTTCCATACTCGTCAAATCCATGCCTTCCTCTCACCTAGCTCGACCATTTCGTTTTGGAAGAGAAGTTTTTTTCGACTTCCGGGTATGTGGAGGGACTCGCTGCAGCTCTCCGATTGTGTTTATAGACAGTCCAGCTCTCTCGCTCGCTCTTGCTATCAGATCCATGAGATTAACTACGGAATCAGTAACCTTAGGCTACACCTTAATTAGTTCGAACATTTAGAAGTATGATTTTCTCGATTCCAACAACTCTCTCATCTTTGCCTCTCCCTAACACTATTCAAAAGTCATCCCTTTCTCTTTGATTCTCCGGCATAGAAAATCTGTCCGAAAATCGCTCGTGTCTTTACCTTCTTCCTTATTATAGACTTACTACAAAAAAAGCTTCAAGGAAGCTCGAAGAAAAGAGAGGGCGAAAATTGAAAAATAACAATAAAGAAAAATGTAAATTTATTTTATAAAATTTGATGAAAATGGTTAAGGGCAGACCAAATGGAGGAAACAATGAGTTCCATAGATAGTCATAATTCTATTTTTAAGTAATATACACTAAGAGACTTTCATGGTTAGTTATTTAAAGTGAGAGGTGTGGAGTTGCTCCACGAGGGGCTGACCTCGCTTCACCGTCCATCCACTCATAACTCTGCCTTCATCAAACTTTTAGCAAAAGTAGAGCAAAATATCTAAATCAGTTCCTACACTTTTGTCTAAGTCTGAAACATGGCCTTAATTACACTTTTAGATTTCTTATATTAGTCCCAAAATATAGCAAAAATTGAAAGCCTTAGGGCTCGTTTGGCACCGTGGTGGAGATCGTGTCATGGTGTTTATGAACCGTCGTTCGTGAACACTCGACCACACTTAGGCTCCGTTTGACACGGTGGTAGCGGTCATAAGCTCATGGATTAAAACGTCATTCGTTAAGGATCACCTAACAAATATCATCTGTTTGAGCATAAAAACGGATGAAGTTTCTTAGATGAGCATTAACAAATGACAATTTTACACCCCCCCCCCATTTCATGACCGTTGTCGTGCCAAACGAAGCCTTAAGGAGCTCCATTCACTTTTGTGTTCAAAATTACTCACAAAATTACTCACTGGTGCAAACACGCCGTGGCAGACGAGCCCTTGGACCAACTTTCGTTACTTTTTTAACGGTTATGGATGATGTGGCGGTCCTAAGGGGTGGTGTGACGCTAACGTGGAAACTGAGTGTTGTTGTGGTCTAACTCAAGATCTCATTCCTTACAAGCATTACTTTTTTATTATTAAAACAACAACAACATTTTTTTTATTAATGTTCCATGCATAATTAGGATCGATTTGCTATACATGCAGGGGCGGATTCACAAGGGGGTTCGAGGGACACTGCTCCCCTCCCCCCTCCATTATTTTTCAAAATATTTAGCATATTTGGATTCCTCTCGTCGAGCCAATGAATTTTACTACTTATACGTCAAAAACAGTTGTCAGATGAGGAAGAAAAAGTTCTGATAAAATGGAAACGTTAAATTTTTTTTTAAAGGAAGTTGATGACTGATCCCCACGTTAAAATTTTTATAACCGTGTGACACATTCAAAAAAAATTTATGCACCCCCATTATTAATTTTCTGGATCAACCACTATATACATGACAAAAACATACTAAATCATTTTTATCATTTGTGTAATAAAATAATAATTTATGATATTCACATTAATACGACATCACTGTTTTTGGACCCTCACATTATCTAAAATGGTTTAAAACCGAATTTAATCTTGAGATTTATTTTAAACCTTCTCTAATATTTTGGACCCATAGGTGATAAAATAAAATAAAATAGAAACTTATTTCAAAACTAGCTTAAACCTATGATAGACACACGCACACTAAAGAGTAGTGGCGGATCCAAAAAATTAGAAATCAATGTGCACTATTTTTTTAAATATAATAAATAGTACATAAAACAATTCCAAAGTAATCTTGATGGTGCACATAGCTGAGTTTAATCTTCAAATTATCAAATTTGATCGGCGAATCGTCAAACTTGATTTGCGAATTTGATTTGCGAATTATCAAATTTTGGTACGAGAATAATAAATCTAAAAAAAATGAGAATTTTAGTATTGGTTTGCCCCCCTAGAACTGCCCATGCTAAAGAGAGTGGTTATTAATGGACCTAGTAGTGTTGATGTTCACCAACCACGTCTCTCTCTAGCTCTCTCTTTTTATGGAGCAAGTATTCTAGGATCTTCTTATATTGTGGATGATAGGAAGAATATACCTATATACTATTATATAAATATATTTCTTTATGGCGGATCATTAAAACAATCATAATCTTTCGCTCAATCATTCCTTTCTCTTTTTAGTTTATTTCCTTAAATAAAAATCCCTTACTCATGAGGATGCTCTTGAGACTGCAATCGTGTGCTCGAGGGACTCCCAATGATAGGAGTGTCGTCACGCAAAGGCACTGTGACAACCAAGGTGCCTGTCATTGGCTATGTGCACGGGCCAGAAAGTTTTTTAATATTTTTTTTTTAAAAAAATTTAATAGGTTATGTAGAGGTGTCTCAAACAGTTTTTAATAGGCGGTGATAGTCCCACCTCTAGTGGGCTAGGAAGAGGAAAATTGCGGCGGAGCTCCCTTTCAATTCCCACAACAAGGGAGTCCCTCCCTTTCCCACCCCAACAAAGCCCCGTCCCTCACCCAAAAAGTGCCTTAATATAGATATCACAAGCTTCTCTATTCATACTCCCATTCACATGTTGGTGATACCATTGTGATCTGAAAGTGATCAAGTATGTAGTCTCATTGCCAATGCAGTATGAGCCTATTAGGGTCGCACATAAGAGCGTTTAGAGAATTTGAAAGATTGGATTATGTTGGTTTTACTCATATGAGATGAGTGAAGGACTGTACTCAGCTAGGCATTGAGTGTGTCAAGTCTACTCAGCCAGACGTTGAGTACGTCGAGACCACTCGACGCTTTCGTCGAGTCAAGTGTTGATTCGTCGAGTTAGCGTTGAGTGCGTCAAGACCACTCGACGATTCGTCGAGTCAATTGTTGATTCGTCGAATGATGGCGTTGAGTACGTCGAGACCACTCGATGCCTTCGTCGAGTTAAATGTTGACTCGTCGAAATAGGCATTGAGAGCGTCGAGTTCACTCGATGATTCGTCGAGTCAAGTGTTGATTCGACGAGTCTGCCATTGATGGCGTTGAGTCCACTCGACGCTTCGTCGAGTCAAATGTTGATTCATCGAATATCGATGTGAATACTCGACGAATTCTGTTTCATCCGGTTTATTTCCTTTAAATTCGGTTCGGTGTGGTCTGCTGGTATCGGTTGGCTCGGTATTCAGTATATATACGATATGTACAGTAAACCGAGTAAGTGACGATACGTTTTGACCTAATCCCGAGTCGGCTTCTTCTTTCTCCCAACGGAACAGTTCCGCCAAGGCCGTGAATGGCGATCTCGCCACCAACCGTCCACTGTCTTTGTACATCGCCGGAAAGTGTTTCCAAGGCATCGTATTCATCGCCGCCGCCTCTTCTAGAGCAGACCTAACAGTCTGTGAAGACGCAAAGTGATTTCTTCCAACCTAGATCTTGTGTGACAAGAGTCTAAGTGTTCTCTCGTTCGTGTGGATCATCTTTAGAGGTGTGAACATTATTCTGCGCTCAGACTCCAGCAGCTAGTGATCGACAGATTTCTTGGAGCATTTTGGCTGAGTAGTGACTCAATTCCGCAAAGATAAATTTTATTACAGCGATTTTACTTCTTAATCAACGTTCATCGCTAGATCCTGTTGAATTTTCTCAAGTTGATCAACAAGATAGCCCAAACACCAAATTAATATCTTCGGCACTACCCAGATCACAACTTGAACCGCGGAAAGTAGGAAGCAACGTAGATAACCAAACACACAGACAGAAGCAAGCAGATCAAAATATTATTGAACTTCTTTACAAGGCGAGGCATACATGGCGAGACATGATTTCGCCAGTATGAAAAAGCAAAAAAAAAACAAGCCGAGCGGATAGAGCACTGAGACCGCCGAAGCCGACGAGACCGCCGAAACCGCCGAGCTCGCCCAGATCACACCCAGCCAAGCTGCTGAAGCCGAACAAACAACAAGGAGTCCGCGAAGACCGCGAGGTCGCGCGGACAACCCGTTATTCGCCTAACTGCTGCTGAACAGAGGAATAAGCCGCCTATCCGCCAAGACCGCGAGGTCGCGCGGACAGAGAAGAAACTTGAGATAAAACTGATGCTGACAACCGCCAATGCAGCCCGCTAACTCCAGCGGTCAGAACCAAACTCCTGGTTTGACACTGCTAGCCGCGCCACCTGCACACAGAAACCGGTTAAGCAAACAGCCCGCGCGGATACAAAAACAAGTCCGCAGCCTATACTCAAGCCCAACTTACTGTTCACTCTTCTTTCTAAATGAGGTGCCGGGGGGGTCCTATTTATAGGCCGGGTGAGGAGTGTGGTCACCACCCTAAGAGATAGAGACACTGCCCCTTGGTCGCAGCTAGCAACATCAACTCGCCGAGTCCGCCCACCCATGGTCAACCAACTCGCAAGGTCCAGGCGACCAGTGACCTGCGCATGGCAGTCCGCCCAAACCGCAACCATCAGTTCAAGACCACAGCCACTGCCAAGACACAGCGGACTCAACGGAAACCAGGCCAGTCCGCCAGCACTTAGGCCAGACCGCCAACCGAATCAGCTCACCGCAACTCCAGATCAACCACAGATCCAGCGGACTCCAAACCTCAGTCCGCACAGACCGCGGAACCACCTCCAGAGCTCGGCCCACTGCCGGACTCAACCAGTCCGCGCAGTTCGCTCCTGACCACGGCAAGCAACAAGCAATGCCGAACAGCAACCCGCCGGACTAAGCCCAGTCCGCGCGGTCAGTCCGCCCAGGTCGCCCGGACTACCGATCACCCCCACTTCCACTTCACCTATTTCAACACTCCCCCTTGAAGTGAGAAGTGGTGATCAACCCAAGCAGACCTCGAAGCCGCTGAAAAGGCCCCTTCGACAGCGACTTGGTGAAGATGTCAGCAAGGTTATCTTCACTCCGAACATGACCAACCACAAGAGATCCTTCCAGCACCTTCTCCCTTATGAAGTGGTGATCGATCTCAATATGCTTAGTCCTGGCATGACAAACTGGATTGTTCACCAGCTTGAGAGCACTCTCGTTATCCCCTCGGAGCAAAGTAGGGCCTTGCACTTCTTTATGGATATCATCTACAAGCCTCCTTAGCCAAATGGCTTCCCGAGCAGCCAAGGCAGACGCCTTGTACTCAGCTTCCGTAGTGGAGACAGATACCGAGTCCTGCTTCTTGCTACACCACGAGATGCCCGCTGATCCACAAGTGAACACATAACCAGAAGTTGACCTTCGGTCATCCGAATCACCACCATAATCAGCATCCGTGTATCCTAGCAGAGAAAAACTCGCATCCCTTCTGTAGAGAAGTCCCATGTCAGAAGTTGCCTTGACATACTTCAGAATGTTCTTCGCCGCTACAAGATGAGACTTCCTTGGCTCTGCCATGAACCGACTTACTCGACCAACAGCGTAAGCTATATCAGGTCTAGTAATCGTCAGGTAGATCAAGCTTCCAATAAGGGCCCTGAACACCAAAGGGTCAGGAAGAACCCTTCCTTCATCTCGTCGAAGTTTCAGACCTTGATCCATAGGAGTAGAGCAAGTCTTTCCCTCAATCAATCCAAACCGGTTCACTATGCGCTCAGCATATCCCTTCTGGCAGATAAGGATCCCGCTCTCCTTCCTCTCCACTTCGAGACCAAGAAAGTGATGAAGCTCTCCCAGGTCTTTCATCTCGAAGCGAATGGCTAGCTCAGCTCTGAGCCTAGCAACCTCCTCCTCAGAATTCCCTGTGATGATCATATCATCAACATACAGCAGGACCAAGACAGAAAGCTCCCCCTTTTTCTTGATAAACAAACTAGAATCCGAGTTTGAAGCAAGGTATCCACAGAATTGCAGATATTCTGCTATCTTCCCATACCAAGCTCTCGGAGCTTGCTTCAACCCGTAGAGAGCTTTCCTGAGCTTGCAGACGTAATCAGGATGAACTTCAGAAACGAAACCAGGTGGCTGATCCATAAAGATGTCTTTGTCAATCTCTCCGTAAAGAAAAGCATTCTTTACATCAAGCTGCCACATTCTCCATCCTTGGCAAGCAGCCAATGCAATCACCATCCGAACTGAAGTCATCTTTGCAACAGGGCTGAACGTCTCCTCATAGTCTTCTCCATACTGTTGAGAGAACCCTCGAGCCACCAGGCGAGCCTTGAATCTCTCAATGCTCCCATCTGCCTTCTTCTTCAATTTAAACACCCACTTGCATGTCACCGGAGTAATGCCATCAACTTTGGGCACAAGATCCCAAGTTTCATTCTTCTTGAGAGCATCCATCTCCTCTCTCATGGCATCTTCCCACTCCTTGACACCAGTGGCCTCATTAAAGCTAGCAGGCTCTCGCTCATCCAGAGGACCTGCAAAGAAGCATGAGACATAACTCACAGTGTTCCCTTCGCAGTAGCGAGCAGGAGGCTTGATAACCCTCTTTGACCTCCGAAGAGGCTGCTCCTTGCTAATCACCTCCGCTGCTTCTTCTGGTTCACCTCTACTCTCAGGCAAGCTTGGAGCAATGCTCCCCCTGCTTCCTGACCCAGAAGCTTCTTCTCCAGAACTTGAAGCAACTGGAGCTGCTGGTGACACAACCAGCTCCACTTGATCAGCTACCTCAGCCACCTCCTGACCTTCATCAACCTTGCTCTCAGGCAGCTCAACCGAGCTTCCTCCATATGACGTCAGTTCGTCAAAGACAACGTCTCTTGATACCACGAACTTCTTCGTCACTGGATCCATGCATCTCCATCCCTTCTTCCGCTCATCATAGCCAACAAAGACAAGCTTCCTTGCCTTTGCATCAAGCTTAGTCCTTAGCGTATCAGGGATATGCACATAGCAAGTTGATCCAAACACCCGAAGGTGTTCCACACTAGGCTTCTCCTTCAGCAACATCTCGAAGGGAGACTTCATGTTGATCAGACTCAGAGGCATCCGATTGATGACATAGGCAGCACAAGACATTCCCTCCGCCCAGAAGGACCTTGGGATACTCTTGGCGTGAAGCCAACATTTGCAAGTCTCCGTCAGATGACGGATCTTCCGCTCCGCTACTCCGTTTTGTTGTGGAGTATGAGCACAAGTGAGCTCCCTTTGGATTCCATGCTTCCTGCAAAAGTTAGAAAACTCGGAAGAGACAAACTCTCCGCCGTTATCAGTTCTAAGCTTTTTGATCTTCAGGTTAAGCCTTCCCTCCACCAGCTCCTTGAACTCCACAAACAATCGGAAGGCCTCAGACTTCTCCTTCAAGAAATACACCCAAGTGTATCTTGAGTAGTCATCAATCAAGACAAGCATATATCTGCTTCCACCAAGGCTAGCAGTCGCGGTTGGTCCCATCAGGTCACCATGGATAACCTCCAATGGTGCTTTGCTTCTTGTTTGTGACTTATCAAATGGAAGATGATGAGACTTCCCATATTGACATCCAGCACAAACATGACCCTCACCGAAAGATGACAGCTTAGGCAAGCCTCTCACCAGGCTCCTGCTTGACATAGCCTTCAGCTTATCCATCCCGACATGCCCTAGCCTCTCATGCCACATAGCAGCGCTATCATTGGCCCTTATCCGATCAACATAGGAACTTGTTGATAAGACAAACAAGTCCTTAACTCTCCTTCCTATATGAGCAACATCAGCCTTAACCGCTGATACATTGCGAAGGAACTTCACTTCTGTTGGCCCAAACAGAACGTGATAACCAGCATCAACCGCATTGGTCACAGAGAAGAGGTTTTTCTTCATACCCGGTACGTGATAAACACTCCTTAACGTGAGTGGCCCCTTATCACTGCCTACCGTTACCATACCCTCCTTCTCTACTGCATGAATAGTATTATCAGCAGTAATGATAGCTTCGTTACCTGAGTATGCCTGCAGCGAAGAGAACTTTGACACATCTCCGGTGAGGTGATGACCACACCCGGAGTCGACGATCCAGTCGTCCTTCATGTCACTGGTGGACAAGGCACGGACACAAGTGCCCGTCATGAACGCTCCACCCCAGCCAGCTTCCTCCTTGCTTGAGGAGGCTTCCTCCTTGCCTGCAGCATGCCCAGGCTGCAGCTTGACCTTGCAGTCTCGCTTGAAGTGGCCTGGTTGATGACACCTGAAGCACTTCAGGTTCTTCTTCCAATCCTTCTTAGGAGCAAGGCTCCCCTCCTGCTGTTTAGAAGATGAAGATTCATCTCCAGCCGCAGTCTGCTTCTTCTTCCCTTCCCATCTCTTCTTCTTCTTCTCAGTGAAGAGAGCATCACTAGCTCCTTCAGAGACCGTCACCCCGGCCATCTGCCTTGCCAAGCTCTCCTGCGAGGCAAGCAGATTCTCCAGCTCCAGAAGAGAAGGCTGAGTAGCCCAGCCTTGAACAGAAGTAACAAAGGCCACATACTCCTTCCGCAAACCGCGGATTATGTGCCTCTTCAGCTTAGCCTCGGAGATCGGCTCATCAGGATCGAGAGCAGAGAGCTCAGCACACAAGCTCTTCATCTTCAAGAAGAATTTGGAGATAGAAAGATCTCCCTGAGTTGCCTTAGCCAACTCATTCTCTAAGAACTGTAGCCTAGCTACATTCTTCCTATTGAACAACCCATCAAGGGAAGTCCAAATCTCAGCAGCAGACTCACATCCTAAGATGTGATCAAAGAGTTCAGGTGACACTGCCCGCTTGAGAGCAAACTCAGCCTTGGCGTTTGTCTTCCTCCACACTCTTACCTGCTCGGCTGTACCAAACTCAACAGTTATTTCTACTTGATCGTCTCCACCGACGACCTCCCATAACTCCTCACCCAGAAGATAGCTCTTCATGCACGACTTCCACTTCTTGAAGTTAGTCGGCGTCAGAAGCTCAATACCAAGACCTCTTGCAAAACCACCGTCCATGGTGCAATATGGTTATCCTTCAGAAGCACACAGAGCAACAACAAGCCTGTTGATCACCGCTCAAGCAACTGAACCTTCCTCTGATACCATGTTGAATTTTCTCAAGTTGATCAACAAGATAGCCCAAACACCAAATTAATATCTTCGGCACTACCCAGATCACAACTTGAACCGCGGAAAGTAGGAAGCAACGTAGATAACCAAACACACAGACAGAAGCAAGCAGATCAAAATATTATTGAACTTCTTTACAAGGCGAGGCATACATGGCGAGACATGATTTCGCCAGTATGAAAAAGCAAAAAAAAAAACAAGCCGAGCGGATAGAGCACTGAGACCGCCGAAGCCGACGAGACCGCCGAAACCGCCGAGCTCGCCCAGATCACACCCAGCCAAGCTGCTGAAGCCGAACAAACAACAAGGAGTCCGCGAAGACCGCGAGGTCGCGCGGACAACCCGTTATTCGCCTAACTGCTGCTGAACAGAGGAACAAGCCGCCTATCCGCCAAGACCGCGAGGTCGCGCGGACAGAGAAGAAACTTGAGATAAAACTGATGCTGACAACCGCCAATGCAGCCCGCTAACTCCAGCGGTCAGAACCAAACTCCTGGTTTGACACTGCTAGCCGTGCCACCTGCACACAGAAACCGGTTAAGCAAACAGCCCGCGCGGATACAAAAACAAGTCCGCAGCCTATACTCAAGCCCAACTTACTGTTCACTCTTCTTTCTAAATGAGGTGCCGGGGGGGGGTCCTATTTATAGGCCGGGTGAGGAGTGTGGTCACCACCCTAAGAGATAGAGACACCGCCCCTTGGTCGCAGCTAGCAACATCAACTCGCCGAGTCCGCCCACCCATGGTCAACCAACTCGCAAGGTCCAGGCGACCAGTGACCTGCGCATGGCAGTCCGCCCAAACCGCAACCATCAGTTCAAGACCACAGCCACTGCCAAGACACAGCGGACTCAGCGGAAACCAGGCCAGTCCGCCAGCACTTAGGCCAGACCGCCAACCGAATCAGCTCACCGCAACTCCAGATCAACCACAGATCCAGCGGACTCCAAACCTCAGTCCGCACAGACCGCGGAACCACCTCCAGAGCTCGGCCCACTGCCGGACTCAACCAGTCCGCGCAGTTCGCTCCTGACCACGGCAAGCAACAAGCAATGCCGAACAGCAACCCGCCGGACTAAGCCCAGTCCGCGCGGTCAGTCCGCCCAGGTCGCCCGGACTACCGATCACCCCCACTTCCACTTCACCTATTTCAACAGATCCGAATTATTTTGGGTTTTCCTTGTTTCCCTATTGCGCTGCGCACAAGTATTGTGACGTATAGAAAAACCCAACATTGCCCCCTTCCATCTCTCATTCCTTCATTCAATTCCCACCACTCATATTTCCACCGCAGAAACAAACATACCCTTAAACAACTCTACTAGCATAATTTTACCAAACAGCTACTGTCGCACCCCCAGACCTTCAAGGATCAATTTGTTTGGGGGGGGGGGGGTTGCTCTATCTATTTTTGTAGAAAAAAAGTAATCACTCCCTTAAAATCTTTTGGTAAGCTCTCATACCCACCACAACACACAAATTCTATTTTGAGACTTTCTAAGGGTCTATTTTGAGACTTTCTAAGGGGGGGGGGGGGGTTGCTCTATCTATTTTTGTAGAAAAAAAGTAATCACTCCCTTAAAATCTTTTGGTAAGCTCTCATACCCACCACAACACACAAATTCTATTTTGAGACTTTCTAAGGGTCTATTTGTTTTGGCGTTTTCTCTCCATTTCCATTGGGTGGAAAACGCTACCGCTAAAAAAATTATTTGGCAGCCCTCAAATTCTAATCGTCACCACTTCAAAACATCATTTTGCCTGTTTTTGAGACCGCAACTATCCCCTCCATGTCACTCGCTTCATTGTCAACGCTCTCATTCACACCGCTCCAACTCTAACCGTCGAAACAAACTGGCCTAAAGTCTTCATTCACCTCCCTCCATCTCTCATGGCTTCATTCCCACCACTCACATTTTCACTGTTTACAGTCCCTAATGTAAAACAAAACGTCTTCTTCCGCTTCAAATTCATTTCGAGTTGGATTCATTCTATAAGCGAGCTTCATGTTTTAGGCTCCGTTTGGCACGGTGGTGGTGGTCATAAACATTAAGGTTAAAAATTCTCATTTGTTAACATCCATCTAAAAAATTTCATCTACTTTTATGTTCAAACAGATGATACTTGTTAAGTGATTGTAACGATCTGATGTCGTTACAAGATTGCCGGAGAGATTACCGGCGTTAGAAAAGTAAGAATTGGGAAAGACCAAGTAGAGGGGGCGGTCAGAGACGAGAGAGAGGACGAATGACCGGAAGATGGCCGGAGATAGGAGAGGCGAAGGGAAAACGAAAGAGATGAACAGCTACAAGTTTATTATTAATCTTTCATTCTCATTACAATGACAACCCCTCTTTATATAGGAAGAGACATAGACTAGATCCATCATATTTACAAACATGTCATCCACTCCCTTACATTACATGACATCCACTCCCTTACATTCCTACCCTGCCCATCAAACGACGACCCGTCGTTTATTCTAAAAGAAAAACATAGTCATATGTGGATTTTGGTGAGTAATAATAAACTTAGTAGCTGTTCATCTCTTTCGTTTCCCTTTCGCCTCTCCTATCTCCGGCCATCTCCCGGCCATCTCCCGGCCATTCGTCCTCTCTCTCGTCTCCGGCCGCCCCCTCTACTTGGCCTTTCCCAATTCTTACTTTTCTAACGCCGGTAATCTCTCCGGCGATCTTGTAACGACATTAGATCGTTACAATTGGTGCTCTCGTTGAGAGGAATGCCGGCGAACACCATCTCCAACGATCAAGAACTCCGGCGACTCCATAATCACCGTTCCTGGAGCTCCTACATCTATAACCACGGATCAAGTTGCAGCGACTTCTAAAAAAAAATTTGAATCGTTGTTGCAGCAAGAAAAAGATTGAAATCCACAAATCCTCCGTTCTTGCCTCTCTTTACGGCGGAGCCACCGCCTATCCGCCGCCCCCAACAGTTTGCCGCCACCACCGCTTCGCCATTACTGCAGCTTCGACGCCACCGCTGTGACGCCACTGCCACTCTGCCGCCACCGCCAACAGTTTCGTGATTCAATTTCGCTGGTTTTTCATGCCCGGAACGTTCATCTTCTTCACCGGAATGCCCATCTTCTTGGATGCACATTAAAG
This sequence comes from Platanthera zijinensis, assembly GCA_039513925.1. NCBI lineage: Eukaryota > Viridiplantae > Streptophyta > Magnoliopsida > Asparagales > Orchidaceae > Platanthera > Platanthera zijinensis. Next base: position 110,375,084 of record CM077097.1, on the reverse strand, counting down.
CCTTTGGTGAGCACAAATAGCTCGGTTTAAATTCGACTCAAGAAAATCTCCCCTGCGGACTTGATCGTCTACCTTGACATTGCGGAAATCTTCACGAACTGCGGACTGCTCCTCCACCTACATCTCCAGGCTTTCTTCCCTGCGACTTTGGAGAAGACAAGTCGCCGGCCCGTCGCCGGCCTGAGGTGACTTCAAGATTCGCCTTCATTGACCTTCACGATACCGCCGCTTCGCCACCTCCGCCAATCCGGTAGCCGGACAACGGCCTTACATCCACTCCCTTACATTATATAACAGCCACTCCCTTAAAGTGATCCTTAACGAATGACGTTTTAACCCACAAGGAGTTGGCAGGAGAGAGAGGAAGAGAGGATTAAACTTCGTTTGGTTCGGCGTTTTGCTGCCTCTGTTTAGAGCAAATGCCGTCGGACGGCAGGTAAACAAACAGCCGGCGGCGGCGTTTGCTCCGTTTGCATCTGCAACAAGGAGAAAGCGGCCCTGAGCCGTTCCGTTTCGACCCCCACCTTCCCCCCTCCAGTTCCAAAGTGACGTTTCTACCCAGCAAATGCACCCGTCACCACCGAACCAAATATAGTCTTAACCAGGAGATGTGCAGATTCTTGGCGTATGGAATTGAAGAAAAGTTGGTAATTTTTGTTTGTTTATGGGAAATGCCAGCGCTCTAATCTCTCTCTCTCTCTCTCACTACTCACTCTCACTGCAGCTCTCTTTCTCTCACTTCCATATCTCTCTATCACTAGTCTCTCTCTATCTCTAGCGGTAATGGTTAGAGGAAGCAAGGCATCGAGTGGGAAACGGTGTCATCACACAAGTTCGATTGCGTGCATTCTCTTCCGGTTATGCCAAATTCAAGGAAACGGGGTTGAGTAGTCTTCCACTGCAGGATCACTGAGATTTAGGTAGCGTTTGGTTGGGCTTTTTGCCCACGGTGCGGTTGAAACGCACCGCTATTATGAAAATAAGCACTGTTTGGCGCTGCTTTTTCTATCCGGCGTTTGTAAATTTCCGCTGAAATCCAGCCGCGGCTTTATGTTGCGTCCAGACGCAACCCTATCATTTCTCGCGCCGAACGATTTTGCTGTCTTCTTCGCAAGCGCCGAACGATTCGGCCTCTGTCGGCGTCATCGCAAGCCGGCGAACAACCTCCCGTCGCCGTCTTCTTCGCAAGCAGCGTCCATCGTCGCCGTCTCCGTCTTCGCAAGCAGCAAACAAGTGGTATGTCCCGATCCTCCTCTTCTTCAACCTCCCGACCTTCTTCGATCTACCCATCTCCTTCCATCTCCCCATCCATCTTCGCTCTCCCCACCTCCTTCCACCTCCCGATGTTGGTGTATTTTTCGCTTTTGTGTATTTTCCACCTCCCGATCTTCTTCCTCCCTCATTGTCGGTTGGATCCCATCGCCCCGTCGCCGTCTCCCTCAACTCCAGATGAATTTTTCTTCTTCTTCTTCGTTGAAAATACTGCAACCTAATTGTGCTTACCAGTTGATTTTGTTTTTCCAGGTGCAATATTGTTGATTTACACCTAATTTCTCCAACCTAATTGCTACCAGATTTCAGGTACCCTATTGTTGATTTACACCAAATTGCCAAAATTGTTTGTGTATTTTTAGCTTTTGTGATATTTTTGGTGTGTGTTTGGGTGTGTTGTGACCGGATTGGGTTGTGTTTGTGTTAACAAGTTGGGTTTATGTGTGTGTGTATGTGTGTGTATGTGTGTGTATGTGTGGGTTGTGTGTGTATGTGTGTGTATTGCTGTATGTGTGTGTGTTGGTGTATGTGTTGTATTGGTGTATGTGTTGTATTGGTGTATGTGTGCTGTGGGTGTATATGTGAGTTGTGTTGGTGGGTTGTGTGTGTATGTGTTGTGTTGGTGTATGTGTGTGTATGTGTGGGTTGTGTTGGTGGGTATGTGTGTGTGTATGTGTGTTGGTGTAGGTGTGTGTGTATGTGTGTTGGTGTAGGTGTGTGTGTTGGTGTATGTGTTTTTGTAATGTAGGTGTGTGTGTAGGTGTGTGTGTATGTGTGTGTATGTGTGTGTATGTGTGTGTATGTGTGGGTTGTGTTGGTGGGTATGTGTGTGTGTATGTGTGTTGGTGTAGGTGTGTGTGTATGTGTGTTGGTGTAGGTGTGTGTGTTGGTGTATGTGTTTTTGTAATGTAGGTGTGTGTGTAGGTGTGTGTATGTGTGTGTATGTGTGGGTTGTGTGTGTATGTGTGTGTATTGGTGTATGTGTGTGTTGGTGTATGTGCTGTATTGGTGTATGTGTTGTATTGGTGTATGTGTGTTGTGGGTGTATATGTGAGTTGTGTTGGTGGGTTGTGTGTGTATGTGTTGTGTTGGTGTATGTGTTTTTGTAATGTTTTTGAATATTATTTTCATTTCTATGTGTTGCATTATAAAGATGGGCAAAACAAAAGACGGTGGGGTGGCCGCAATGTGGGACAATTCCGATGTTTTCCTCTTTTGTGATATCTGCATAAAAGAGATTGAACGTGGGAATCGTCCTACAACACATTTTAGTAAAGAGGGGTGGGCCAACATAGCGAAGAAATTTGAAGAGTCGACTGGAAAGAAATACGATAAAGTGCAATTCAAAAACAAATGGGATCATCTGAAGAAGGAGTGGAAACTTTGGACGGAGTTGAAACGAGGTGAGACCGGCTTGGGTTGGAACACATCAAGAAAAACTATAGACGCCTCAGATGAGTGGTGGGACGAGCGATTGAAGGTATTCAATTTTTTTATTATGTTATTTCCCTTAATTATTGTATGCCCGTTTTACATATTTGAATAATATTTCAGGTTGTCCCTGCCGCAAAGAAGTTTCGCTATTCCGGAATACAGCCAGAATTAGAGGAGAAACTGAACATGATGTTCAGCTCTGTTGTTGCGACTGGACATCATGCTTGCACCCCTCATTCGAGGAATGTTGGCCCCGAGTCTACTGGTGATAGAGCATTGTCAGACGGTGGACAAGAAGACGTTGACGTCAGTGGAGTTCCTCCTGTACCTGAGAACACAGCAACATCCGAGGTTGGCCACAGAAGGAGGAAAGGACAGAAGAAAGACATTACAGCGGTGTTAGAGGATATGGCAGAGTCTTCTAGGACCATGTGCCGATTCATGCAGGAGCCACCGAAGAGCAATTCCTCGTTCCCCATTGCACAGGCGCTTGAGAAGTTAGGAACTTACCATGAAGTGCAGTCAGATAAGGCCTTCCACTTTTTTGCCATCACTTATCTGATGGACAAAAATCACAGGGAGACCTTCATGTGCCTGCCAGAAGGTCTGAATGTTGAGTGGCTTCGTAGTCGCTATACCAGTGGCGTGTAGTTGAGACATTTATCTTCTTTTTTTGAGACTGTTATGTTATTTTTTTGGATGTTAATTTGTTTCTTACTGCACTTGACTGGACATTATGATGTTTTATTTGATTATTGATATCTGCATGGTTGAATGCTTATTGATATCTGGATGATTAATATGTTAGTGTTTTATTTGTTTATCCTAGAATATGTCGAGCGAGGACTCTGACGATTCCACGGAGCAGTATGAAATAGCTAGAAGAAAATGTGTTATTGCTCAACAGACTATAGTAGCAGCAGCATGTTTGGCCGCTGCACACACTACTTCATTAAAGAGTCGAGTCCCACGCATGACTTCGAAGCAGACAGGCGATAAGTGGGTTGGAGAGATACTTCGAGGCTCTACTGTGAGATTCCATGACTCCTTCATGATGAGTCAAGACGTATTTCTCGATCTACTACATTACCTGGAGGCAAGGTGTGGACTCCAGGGGACAAGAAGGACAGCTTCCAGAGAAGTCCTAGCATTGACCTTATACATATTATCGCACAATGAATCGATGAGGAAAACAATAGAGCGCTTTCAACATTCAACGGAGACTGCTAGCCGATTTTTCTCAAAGGGTATTTGTGCTTTGCTGCGGCTAGGGGAGGAAGTTATCCAGCCATTAGACAGGTCTTTCGGAAGCACACCACCAGAAATTACGTACGACAGACGCTATATGCCTTTCTTCAAAGATTGTGTTGGAGCTATAGACGGGACACATGTTGACGCGTGCATAGCAGTTGGACAGCAGGTACCCTATATTGGGAGACGGGGCAATCCAACACAAAATGTCATGGCTGCTTGCGATTTCAACATGTGCTTCACTTTCGTCATGGCGGGTTGGGAGGGATCTGCACACGATAGCCGCATATTCAATTATGCGTTAAATGATCGTCAATATAAATTTCCTCATCCACCTCGAGGTAATGTTAACTGATCCTTTACTGTATGTCTTGCTTTAATTAATTTGGGTGGTTAATTAATTTTTAACAAATTAACAGGAAAGTATTACTTGGTCGATTCTGGATATCCGTTGCAGAGAGGATATTTGAAACCTTATCAAGATACCAGATATCATCTGCCAGACTTTGCACGTGGTGGCCGTCGAGCAGAGGGACGTCGAGAGATGTTCAATCATGCACACTCATCGCTAAGGAGCGTGATAGAACGATCGTTCGGCGTTTGGAAGAAGAAATGGGCCATACTGCGGGACATGCCGAGCTATAGCTTCGCGAAGCAGGCGGATATTGTGATGGCCACGATGGCATTACATAATTTCATTCGCCGACACCCTTCCCGCAACGATATAGATTTCAATGAGTGCGAGCAGGAAGGGCAAGAAGTTAGGGTGGCCTCGCAAGGGCGACAAGAAACCTGCTCTGACACTGCAGGTGGAGTAGAGGAGATGATCGCGCTACGTGATAGTATAGCGGATCAGTTGTATGAATCGAGAGCATAGCTCGAGATTGCGGGTGTACTCGGATTTGTTGTGTTATGTTTTTATTTTAGACTAAAGTTTTTTTTTTTTGAAAAAAAAATTTCAACTCAAAACTCCGTTTTGAATCCAAACAACTTATTCAAAACTCTGTTTTCAAAACTCCATTTCATCCAAACAGTTTTTTAACAAAACTCCGTTTTCCAGAATCAGCACTTTTTCCATCAGCAGCTTCTCATCAGCAGCTTTCCATCAGCAACAGCCCAACCAAACAGAGCCTTAATCGGTGTTTGCTTTTGCTTGCCCAACCCTAGGCGTGTTCAAGAAGATCGGGCCTGCGGGGCCGGGCCCAAAAAGTCCGTATAAGTTTGGGCCCGAGCTAGCCCTTTCCGGGCCCAGGCGGGCTCTAGGGCCCATCTATGCCCTGCCCAGTGCCTGTCCCGAGTCAAGCCCGACTAAGACCAGACATTGTGCCTAGCCTAAACCCGGGCTGTATTTTAATTAAATCCCGCTAAACAGGTGGGATTTTAATAGTTATTATTAAAATCCAGTATGTTAGGCAGGATTTATTAACCGGGCCCTCTTGGATCCAGCCCGGCCTTGGGGTCCTTGGCAGGCCCCGACCCGGCCTTGGGATTCTTGGCTGGACCCTAGCTGGAGCTGGTGCCCGAGCTCGGCTAAAGTCAAGTCTGAGCCCGGGTGGAAAAAGCCCGGACCCGAACTCGCCTGGTTTTTTGGACAGGCCTAGCCCAAAACTCTATGCAAGTCACTAAAACCTTTGATTATTGTTGTGGGTCTCTCGATGCTCTTATATATCGGTCAAATTGGATCGTCTTAGCTTAAGAGTGACCTGAACGAGTTCCAGTATTTTTTGGAGTATTACAAATAGCAATTTCTCGAAGGTGACAGACCAACGTTCATTATAATGAGATTTCAAATAATGTCGAAGTTGTCGGGGGCAGAGCACAGAAAAGCGCGCTCTGAAGCCGTTTAGATGACAAACACAACAATTGGAATTCAGGGCTCGGAGCTTGAAGTCGGGGGAGATCTTCAAGTCATCTTTGAATGAGATCTTTGAAGGTGAAGGTGATCTTCGAAGCAATCTTCAAGAGTCAAAGAAGATCTTCAAGACAATCTTCCAAGACCGAATAAGATCGTCGAACTATCTTCAAGAGTCGAAGAAGATCTTCGAGCTATCTTTAAAGGCTCTCGATCGCGTGCGCAGTGGCATAGACGAACTCCCCACCTGCAGCCTCCCTTGGCGCTGATATGAGTGCCAAAATGGCTGATGATTTCAGCGCCCATTTAAGGCACTGATGACCAAGTTAATACCCATTTTGGGTGCTGACCAAGGCTCTGTTTGAGACAGCTTATGCTGATAAATAATCTTTATTTAAAACGCAAACACAGTTTTATAACTGTTTGTTTGTGCAGCTTATAGAAAATCACTTATTTTAAAATTGATGTTAACTTGATTTTTCATAAGTTACTGGGGTCCAGCTTATACCTTCTCATAAAACGATTATCTCTTTAAAAAGTTACCTGCATGATTTTTTTGTGCAAATGTGATTTTTTTATCTGGATGCGATTTTTTCACCCGACCGCAAATTTCTCGTCCGCGGGAGAATTTCTCATTTGAGCACGATTTTTTCGACCGGGCGAAATTTTTTCGCAAGGGAGGGGTTTTTTCGCCCGGGTGCGATATTTTTGCCCTATGCAAGTTTTTTTCGCCCGGGTGTGGTTTTTTCGTCTGACCGTGGTTTTTTCGTCCGACCGTGGTTTTTTCGCCTGAACGCGTTTTTTTGCCCGGACATGATTTTTTTCGCTCTGACGCGATTTGTTCGCCCCGACACATTTTTTTTGCCCGGACGCACTTTTTTCGCACGGACGCGTTTTTTCTCACAAACGGGTTTTTTTGCCCGATCGCGATTATTTCGCCCCGGCACAATTATCAAAAATGTTGGAAGCAACGTCAGCAAGCATATAGCTAAACGTGAGCATCAAGGATGCTCAGCAAGTAGGCGGTCATCAGAAATGTTGGCGAGCATCAATAATCTTGGCTAGTATCAACAGTTGCTCTCCCTGTTGGCGACTATCCTCGACATCTCGCCAAGCATGTGTGAGCTCCTTCGATAGTTGCCCAATCACAAGTCATAAGATTGCCCGGTCTACAAAGGCAATCTCGCATGAGCTGGATATTCTCACTAATATACACCCGAAGGATTTGTCTATAAATAGGACCTCAGGGGTACAAAAAATGACACTTGAAAATCTAGAGACCCCCCCTTTTGTGAGTACAGAGACTCTAAGTGGTGCCTTCCTCGTACATAGCTTAGACATTTTGGTTGTGAAGGAGAAGTTTTCTCTCAAACTTCCGGATACGTGGTGAGACCTCCCTGCTGCAGCGTCTGTGATCCTTTAATTTTTTCTCTCGTTTCTTTGTTTTAGTCTTGAGAACCGGTCGGCAAAATCGCGGGACTAGTAATCTCAGACTTTACTTAAATCCTAATATTTGAAGCAGAGATTTTCTCGGATTCAACAGACACATCAAAAGAAGAAAGGAAAACTCAAGCAACAATCCTCACCTTAGAATAAAAACTGGGCCCAACACGAATTTTCCCAAGTGATAGCTCTGGGGGTCTAGGCTGGCACTCAAGGAATGCCACCAACTTTGTCTTCTGTAGAGATGCCCCAGCAGTGGAGGCAGTGCCCTGGCAAAGGGCTAGAAGGAAATAAGACAGTCAGATTAGGGAACTAGACATTCCGTCGGATTGGCATGTTTCTTTGGCCGGCACGAGACTCTAGGGCTCTGTTTGGCAAGGTGGCGGCGGCCGTAAACACATGGGTTAAAACGTCATTCGTTAAAGATCACCTAACAAACATCATCCGTTTGAACATAAAAGTAAATGAAGTTCCTTAGATGAGCACTAACAAATAACAATTTAACCCCTGTGCCAAGCGGAGCCTAGATTAAGGCCCCGTTTGACAAACCAGCCCTGCGCCATTCCGGCAAGAACGAACTGGAGCGAAGGTGTTTGAGACGCTTTTGGGAGCTCCAGCTGAGGACGGCCAACGTGAAAGTGAGACAAACCGGACGTTTTGTGGCAGGCCAAGGACCATTTGATCGTTGCCGATGGCAGCTTCCTCTCTCCTCCCCGGCGTGCCACCGGGACGGGTTCCCAAACAAACCCTAGAGGGAGACTTGATTGGGTAGCTCGAATAAGACGAATCTAGAAAGAGTATGGGGTCAGAGCATTGTAAAGTAAACGGCCAAGATAATACAAGAGTACACCATAAGAAAACATCTGTATATATTAGGGTGATTGTTAACTGCAAACCCGCTATTTGCTAGTAGCACCTCAAAATCTCATAATTTTTCGCGTTCTTTTGAAATACGTCTTGTACATGTAACTTTTGTGTTGAGCACTTTTCCTAAAAATGCATGTACAAGGCGTACTTTGGAAATATGCTCAGATTTTACGCCTTTCAGAAATACGCCTTGTACATGCAATTTCAGGAAAAGTGTTCAACACAAAAGCTGTAGATCTCGTCGAGATATACAGCTTTTGTGTTGAACACTTTTCCTGAAATTGCATGTACAAGACATATTTCAAAAAGGCGGAAAAAATTAGGAGATTTTGAAGTGCGACTAGCCAATAACGGATTGCGGTTTACAATCACCTATATTAGTGCTGATAGAGTGATAGATTAAACATATTATATGTATATTTATGTTAGATGTTAGATAATATATTTCTATTGGGCTCTTCCAAGCACGCAAACACGTGCTACCAGACAGAAATTTTTGGACATTTATATTTTCCCTACCATCTTCAAGTCCTCTGATTTGTTGATGGCCATCGAAAAGTATAAATTTCTGGATTCTTCTAGAAATAAATATGCAGACTTAATTTCTGTTTGGCACTGCGATGACAGTCATGAACGCGAAGGTTAAATTGTCATTCGTTAACGTCCACCAAATAAACTTCATGCATTTTATGCTCAAATGAATGATGTTTGTTAGGCGAACCTTAAAAAATGACGATTTACCCTATGCGTTTACGACCCCCATCACCATGCCAAACATAGGGTTAATTTGTTTGTACGTTGAACGTGTATGTAGAATCCTGCGAGGAATCAAATTTTATTCATATTTGTTTGTTTTTTCACAAAATAAATCATGCATTTATAAAAAAGTATTTTTTTGAAATATTATTATAACTACATTTTACAGTGAAAATTCTTGCAACTACAATTTGCATGTTGCAATGTAATTTCACACTAAAAATTTAGTTCCGCAGGATCCTTATATATGCGTTGCAGTTACAACACAGAATTATCCAACCAAAGTCCAAACGGAGGCTTATGTTTCAACGACCAAGTCTTTTATCATCATTGTCTAACCCAGAATATTCGGATAATTTCGGTCTCCCACTTTAATTTCCATTTTTATTTCTTAATTTCGGAGATTTCTCCCACCTGCCAATCCGGCTCCACCGCTTTCGTCCTATTCTTCAATTCCACTGTCTTCTGCTCAGTCATCGTCGTCGCCGTCCACTGCGGCTTTCTTTTACCGCCGCCTCCAAATCCTCCGGCGAAGCTCCCGGCCATTGCCCAGCCTTTCAGGTTCCGCTTTCTCTTCTCTGTGCTCATTGAACCTTCGGTTAGCAATTTTTTTGGGGGGAAGTGCTCTATGGACCCTCTCGGTTTTCCTCAAGCCGGTCGCTATGGAAAACCCTATGAAGGTTCCACTTCGCTATATTCTTTTCTTCACTTATTCATGTATCTCTATTCCTTCGAGAACTCATCTCTGTAATATCCATCAGAATATCTCACTGTACCAGTGGCTCCTTCAAAACCCCAATTCCTCTGATCTAATTGTGTTTTCCCTTCCACTTTAGCTGTTCCCCATGCCTATTCAATTCAATCCCTGCATTGTTTTCTTCATGACAATGCTCCACTTCTAGCTGCTTGGCGTGATGTCGCTTGCCTGCGGGCTCCCTCTCATCGAGTGTGTCTACTGCCTTGGATGCGCCCGTTGGGCTTGGAAGCGCTGCATCCATAATGCCGGTCACGACAGTGAAAATTGGGCCCTTGCTACAATTGAAGAATTCGAGCCCGTGCCCCGGATATGCCGTTATATCCTAGCGAACTACGAGGATGATCTAGATCACCCTCAGTGGGAGCCTCCGAAAGGCTATGGCATGAATACTCAGTGGGTTGTTTGCCACAAGACGTATGATGACACCCACGGCCGTGTGACGCCTTACTTGTTGTATGTGGATCATGACCATGCAGATATCATACTAGCAATAAGGGGATTAAATTTAGCGAAAGAAAGTGATTATGCAATGTTGTTGGATAACAGACTTGGGAAGAGGAAGTTTGATGGTGGTTATGTTCACAATGGGCTGCTAAAGGCGGCTGCTTGGGTTTTGGATGCAGAATGCGATGCATTGAAGGAATTGCTCGCTAAGTATCCAAAGTATAGTCTCACTTTCGCGGGTCATTCTCTTGGTTCTGGTGTGGCGGCAATGCTTGCAATGCTGACGGTTCAAAATAGACAGAAGCTGGGGAATATTGATAGAAAAAGGATTCGATCTTATGCGATTGCACCGACTAGGTGCATGTCACTCAATTTGGCTGTTAAATACGCAGATGTGATAAACTCGGTTGTACTTCAGGCAAGAAGATTTTCTCCATCCTTTATTTTGTGCATTATGAGTAAAAAAGTTGGTTTTTTCTAGATGATTTATGTTATGCATTACCATAAAAGTTGGTTTTTTTAGATGATGTTAGAAAACGTCTCATTGGTTATGCCCTGTGATTTTTTTTTTTTTTGTAACACTTGTTTCAAATTAGCGTACTGCAATGCAATCTTTTTTGGTTTTACCGGCCCACCCACACCCCTTCTCCCTCCCACCCCATCTCCACATATCCGCCGCCCAAAACAAACCAACATTCTGTTGAATGAAAAAGGCATCCATTTAGAATCTTTGTTTAATGTGATATTTTAGGCATGCTTTCTTTCATTTTTCATAAAATGTATACTTTAGGGTTATCTATGATATGCAAGAATACTCATATTCCATCGACTAGCTTGTAAATTTATAAGGCGTGTCTATTTATTATGAGGATGATACTTGAAGTGTTCAAGAAATTGTTTGTGATTGCGTTTACACCTTTTTCTGGGAAACTTAATATAGGAAAATGGAGGTGGTAGTCTTTTCCTTTCAAAATCTTCCAAATTAAGGCTCCGTTTGGGGGGACTTATTTTCACCGGTCAAGCGGTTACGAAATGGCCCGGTTCATGTGATCGTAACCGCTTGACCGGTGAAAATAAGTCCCCCCAAACGAAGCCTAAATCAAGAAGAGTAGTCATCAAGATGGGTTGTACTCATTGCCTAAGCATTAGGTTTTTTTGTTGTACTTGCTGATGGATTGGATTGATATGTGATTATAATATTTAGTCATTATAGCTGATAGCTATGCAGCACATACACCAACATATAAGACACAACAAAGACTTGATAACACAAACGAGAAATTTAACAAGGCCTGCAACACCATGGACAAATCATTAACATAAAATTTATTTTCAAACATTTAATGTCAAGATATTTTATTGGAGAATTCATAATGAAGTATAATAGCCTAGATATCAAATAAAAAGTTTAATGATTTTCATCAAATGTATTAATTGATTACAGTTAATTATTTAGCATTTAACAACAAAAATAAATCAAGTTTAATATATTAGAAATGAAAAACCTCAAACTCTTATGAGAAAAGATGCAACAAATTTATATTTTGGGGGAAAAACGAAAATATGAAGCTTTGATATTAGATTAAAGAAAGTTTCCTTTGAGAGGAACTGAAAGAACAAAACTAAGTTCAAGATATACTCACTAATCTGAAATTAGGGTTAGAGTATAACCACAGATAAGCAGAGGAAAAAAAGAGGAAAAAAAGAAGACTTTTGAGTCAAAACAAAGGTCTTTAGATGTTGCAACAGTCATCGAAGGAGCAACTTAATGGAGTGGAGAAATATCAGAGTAGTGACTAATGACATTCTTCCTTGGTCAAAACATTAGCTATATGAGGTACCACCTTGCGTAATTTATCTTTACTTGTTCTTCCTACTTTCTTTGACAGTGCAACTTATGTTTTGAGGCATAAACAAATACTTCTTTCAACTTTAAAACATTGTTCTGGTTTGTTTCAAAATTAAATGAACATCATTTTTATTCTTTTGATGATGTAACTGATTTCTTATAATTTTTTGGAGAAATTTAAAAAATGTTATTTCCATAGATTTAGATTATATGGTTTGAACTTGAAAATTGTATTTATCAGACTCCTTCAACTTATAAGTTATAGTATCTTCAACCTTCTGAGTATCTCTTTACCAGAATGAAAACCTGTAATTTATTGATCACTTCAATTGCAGGATGATTTCTTACCTAGGACAGCTACTCCTTTGGAAGACATTTTCAAGTCACTTTTCTGGTAGAGGCATCATCCTTTTGTATATTATTTTATGTAGCTGTGATAAGGTTTAATGACTTTAATATAGTAATACACTGCTAGGTACCACGATTATTATTGTTTCTGTATATAAATGTCCTAAATGCTTCTTTGTTCTTATGAAGAAATATTTTTGTTGTCATTATGATGAATAACTACGGCTGATTTTATGATGCAATGTTGTGATTAAGGGAAAGAGTTTATCGAGATTCACTCGAATTATGGTAATTAGAAAAACATGCCAACACTAAGAAGACCCTTGTTACAAGCTTTGCTTCACTTTTGGAGCATTACTCCTGATTATTATTCGTTAGCAACAGGTACTTTTGAAGGGGTGTTGTAACCTTATGAACTTTAAGATGCATGGATTTACTCAGAGGAATTAAAAAAAAATTGCCGAATACTAATGATGTGGCTTTCAATTGAATTACAGAAGTATTCAAGAAAGTCCACTTATACATGGATCCAAGGAGGTAAAAATTGGGAGCCATGTCATTCAGTTGAAAATTTGATCAAATGTTTTACTTTTTTAGCTTTACCCTTTCGAGTCAGTATATGAGATGAAGGACGTTGCATAGCCTATTTACATTTCTATTACAAATGTGAATAGGTAAATATGTGATTTTGTCGAATGACATGCTAGATTTGTGAAATAACATGCTTTATAATCTAACTAGCATACTATCCAACCACAATCCCGTTTGGTTTCATAATAATAAATTTATAACCATATCATATGTGATTTGAAGTATCTGAGATATCATTGGTAACACCTTGTTATCATACCATGATGAATCACAATTATGAAAACAATGATGCCAAATTTATTTATAACACCATCATAAACATGAAAAGAGTAAACAGTTGCATGATTACTGTTGTGTTTTTTTACATTAGTGAATCAAATCAACTCTAATAACTTTCCAATAGTGGCAAAAAATTTAAATCTTATACAATAGTAGTATAGCAAGCAAATATTATACATTCTTTATTTATTTTGTGTAATTTATATTTTAATACACAGTCATAATACTATTGACTTAAAAACTGGATTTATTTAACTCACTTATACTCTTGGTAGCAGCCTCTTTCAAAAATGCAGGGTAAGGTTTGTCTACATTTCACCCTTGTGGTGGGACCCTTCCCCGAACCCTCGTTGTGCGGGAATGCTCGGTGCACCGGGCTGCCCTTTTATACCCGAATGGACTCCTTTTGCCGGGTTATGAAAAAATAGCTTGATGTGGGCAAAATCATCCAAATAATCAACCAATTATTAGTATACTACATCTTTTCTTAGTTCACAAAAAAACTCTTTTAAAGAGTTTGCTGGAGGCCAAGAGGTGAGAGTGGAATCAACTCTTAAATGACTCATGTTTTGTCACAGAAGCCATTATCAAACGTTATATGGTAGGAGACAGCAAGATGACTGGGTGTAGTCACCCTGAGATTCGATTTATAATTCATGGTTATTTTTATTTAGCACACTTCTGTTATTTCATGAATGTCACATTTATTTATGGGCATGGGTTGGGCCTTACCCCCATTTTTTTGTTCATTTGAGATTTTGTATTTATACTCCACTTTGTGTAGAATTTGGTATGCTCGAATAAGTTTTTATTTTTATTTTGGTATCAATGAGATTTAAAGTTTCCTCTAGTCAGCTACTGACCCCCCCTCTCTCTCTCTCATGACACAAGGTCAACCGTTCTTGCTTGCGAGCGCACAGGCTTGCGACCATCAATTGCAGCCAGGTGTAGCCCAGACACACCTCCGGGTTTTTTACCAAGGCTCCGCAGATGCTTTGTTGCCCGCTGTTTATCCAGTGCATCCACTAGGCTACTTCCCAACGTCGATCGATGCTCGATCCTGGGCCCCTCCCACCCACAAGAGGGCTACTCTGATCCTCTCCTCAGCGCCGCTACTTTGGATTTTTTGAAATGGCTCCAATTTCTGAATCCAACATAAGTAGCGATCAAGGATCAAGGGGGAACACTCTCTGCAACATTTCCATCATTCTCCATTCCTTCCCGCCTAGTGACACGATTCTATGCACGGGCCTGTGACAATTTGATATCAAAATCCACCTTGATGGGATCCAACGACCCCATGTAGGTTATGTTCAAAAGGATGCACAAGATGATGGATCAACTCGCCGCATTCGAGAACCAACAACAAGCGGCCTTGGCCGATTTTTTGGCTCACATGGAGAGCTTCAATCCACCCCATCACGACAATGACTTTTTCGCCACGATGGGGTCATAAGAAGTCACCATTGGAGGCTCCCCCTCCCAGAGAGAGTTTTTTTTTGTGCGGGTTGTTACAAGAACAATTCCATTGCACGATATGTCAAGCTGGAGTTCCTAACATATGAAGACGAGTAATCCACTAGGATGGCTTACCCGATGTGCGTAATTCTTCACCAATCAGTAGACGTCGACCATGGAGTGGATCTCGCTCCTCATCGCTTATCATTTGATAGGGGCTGGCCATATGTGGTTTTTACGCTTGGACAAGAAGCCTCACCAGGCATGGGACGATTTTATGCAGTAGTGCCACATGCGTTTTGACTCCCCAATGTGAAGAAATATTTTAGGGGACTTTATTTCTTTAAACATATTGGGCAATTGGCGACTACCTGGAAAAGTTCCATACTCTCTTCTGGCACTTGTCCAACATCCAACCCAAGTATCAGGTCTCCATCTTCACTCGAGGGATTGAGGAACACCTTTGCTTAGATGTTGAGTTTGAGGGTCCTTATGACCTCACTAGAACTATGATTTTAGTGGATTTGCAATCGCCGCCTTCGGTTGGATAGTGACGACGACTACTCGCGAACGCCGCCACCTCCCATACACTAATGCCCTGACTGACCAGGCAACTTCCTTGGGGAAGGGGGCCTGCAGCGACCCTGCCATGTTTATCCGTAGGCTGTCCTGCAGGGATGATAGAGCGCCGAGCAAAAGGGCTCTGCTTCAATTGCAATGAGGCTTTTGCACTCGAACATCAATGGAAAAAACTCTTTTGGTTAGAAGTGGAAGTTGATGTGGATGCAATCCCTACGAATAATGACGAGACAAAGATTTCTTTTCATGCCATGACTAGGGCACGAATCCTGCAAATGATGCAGTTGCAGGCCTGGGTGGCCAATCACTCCGGCTGGTCGGTGTATTCAGGCATCACTCAAAGCATCATTAAGGAGACTGTCACTCAAGCCCTGGGTTTACCCATCTTGCCCAAGGAGGGCATGCATGAGGTCGTCGACAATGGAGAACGACTACTTGGTTCGGGCATATGTCTAAACGTTCAATTGGAGTTTCACACATAAGTGATCACGTCGGATCTAATGTCATTCCGTTGTTCGGATTCAATGTCGTGTTGGGGATCCATTGGCTCTGCACCCTGACTTGATTGTTTCAAACTTCGCCGCCATCACCATGACCTTATGATCGCAATTTCACATAGTGTGTTGGTTGGGCGAGGAGCGGAAGAGCTTCCCACATCTCACCACCCTTCAACCTTCCATCTCTTAGCATGGGATCCTGATGAGCTTATTGAAGGAGCATGTAATTATTTTCGAGGTTCTTGTGGGGCTGCCCCTGTCGAGGTCCCTTGACCACCACATTCATCTAGTAACAGGGACAATATTGATAGCCATTAGACCATATCAGTACCCTCCTTCAGAAGGATGTGATCAAAAATCAATGTCAAGAGATACTATAACAGTGGATCATTCAGTCCACCAATCCATCTTTTTGTCACATGTCCTTCTAGTCAAAAAGCAAGATGGGTCTCAACGCTTCTGTGTGGACTATCAAATATTGAACATCAAAATCATGGGAAATTTCCTATCTTGGTGGTCGACGAGCTCCTCGAAGAGCTATATGGATCTCTCATGTTCTCTAAGTTGGACCTGCGCTCTGACTATCTCCAAATTTGGATGCATATGATGTGTGGAGGAGACAACCTTCCAAATCCACGACGATCATTTTGAGTTCTTGGTGATGCCATTCAGGATCACCAATACGCCATTGATTATCCGCACTGAGGTATTCAAACTCTTCCTCGTTAAATTTGTGTTGTTTTTTGGACGACATTCTAATCTACAACTCCTCTTGGTGATGGTCTTTGAAGATCTCCACCACTATCAGCTTTTTCTCAAGCACTCCAAATGTACTTGGCAGGGAGTAGGTGGCCTTTCTAGGACACATTGTCCATAGCCAAGGGATCTCAACGAACTTTTGCAAGCTCGATGCAGTGGAGAATTGGCCACATCTCCCATGCAGAGGCATTGCGTGGCTTCCTTGGTTTATCCAGCTATTGCCATATGTTCATTCAGAATTACGAGGTGATTGTTGCCCCTTTGACGAGCTTGCTCATGAAGAATGTGTTTCGATGGACATCAGTGACGACACACGCGTTCTTATCCCTGAAGGTAGCCCTTGCTATCGCCCCAGTCCCCCAACTCCCTGACTTCACGCAACTTTTTGGTGGAGTGTTGTGCATTGGGAGAGGGATTGGAGCGATCTTATAACAACATAAGCACCCCCATTGAGTTCTTCATCCGCTGTGGCGCATCACATGAAGCTGCTCACTTACGAGCGGTACTTAATTGAGTTTGTAAAGGTTCCCTTACTTGTGGGGTGTCATTTCAACATCAGGACAGATTGCTACAACCTTAAAATACGTTCTAGAGCGGGAAGCGACCACCTCCCTACAACAAGACTTCATTCGCTGGATCTTGGGGTTTGACTTCACAGTTGAGTATCGAGCTCGGAAGCTCAACGGAGAGACATCTGCTCTTCTCCGCCGCGATGAGGGGAAGGGGTATTTCTTGTCATTTTGGAGCCGCACATGGCATTGTTTGAGGCCATCTAGGAGGAGGGAAATTACAACCTCATTTATGGCAGATATGAGCGCTCATAAAGACATGTAGAGCTCCTAGTCAATGCAGTTATAGAGTGAGACTGATTCATATCAACAGAAGAGTCTCTCTTGCCATCATCACCACTAATTTCACTCCTGATCAGCACCATCCATAATATTACTTATGAGGGTGTGGAAAAGATACTTTAGAGAGCATGAGCAGACTTTTTTGAAAAGGAGTTAAAAGGCATGGTCAAGGAGGTTGTCCGCATCTGCACCATCTACTAATAGAACAAATCCTAGATGCACATTCAACAAGGATCTTACAACCTCTCCCCATTCCATTACAAATTTGGGTTGAGATCTCCATGAATTCCCTTTCGCAAGGTAAGCCGTACTTTTTGTGGTGGTGAACTGTTTCTCCAAGGGGCACATTTCATACCCTTGAGCCATCCCTATACAGTAGTCAATGTGGCACATACCTTCTTTGAAACATTGTGTGCTTACCTGGAAAACCCGAGTCCATCGTGTCAAACCACAATACAGTGTTTACCGGACGGTTCTTGCTCGAGTTGTCCTGTCTCTATAGGACCAAGCTGGCACTCTCCTCAACGTGCCACCCATGGTCCGAGGATAGCCAAAGATCATGAACAAGACAATCAAGGTGTACCTACGATACTTTTCGGGGATAACCCTAAGTATTGGGTTGCTCACTTGGCCTGGCCCAGTATTACTATAATACTTCTTACTACCCGCATACTACACCATTTAGAGTTGTTTAATACGTGATCTATCACCATCATTCCATACACATCAACGGAGGTTAGGGCGGAAGTAGTGCACCAACTTCAAAGCAGAGATCAGGTTTTGGACCCAGGAGAGGACCAAGAAATACTATGAAGACAAATACACGCTGATGGAGTTCCAGGTGTACTACTGGGTATGGCTGAAGATGGAACCCCATAAACCTCTAACAATCGTACTATTATGGATCTTCTAGTTGTTGGAGAGGATGCCACAACGGATTATCACCTGGCACTACTGGCTGGGTCGTCGATACACGATGTTTTCCACGTCTCGCGATTGAAGTCATTCATAGGAGAGCCCCGATGACCATTCAAAAGCTACCACCAGTGTTTGATGGGTGATTCGTATCTTGCCCATTGAAGATAGTTCAATTCCACCTCAGTCGAGGAACTTGCAAAGTGATAATTCATTGTGGTGGACCGGTACACGAGGAAAGTTGGGAGCCACTGGAGGACTTCTGTAAGGCGTACCTTAACTTCGAGCTTGAGGATAAACTTGATTTGATGGAGAGGTGTGGTGTCATAAACTCTTTCATTGGGCGCTATTATGGCAAGAGAGGGTGGGACAACAATTTTTATTTCATTGTTGGCAAGAGAGGGTGAAAAATGATGAGGGTTGTGTTAGGTAGACGGCAAGCGTAAAATTTAGTCATCTTTATGAATATGGATCATTTGAGAAATTGTGCAAAAGATAGGGCACAATGACGACAAAGGATCCATATAGCCGACCCCACTATAGTGGGATAGAGGCTTGAATGTTGTTGTTGTTGGCAAGAGAGGGTGGGATGACGATTTTTATTTCATTGTTATTTCATGAATGCCGTATTCATTTATGGACACGAGTAAGGTCAGACCGCAAGGTTTACAATTAATTCGAAACTTTGTATTTATACCTGATTTGTGTTTGAGCCAGATATGGATGATTAAGAACTTTATTTGGGCATCGAGAAAGTTTAGGTTCTCTCTAGTTCACATCCACCGACAACCTCCTCCTATCTATCACGACACAAGGCTAGCCGGGCGTGCAGCAAGCGACTGTAGTAATCCATCAAGTTCATAGAATGAATCACATTTGTAAAGAAAAATAAATCCTAAAATAAGGTTGAGATTATCTGTTCATTATCCCTGGAATAGGATGAAAATATTTTTTATCTTTATTACATTAAATTTAATTAGAATTCAAAAAGAATTCACATATGATCCAGCTGAAGTTAATTACGAGCCTATAAAGGTTTGAAAACTACTCTGATCCATGTTTGTTCGTAGCCCAGTATGCCTCTTTTGGTTGTTTTGTAAAATGTGGAATAGCACTGTAAAATGTTAACGGCTCTATATTCTGTTTTTGTTTACAGTTTGCCATGCTTGTTGTGTCTAAGGTGTATGAGAGATACATGTATACCAGAACATGTTATGTTAAGAGATCCAAGACGACTATATGCTCCTGGCCGATTGTATCACATTGTTGAAAGGAAGCCATTCAGGCAAGTTTTGGTTTCCCTGTATAAATTATTAACAAATATTTTATCATTTACTTCATAAGTCTGAAAATCTGGTAGTCCGGTTATATAACTATTATCTTTTTTGCGACCAACATTCAGTATTGTCTGCTGACTCTTAGTCTTGTAATTCTTTATATTCATATTTACCATATATGCAAAAAATCATCCTGGAAAATACCCAAAACTCTGTATTCTATTGTTTGCCAATTTTTTGTTACATTAAGAATTCTACTCTACAGCGTCTACCTCTGGTTGCTCATTGAAAATTTGGTGAAAGTCCCTAAATGAATAACTTATTTTATTATACTAATTGTGTCGGGATCACACCTTGGTTTTTGGAGCACACTCGGGCTCCTTTGTTAACCACGCCAGTGGTTGATTAGGGTTCTTTCATACTTGGGATCTTCTAAAACTTCCTGCCGGTGAATCCGTATAGAGATACAGAGGCAAGAGAGGTTATACACATTTGGTGAGATGATAAAGAAGTAGAGGTAAAATGAGAAGTGGGATGTTGAGTACAAGTACCTGCACCTTTACGAAGGGTTATAGGGCGGGAATCAAGAGTTGAGTCTGAAGCAGGTATCAAATACAATTATGGTTGGAAAACCTCAGTGCTCTTGTGTTGCCAAGTATAGACCACAAGATCTCTTCAGATGAGCAAATCCGGAGTAGTGGGAATAGGGCGATGTGGCTTGGTACTTCACCTAGAGGGCTTACTTCACTCCCCCTCTCCCCTGGATGTGTTAGTGATGTATTCCAAATTCCTGAAATTATATTTTAAATATTTAAAATGTGATCTTTTAAATTTTACGGCGCAAGCAAGACTTTCACAGATTAGTTTATTTCGATATGTGATCTAGGTGTTACAAACGAGCATATCACTACCGCTCGAACATAAAACGAACATGAATCAAGGTTCCATAGGAAAAAAATCAGATGAATGACATTCAAAAATATGAAATTGACGATAATCAGAAAATAAAATTAATTTAGGCAAGCTCTTAATCATTTACTGATCATTTGTGAAATTTAAGCATAAACTGGCCTACGAAATGGGAGTGAGAAAAGTTGAGAGGTATACCATAGGGAAGCGGTATTAAGCAGGGGAGACACAATCTTAGGCGAAGGGGAGGAAGGTAGTGGTACGACGGAAGACTCGCCGAATCTGACGGTGAGAGGAACATGAGAGGTTGTCGGAGCCCTAGGGAGTCTCCGACATGGGCGTCGACGACAGGCGAGCAGGGATTCCCGGGAAGAACTCGTCAGCTGGGAGCGGAATGACGTCCTGGACGGAAACAAATAGAGGAGTATGTTATGGACCGGCTCATTCACGGGACTAATCCCGTCGGTCGAGCCCACAACATGGGCCGCGGCACAACACACCCAACTCTTCTCCGCACGTGCTCTCGGTGCGATGGGTTGTTGAGGCGGGGGATCGATCCCCCGACCTCCTTGATGTAAGCTCTTAATGCGGCCCAACACACTCAACCCTTCTCCGCACGTGTTCTCAGTGCGACAGGTTGTTGAGGCGGTGGCTCGATCCCCCGACCTCCTTGATGTAAGCTCTTAATGCTAGCTCACATTACCAACTCGATTCGTTTCTTTTTTCCAGCCTGGTTATTTGGGAAAAAGATCCTCTCAATTTCACTTCAAATGGACAGTATCCATTTCATGGTCAAGATTTTATCTAAGTTGATCTGACGGATTCAACAATTTCATTCTTTTCTATTTTTCATATTTCCAAAAAAATTTCACACCCTCTGATAAAGTGAAAAGAGATCTAAACCATGAAATGGGCAAATGAAGAGAAACCACGTGGAGAGGATCCTGATCCGTTTACTAGGCAGGGGACATGTCTTTATCGATTAGATTTAGGAGTTTTTTTTGGGGGGTGGGGTGGGGGTGGGTTAATAACGACATATATTAAAAGATAATTTAAAGAGGGCTTTCATGAGCGGGACAACAATTTTAAATTAGAGGATAGTGTAAAGAGGGATTTCAAAGGAGTCGTCTGTAGGCATAGGTTTTGATAGTTGTGAATGGGGCATGGCTTTAGGTATTCCTCATTTAAAATCCAATTTTTAATTTTGGAAATTAAAATCATCTAATTATAATTTCAGAAATTAAAATATTGATTTAAAATAGTTAATTTTCGAAGCTTGCTTTAATTAATTTATCTCCAAGATTAACAGACCCTTGTATTCATGGTCTCATTGGTTGGTCACGCTAATAAACTATAAGAACGAGCGCAAACAACATACGCGATACAAAATAACACATAAGTGCTAATAACATGAGCGATACAAAACAACACATATACGTGGAAAATAACGATACAAAACAACACAAAGGCATGCACTATACTAATAAAAAAGACAAGAAGTAAACTATATAAAAAAATGTGACTCGATTTGCATCAATTCCCGCAGGGTTGAAAGAACTCGACCCCGTCGAGAATGCGGTGTAACCTGTCACTATAATGTCCAAAACATCGATCGAAAAAATATTGTGTAATTGTCTTGCTTATGCTGAATAACAAAAATCAGATCAAACTCCTCCAAGATAAGCATGAAGATGAAACAGAGTGGGGGCAAGTAGTGGGTCAAGGGATAGATCCTTTGTTGTAACTCATTACCTGGAGATTATTTCTCATTCTTGAAAGAGACAGAAAACTAATCTCTTTTGGAAAAAATATAATCCCCGATGATGAAATCAACCATGATATTATAAGGTTCCAAGTAAACTCGCAATCCGTTAGTCAACTTTATGTCAAACATTCAAATGATCACTAAACAACAAAGCATCAAATGGATGAAGGTGAGGGCGTGGATCGCAAAAGGTAGGAAGCAAGACAGAAAGTAAGTGTGATCAACCTGTGGAATTATTACGTCATATTGCATCAAACACTCCTTCATTACACCTATGAACGCCTGCTAGATTAGTATCAACTATCGTCATGAATTTACCGGTTGAAGTTTCACTTGTGTCACAAAATTTTAAAAAGATCTCATTTATATCATTTAAAATCTTCCATAAAAAACTATTAAAACGTGTGTCTCTATTAGGAGTAAAAATCCCAAGGATCGTCTCGATTCTCCTAATACGGCTAAACCTAAAAAATTCGGAAATCAAACGAAGAGGCTCAACGACGCCTACAATCATTGGAAAGTGAGGTGAATGAAAAGTGTGATCACCAAATATAAAATCAATGTAAGGCGGCGGTTCCAGGATATCAACGATGAATGACTCATTAGAGTCAGGTGCTTCTTTCTGGAGCGGTGTCCAGACAAAAGTGTGACACTGAATAAAAGTGGGGTAAGGGAATCTACGGTTGACGAGGCAGTTGTTGGTGAGATCCTCCCAGGAGTCCTAGGAATAAGACTATTTTCTAGAGAAGAAGAATAATTTTGTTCACATGGTGATCAAAGGAGTGGGAGTTCCTTACACCATTATGCATAACACGTTTATCGTACTGTCATGATCTTCCTAATAGGATGTGCCAAACATTGATGGGGGCGACAACACATAAGACAGAATCCTAATACACGCCCCTTATAGAGAACTCTACAAGACAACGATGAGTAACGAGCATAGTTATGTGAATATTTACCCCAAATAAGTGGTAGGGATGCTCTAATGGATGAGTCTTAAGTCCTAGCGTCCTTGCCATACGTTGAGAAATGAAATTTACCATTCTACCACTATCAAGGATGATGGAACAAAAGTGTCCCTGAATGCGCACAGTAGTGTAAAATTTTTTATTCCTCCTTAAATCATGATCAGTGTTCTCGTTAGGGGAGGTCAAGCTATAGCGAAGGAGACAAACTAAGTGCTTAGCTTGCTCTCCTTCGACCTCGATCACGCTATCAAATTCATACTTAGGCTTAGAGCTATCAAATTCATACTTAGGCTTAGAGTTACTAAGTAATACTCCATATTTAGGCTCATGCCCATCAGTGGAATCAGTAATGTAGATGAAGTGGCGTCGTGGACACTCTGATGTTTTGTGCCCAGGCTCCATACACTTGAAGAATCAAAATACGCCAGTGTTGGGCTTGGATCCGATGGGCTCCTTACCCCGGGTGAGGTTAGCATGAGAAGTAGGGGTCCTGGTAGTGATATGAGGACGAGAGGGATCTGAAATCTTAAAAGAGGGTGCAGTGGTGGTGGTGCTCGAAGTAGGTCTATCAGTAGACCTATGCCCAAATGTCCTCTTTAGAAGTGAGGTCTCTACTCCACGGGCTTTACTAAACACTTCACCCAAATCTCTAAAGGCGTGCAACTCAAACTCGTCCCAAATAGCGTAACAGAGCCCGTTCAAATAACGGGACACTGTCATGTCGTCCTTCTCATGAAGATATAGCCTAGACTGCAATACTAAGACCTCGCAGGTGTACTCGTCTACTGAAAGTTTATCCTAATGAAGGTTGTGAAACCTTCGATATAGATTTTGCAAATAGTCTGGGGGGTCATAACGCTTCTGTAATTGTGTCTTAAATTCTACCCACGTGGTTATAAGGGTTGTGCCTAAGGTGAATCGTGTGCTCTTTAACTTGAACTCACCAGACCAATACTAGTCTTTCAAGCCTAAGGACAATATACTCGATCTGACGTTTCATAAGCATTTGCTTCCATGACATGGATCTCTCCACACGCTCACACCAATGCTCTATGTGACTCAAAATGACTCACATATAACTTAACTCTATCATTCCAATGTGGTTGGCAGCAGAGTCCAAGTTTGGGACCTTTAGGTTGTGCAGGCTAGGCAGGTCTAGGGTTTTGGTCCTCGTTTCTAGGGTTTTGGTGAGGTGCTTGATTCAAACCTAGGTGATGAGTGACTTCTAAATTATTAACGGAGGCTCTTAACCCATTCACGATTTGGTCTAGGGTTTTGGTTTTACTCCTCGTGTCTAGGGTTTTGGCAGTGAGTGCATCTACCGCCCGCACCATCTCACTCATTCGTTTAGCCAAGTCTTCTACACTAGTTTGTATCCGTTCAACGCAATTTTCCAGCTTAAAATAACTTTAAAAGATATAGAGATTTTAAAATAGCTTGAGATTTTCAAAAAGGAAAGATCTAATTTAATTAACTGAATTTTTTTATAATATTGATTTTGAAGTTCAAAGATTTTTTTACCAAAAACTAAAGATCTTACTAAAGATTTTTTTATAAATTATAGATCGTCAGATTCACAATGGGAGTGAATCCAACCTTGCTTTGATACCAAACTGTTGTATTCCAAATTTCTGAAATTATATTTTAAATATTAAAAATATGATCTTTTAAATTTTGCGGCCCAAGCGAGACTTTCATGGATTAATTTATTTTTATACGTGATCTAGGTGTTACAAACGAGTATAAGGCTACCGCTCGAACATACGATGAACATGAAGCAAGGTTCCACAGGCAAAAATTCGAATGAATGACTTTCACAAATATGAAATTGACAATAATCAGAAAATGAAATTAATTTAGGAAAGTCTTAGTCATTTATTGATCATTTGTGAAATTTAAGCATAAACTGACCTGCGAATTGGGAGCGAGAAAAGTTGAGAGGTATATTATAGGGAAGCGGTATCGAATAGGGGAGACATGATCTCAGGAGGAGAGGAGGAAGGTAGTGGTACGATGGAGGACTCGCCAGATCCGCCGGTGAGAGAAAGAGGAAAAGTCTTCGGAGCCCTATGGAGGCTCCGACATGGGCGTCGATGGCAGGCGAGCGGGGATTCGCGGGGAGAACTTGTCAACTGGGAGCAGAATGACGTATTGGACGGAAATGAGCAGAGGAGTTATCACTTGGTTCATTTCTTTTTTCCAACTTGCTTATTAAGGAAAAAGATACTCTCCATTTCTCTAAATGGATAGTATCCATTTAACAATCAAGATTTTTTCTAAGTTGATCTGACTGGTTCAACTTAGGAATGAATGCTTAGGAGGATGTGTGGACACACGAGACTGGATAAAATTAGGAATGAATGTATAAGTGATAAGACATGAGTAGCACCAATTGCAGAGAAGATGCGAGAAGCTCGACTAAAATGGTTTGAACACATACAAAGGAGACCATTAGAGGCACCTGTTAGGCATTGTGAGAGTCTAGTCACTAGGCATGTTAAACGAGGGAGGGGTAGACCAATAAAAAATTTGAATGAAACTATAAGGAAAGACATGTTGTACTTAGACATTAGTGAGATTATGACAAAAGATAGGGCACAATGGCAACAAAGGATCCATATAGCTGACCCCACTATAATGGGATAAAGATTTGAGTGTTGTTTGTTTGTTTGATCTGACCAGTTCAATAATTTCATCCTTTTATATTTTTCATCTCTCCAAAATTTTACACCATTTGATAAAGTGAAAAGAGATCTAAACCATGAAATGGATAAATGGAGGGGAACCAAGTGGAGAGGATCATGATCTGCTTCTTAGGTAGTGGACGACTTGCCTTTATATTATAGATTAGGTTTATGAGATTTTTTTAGCGGGGGGGGGGGGGGGGATAATGCAGATATTGAAAGATAATTTAAAGAGGGCTTTCAAGAGGGGGGGGGCAACAATGTAAAATTAGAGGATAATGTAAAAAGGGATTTCAAGGGGGGTCGGCTGTAGGCATATGTTTTGATAACTGTGAATGGGGCATGACTTTAGGTATTCCTCATTTAAAACCCAAAATTAATTTCATAAATTAAAATTATTTAATTATAATTTCATAAATTAAAATACTTATTTAAAATGATTAAATTTCGAAGTTTGTTCTAATTAACTTTTCTCCTAGATTAACAAAATCTTGTATTCATGATCTCATTGGCTGGTCACGCCAATAAGTCGTACGAACGAGAACGAACAACAGACACGATACAAAATAACATAGAGGCGCTGATAATATGCTCGATACAAAACAACACATGCGTGGAAAATAATGATACAAATAAGCACAAAGGCATGCTCTACACAAATAAAAAGACAAGAAGTAAAAAAGTATATAAAAATACGACTTGGGTTGCATCACTTAGGAAAGTAGGGCTCAGACTCACAAAATATAACATCCATGGACACAAATCTTGCAGTTAGGAGGATGATAATATTTATACCCCTTCTGCGTGTGGGTATATCCTATAAAGACACATTGTAGGGCTCTAGGGTCAAGTTTTTATCGATTGGGTTTATGAATGTGGACATAGGAAACACATCCATAAACACGAGTTTGAAGGTGAGGAGGCACTCCAAGTATAGTGGTAGGGGAAGTAAAACCAAGTACATGGAGCGTAAATAACAAACGAGGTAAGTGACAGTGGGAAAGTTTCACCCTAATACCGGTCAAGGAGATGTCTATTTTTTTTCTTGACAATCCCATACTGAGCAGGACTAACCACACAACTAGTTTGATGAACAATATCATGAGAGGCTAAGTAAGAATTAGAGCAACGTTTAATATACTCAGTACCATTATCACTCCATAAGATTTTAGTTTTAGCATTGGACTGTGTAACAATCATAACATGAAATAGTTTAAAACAATACTACGAGTGACAATTAAGTCAATAAAACTAACGATGACTATGTAAGGATGGTGTGGGACAAGGTCTCCAAAAATCACCATGAATCAATGAAATAGGGTTCAACATGAGGTTGATATAGGAAGTAAAACCAAGTACATGGAGCATAAATAATAAACGAGATAAGTGGCAGTGGGAAAGTTTCACCCTAATACCGGTCAAGGAGATGTCTATTTTTTTCTTGACAATCCCATACTGAGCAGGACTAACCACACAACTAGCTTGATGAACAATATCATGAGAGGCTAAGTAAGAATTAAAGCAATGTTTAATATACTCAGTACCATTATCACTCCATAAGATTTTAGTTTTAGCATTGGACTGTGTAACAATCATAACATGAAATAGTTTAAAACAATACCACGAATGACAATTAAGTCAATAAAACTAACGATGACTATGTAAGGATGGTGTGGGACAAGATCTCCAAAAATCACCATGAATCAATGAAATAGGTTCAACATGAGGTTGATATACATGATTGAAGGAGTAACATTTATGTTTAACAATTTCACAACCATCACAATAAAATTTTGAAACCATGAGTAGAAAAAAATGGATGAAGACGATTGATAGAGAAAATGGAAGGATTCGTCTGGTGGTGTCTATGACATAGGAGACAATCAAATGATCCAGTATAATATGAACCTATGAGATTGCACACAAGAATTGAACTAGAATAGGAAGATTGATCGGGTTGAGTTTTAATTAAGTATAACTTAATAAAACCCAGGTTCTGGAAAAATAAGATGTAGCTACCCCGCCTTAAAGTTTTTGAAACTCTCTCTTAGGATATATAAAATATATAGTTTCCAAAACTGTAGATATGCAAACATTATTCTGAAAAGCCAATTTTCGGAGAAAGTCAAGAGAGACTGGAAAAATGGAGAGATCTTTAAGAGAAACAAAGCTATCACTCAATACTAAAGATGAACAATCTTCTTCCTTCCCCAAGACTATTAAACGGACTGCCTCATAGTTCGAACGGTGATACTGATAGAGATGTGGATGTCTTTTTTGTTTCCGATCATCGACAAACACCTCCGGAAGATTAAACCATTTTCATTGCAGGTATTGTTGAAGGAGAAAGTGTCCATGGATGCCCGTAGCAGGATCTTACCAGAAGAAGAAAAGAAAGAGACTGACAAAAATCCCTCAACACACTCGAGAACTTTGTTGTTCCTTCTCCATTAGTCTTCCCGTTTTTTCCTCTCCTTAGATGCAAAGGAGGGTTTAAATAACCCATGGGACTGAGTGGGGAGCGCCACACACACCTTGCTCTATGGCTAGAGTGGCCATAGGCAAGCCACCTGACAGACAAATATGACAAGTCGATATCTGACATCCTGAAATCTTTGGCTTAGAGTTGACTTGATTAAACAATTCAGGGTTATTTATTGGTATTCATGGTGATCTTAATTTGATTATTATTGGTATATCTGGTAAATATCACTTTGTATAGGTTCCTTGTTGATGGAGATCGACACACGCTAGACTACACGACGATCAGAGATATCCATGTAATGCAGATCGACGAATCGAGATTTTTAGTAATTTTCTATTTTTTTTATTTTCATGTATTTGGAGGGCCGTCATGATCGTAGAATCATTAGTGACCATGATGCCCGCTTAATCTATATATAGGGGGTAGGAGGTTCATTTTAGAGGCATTGAAAGATTGAGTGAAGAGCAAAATCCTCCCTTCGATCACCCAGTGTCTAAGCCGAAAAATCTGAGTGCCGAAGCTTGGAAGTTATCTCCTCCCCATCCACTCGACACCTCCTAGCCAGGCACCCCTCCCCACCTTCCTTGGCCTCCCCCTCTCCCCCACCTCCACTAGCCGACCACCACCACTACTTCTAAGTCCCCTCCAAAATCCCTCCACCACCTTCCCCATCCAATTCCATCCATCTTTAATTTTTCGATGATCGCCGGAAAACACACGTACGTCAAGCCACAATCACCTCCATAAAATTCCTTACATTTTTCGTTTTCCGGTGATCGCCGGAAACACCTCCGGCCAGCCATCCCCCCCACCCCACCCCCACACACAAAAAAAACAAAATCCAACATAACTACCATGCCACCTCCCCACTACCCCCCACCATCCCATTATCCCCACTCTCTAAAATTTAGGACTACTCCTAAATTTACTCTCCCTCATTCATATGGACCCACTTTCTCCTCAATCCCCCATCCCCACCCCCACCCCACTCTCTCAAATCAGCAACACCCCACTTGCCCTCACTTTCCCCAGCCATCAAATCACTGCCAACCCTCTGTCTGCCGCCCAGTTACTGTTCAGGAGAGGTAGATATTACTTCCACCTGCTGGATTTACATTCCAGACGGTAGATTCTTGCTCCATAGCTCCCCCAGGCCTCCAAAACAACTCTCCCAGCCACTCCATATCACTTCCCTGCCTCTCCCTTCTTCCATATTCACAATCTCCTTCCATCCTCCCCTATCGGAACACCTTCCAGTCGCTGCCTGGAGATTCAGCCGCCAGCCTGCTCCCCATCCAGCGCAGCCACCTCCTAGTCTGGGCTGTCCAAAGCCTCATTTACCCCCCGCCTGCTTCCCCACAGCCTCCAACACTTCCACCAGCTGCAGCCAGTCATCAGGGAGCTCATTACAGCCTGAGTTTGTGCTTTCCAGCAGCCCATTGCTCCACTGGGAGCCTGAAATTCAGTGCTGCCCTCAGTCCCAACTCATTCCTTGCTTGCGCGATATCTTTTTGTAAACTGTGTCCACACCGTCATTTTCATTTGCTTGCTTATTTATGATTCGTGCACTTCTCACATTAATACTACAACACACGCTTTCTATTTTCGAAGTTTTCTTGCGTTTATTTTATAAATCATAATTATTGCAAGTATTCATCGATATTGAGTCTACATTTAATAATCTTTCATTATTCCCCCATCATTAGGACCATCCTGCATCACTTGTCTAAGGTTTAGGTTCCCATTTGGCACCCATGTGGGATGAATATAATTATTCACAGAGGTAAAATAATTATAGGACCTAACCTGTGTTTTTGTTTTTAAACCAAGGCGCATAATTTCTTACAAAAAACACTAATTGTTGAAATAAGTTTAATTATCTCTGATTTGAGTTGATATATTTGACAGTCGCACATATTTATGAGGAAACATCCAGAAATCATGAACTCAATTATAAACTCATTAAACTCTCCTTATAATACATGAAATGTTTATTGATGAGATCTATCATCAATATATTTTACTAGTTTAGCATCTCTAAATTCTCGCTGATTTTTCCTAGTAAGCGGAAATCACCACAGAATATTTATTTATTAATTTGTTGCTTACCAGGTTTGGACGAGTACCGCCAGTTGTGAGAACAGCAGTGCCAGTTGATGGCAGGTTTGAACACATCGTTCTATCATGCAATGCTACTTCTGACCATGCTATAATTTGGATAGAAAGAGAATCCCAGTGGGCTCTAGATGTAAGCTCTCTTATTGAATTCATACTGATTGAAAGTTTGTTCTTAAATCTCTCTTCCAGTTTACTTCTAATGAATCAAGTTTTAAATTTAATTTCTAGAGCTTAATAGTTTATGATAATCTTCAGAAGCAGCATTGGCTCAAATTGGCCCATGATGTCATGGGGCAATGTCTTCAAGTGGCCTTTTGGCTTATATTTTGTTTTAAGCATGAAAACATTTCCCTTCAGAAAAGGGAATTAAAAAAAATCTGAACATATATTCCTGTTGCAAATGCTTTCTCTCCATAACTAAAATTTTGTACTATTTATTGCATTTGACTTCAAATCTTCTCTCTCTCTATATATATAGGCAAAATTGTTATGCCCGTTTCTCAACTTTACTCTCAATTTGAAAATAGTGCCAAAAAGTTATAGGTGGCTTGAAATAAGTTCCTCTCCCATATTGTCATGAATACTAACTGAATTCGCATGTGGCGTTTATTGGACACATGACAAGAATATAATAATATAAAATTAAATGTAAAAAACAGGAGGGAAACATCTACGAGGGCGAAAGGAGGAAGGCCTTTGCACGCATGAGAGGAGAAAACAGTCATTACTCCCCCTCTTACAGCATCCCTCTGCCTCAGCATTCATTCTCTTCCACTCCTTCAGAACGCCTCTCACAGCAGCCCGCCACCCCTAGCCACCCTCTCCGGCCCCTGAGAGCTCCTCTGCATCCTTCCAGAACTCCTACCAGCCCCCACCTTCATTCCGACCAATACTCCAGCCACCTCAATCTCCTCACAGCCCTTCCCCACTTCCCTAACCACCGGTCAGGGCCCTTACCAGCCCCACCGATCCTCCAAATCCCTTCCCCTGCCGCTGCAGCCTCCACCCCCACCCCATCCCACCCCCTGCACAAAGTTTCTCCCATTGCCTACATCTCTCCCCCATTGCTACTACCATCAGATCTCACTGTGCTACCACCATCGCCGATCACTCTTCCACATTTGATGCCATTGTCCATTGTTGGTTAGGTGAGCTCTGGTATTTGTTTCGTATTCGTGTTGTTTATGTTTGGTTGCCGGTTAGGAAAAAAATGGAATTGTAATGGAGGGGGTAAAATTGAAAAATTGAATGTTTTACCACAGGATGTTTACGGGGTCCTCCCCTCTAACGTATGCATAATTATAGGAACCTCCTTTTTATCTTTTACAAAATAATCCTTTGGAAGGCTTGATTATTAATTCTTCATACCTAGCAACCTGCACTCACTTAGCAACTTCCTCTAAGAGAGCACTAGGGCACATGCTTTCTTTATAGCCACCTTATTTTGAAAAGAAGATATTGA
Source organism: Platanthera zijinensis (assembly GCA_039513925.1). Taxonomy (NCBI): domain Eukaryota; kingdom Viridiplantae; phylum Streptophyta; class Magnoliopsida; order Asparagales; family Orchidaceae; genus Platanthera; species Platanthera zijinensis. Next base: position 110,343,211 of record CM077097.1, on the reverse strand, counting down.
AAACTTCTTTCAGATTCAAGAGTGCTAGAATTTCAGGCACTAGGGAGGAGGAATTTCCCTTCCTGATGGAGCTAATTTTTTTTTATTTTCCCTTATCCTTCGAAACTAATATAGGTATCGAAAGAGAAAGCTAAATCTTATCAAATATCTGCGCAAGTGAAGCCAAAAAACATTGATGAAATGGAGTTTGACCAACCTACACAATTCTGGTGGGGGATAGGGAGTGGCGATGAAGATATTATGCTTGAGCGTCTTCTCCGGTATTGAATGGGCTTTAGATAAAAGATAAGCGATAGCGAAGATCAAGAAAAAAATGTTGCAGTTTCTTAAGAAGAATACATTGAATATACGCGTTGGACGCGATTTTATCTTACGTTATTTTACGTTTCTGTCCTTTCTCGTTTAATTGTTCACGTGATATGCCGCGTGTGTATTTGACCTATATATATGAATGTTTTGCCCAGTTTTAGGGCATCCGACTAAATCAATTCTTCCTTTTCACTTGGTATAAGAGGCAGACCGCCGATCCGCCTCTTTCGCCGCTCGGCTCCCGACCCGCCCCGTTCGCCTCCCGCTCCGCCCGCTCCCGTGCTCGCTCGCTCCCGCTCTGCCTCTTCCATACTCGCCCGCTACCGCTCCTCCCCTCCCGCTCGTTCTTCACACCGGAAGGGCCGTCCAGTCCGTCGGAAGGAGCGTCCAGTCGCTCTTCCTTTCTTCGACCACCTACCTTCAGCGTCCCTTCTTCTCTGCGGCGTTTCTCTTCGACGGTCTTCTCCGCCTGGTTTTTTTCCGGGCGGCCCGGTGTCTCCGGCCGTTTTGTCCTCCATGGGGGCTGCCGGGAACATCGTGCTCGCATCCTCCAGTGTCCTCTCCGGCAGCTTGAGCTAAGGGGCACTCGTAGGATGCGGTTCCATCTGCTTTGAGCTCTTCGTCTTCTTTCGTTTCTCATTGATGGATGATTCCTCCGACATCTCCTCGGCACCTCACACTGGTGCCCTTCACGGTTCTTTTGCAGATCCTCCTCGGAGCCACGGCCAGTCTGGTTCGTTGAAGATAACTATTGTTGCCTTGGATGGCATGAATTATCTGGAATGGTCCAGGGCAGCACAACATGCTATTCGCTGTCACCAGCTATACAAACATATTGATGGTACCACTGTTGAGCCACCACATATCGATCCCTCTTGGAGAATAGAATATGGACAATTCATTGGTTGTCTCGTGGTTACTTCATTCGATGTCCCCCCAGGTGTATCACATTTATATGTTGTTAGACTCGGCTTATGAAATTTGGAAACGGGCCCGTGACACCTACTCTCAGGCAAACAGTTTGACGCAGATTTATGAGCTCACTCGCCGTGTTTTGGAGCTGAAGCAGGGAACCATAACCGTGTATGCTTACTATTCTGAGTTTGAACGTCTGTATCAAGAGTTTGATTACTTCGACACCTTTACTGCTGCTTGCATTGCCAATGCGCAAGTCCTACAAAAGGATAAAGATCGTTTTTGGGCTCATGTCTTCCTTATGGGACTCAACATGGAGTTTGACGTTGTTCGCCTGCATGTCCTCCACCGTGAGCCTCTTCCCTCTCTTCAGGAGGCCTTCAGTATGCTCCTCAATGATGAGAATCGTCGTCACTCTCTTGATTAATCTACTAATCACTCTACGCTGACTGGGATTTCTCGAGGACCTCCTCCTGTATGCAGCTACTGTGGGAAGAAAGGCCATACCAAGGACGTATGTTTTCGTCTGCATCCTCACCTTGCTCCATCTGGTCGGGGTTATACTGCTCGTGGGCGAGGTGGGCACCGTGGTGGTGACCGCCAAACTGGTGATCGCACTCAGTATTCTGCACACTCGACAGAGGTTCAGGAGGACACCTTTGGGATCCTGCCTGCCATGGAGTTAGAGGCTTTTTGTCGTATATTGCGCTCCTAGTCTGACTCTACACCGACTGCTTCAACTGCTGCGTTTGCTACTTCTGGTCTCTCCAGTGCTCATGTTGTGTCTCCATCCCCTTCCGAGTGGATCATCGACTGGGGTACAACAGATCACATGACTGGCTCTGCCTTTAGTTTTACCTCATATACTCCTCTTTCTGGTCGTGATAAGGTCATTGCTGTTAATGGTTCTCTCTCATCCATCGCTAGTAAAGGAATCATTTCTTGTTCTCCCGACCTCTCACTGTCCTCAGTTTTGCATGTCCCTTCATTTTCTCGCAATCTTCTCTCCATTAGTCACTTGACTACTGCTTTAAATTGCTCCATAACTTTTTTCCTTGATATTTGTGTTTCAGGATCTGGATACGAAGCAGACGCTTGACAGTGGTAGGAACGTTGGTGGGTTGTACTTGTTGAACCAGTCATTATCTCACAATGCTCTTTCTTTCACCAGATCTCCGATGTTACACAACATCCAGCGCTGACATCAACATCTTGGTCACCCTTCTGCTTTATATCATACAAAACTGTTTCCTGCTTTCCATCGTTTAATTAAGTTATTTTTTTGTGACACTTGTGAACAATCCAAACATGTCTGTCAGAGTATCTGTCATATGTCTTTTCCTAGTTTATGTCTATTTGATTTTATCCATTCTGATGTTTGGGGTCCCTCCCTGGTGTTGTCTTTATCTGTCTATAAATTATTTGTTACTTTTATTGATTGTCATTCTCGTACTACTTAGCTTTATTTGTTAAAACAGAAATGTGATGTGCTTGCTAGCTTTCAGTCCTTTCATAAAATGATTGTGCAACAGTTCAGCGACACAATCTGTGTACTTCGTAGTGATAATGGTAGGGAATATAATGACCGGGGAGCGTTAAGTGCCTATCTTGCCGAACATGACATTATTCATCAAACAACATGTGTTCACACCTCTACTCAAAATGGTGTCGCTAAACGAAAAAATAGGCACTTGTTGGAGGTTGCTCGGTGTTTGTTGCTTGTCATGCACCTTCCCGTCCTATTGGGGCGATGCGGTACTCACGACCGCCCACCTTATTAACCGTTTCTCGTCTCGTTCCATTTCCTATGATACGCCCCTCTCCTTTCTAGCCAAGAACCACATTGTCCACACCTCTCACATCGCCCCTCGCATCTTTGGCTCCGTCTGCTCTGTCTATGTTCATACTCCATGGTGTATTCGTTGGATACTCCCCTACCACCAAAGGGTATCAGTGTTATCACCCTCCCACTCGTCGCTACTACTGCACTGTTGATGTTACCTTTCGTGAGGGGGAGTCGTTCTTTTGTCCTCGTCAGGGGGAGACGGGTAGTAACGGCGACGAGATCATCAGCTCTCCTCTCCCGATTGTTGCCTCTCCTCATATTCCCCTTACTCATGCTCCGTGTACTGCTCCTGTCTCTTCCACCTCTACTCCTCCTATATTATACACATACTCTCGCAGACCCCGGATTGCTGAGCAAGTGCAGACAGTGGATGTTCCACCAGTGTCGGTGCCTGTCTCCGATCCAGATTCAGATGATGACCTCCATGTTCCTCTTGCTCGTCTTAAAGGTAAAACGGGTGGCACCAAACACCCCATTGCCAACTACGTTTGTTATATTCATATCTCTCAGACTCACAAAAATTTTATCTCATCTTTTTCTCTATTATTATTCCTAGGACCTGACAGGAGGTTGTTCGGATACTTGAGTGAAAACAGACTATGGAAGAGAAAATGTGTGCCTTGGAAAAAAATGGAACATGACGGCTTGCTAGTCTTCCCCCTGAAAAGCGAACGGTTGGGTCACGCTGGATCTTCTCTGTTAAACAGAATCAAGATGGGGGTGGTGGAGCGGTATAAAGCTCGTTTGGTCGCTCAAGGGTATACCCAGACCCAAGGTATTGACTACCAAGAAACATTTGCCCATGTTGCGAAGATGAATTCTATTCGGGTGATCCTCTCTTGTGCTGTTATTCGTGGATGGGAGCTACAACAGATTGTCGTCAAAATCGTGTTCTTGCATGGTGATCTGGAAGAAGAAGTCTACTTGACCATTCCTCTGGGATTTGTTAAAGAAGGGTTCAATAGAAAGGTCTATCGACTGCAGAAATCCTTACATGGCCAGAAGCAGTCCCCAAGAGCTTGGTTTGGACGGTTTAACAAGACCATACTTCAACTAGGCTATGCTCAAGGACAAGCTGATCATACTTTTTTTATTAAGAGAGGAGTGCAAATATCAATTCTTATTGTATACATAGAGACATCATCATTATTGGTGATGACCGAGAGGAGATCGTTCACTTGAAAGAACAACTAGGCAGAGAATTTGAAGTCAAGGATCTGGGGAAGTTGAAATACTTCTTGGGAATTGAAATGGTGAGGTCTCGACGAGCGATCTTCATCTCTCATAGAAAGTATACCCTTGATCTTCTAGATGAAACTGGGATGCTAAGGTGTGCACCCGTGGATACTCCAATTGAGGCTAATCACAAGATTGATGCGGATATTAGTGGAGAGAAAGTTGATGCTTCAAGATATCAATGACTGGTTGAGAGGCTCATATATTTATCTCATTCTCGCCCTGATATTGCGTATGTTGTGAGTGTCCTAAGTAGATTCATGCACTGTCCCTCAATTCGCCATCAGCAGGCTGCATATCGGGTATTGTGATACCTCAAGAAGTCCCCAGGTCGTGGCTTTCTGTTCTATGCAAACCAACCTTTGGAGATTGAAGTGTTTACAGATGTCGATTGATCCGGTAATCAAGATGATAGAAAGTCCACTACCGGATATTTTTGTGGGTGACAACCTTGTATCGTGGAAGAGCAAGAAGCAGAATGTTGTTTCTCGCTCAAGTGTTGAAGCAGAATATAGAGCTATGACGCAAGGAGTTTGTGAGGGATTGTGGTTGAAGACAATTCTTCAAGATATGAGTCTCCACGTGAACAAACCAGTTACTATATACTGCGACAACAAGGCTACCATCAGTATTGCACACAATCCAGTTCAACATGACAAAACGAAACATGTTGAAGTTGACAGACACTTCGTCAAAGATCACATAGACAAGAGAAATATCTGCACTTCATTTGTGAACTCATATGATCAGCTAGCCGATATCTTCACCAAGGGGTTAAGCAATGACAATTTCATTAACTATTCTAACAAGTTGGGAATGATCGATATATATACCCAACTTGAGGGGGAGAGTTGAATATACGCGTTGGACGCGGTTTTATTTTACGTTATTTTACGTTTCTGTCCTTTCTCATTTAATTGTTCACGTGATATGTCACTTGTGTATTTGACCTATATCTTTATACTATAAGCAAAGACAAAAGGTGAATGGTGTAACTTTCGACTTCCCAAAATACCCTCTCTCATTTTCTTTTCATTTCAAAAAATATGTGATGCATCCGCGGTCGCATCTGGATGAGCTATGCTCGATTGTGTGTGTGTGTGCGATTTTTATCATTTACATTGTCGTCATTTGTCGTCTTATTATCGTATGAGTGTTGTCATCATTTGTCGTCTTATTATCGTATGGGTGTTGTCATCATATATATATCTACTAATATGCGAAAACTACTCTTTGGTGAAACATTGCCTGATGTCCCTATATTGCCCTTATAGTTGTATTCATAATTACACAATTATACCACACTTTATATTAGTATATTATAAAGTCAATATCCTTTTAGGTAATTACATAACTTTACAATATTTAAATACAAAAAATAAAAATACTAGGTATCCTAAACCTATGACCTATAGCTAGAAATGACAAAAGAAAGATTAATGTTTTAACGTTAAAATATAATTTGTTTTACAAAATAAAAATTATATTCTTGATTTATATTTTTTTACGATCATTTTGAGTACTCATATGTATATGTTGCGGGCGGGTACTGTCCTCGACAAATGTCGCCGCCCACGACAAATGTCGTCGCCCACGACAAATGTCGTCCCCACGACAAATGTCGCACCACCGACGAATGTCGCATCCCGCCGAATGTCGCACCCCGCCGAATGTCGGATCCCGCCGATTGTCGCACCCCCGCCGAATGCCCCCAGGGCCGAAGGCCCGTGCCTGTCACTTGTATATATATATATATATATATATATATATATATATATATATATATATATATAGGGCCATTTACCGGGACCTCCCCTCTAATTTTGCTAAATTACTGACAGCACCCCTCTTATTTTCGAAATTACAAAAACTTCCCCTAAAGTTTTCATTTCATTACAAAAATCTCCCCTGAAGTTTTAATTTCATAACATCCATGCACAAAAACATCCCCCTCAGTGAACAGTGTCCAGGGGGTATTTTTCTTCATGGATGTAATGAAATGAAAAGATCAGGGGAGGTTTTGGTAATGAAATGAAAACTTAAGGGGAGTTTTTTGTAATTTCGAAAATAAGAGGGGTGCTCTCATTAATTATGCTAGTTTACAGGGGAGGTTTGGGTAATTATTTCTATATATATATATATATATATATATATATATATATGAATGTTTTGCCCAGTTTTAAGGCATCCGATTAAATCAATTCTTCCTTTCCACTGAATAATGCTACTTTAGAAAAATTAGGTCTTTTTGTGCCTGGTATTCTCACACATGTGATTATATGAGGATGAAAGAAGTCATCGATCATTTGAGGAAATCTTGTTTTCAGAATAAGATAGTTATAAAGAAAGATCGTAACCTTAGTGCTCTCTTAAATGAATTTGTTAAGCTGGTGCGGGCTGCTGGGTATGAAGAATCAATTATCTGGGATATTTTGCGCGTGTATGTTAACAATGTAATCTTAGATGAGGATTTGATAATTTTGAAAGATAGAGTGGAGGTTCCTGTAATTATGCATAATTAGAGGAGAGGTTTTCATAATTATTCCTATGTGTAGAGAAATGGTGCAAACCTTGTATATGTTTCTTAATTCTCAAAATACAACAATGAGCACAAATATATAGGAGGAAAGGAAGAGAAAGAATCATATACAAAGGATGTAGGACTAAATAAGAGAGCCAAGTGGGCTTACATATGGTCCACACTAATGAGCTTTTACATCTTTTTCTCTAATATTATCTAACACTCCCCCGCAAGCTGGAGGATACAAGTCGTGGGCACCAAGCTTCGACAAGAACTGATGGTACATTTGCCTTGATAATGCCTTGGTGAGAACGTCAGCAACTTGCTCAGAAGCCAAAACATGCTCTAGCTCTAACTTCTTCAATTGAACATTTTCCCGAACAAAGTGACAGTCAACTTCAATGCGTTTGGTCCGTTCATGAAACACAAGATTCTTTGCAATATGGATCGTAGCCCGACTGTCACAAAATAGAGTTGCTAGTGAGGATAGAGTGACTCCCAAATCACCAAGAAGACTCTCAAGCCAGGTAAGTTCAGATACAACGACCGCCATTGCACGATACTCGGCTTCAGCAGAAGAACGAGCAACCACCGATTGCTTCTGGCTACGTTGGGTGATAAGGTTCCCTCCAAATTAGGTACAAAAACTCGTAGTGGAACGTCGATCATCAAGGGAGTCTGCATAGTCCGCATCTGAATATGCAATAAGAGATAAAGAGGAGAATGACTTATATACAAGCCCTTGTCCAGGAACTATCTTCAAATATCTGAGGATATATTCTAATGCGTGGAGATGAGAGATCTGAGGAGCATGCATAAACCGGTTGGCCACTCCAACAGCAAATGAGTTATCAGGTCTTGTAACCGTCAGATATATCAGTTTTCCTACAAAACGCCGATAGTACTCAGGATTCGTAAGCAGAGAATTTGAGTCAGACTCATGAGCACATAACTTGTGATTGACATCCATCGGGGTTTCCACGGGTTTGCACTTTGAGCAGCCTGCATCTCGAAGGAGGTCAAGACAGTACTTCCGTTGTGAAAGAACAAGACCATCAGGTCGTCTTGCAACCTCAAATCCAAGGAAGTATTGCAGAGTCCCCAGATCTTTTGTTTGGAAAACAGAATTTAAGTATTGCTTGACTTGTTGTATCATGGTGGATTCATTTCCAGTAATCAAAATATCATCCACATAAACCAGGAGTGACAGTTTCGGTTGATTGATGACGAGTGAAAAGAGAGAAGTCAGTCGAGCTCCTCTTGAATCCAACTTCGCGAACGATCTTACTAAATTTGTCAAACCAAGCTCTGGGAGACTATTTGAGACCATAAATAGATTTTCGGAGATGACACACACGAGACTCCCCCGTGGTCTCAAACCCGAGAGGTTGGTGCATGTAGACCGTCTCGAGAAGGTCGTCATTCAGAAATGCATTTTTGATATCCAACTGATGGAGGGGTTAGTTGCGATAAACCGCTAAGGAGAGCAGGACCCGAACAGAGTTTAACTTGGCGACGGGGGAGAAAGTTTCATCATAATCAAGATCTTGTTGTTGAGTGAATCCCAAGGCCACAAGACGGGCTTTGAGGCATTCAACTATCCCGTCTGGAGCATGTTTAACTGCAAAGACCCACTTATAGTTGACACAAGATTGTCTCGGAGGACGAGGGGCAAGATCTCATGTCTGGTTGGACCAAAATGCTATCATTTCCTCTTCCATAGTTGCATGCCACCTTCGGTGAAGAAGAGCCTCATGCACTGAGTTAGGTAGAGAGATGGAAGATAGAGAGAGTGCAAACTTGAGGAGAGGCGGAGATAGGCAATGCAAAGATACATGATTTGCCAGGGGATGAGCGGTAGATGTTGATGTTGGATCGTCAGGCCACGAGATAGCACTGGTAGAAGGTAGCTGCTATAGGGCTCCAGAGGGCACAGTACGACGAGTGTGTACACGAAGAGGTGGTTTAGATGGAACTGGTGTCAGGAGTGGAGTGGGAAGGAAGGGCGGTAGAGAAGACGTGACTGGAACGGTAGGACGAGGTATGGGAGGAGAGAGAAGAGGAGCTGGAGGTGAAGCATAAAATGGTTGGTCTTCAAGAAAGGTGACATCGGCAGAGACTACCAAATTGTCAGTGGTGGGAGAATAACACACATAGCTTTTTTGAGTCCAAGAGTAGCCCGCAAACATACACTTGCTAGACACGAGGGGCAAACTTATCTGTGGATGGACCCAGATTGTGGACGTAACAAGTGCATCCAAACACACGAGGCGTGAGGGTAAACAGGGATTTGGAAGGAAACAGAAGACTGAACGGAGTGGCAAAATCGAGCATGGAGGAGGAAATGTGATTGATGAGGTGACATGCTGCGGACACAACAAAGTTCCAATATATGGTGGGTACCTGCATTTGAATCATAAGTGACCGAGCAACATCAAGAAGATGATGATTCTTTCACTCGGCCACCCCATTCAGTCGAGGCATATACACACACGATGTTTGATGTATAATGTCAAACTCAGTGCATAGATTAAAGAATGTATGGCTAGTGTATTCGCGAGCATTATCAGTACGAATGATTTTTAAGGGTGAGGAGAACTGAGTACGAGTTTCCGTAATAGATGCTCTAAGTGTAGAGGTCAGTTCAGCACGATCGCGAATTAAGTACAACCAAGTCAACCGAGAGTAATCATTAATAAAAGTGACAGTAACGATAATTAAACATTAGGGGTTTTATATGGTCTCCAAATATCGGAATGTATTAAAGATAAGGGAGTATCACTTCGAGTACAAGTATGATGAAAAGAAGTACGATATTGTTTGCCAAAGATATGAGATTCACAAGTAAACTCATACAGGGAGACATCCAAAAGAGCTTTCTTGAAAATCTGGAGGGGGCATACCCAAGACGACGATGTCAATCGACAGAGGACACGGCGAAGAGAGCAGAAGGTGGAATATCCAGGAGGTAGAGCCCGTTAGACAGCCGACCCTTACCAATGATATTCTGTGTTTTCCGATCCTGCACAACAAAGGTAGAGGGTGAAAATGTAACACAACAATTAAGATCCTGAGTAAGGCGGCTGACAGAGAGCAAATTAAATGGTGATCTCGGAACATGAAGGGACGAAGACAGAGAGAGTAGGTATGAGAGAGATATCAGCAGTGCCGGACACCAGGGTGGTATCACCATTGGCCACTGTGATGAACTTGGGATGGGCAATCAACAAGTATTGAGGAGGTCGCTGCGAAGTAATATGGTGTGTGACTCCTAAATCCACAATCCAGTGAGATCCCTGTAAGAGACAAGATAAACCTTCATTGAAAATTGACGCAAATGATCCAGATGAGTGAGTAATCACCCCTTGGAGATGTTGGAGCTAAGCGCGTAGAGCATTGATGTCTTCACGAGTGGAAGAGGCAGTTCATTGCGGGAGAAGTAAGATGCTCAGCTTTAGCAGATGCAGCAAAATGTGGAGGCAGACCATGTTTGCGATAGCAGGTAACCTCAAGATGACCATCCCGTCCGCAATACGTGCATTTAAAGGAAGACCGTCCAGTACGTCCTCGTCCCCGAGACGTGAACCTCGACCTGTTGGAACAGGTGTAGGTTGCTGTAGAAGAGCTGGAGAGAGGCACCGAAGCATTCGGGGGTAGTGTAACCTTCAGAAGCATAGAGCAAATATCTGACAAAGAGGGAGTTATAGAGAAAGAGAGAATCTGTGCCCGAACATTGTGCAAATGAGAAGAAACACATGTCATCATCATAGCAATCTCGACTGCTTCTTTTTGGGCCCGCTGGGTAACCAAATGTATGGTAGGAGGCTGATGCTGTATCCAAGCCTCAACAAGGGTCTTAGCCTTGGCAACAAAGGAGTTCATATCTCTTGGTGCCCCGAGATCAAGAGTTTGAAGGTCCGAGATGATGTCGAATAAGTGTTTAAGACTGTTCTGCCCAGAATAGAGGGAGTGGAGCTCCTCCCACATTGTCTTTGCTGTTTTATGATACATAGTCATCCTGTATGATTTGGTGTCCATTGAGTTTAGAAGTCATGACTGGACCCGACCATCATCACGAATCCACTCATCGGTGGGAGCAGTAGGAGTAGCACGTGTCAGATGATGAAGGCCTTTCGTCTGCAACACCCTGCAAATAGAGTGCACCCAATCCACAAAATTCCGCTTCCCGTTAAGGGAGATGGTGGTAATCCATAGTTCATCACGGAGTTCAAGCGTGGGGGTAGCAGCACGAGCTGGTAGGGTGGAAGCATTAGCGGGATCCATGGGAAAGCGGACTGGGCAGATAGAACAGGAGGATAAAGGTTGCGGACTGAAGAGAGGAGCTGCGGCTAGGAGAAAACGCGGCTAGACAAGGTCTCAGCAGTTAGAAAATACCGCAAAGAAATAGGAGACCGCAACGACAAGAGAAGATTGCAACGGTTAAGGCATGACCGCCGCAACTAGATTAGATCCAGCGTCAAGAGGCACAATAGAAGATCGCAGAGACTAGATGACAGTGCAACGATTAAGGCGAGACCGCCGCGACTAGAATAGATTGCAGCGACAAGAGGCACAGCAGACAAGAGAAGATCACAACAGTTAAGGTTAGACCGCTGGGATTAGATGAGACTGCAGTGGGTAGAGGCGCAACGGGTTAAGGCAAGACCACTGCGAGAAGAGCAATCTGCTAGGAGAGTGGTTAGAAGACAATTGCAGCGGGAAGAACAGTGGGGCGAACAGAGAAGATTTATGGTTAAGTTTTTTAGTCTTCTCTTCACGAGCACCTTACCTGGATGCTTGTGTAAGTTAACAGCACTTCTGCAACTTTATATTGCAATGAAAGTGATGGTTGAATCTTATAATTTTTAGTGATGCAAAAGATGACTTTAAGGTAACGATGGATTAAAAAAAATCTATATGATGCAGGGTAAGGATGTGAGTGAATTGTTGATTATGCAAACTCTAGGTGTTGTGTTGGGGAAATGAATTATGTCTAACCTAGGATGATGCATACCTGTAGCAAATGATCGAAAAATAGATTGCAGATAATAATTAGCGCGTAAAAAATAAGCGATAACACATGTAGTACTCAGATAAATTTAGATAAGCATACAAGCTAGATTTTCCTCTGATTGGGCGCCCATTAATTAAATGCGCAAACGAATAAATCCTACAAACCAAAAATAGTCACAAGAACGATAGCACTAACATAGATACACATCCATAAAAGTGCGGGCAATCCGATTCATACAACAATACTGAAAAAACAATAAAGCCAAGCAACAAGACTCACGAGTGAGGGGATGTTGGAGGAGTGGAGATCTGGTGATCGTCGTGCGGCAGTGGCTATCCGGCGAGCTAAAGAGTGTTGTATGGTTGCCAGAGATGATTTATGGTTGTATTAGGAGATGACTAGGGAAACCATCTGATTCCTGGAAGAAGCTCTCCAAAATCTGTGACTGCCATCAAACCAACATGTTCTATTTATAATAGAACGTGACTAGGGAAACTATCTTAGATAATTATGATTAATCGTACACGATGGTTGTCCAATCTCACTAAATAAAACACAAAAATTAACAAATACCTGGAAAATATCAAAATGTTATTGTGAACACGAGTAAGAACTCGAAACAGGGATATTTCATGTCGATGTCAGAGACAAGTCAGTTTGTGTTTTTCATGTCAGTTTAATATATCGGGGGATATATTATGTATATTTCATATATCAAGTTTCAATATTCAAATATTTATATACATAATTATAATAGAATCTTTTTTTAAATGTATGTGTGGTGATATATAAAAATTTATCATTTATTGAAGTTTTAAATAAATAAAAGTCACCTGATATATTGTTGGGATATATCGGCTCATATATCGATCGATAGTTGATATATTGGTCGCTATATTTCAAAAGGATATTTTGCACAAATAAAATTTCAGAAACATGTCATTTTGTTCATAAAACCTTTAGATCGGCTGATATCCTCAACGCTGCCTAATAAAGTGTTGATCTTGAAAGTTTCATGACTTTGAATCTCCACAGTCCACACAATCAAATTTCATGATAATATAGAGAGAATATAAACAGGCATGGATGGAAAAACATATATAAGTGCATGATCTTCTGACATAAATCAAACGAGATTCAGATGAATTGAAAATTTTGTAAGTTTTTTATGAAGGATAAGAACACAACAAAAAATGTATCTAAAATATGTAACAACCCAACCCTCACAATATTCAAAGTATTGTCCAGTTTGGTTCATCCCAACCCATACTGAGCTGAACCGAACGATTTTCTCTTTTTCTACAGGTGACCTACGAGCAATTCTCAGGAGGTCACCCATCCCAAGACTACTCTCACTGGAGCACGCTTAACCTTGGAGTTTCTAACACAACTCTACCAGTTGCTCCGAAAAAGCGCCTCTGATTAAGAATTCAAATTATTACTTAAGTCCAACAACATTTCCTCTAATTCCGATGTGAGATGTGGTTCATTCCCGCACCTCCTTTCACCTAGAAGCCTGTCATCCTAGAAGTTTGTTAGGAGCTACTTTGACTGGGCTTCACTTCCCCTGTAAAGCACTTCCTGCTCTCATCGGACCGCATCATTTTATTCAAGATGTTATAGGCTCTCCAACTTCTGCATGGTCCGTACCCAAATCACACATCCTACTTACTCAAATCACACATCCTACTTACTGTAAGAGGTCTGACTTTGATATCATTTGCAACGACTCAACCCTCATAATATTAGAAGTAGTGCATGTTTTGATTTATTACAGCCCATTTGTAGTTGAACTGTTGAACCGAACGATTTTACCACTTTCTATAGGTAACAGGCATTTTCTAGGAGGTCACCCATCCTAAGATTACTCCCACGAGAGTATGCTTAACTTTGGAGTTTCTAACACAACTCTACCGGTTGATCCAAAAAAGGCGTCTCTGATAATTAAGAATTAAAATTATTAATTAAGCCAAACAATATTTCCTACAATTTCGATGTGACATCTGGTTCAATCTTGCACCTCCTTTTACCTGGAAGCCTGTCATCCTAGAAGCTTGTTAGGAGCTACTTTGACTGGACTTCACTTCCCCCAAAGTACTCCCTACCCTCATCAAACCGCCCTTATTGGGTTCAGGATATTACAAGCCCACCAACTCAGCATGGTTCGTCCTCAAACCACACATCCTACTACAAGAGGTCTTACTCTAATACCCTTTGTAACGACCCAACCCTCACAATATTAAATGTATTGTCGCTTTGATTCATCCCATTCCATTTTATACTGAATCACACGGTTTTACCCTTTTCCATAGGTGGCCTACAGACACTTCCTAGGAGATCACCCATCTCAGGACTACTCCCACCCAAGCATGCTTAACCTTAGAATTTTCAATACAACTCCACCAGTTGCTATGAAGAGGTGTCTCTGATATTTGAGAAACCGATTGATTCATGCATCTCTTTCCATCTAAAAGCTTGTCATCTTAGAAGTCTGCCATCTTAGAAGCCTGCCATCTTAGAAGCCTATCATCTTAGAAGTCTGTCATCTTAGAAGCCTACCGCCCCCAAAGCACTCCCCGCACTCATCAGACCGACTTCATCAGATTCAAGATATTACAAACCCACCAACTTTCGCATGGTTCATCCCCAAATCACACACTGTATTGTAGGAGGTATGACTCCGATACCATTTGTTATGACTCGACCCTGGTAATAATAGAAATGTTGTCTGCTTTGGTTCATCTCAGCTCATACTGAGTTGAACCACACGGTTTTACCCTTTTTCATAGGTGGCCTACAAATACTTTCCAGGAGGTCACTCATTCTAGGACTACTCTCACTGGAGCACGCTTAACCTTGGAGTTTCCAACACAACTCCACCAGTTGCTCCGCAGAGGTGTCTTTTCGGAGCAACTGCTGGAGTTGTGTTGGAAACTTCAAGGTTAAGCGTGCTTCAGTGAGAGTAGTTCTGAGATGGGTGACCTCCTGGAAAGTACTCGTATGCCACCTATTGAAAATGGAAAAACTGTGCGGTTCAACTCAGTATGGTCTGAGATAAACTAATGCGGACAATACTTCTAATATTGTGAGAGTTGGATTGGAATTAATTGATTTGTTAGTACTGCATCGTGTATGTTGCTAGGGAGGGATGTGTGCTGCTTCATTGCACCAGCACTGTTGATTCATTTCATAAGTTTACATTTCATAATGTGCATGCACAAAAATAACCCCTTGGGGAGACTTTTGTAATTTCAAGAGATAGAGGGGTGCATGCAACCTGTAGTTCTGCAAACTTACAGGGGAGGTCCCGATAAATGACCCGTTATATTAATTAACATCATTGTGTGTTTCTTCCGTTGGACTCGAGCTGTGCGCGCCAATCGGGTGGCCCTCAGGCATCTAATCAATTTGGAGTCCCCCCCCACCCCCACCCCACCCCTCCCAAAGTCCATAAAATAGCATTAGAGCACACTTCTTTCAGCACTGCTCCATTGGAGAGGAGAGATAGCTAACCATTCTTATTTGGGGATTGCAGTTGATGCTGGAGAGGGAGCAGGCTATGGAGATCCCGTCAAGTCAGAGAATGGAGCGCAAGGATTTACTCGCGAAAGAGCTCAGTGAGGAGCACAAGGCCGCGCTCCGCAGGGCGGTCACATTGTCCGTGCCGGACGCCTACTACCCGCCTTCTCCCTACGGTACGTTCGACTCGAATTCGAGTCCTGGGAGCGAGGATCTCTCGACATCGTCTTCGAAGACCCGGCAGCGCATGAGCTGGGACGAGTTCGTCGACAAGAATTTCGACAAGGATGAGCCCACGCAGGCCGTCATCCGCAGAACAGCTTCTGTTGGTTGATGCAAATAAATCATCCAGTGTTTCATATGCTTATTCTTGTTGATATCCCTTCAGGTTCATGCTATTTATGGGTTTGAAAGTTAGTAATATGAAATTTAGTTCTTCAGTCTTGGAAGAATTACACCATAAGCATTGCAGATCCAAAAGCTTTGTATACTTTGAATTGTATTCAGTGCATACATACAAGTAGACAGAAATTTCAAAAGAATGACAAAAAATAGGTAAAAGCATTTGTGTATTTATTTATGAAAAAAAATTGGGTTAATCATGGTCTTCAATTGGGACCATCAAAATAATCTCATCCCTGTGATTTTCGATCCGCGCAGTATACGTGTTACATGGACTTCAATCTATGGCTCTTCGGTGCAGAAAAGTGTTATTGGACGAAAAAGAAATGCCGTCATTGGAGGGACACGGAGAGACACGAGAGTACTATGGTCGGCGCATAATTAGAGGCCATGCATATCTTTCTTGTGAAATTACACAAGGCACGTGCATAAACAACAAAGCAGTTTAATTAGAGGTCACGCAGAGCAAATAATGCATGGCTGTAATTTTGCTTGGCGGTCGCGTGCATTACTTGGCGGTCGCGGTCGCGGTCGTCAACTTCGACAATCTATTTTAAGTGTGCTTCATGCTAACTAGTTTGGATGGTTATGTTTGCAAGAAAAAACAGTTGTGGGAAACTTGTGGGAATTGAACTATCGAGAAAAAATAGTTATCTACTGGGAAGGAAGTGAAAAATGAGAGAACAACAGTTTTTAGGCTCTGTTTGGTACGGCGGTAGAGGTTGTGTTCACGACAGTTATAAACTGTTGTTCGTGAACTCACGGCCTCACCTCAAGAACTTCAACCACTTTTATGTACAAAAGTTGGTCTCTTTTCGTGGTGGCAGGCATAACCTAGTCAAAAATCTTGTTCATGAACTGCGCGGGCTCATCTTTGTCTAAACTTATCGGAGCAAAAAAATCATATCGAACAAAGCAGTGTTGCCACCGTCTAAAAATCAAGAGTGATGTTATATGCACATCTATAATGGATACGTGCACATCAAAAAAAGTTCAAAAAGTAGGTTAAAAACATAAAACCTAAAAATCTTCTCCTATACACGCACACTGCTTATTTCTCCCTGCGCCTCCGCCTGTTTTGCAAAACTGACGGCGAAACAAGACCTTTGCCCGGTTTGTCGCCGACCCCTAATACCCCACCGTAGGCCACCTATTCCGCAGATAAATCAATCCTCTCGACCGGTAAGATCACCCCATCTCACTCATATATCTTTTTTTCGGATTCAAAGCTCTCTATTTTGATTAGGGTTTCTGGCCTATATCGTATTTTTGCTTCAGATTTGTGTTTTTCTCCAAACCATCTGAAGATTCGCTTTGCTGCCCTTATAAAGATACAACTTATCATTTTTTTCTTGTTTTTACCTCCATTTCATGGATCGAATATCATTATTTCGGTTTTAGAGCTATAATTTTGTAATCAATATTGTTCTATTATGGTGTGCAAATAGAAGTGCCCACTATGTGATTTTGTAAATTGATTTGCAGATTTTAAAAATGTCTTTGGTGTGCAATTATAGGATGATGTGCAAATATCTGAATTGAGCTGCATTTATATTTTGGTTGCACATTTTCAAAATTGGTGTGCTTAAAACACCACTCAAAATCAAATGCCTTGAAAATAGCTGACGGCGGCCACTGTACCCGCTGCTTCTAAAGCAAAGCATTAGTTTCTTAGAATAATTTTATCAGCTCAACTAACTTTCGAGTGGGTACAAATTGCTTAAGCCCTGATTTGTTGATGAGAAAGTATGATTTTTTATAAAAATAAAATGACTTCAAGTGAGTGTATCTTGTTATACACATGCATTATAATGTTTTTGAAGCATCATTGTTTTCATTTCACAAAATTTATTGTGATTTAATAATATGTACATTATTAAATCAAAATAATAAATATTGCCTCTATTTTTAGACCTTGTTTTTCTATCATCATTGGGAAAGACAGCGCTTAGACGAGCAAACTATGTACGTGAGCAAAAAAATGAGAGTTGTGGAAATGAGAATGCTTAGGTGAATGTGTGGACACGAAATTGAATAAAATTAAAAATGAATGTATCAGGAATAAGACAGGAGTGACACCAATTGTGGAGAAGATGCGAGAAGCTCGGTTAAGATGGTTCAAACACATATAAAGAAAACCATTAGAGGCACTTGTTAGGCACTGTGAGAGTTTAGCTCCTACGCATGCTAAACGGGAGAGGGGTAGACCAAAAAAAACTTAGAATGAAATTACAAGGAAAAACATGATGCACTTGGACAATAATGAGACTGTGACTAAAGATATGGTGCAGTGGGGACAAAGGATCCATAGAGCCGACCCCACTATGATGGGATAAAGGCTTGAGTGTTGTTATATCAGGAAAGACAACAGACCCAGCAACTACAGCAGTACAACATGAGGATTCATACGATGTATTTGATGATGTGGTTGTCCACGTGAATAGCATCATAAAAGTTGTGAACTCCTTATATTTTTTTTTAGCCCGATTTGCAGAGCATCATAGGCGGAGTCATATCTAAGGCTAAGCATATTATTCGAAACTTGAAAGTCGCTTGAAAATCACTCAAAAATTGAGCCGAATCTTATTCGGTTAAAATTGATTCGACTCAATTTGACCTAAATCTGATTTCAAGTTGATTTCGAGCAAACCCTGAATCGCTCAAAATATGATTCGAATCAACTCAAATAAATTTAAAATATTTTTTATTTATTAATATGTTCTTATTTAAAGAAAAATAATAAAATTTAAACCATAAATAAAAAAAACGAAGACTTTAAGTGTTTCATTTGCTAAATGTATAGATTGCAAAATTTAATTTTGCGCCAATTATAAATAAAGAGGAAAATTGCTCAATTTCGAGCCAACTCGATTCGATTTCGAGCCAACTAGAAATCGAGCCATTTGGAGTCGAGCCAACTCGACTTGAAATTAATTTCAATTTCGAGTCAATTTCAGCCAAGTTCGAGTAAAAAATTTCGATTTCGAGCCGAGCCAAAATCGCTCGAACTCGACTTGATATCAGCTTTGATGGAGCTCAAACCCTAGCCTCCTGACCTAAATTTAAAGTTACAATGTCTTGCGCTATTAATTAAATAATTTGACCTACTTTTCAATTAGGAAACATATTATACACACATATATAATAAAATAGTTCAAGGGTCTATTTGGGAAAAAAAATTTAGATCCGGATAGCATTCCCAGAGGAAGGAGCGCGAGTTGCAATCCCGCCATTGTATCAATCCTATTCGCCGTCCGATCTAGTATGCACTCGCCTATTTTTTTTTCTTCATTTATTGCTAGTGGTCAGATCTAAAATCAAGCGGTCATTCCAACTCACGCTCCTTCCTCTGAGAATGCTACCAAGACCCAAAAATTATTCATATTTGGAAACTTGGTGGCCATGGAAAAAATTTGTTTCCACCTCCACCAATTATTTTGAAGGCATTTGGTTTCCTAGTGGTGGGATGAATACTTGTGTCAGAATGGTGTTTTCAGGCCCTTTTAAAAAGCAATGAACCCTCCTGCTTCAAAAAACCTAAAACCAATTTTTCATGCTACTAAATTTTAAATTAATACATACAAATTAGTTGAAAAAACTGTACCAAAGAATAATAAAATTAAACCAAATAGCATATTCCCTTATTATAATATATACATGAGGTTGTGCTCTTTGAAAAACAATCCCTGCTTTGTTGATTTTTTGTAAATAACAAATGTTCATGTTGCATTTCAAGCTCCATTTGGCATGCTGGTTGCGGTCGTAAACATATGAGTTAAACCGTCATTTGTTAAAAATCACCGAACAAACATTATCCATCTAAACATAAAAGTGGATGAAATTCCCTACATGAGCGTTAACAAATAACAATTTAACCGCCATGTACATTAAACGGAGCCTCAATCTCCATTTCACGGGTTTTAGATCCCGGGTAGAGGTGCTAACAAACTGAATTAAATCAAATAGTTATTTAATTGAATCCAAATTTGTTATAAAATGTAGAGGCTTCAAATTCAGATTCAGATTTAGATTCGAACTCAATTTCACTTCAATCTATGTACCAAATAGATTATGTTCATCTATATATTCCAATTCTTCATGAACTATTCACAAATCTTATCAATAGAGATAATACTATTCAAATTCTAATACCAGAAGAATCCGAATTTAGATTCAAATTCAAAAAATACGAATCTTAATGAATCAATCCCCAAATTATTCACTAATTATTTAATTTACAAACACAACATTTGACAGAGAAATCAGGCTGATAACATATGGTGAAGCAAAATGACATTTATAATGCTTGCATCTAAATAAAATTCAAGAATCTGGAAAACACCCTTTGATGAAACATTCAATATTTTGATTTTGTTCCCCTTTATTATTAAATTTTTAATTTATTTAATTTGTGTTTTTGCTTTAATTTTAGAAAATGCATTCTCATATAGGTAAAATCTTTTACAACAACACTCAAAATTTTATCCCACTATAGTGGGGCTGGCTATATGAATCCTTAGTCGCCATTGTGCTCTATCTTCTGTCATAATCTCACTAATGCCCAAGTACATCATATCTTTCCGTATAGTTTCATTCCAAGTCTTTATTAGTCTACCCCTCACTCGTTTAACATGCCGAGTGACTAGACTCTCACAACCCCTAACAGGTGTCTCTAATGATCTCCTTTGTACGTGTCCAAACCATCTTAGTCGAGCTTCTCTCATCTTCTCTGCAATTGGTGTCACCCCTGTCTTAAACCTGATACATTAATTCCTAATTTTATCCAGTCTCGTGTCCACACATCCACCTAAGCTAACTATAATAAAAAATGTGCTCTCTCCGACGCTCAAAAACCCTGGTAGACGGGTGTAGTATAGCGCTCAAGGGGTCTGCGAGCGACGAGAGTGCCGTCACATCAAGGCAATGAGGTAACTAGACTACAGTCGCAGAGGGCACTCCCCCCACCCCCACCCCATCCACCCTTAGTGCACTGTCCTAGGGGCGGAGTACCGCGCCTGTCACTCATATATAATAATATCAAAACCAAACACCTACTAATCTGAAAAAACTCTCTAAAGCTTATATTTTATGTTACTCTTGTTAGTTAACATCTACTAAAAATTTCCATTTTAGTAAATTGTATTTAATCAACTAAGCTTAAAATTTTCACACATTAGGAGGGTAAAAACATATTTTAATTCAAAATAAATTTCTAGCCAAGGTAATTAGAACTGGGCAGAATGTTGAACCCAAGCAAGGAAAAGTTCAAGGTCCAACCAATTGGACCGACCATACAAGGGTTAAACTGTGATAATATGAATTTAAATAATATGAATTTATTTACAGTTATTCAACTAATATGAATTTTTTTATAACAATTATGATATAAATTTATTTAATTATTGTCATGCAAAGTGACTTTGTGAGAGTCTAGTCACTAGGCATGTTAAACGAGGGAGGGGTAGACCAATAAAGACTTGGAATGAAACTATAAGGAAAGACATGATGTACTTAGGCATTAGTGAGAATATAAAAAAAAATAGGGCACAATGGCGACAAAGAATCCATATAGCCGACCCCACCATAGCGGGAATGTGGGATAAAGGCTTGAGTGTTGTTGTTGTATCGTCATGCAAAGTGGCCTAGTGGTTGATCTCTTCATCCAAGAAGGCTGGTTGCGGGTTCGATCCCTAGACGTCCCGGTTCACGGTTTAACAGGTTCAACCTGCCGGGCCGGTGTAGTCTGATTTTTAAAATATAATTTAACTGATTTTTTATTTGAATGTTAATTTTGATTTATCAATTCTATTTATAACTTTCCATTTTTCTATTAATATATTTCAGGTTAAAATAAAAAATAAAATGTGTTTGTGAGAAATACAATTTGGTTACAGAATACGTGACAAGGTATTTAGCGCGGATGTCATCACTTGAGGAACCGCCGAACACTAAGGCTCCGTTTGGGAGGACTTATTTTCACCGGTCAAGCGGTTACGACCGCATGAACCGGACCTTAATTAAGGTCCGGTTCATGCGGTCGTAACCGCTTGACCGGTGAAAATAAGTCCTCTCAAACGGAGCCTAAGGATTCGTTTGGCACGGTGGTAGCGGTCGTGAACATGGAGGTTAAACTGTCATTCAATAACGCCCACCTAAGGAACTACATCCACTTTTACGATCAAACGGATGAAGTCTTTTAGGTGGTCGTTAACAAATGACAGTTTAACTCATACGTTTACGACGACCATCACTGTGCCAAACGAAGCCTAAATACAATTGCAGTCAATTGTGCGCGGTCCAAATTGGTGCGAAAAGTACCTCGGCCAGCAGTGAGCCACAAAAACACTGCACCGCGAAATGTAGGTGCCCAAAGAGGTGAGGACGGTGTTGGTGTTGACAAGCATCAATACCGCCCCAAAAACAGAGCCTAAGAACAAATGCGAACAATTTTTTTTTGCATGAGAGCTGGAAAGTAGAAATAGTAGCTATTTTCTGACCTAGCATTTGTAGCAGGAGGGAAATTCTGGCACTCAGAAACACCATTACCATCTTCTATACCTTGCATTATGAATGAAGATCAGCTGGCTGCTCTCCTGCATGAAGGAGAAAAAGGTTGAGGGAAGAATTTTGAATAGTGAAATTTTAAACAGGAGAATGGATGAAGCACAAGGTAAGCTAAAAATTAACTTAAAGAGCTTCCATTTTAACAGCTAAGAATTATAAAATATAGGAGGGAGGGCAAAAAATACTGGCTAAAGAGGGAAATGTTGGGAAAATTTGACTGCCAAAGTAATTGTGGGGAAACTTTTGGATATGAATTGATGTATAAATATAAGATTAATGGATAAGATTGCTTAAATGGCTTTTAAATTTCATGAATTTAAAAGCCATTCATATATCTTTATAAGTAGTAAAGATATATGGTCATTTGGGACCTCCCTTGTAAGTTTGCTAAATTACATAAACAAGATATTTTTGTGCATGCATGTTATGAAATGTAAACTTAGAGAAGTTTTTGCAATTTCAAAAGATGGAAGAGTGCAACCAGTAATTACGCTAACTCCCCTGAGATGTTTGGGTAAAACATTTCGTGAAACATTGATCTTTCCAATTTTACCTTTATTCAAAATTTCCAATTTTCCATAAGTAAATTCAACTCCTATGTTTCTTAAATTTTTAAAAAGTGTCGTCATCCCCATAATTTCTCGACACCCCCATAATTTCTCGAGTTTGGTATACGGTGTTACAAACGTTTTTATGGGAATGAATCGGGCATGGCGATTCCGCAGGGGACATTCCTCTAGCCGTCGAGCATGGCGAGCAAGCTGGGATTGCTGCTTAACTCGTCGGGGTCACCGCACGAGCAGGGCGTGACCTTCCTCCCCGTCGCAAACGGCGTCAGCGCCATGTCGGAGTAGGAGCAAAAGCTCACAGGCGGGAGGAACGAGAAGCTCGCCGGGCCCCCGACCTCGCCGATTCCTCCATGGATCCATCTCCTCCTCTCCCATTTCATCGAACGAGAAGCTCGCGCGTGCTTCTAAACTCGGCGGCGATCGGGTGGGAAGAAGATGTGAACCCAGGGCGGCTGGTGGCCGGCGAACCCGAAGTCGCCGGCCACCGCTGAGTTCGCATGGCGTTCAGATGCACGGGAGGAGGTGGAACAGCCCTAATCGGGCGGCTGTTTTCTCTCGCCTGCACAGGAGTCAGCCCGCATTTGATACAAATCCTATATATGTGTATATATATATATATAATTACTAAACTACCCAGGAATTTTCATAGTTATTTGGACCTGTGTTCTACTTTCTATAATATACCTAAACCTCCCATTAAGTTTACAATGTTAACATACATGTACCAAAACAAAACCCGGAGGTTTTTTTATACATGTGTGTTAAGAATGTAAACTCATAGGGAAGGTGTTGATACTTTTAAGACGTGGAGAGAAGGTCCCTGTAAATGATCACGTGCAGACACCATGTCCCAGCATGACAGTACATTTGTCGTTCGTCATTCCCGTAATACTCTGCCACGCCAAATATAAATTTAATAAAAATTGAGGAGATAATGACATTTTTTTAGAATAAAACAAAAAAACACAAATTAACCTCAATTATAAGAAATTGTAAAAATTGAAATTAAGAATGGGTAAAATTAGAAAAATGAATGTTTCACCAAAGGTGTTTCCCTTGTATAATAGTGTGTGTGTGCGCACATGCACACGACTTAACATGAATTCATATATACGCACATTGTTTTATGAGACTAAAAATGGATCGGTTGGATCAGCTTTTGGCTACAATTAAGATCGATTTGAAATTAGAGTTCGAATTGATCATAGTCAGCTCACATTGCTACTGGATCTAATGAAGTCAATACAAAGCCGAGATTATTTAGAATATAATATCCAATCAGAAAACTCTTGTAGATAGGATAGTCATCAACACTCCACCTAAAACTAATTATAGATATAGATCTTGGGACCCCCCACCTAAAACTAATTTGTTTTTAAGTTGGATGATTAGATTATGACAGACCAGAAAGGCTTAAGAAAGAGACCAGAAAAACTTATAGATAGGATACTCATCAACACTAATCACCGTAGATTTTAATTCTATATTTACATTTTGGAAGGCTCGCCCAAAAATCCATACAACAACACTCAAGTCTTTATCCCACTATAGTGGGATCCTCTATATGGATCTTTTGTCGCCATTGTGCCTATCTTTAGTCATAATCTCACTAATGCCTAAGTACATAATGTTTTTTCCTTATAGTTTCATTCCAAGTTTTATTGGTCTACCCCTCCCCCGTTTAACATGCCTAGTGACTACACTTTCACGACGCCTAACATGTGCCTCTAATGGTCTCCTTTGTACCCAAACCATCTTAGTCGAGCTTCTCGCATCTTCTCTGTAATTGGTGTCACTCCTGTCTTTTCTCTGATACATTCATTCCTAATTTTATCTAGTCTCGTGTGTCAACACATCAACATAAGCATTTTCATCTCTGCAACTCCCATTTTTTGCTCATGTACACAATTCACTACCTAACACTCAGAACCATAGAGCACCGCCGGTCTAATTACAGTGCTGGAAAACTTGCCTTTAAGTTTTAATGGTACTTTACGATCACATAAGATCCCTGATACGCCTCTCCACATCAACCAACCTAATTGAATTTTATGTATCACATCGTTATCAACACCTCCATCTTTTTTATCGATCCAAGATATTTAAAGCATTCACTGCGGGAAATATCTTGATCACCCAACTTAATAACAAAGCCATCCGTCCTTCATGCACTACTAAATTTAAGCTCCATGTACTCCTCATTTGCCATGCTCAACCTAAAATCCTTCTTTTCCAAAGTGTCTTGCCAAGATTCAAAAATCCATAAACTCAGAAAATATAAAGTTATCTACTAAAATGCACATAGAAATTTTTGATATCACAGCAATATTAAATATTAAGAAATTGCTCATGTGCATCAGCCTGAAGTCATTGCGTAAAAAATTGAGAGAAATATGTTGTTACCATGCATCCTGTTGACGAAGTGCTCAAATTCTAACAAATTTTGAGTCTCCATCAGATCTGGGCATAGTCTGAGGTAGGTAAATGAAGACAAATGCCTTTTATCAGGATCATTGAGTGGCTTGGCATTTTCCAATATCTTGTTATACCCTTCTCTATCAAAGCAAGGAAGGGCATTTTCACTGGCTACTGGGATGCATACATCCCATGCAGCATTTAAAACCTAGCAATTAATGAAACTTGTTCAGTTTTAACCTTAAATTTTGCAGCCAAAAAAACAGAGATATGAATGCATTAGTCACTTCAAAGTATGGATCATAAAACATGTAGATATCCAGTAAAGAAGAGGCAAGCCAAAACATCTGAACCACAGTGAAGACATAAATAGTTATACAGGAATAATTGTGTTATGAGTCACATTTATTGTATATAAGATGATAGAAGATGGCCTTAAGGCTCCATTTCGTAGTGTTTTTGCTCCGGTGAGTTTGGATAAAAACACCACTGTGATAGAATGTATGTTTGGCGTGACAACGGTAACGACCACCACCAAGAAAAGAAAACTAGTTTTGAACATAAAAGTGGATGAAGTTCTTTAGGTGAAGTCGGGCATTCATGGACGCCGTGTTCATGGCTGCCACCACCATGCCAAACAAAGCCAAAGTTAGATCAAATGGCAATAAGGGGGTAGAAAGGTCGTTAAAAATGATGTGTAATATAAGTTTAACACCTCCGGTAGCATTCATAAAAAAAACAAATGAAAAATGAAGATTCAAAAAGTTGGTCCAAATAGTTGAAAAAAAGTTTTTATGATGATTGAACCTTCTTATGTTAAATTCATGATGTAATCTATTTCAAGCGAACAATGATTACATATTCCTTCTGAACAGGAAATTCAAATAGGTTGAAAAGATATCTTATAGAGCACAACTTATATTATTTGTTCTATAGTGTTGGCATTTGGTGTGTAAATAACGCAAAATGGTGTGAAGTTAGCGGTCTTCTCCTTTCTGTATGTAGCCCCACACCTCCAATTAGATGTTTAACTCTCCTTGTGTGTGTGTATATAGGGGCAAGATGTAAAAAGTTGCGTTCAAAATTAATATTCATTTATTTTCCACTTGATATCAGAGCTAGGTTTCAAAGAAAAACTAGTTCGGGGATTTCGTGCCCGCAGCCTTTTTCTTCCGCATCCGCACCTTAGCGTGCGGGAAGGAACATTGCACAGGAGTGGAGGAGTGTCGCGGTAGGAGAGGTATGCAAAGAGGGAAGAGGGATTGTACAAGGACTGCGGCACTACAGCGCAGCATGGAAGAATCGCGCAGAGGGCGCACGACACGACAACACAGTTTCTGCATGCGGCATGGCAGAATCTCCGCAGGAGCGCATCGCGCATCCAGAATTATCGCAGGAGCGCATCGTGTATCTAGAATCACAGCAGGGAGAAGGATCGCGCATCCATAATCGCTACAGGAGCGCATCGCGCATTCAGAATCGCCGCAGGGAGGAGCACACGTCCAGAATCGACGCAAGGCAGGGAGAAGAAACACATCCAAAATCCTCGCAGGAGCACACGACAAGGATTGATATGCATCGTCCGGCGCGACTCTTCAGAGCAGGGAGAAAGAGCGATGCATCCAAAATTGCCGCACGAGCGAGCGACAAGGATTGATACACACCGTGCAACAATGGGAGTGTGCCTTTCCGCTTGCGTCTTTCCCGCTTCGCCCAGAGGGCACACGTAGAGGGAACGAGCAGTGGCATTGCGGCAGTGCAAGGGCTTCTCGAGTTGTTCGTTCTCATGGAAAAATTGATTGTCAAAATGGAGGAGGCGTACCTAAAAGTATTCTTTGAATTCTTGTGGATGTCCAAAGGGGAGGGATCGGCTCAATCGCCATAGTCTCCAATGAAGTTGGATCTTCCCCTTGTGAAGCTGAAACTCGATAGATCAGCTACATACTTAAGTTGGTCTCGTCGGGTGAAGAGGACACTCTCTAGCAGGAACCTGTAGAGCTATCTGACTAGTGAGAAAGGGGAGCCAAAGAAGGAATCAGAAGGATACGAGTGGAAGACTACACATAGCCTGTTGCACCTTTGGCTCCTAAACTCGATGGTCACATCTATCATTGTCAAGGTGGATGGCATAGAGACAATGAGTGATGTTTGGGAGAATCTACAAAGAATCTATGCAAAAGCTGACAATAACATGAATTTTTTTCAAAATGAGAGAGAGATAGAGACGATAACACGGGAAGATCGATAGATCAGGAGTATGTCGCAGATCTGGAGCGACTGTGGGCAGACTATGATCATTTCTCTCCAGTCACATGTTGCAAAAGACCCTGAATGCAGAAAAGGGGAGTGAGATGCTCAAAGACAAACTATGCATTTTATGAGAGGATTGAACCCGACATTTAAGTCAAGGCGTGCAATACTGCTTGCTCAAAAAAATCCTTTCCCTGGATGAGACAATCTCAGCCATTATGCAGGAGGAGAACATGATTAAGCTCCAGTCTTGTGCAAACACTATTCCGGGAGGGATCAGCTTTAACAGTCACCAATTTAGGGCACGCAAGATACAAGAGCGAGACGCGACAATGTTACAATTGTGGTGATATAGGTCATCTTTGACTGGCTTGCCCCAAGCCACCAAAGGAGGGGATGCAGGTGGACGGGGAAAGTTTGGAAGTCATGGGCGCGGCCATGGAGGCCATAGAGGTGGTGGACAAGGAGGCTATCCGGCAAATCTGATGATAACTGAGGAAGTGGCAGAAGGAGATATCGCTAATATGGGTCGCCCAGAGGAGCAGAAGATTTTGGATGCTTAACACCAGCTGATGCGAAGGAAGCAGAAAGGTGTGATGGATGACAAACCCCCTTGAGTTTCGTCTAAGGGTAACATTGCCTCTTTTGCTCACTCTGCCACAGGTACTTGTGAAACACGTGCCCTCACATCCATATCCATCACTAGATCACTGAATTGGATAGTCGATTCAGGCGTCTCTCAACATGTCACTGGGAATGCTAGGAAATTTCTTTTGTATGCTCCCCTAGTAGTCCCAGAACACATTTATACTGTCGATGGCACGACTCAACCTGTGGTTGGTAAGGGTATCGTACAGTGTATCAATACTTTGACCATGTCCAATGATTTTCATGCTCCTTCCTTTCCCGTGATTCTATTATCCATTAGTGTCATTATATCTCAACTAAAGTGTGTAATCTTGTTTAATATCTGGAAGGTGATCGTCCAGGAGAAGGAGACTGGAAGAAAATTTGGGATTGTCACATGGCGTAGGGGCTTGTGGTACCTGGATAGGGAAAGTCTGGACTCTACCAAGTCCACACTAAAAGAGGATACTGCGGAAGTTGGAAGGAGCGTGGAGGACCAACTCATACTTCATCATAGGCGTCTGGGTCATCCTTCATTTTATATTTTGAGTCAGATGGATCCACTTTTATTTAAGAAAGTTAATCAAGAAAAAAGTGTGCGATGCGTGTCAACTGAGAAAACATATCAAAAACTCATATTCAAGTTTGACTAGTAGGAGTTCTTATTCATTTGGTCTAATTCATTATGATGTCTAGGGACCATGTCACATACCTACTGTGAATGAATTTTGATATTTCATGTCTTTAATTAATTGTTTCTCACATATGACTTGGCTCTACCTAATAAAAAATAAAAATGATGTGTTTGCCTGCTTTAAGGATTTTCAAAAAGAGGTTCAAACACAATACGGCGCAGTGGTGAAGGTGTTGAGGTCAGACAATAGAACAGAGTACACTAACAAAGCATTTAGGGAGTACTTGACATCACAGGGAATCCAATTTCAAACCACTTGTCCATATACACCAGAGTAGAATGGAGTAGCTAAACAGAAGAACCGACATCTTCTTGAAGTGACTCGAAGTACGATGATTTTGATGAATGCGTCGAAGCACTTGTAGGGGCAAGCAGTTCTGATAGTGGTCTATTTGATCAAGCGGATGCCCTCGTGAGTATTAAATTGAAAATCTCTAATTGAGATACTGCAAGAAAAAAACGGAGATACTTTCCCCTGAAAAACATTGGTTGTATATGTTTTGTGCAAAACAATTGACCAAATATGAGAAAGTTGGATTCAAGGTCCCTGAAGTGTATTTTTGTTGTGTAACACCCCTACCTAGTTTAACAAGAAATGAGTGGTCCGATCGGGCACGCAATAAGAAGTAAAATAAGTAACGGTATATAAACTGGTATAAAGCAGAAAAATTGAAAGTGCTAACAGGAAACTAACAACAAAAGTAGGGTAAAGAAATATATTAACTATGGGTAAAAGTGTCTCACAAATGCTGAATTCACAGAGCCAACTAAAACAATAATAAACACTATGAAACTGATATACTGTTAGTCTGAAATAAACAGATACAAAATACATATTGTCTGCAATAAAAACAAGTACAACAACA
The DNA here is from genome assembly GCA_039513925.1 of Platanthera zijinensis. Taxonomy (NCBI): domain Eukaryota; kingdom Viridiplantae; phylum Streptophyta; class Magnoliopsida; order Asparagales; family Orchidaceae; genus Platanthera; species Platanthera zijinensis. Next base: position 110,313,464 of record CM077097.1, on the reverse strand, counting down.
GTACAAAACTGACGACTATGAAGACTGCGTCGCCTATCCTAAGCGAATCCCCTGACCTGAGCCCCCGGTAAAAACAAGTTCTAAATGGGTCAAGCCCACTGAAGAGTAAGAAAAGTTACTCCCTCCAACAACGCTTAAAGAAAATATTACAAGTGAATATTACTTGAAATTTAAAATTTGCATAATTTCTCTAACGTAAAACTTAGCCATTAAGCTCATGATCTGGGATAGAATCGATTTGTTGTGTGATCTGACACTCTTGTCTCAATTGTACAAATCGTTGATTTTTGTAGTTTGTACTTGCGACTGTTGTAAGTTTCAATCAGCTTCTATATTATCTTATTAACACTTGTCACTAAGAAAGACTGTGCGCAAACTAGTGACTGCAGTCTTAGTGGCAAACTTGATGGTGCCTTGAATTATGTGTCCCTCAAGTGGAACACAGACTCCTATCTGAGGAGTTCCCTATCTGTAACAAGGGTCATCGACCATGAGCTTGAAGATCGAGTTATGGTCTACTGGCCATGAAAACATGGTGGTGCGCCTCCACCAGAATCACGAGGGTAAACCTTCCTCGCCACTTTTCTAAATTTACTTAGACTAGTGTTCAGTGAATCAATTACGGAGTATGACTCTAGTTAACTACACTGGGCTTAGGATTTTCATGACACTGAATCTGCTAATTAAGCCTAAGCGTAAACTCACCCCTTTGACTGGGATCTGACTATAGGAACTTGTAATTTTTAAATACGCACACTGACATATTAAAACATGAATTTAAGTAGTCTGAAATATTCAACTAAATGGAGTCGAATTTCTTACAGCGGTGTTTTGATGCTCATACACGCGGCGGGGCGACATGATCCTCTTTGAATAAAAATGTCCCCCACAAACTCCTTAACTCCGACGTCCACCAAAAACCTGAAATCCACGGTAACCCTAATTTAATGTTTTCCCTCTTAGGGTTTTTCGGTGGAAAATACCCAAGATGACAATAATTATTTATGGAGAAATATAACGTAAACGGAAACGTTACCTCGATCTAGAAATGGGATTTAGACAAAATCGCTCAAACCTTGACACATGAACGCATCAACCCTTCCAAAATCTGAAATCGAAAGGCAATAGGGCATGATTGCATTGCAGAAGTGAAGATAACCCTTGAATAAGGAGGAATGACAAAATATATTCACCGAAAACTTAAACGGCGAAAAAGGATACCTTCACCCTGGCTAGGGTTAGAAACGAAATCTCTCAAGGCACTAGAGGTGAGGAGAGAGGTCGTCGGAGCCTGCGGAGGGGGAAGAAGATCCCGGCGCTGGAATCCAGCGAGAATGAAGGCGTCGGCTAGGGTTTCTGATCTCTCCTCTGTGTGCGGCTACAGGAAACAGAGCGGTCGACACTGTTGGAGTGCGGAAGAGTCTCGCTCGGCTGCGAGAGAAATGAGGTTTACGGGAGATGGTTATCGGGGTAGAAAGGTGTGGCGACCACTGGGAGCGGTTTTTAACAACCGAACCGACGTGGGCTTATTTCATTTTTTTAAAATAGTTTACATGCTCCCAATTCAGTTAATGTCGCCCATAATATCATATTTTGAGCATACTAAAACTCCCAAAATCTCAAAGTCGCGTCGGTCGATGCATAAAATTTCAATTACGAGCCGACTATCCATCATCTGATAACCTTGCATATAATTTAAATAAACAAAATAGATTGTTACCTCATAGGTCGTCATCCCGATTAATTTTGTTCGTGATCGAGCCCTGAAATTGATTTAAACGCGACGCCAAAAATGGGGATGTTACATGTTGGGTATTCAGCTACCCAAAAGGGTATGTATGTTGGAGCCCAGTGGAGAGGAGATTATTTGTTAGTATGGATGTCACATTTTGCGAGCAGGAGCCATATTATTCCTCTCCAGTTGACTCGCCCTTTGGGGACTCGCTCACTACAGACAATACAAGGCGAGAAGGAGAGGATAGTAGTAGTGATAAGAAGCAAATAATAAGTATCCCTTATTTTCTGTTGCCAAGTATGGAGTCAGTTGTGATACAAGTGTGTGAGCAGAATGCATCTGTGTAAAGTGGACCTTATACGCAGGGGGAGCTGGGATTATATACAAGAAGAAGGCAGCAGAGTGAGACTACAATGCCTACAGAGCCACCCGTACTAAGTCCCTTAACACTGCCTACTCTGTCTCCTATGACACCAATTCCATCTACCTTGATCTCTGCACAATCCACCTCAACGTCTGAATCCAGAGGTGATATAATTCCTTATCCCACTACTTTTATTCTCATCTCAATAAGGAGTACCCGCAATAATGAGGGAGTCTCACTTGATCGGTATGACTCTCCTCATGTCATTGCTAAGTTTATTTCCTATTCTTGTATATCACCTGTACATGGGGGTTTATTGCATCTTTGGACACATCTCTATTCATAAGTATTGGCAAGTGGCTAAGGATGATCCAAAATGGAAAAATGCAATATTAGAAGAACTTGGAGCATTAGAAAAGAATAAAACTTGGGGTCTTGTATCACTGTCACCAGGAAAAAAACAGTTAGGTGCAAGTGGATTTTCACCGTGAAACAAAACTCAGAGGGACGGGTCGAGCACTACAAGGCCTGACTGGAAGCAAAGGGTACAGACAGACTTATGACATCGACGACGATGATACCTTTGCACCCGTCGTAAAAATGAGCATGATACGGACACTGATATCCTTGGCGACAAATGGGGGATGAAAACTACACCATCTTGACGTGAAAAATGCATTTATTCATGGGATCTGATGGAAGAGGTGTACATAGAAGTATCGTCGGGCTTCAAAACAAACCAAATAGCAGGGAAGATGTGTAGACTCAAGAAATCACTTAATGGTTGAAGCAATCTCCTCGAGCTTGGTTTGACAAGCTCAGGAAAGCCATGGCAGCCATGAGATATCAACAGACCAATATTGACCATACCCTATGCTTTAGGAGGAATGGAGCTCACATCACAGCACTTGCTATGTATGTGGTTGATATGATCATCACAAGAGATGATGAGAGTGAAATTGCTTTGGTTAAGAGGAGATTGGGCAAGAAATTTGAGGCGAAGGACTTGGATCAGCTAAGATACTTCCTTGAGATTGAGGTAACCTGCAACGCACGAGAAATTGTTTTATCCCAACGGAAATGTGTTGGACCTGCTCAAAGAGACAGGTATGCTGGGTTGCAGGCCTGCTGTCTCTCTTATTGATTAGAAGTCCAACACATATTTCCATTGGGATAGAACACTTCCCCGTGCGCCGCAGGCTACCTCAATCCCAAAAAAAATATCTTAGCTGACCCAAGTCCTCTTAAGCTGAGCAATTTCAAACAGGTTGAAAAGATATCTTCCAGGGCACAACTTATATTATTTGTTCGATAGTTTAACTTGGTATACATGCTCTAATATGCAAATTGGTTAAATCAAAATTTGACAGATCTGCTTCAAAGGGTAGAAGTGACGAATTTCTCACTTGCAACCACTTCTTAAGGTCTGTTTAGGGTAGTTGCATGTTTCCATAAAATTAGTTGTAAGAGTGTTGATGGAATCCAATGTAACTGAAACTATTTGTTGTTTGAAAAATTAAATTGTCTAGTTGTTGTGACTGTGATTATTAGTAGATGTCAAAAATGTTATAGAAAAAAAATAATGATAAAAAATATTAACACTAAAAAAAAAATTAGAAATCTCTTTTTTAAGACAATGACACAATTTTTTAAGTATTTAGTTACAAATTTACAACAAATTGCAAATCATGCAACTTATGTGCGTATCTAAGACTTTTACTTTCACAAAAGGTCAAAAATTGTTTACACAGATAACAAGCTTCACGGATTTGCCAAAGCCTCTGGAAAATTTTCTCACCAGAACTTCTCTACAAAATAGTAAGAAAATTATCCCAAATTTACCTAGCTGAAACATATGCTGATGTTTATTTTTCCAAGAGAACCAATTCAGAACCCATTGCCTACTCATACCTGCCAGGCCAACCCCTCTGGATCTGCCAAAGCCTCTGGAAATTCCTCATTCTGAACTGGAGTGCGGAGCTCAACACAAGTGAAGTTCAAAGCCGCATCATGCTTTTTCAACATTGCAGCTATTGGAGCATATCCATCACGGTTGCAAGGATTATAAAATCCACCAGTCAATTCAGCAGCATGACTAGCAGTCTTGTACCACCAATGGATGCCTGATATCTGCTAGGGCAACCAAAAGGTAAGTACAAGGAATTGAGTAAGGAGATGCATTTATAAATGTTGAACACTGTTCTTTGTTTATGGCTAATAGTTGGTAATTCATTAACATAGGAACTGAAAGTATTCAATAAATAGATGTTTAGCAATCCTTCAAAGTATGACTATGTGAAACAAACTAATCAAGAAATGCAATTTATACCTACAATGAAACAAGGGAAACGGTCTCATTTTCAAAGGTGTTTGTCGATGAATGAATGCAAATAATGTTTATCCAACGGTATTGCCACACAAAATAAGATTGTAGCTCCTTGCACAAAGTACTAGCCTCATCTTTCTCAGTCTTATTTGGTCTCTACAACTCGCTCCTGGTTCTCACAAAAGCCGCTTCAGATGCAATGCACACCCTTCATTTTTGAAACCGCGCATCTAATATATTTTGGGAGAGAGAGGATTACAAAAACTCAAAATGAGGGGTCATGACTTGTTGTATTGTGTGTCCTTCAGTTCAAAATGGCACTGCGCTCTTTAATTCAAAAACTGAAATAATTATTAGCCATGAATTATTATTTCGGGGCAAGAGAATTATTAAAGTCCGACTGAATTAAAATACAAACCAAAAACTTCCTATTCATGTTCATTCTCTTTGTGCAATCTCCTAGATTCATATTGCGTTGGCGGTGATATTAATCTTCTGATTAGCTCCTAGGTCACAGACATCAACATATAGATTATGTGCCCTTCCAGATAAAACCAATGTGGTGAAAGTTTTAATAGAGGTGCAACTCAGGTCAGTTCGGATCGGTTCGACCAAAAACCAAGAACCAATCCATATTGTTTCGGTTCCACCATATTGGAACCAGAACTGATCCATATATTCAAAATCTAGGACCAAACCCGAACCGAAAAATTCGGTTCGATTCTCGGTTTTACTCGACGACATAATTACAACTAAAAATGCTTTAAATATAGAAAAAAATTTATATTTGTATCATTTTTAACACAATTCTTATTTTCTTATATGTTATGTATGTTCAACAATAAATATATAGAATATTATTATAAAAATATTTTTTGTTAGAGTATAGTTGTAATCAAATATGATTTTCTTAAATAAGTATTAGACATTCGATTCTCAATTCAGTTCTCAGATACCTAACCGCAAGAACCGAGAACCGACCCGAATGGTCGGTTCTTGCCTTTTCAAGAACTATACCCGAACCGAGAACTATTAGAACCGTCTTGAATTGATCGGTTTGGTTCGGTTCCGGAGAACCGATCCGATTCTCGTATTAAAAAGTTCATGTATTAAAAGCAAAAGTCATCGTGATAGAGTGTGTTCATGAATCTACTTCAACATTTGAATCATTTGATAACTCATGTAGCATTGTGCACTTAATATAGATCATGGATCCTTGACTTAGCAACCAATTTTAGGTTTAGATGCTTAGATTCTGATATATAAGACTCAAATATTTTATGTATATGACACTGCAATATGCATCAAATCTTGTGGAGAAAAAAATTGAATGAAGGAAAAAAGGTAAAGTGTATTGTCATAGAACACGGGTTCAAGAACATGACTTATGTTCAGTGAGGCATACTTTGCCTTAATATGATACAGTAAGACTGTAACGAGGGGGTCACAGGATTAAGTGGGGGAGAATGTCACAGTCACGGCACTTATGGAGCATCTGTGACCATGTTCCCAAGATTTTCCTATGCACAATGTTCTTTGGTGTAGAAGGAAGAAAAGTCTCGAGGAAGCTAGAGAAATTTTTGAAGATGATAGAATATTCCAGAAAAATTTAGTCTTCCAGAATGTTTTAGAGTTGCATAGGGTATTCTAGCACATTGTAGAATATTTAAGAGAAATCTAGGTGTGCAAAATCTTTAGAATAGGGTGTGTTGGATCCAAAAGTGTCCCCAAGTTCACGTTGTTCAAACTGAAAGGTAGAGGATAACTGTTGAGTGGGAGGTTACTTCGAGTCACAAATGAATAAGTGAGAGAGTGGGTTAAGCGGACGGCTACACAAGACTTACCACAACGGCAACTCTTGGCAGTGGGTAATTTTATTGATTACAAAGCTTAGATTACATCATAATTACATCAAGATCTAATAACAATCAGTTACATATAGAAAACAGTAAAAAGTAGCCTGCAGAAGAAGAGCTCATGGTCTCAAAAGGGGGGTTCCCCCCTTCTGTTGTCGTGAAGAGCTCGGCAGTTGTTGCAGTGAGAGACCGCACATACTATTGTTGTATAGATTTTGGCAGTCTTTGTAAGAAGATTTCGCACCATCTATGGCGTGCTTTCCCTCCTCGCTGCTCTACCCTCTGGTCTGGACCTGATCCCTATTTATAGAAAAGAGTCGTTGTCCGGACGAGCAGATCCAGGAATCTCAGGCTGCCCCTGAAAAGAGGTTGGGCGGTCACTGAAAGAGAGACCGCGATAATTGTTGGAGGAGCTCTAGAGCACTAGTCAAGGAGGTTACTGAAGGAGAGACGACGCTGATTGCTGGAGGAGCTCTGGAGTACTAGTCAAGGGGGGTACTAAAGGAGAGACCACGTTGGCTGCTGCAGGAGCTCTGGAGCACTACTATTCAGGTTGGAGGATAGATTGCGCTGACTGTTGGAGGAGATTTGGGGCACTAGTCAGGGCGGTTACTGAAGGAGAGACTGCATTGACTGCTAGAGGAGCTTTGGGGCACTAGTCGGGACAGTTACATAAGTGTAACCGCACTGACTCGGGCGATTACAAAATTTGAGTCTGTGCGGACTCCCCGACGGGAGGTCGCGCGGCCTCGGGCGATTATAAAAGGACGGTACGCGTAAACTCGTGGATAGGAGGTTGTGCAAACATACCAAGGAAAATCTCCTAGGCCGATGGGCACCTGGGTCGGGCATAAACAGATCCCAACATTTTTTCAAGTTTATAAAAAACTTCGAAAAAAATAAAACTACCCAGGAAAGTCGCAATCCACCTCCTCTGAAGTCAGAAAAATAGGTATATTAAAAAAGAGAATGCAAGTACTTGAGGAAACTTGCTGGTACATGCGTATTTCTGCACTTGAGGGTACGTAAGTCATAGATGAAAATTTATGGTAATATGCAAATACCTGAAGAGAGGAGAATTCGTGAACACCTGTTTTATTCAGAAGGAGAGAAAAGCTAAAACATGTATAATACGAATATAAAGCGTGAGTACCAGTGATAACGATCGACGACACATGCACGTTGATTCCCATAGGAGGCGGTGATCAGCGACCCATTTGAGCGATCCAAGTCCGCGGATGTGCTCGTATGGTCGATCCGAGTCTTTGTATATATAATTTATGTATTTCATGTTGTATTTGACACCAGATCCGCTTAAACGTTATTAGTCGTCCGATCTGGGTGCCCTAGCTCTTTTATTTTTCCCCTTCCCTATACATTCATGCAGGTGTGGCTGATTTAAGGATCGAAGATTGCGATTGTGCAATCCGTCGGTCACACTCGGTGGACTCTGAGCGGTGTTACTCCTTGGGCGAGACTTCCGCTGCATATTCCCTCCCCGATCGGGCACTTCCAGTGATTCCGTCGGACCTCTGCTGCCTATTCCCTCCTTGATCGGCCTTCTCCAACAATTCCGCCACCCCCTCCATCTGCGTCTCCTTCCCCGATCAGCCTTCTCTAACGATTCTGCTACCCTTGTTATCCATTCCTGCCTCGTACAACCATCCTTCTGCTCTGTCGTCACCTCCCTCTCCCTTCTCAGCCTCGTCTAGCCATCCTCCTGGCTACTGCCGCTTCCCACACTTACCCCAGTCTCGTACAGCCACCCCCCTGCTCTACCGCCATTTCCCTCTCCTCTCCCAGCCTGGTACAACCCTCCTCCAGTCCTACCTCCACCAGCCCATTGCCATAACCCCCTCCTAATCCCCCTTTAACGTCAACTGCAGCCCACCGTTGGCATTTTGCCCCACCTACAATCCCTCGTTGGAGGCACCCGTTAGTCCGAAGTCGTTGCAACTAGCAAATCTCTTTCCCCAAATCACGTCACTACATGCATGAGAGGAGGAGAACTCGCAGAGACCTGTTTTATTTCTCTAAGAGGAGAAATTTCAAAACAGGTATAATAGAGATGTAAACCGTCAGTGCCTGAGAAAAGAACTCGCGGAGACCTATTTTATTTCTACATGAGGAGAAATATCAAAGCAAGTATAATAGAGATGTAAAATGCGAGTACCTGAGGAGAAGAGAACTCACAGAGACCTGCTCTATTTCTATTTTATTTATGTTTTCTTCCTGAGGAGAGGAGACCTCGTAGACAACCCAAGAAGACTTCTTGATACCTGCTTGATCCATACTCTTAAAGAAAATATGAAATATCATATAACAATGGGGGATATGCGAATGCCACTTGTGGTTGCTTATTCGTGATGATAGTTTTGATGGTGGATGGATGACTTTGTGTAAATACTATAATAATGTTCACGGCTATTGTAGAAGAAAATAACATTCTTGTAACCATGTTTTTGTATACTCCCAGAGCAATGAAAGATGCGACTTCCAAAGTAATGAAGGATACGACTCCAAGAATAATGAAGGATGTGAATCCAACAATAATGAAGGATTCACATCCAATCTGGTTATATATTCTTGACATGCGGATAAAGATACTTTTGCTTGTTGGCGAAAATTCATCAGTCAATGTCGAGAAATCCAAAACAATATATGTGTATGTATATGTGAGATCACAGGAATCTGAAATAATAGTATACGTTAACCGATTAGAAATCCAGAATGATATATAAGACTTTTGGATAAGTGATCACGACTAAGAAGTAATCCATATTTCCCAAAACGTTTGTGTTGAACAAACAATCAACATTTAAAGGTTCTCTTGAATTCCTATAACAAATAACATTCGGAGAGATTCTACGAGACCAGCAATATCTTTGTTGATGCACAACAGAACTGGACGGTCACCTCTAGAAGATCAGCAGACTATATATGTGAATCGCGAGCATTTCCAACGAAGCCAATTGTAGTGGATGTTATAGCAATAGATCTTATTACGAGGTGCAGGAGATGTCGGTGAGAGATCCAGGTAACTAAAATCCATCACTAGATATCGGATCAGGGCGATTACTATACATTAGCGAGCAATTCTTGCAAGATGTGGTCACGGTGGGTTTACAACCCCAGCAATACTGCAATTTGAGGATGTTTGTAGTTACTGGCGAAATGATACGTACGCGAGGTATATTTAGTCATGTAGTCTTGTCCTATAGTAGGGACTCCATCTATATAAGGAGCCCCTTAAAGAGTTATAATCCGTAACATTCTTAAATTAATGCGATAGAGAGATTTAATTGCAGGCGAGTAAAATGCATGCGCTGCCATCAATCAAGGTGATTGATTTCTTTTACAATTACGCTGCATTATTTAAAAATAATCCATAATAAAATAGTATATTGCATAGTATTTTTCGTCTGGATTCAAAATTCGAAGGAGGGTAGCGTACTTGATTAGAAGATTTTATTTAGTGAGGACTGATTTGGTGGTAACTTAAAGGGGGGGAATTAATATTCCCCTCAATTTTCCCCTTTCTAAAACCACTAGTCACGTTCTCAGCCCAGCCCCACAATTTCCTTAACTAAGCCTCTCGCATAACCCTATTTCTCTCCCTCCCAGCCATGCGACGGAACGAAACTGCGATATCTTTGTTCGTTCCTCCTCATCGACCTGCGCATCACCTCTAGCGTGGTTATCGTTCCAGTCTACCGTCACCAAAGGCGCTTCCGCCTTTTTTCAAGCCTCAACGATAGACGACGCTGAATCATGGTACTTTGTCGCTCATTTGAAGTCGCCAGATGTTTTCCTACCGCCAGTCCCAATCGTCGATTCCTCCATCGACAAGATCTGATGACAATCCCTTGGGCCGCAGTTTCTTCTCTCAGTCAAAGTCGACCCCTTGGAATTGGAAACCCCTATTTCTTCATCCGATCTCAGAATTTTCAACGTGTGCATAGGTGGAGGAAGGAGGAAGCATCCTCTAAACCCAAAGTTGAGGAGTTCAATTCCTAGACCTCTGCTTTTATCTCTTTTGACCTAAGAATTTCATTGTTATTTTACGTGTCTTTTGGCACTTGTAACTCAGTGTTAAAGCGGAAAGGGCTCGCTAAATTCTTCTGAATCAACCTCATCGCGAGATAATTGTTCTTTGTAAGGGTAAGTGTCAATCCTTTATGTATTTATGTGTGGAATTTCTCCTTGGGGTTTAGAGGATATTAATGGTCGTTCACCGCAACCTTAGGACTGATGTGGATGCGCTTGAGGAATTCAAGTTATAATTCAGAAAAATCATGCCCTCTCACCACGTCTACGAGGAACGCAACATCGATGTAAGAAATTTGACTCTTCTTGGCTAAACATATCACTGTTATAAAATTATTGCCGAGTTTACTCCAGAAAATCATTAAAAAAGAACTTGAATTTCTTTTACGTACATATCGGCAATAATATATATATATATATGATACAAATCAGATCACTTCACTTATAGATACGAATTAACGGACAATTAATTTAATATAAATTGTCTTTCAGAACAGAACATATAAAACAAAATACCCAAGGCACAATCTTGGTTAATAAAAAAATTTAATTACGGCTAGGCTAAGTGCAAAAGCACGAGACACATAATAAGCTTCAGATCAGTGACCTCATTCTCATCTGGCTAGCAGTCCACATGAGCCTCAGACGTGGGGTCGTCAGCTACAATTCCGGATTTGGAAATTTTCAGTTACGAGCTCGTGTTCCACTCAAGGAGCACTTCAGTTCAGAGCATATTCGATTGTCAGTTGGGCTCCATAATAAGAATAAGCTCAATAAATCATAAAACATGAAATTTGATTACTCAATCTTTAGAAAGAATTCAGGGTGTACCAAAAATCAGTACAGGCAAGAACTCAGATATTAAGACAGAACTTATATGCATAAATACAGGAAATAACCAGTCAGATTAATCAGAAACACTTATTAATAATCAAAAACTCATCTTTATTATATAAGCAAACCCATAAAATGGTTTGGTGTAGTATTTTAATACAATACTACCCAAGGTTTTGAAAACAAGAACATAGAAGCGGCAGAGGGAGAGGTTCAAGGTTTAACCGGTTCAACCGGGGTCGAACCGTTATATAAGAAAATTAATTTTATTATTAATTATATATATAATTATAATTATATATATAATTAGAAAATAAAAAATTAATATTATATTAAATGTATGCATGTTGATATTGAATCTACTCGTGATTCGTGAATTTGATATCTTTAATTTTATTATTAATCTTTATAATGTCGTATCTAAAAAAAATTGAAATTTCATTCGCTCTATATTTATCTTTGGAGAAGATATCTGCTCGAACAATATTTTTATGTAAGACCAATATTAATCATACCTCATGTAAATAATTTCTCATTTATTTTATTCTGCTTATAAAAATTAAATAAATAATAACATAAATTTTAGTTTGTACGCAAAAATTTAACACTACATAAAAATTTGCATGTAAATTATTAATTTATTATGATTATATTGTGATACAAATAGAGCCTAAATATTTCGTAAACTTTAATTTTTAATAGATAATTTAATAAGTTATTATAATAATATATCTAAGAAATATTTAATTTATATTTATATAATTATGTATATTAATTATATAATTCTTTTAATATATACATTAATATTTATATACATATAATTTAATACAGCTTAGAACAACAAAAACCAAATGGTCCAGTGGTCAACTCTTCCATTAGTGAGAAAAGGGCATGGGTTCGAATCCGCATGGTTTTGAATTTCTGTGATTTAAATTTTTGGGCTTCTTGGCCTGCCCGGTTACGCAAAACCGTGCCCGGTTCCCGGCCCGCCGGTCCGCCCGCCTGGTTCAGCGGTTCCCGGGCGGTCCGCGGCTGGAGCGGGTTTCTTACCTGGACCGGACCGGCTGTGTGTCCAGTCCGCGGTTCGACCAGTCCGACCAGCCGGTCCGGTCCGATTTTCAAAAGCTTGATACTACCCCTCATATAATCAACTCTCCTTCTCATTTTTTGTTTTTGGTCATTTCCTTTTATATATTGCATGATTTACATATATATTATATCTTATATTACATATTATATAATCATCTCTGCCAAAAGCATCTCTGCCGAAGTCATTTTCATCTCTACCGGTTCTCCTCTCCCGCTGCCAGCGCGTTACCTGCTCTCCCGCCGAAAGCTGGACATGTCAGCCTTGCTTTCTCCTCCCCCGCACGCTACCCTCACCTCCACCTCCCGCTATCGCATCTTCCCATGACTGCCACCCGCCGTAAATGCGTGTATAACCCTACATCCTCTACACAGAGCCCCGCCGCGACAGAGTTCCTCCTCCATCGACAGAGCTTCTCCTACTGCTCCCGGCAAGCTCCTGCTCCCGGCAAGTTCCTTTTCCTGTCTTCGGCCTCCCTTCGCCATGGCTTTCTCCTCACCTTTCTTCATGTTTAAGCTTTGTTCTAATTTAAGCTTTCTAGGCTTTGTAAGCTTTGTTCATGTTTACAGAGATCCTACTCCATCAATGGGCTTATCCTTCTTCCGGCAGGCAGGAGAGGAGAACCGCACAGTTGTTTTCTGTCTTGGGCCTCACTTCTCCACGGCAAAGGTATGACCTCGACACCTTCACATTCTCCATTCCCGCTTTGTTCAAGTGCTTTCTCCTCCCGCATAATCACTTTAAGCTTTCTTCTAATTTAAGCTTTAGAAGAGACAATCACCTTAAGATTTCATCTAATTTAAGCTTTGTTCATGTTTAAGCTTTGTAAGCTTTGTTCATGCCAATCTAACTGATTTTCTCATTTTTCTATAAACATAATCCCGCCAATGTTTCATTTCATTGTCCATTTTCTCTATGATTTCAAGAAAAATTACAAGGAGTGTCATTCATTTAAAATTTAAAGTTGCACAAAAAATTTAAATTACCCTCCAGATGTTTGACTGAATTCCTCCAAGAAATAGCTTAACAACAAGTTTTCAAGCTAACCGATCCCCATGAAGTTTGTACATTTTCAAAGGAGCCGAGGAGTTTAGGATTTATAAATTATTTTCAATTCTCAATTGATTGCCATAAAATCTTAGTTTATGAGCACAATTTTGCCATAAAATCTGCACCTGACTCTTTAAGACGATTTAGAATAGGCTAGAAAGTGGTTTGGCTAGCCAACCTCTTCATTTTTTGCACGTTTGGGAGATTCATTAGCTTGGTCATTTATTTCATGAACAAATGATGTCAAAAAGACGAGAAGTTTAAGTAAACTTATTACTGATTCAAAATTATTTTTCCTATTAATCAAAGCGTCGTTTACCTTATGTTCATTGTTTAATCCATGGACCATCTTCTCTTTTTTTTTTTGATGAGGAGAACAACTTTTCCATTAAATATGTATATTAATTGGATGGCATGCTCTATTCAATACTAACAATTTGCAGTGGATACTTTGTTGTTACTTTCTTAATCCTAATGTTGTATTTTCAGGATTTCTAACTGATTTTCCCACTGTAAGCTCTGTTCTCCATTCCAGTTTATTTTTTTTTAAGCTTTGTTCATGTTGATGTCAGAATCCCCTGCATTTTAAGTTCCTTGTTCTTAAAGTTGATTGCTCATACAACATGCTTTGTTCATGTCTGGGTTATTTTGCTCCCTTATACACCATCTTTGTTTATTAATTTTAAGTTCCCTGTTTTGGCCTTCGATTGACTCTTAAAGTTGATTCTTGATGTTGTCTGGGTTTAGGGTTCATACACCATGTTGTCTGGGTTATTTTGTCGACCAGGGCATTAAATAGAAAAGTTCTAGTGATCAATTATTTTGCCGACCAGGGCCTATATGCATATAAATTCATCTCAAAGTCACTTAAATTAAGTATCATGGTATGACTGAGTATCATGGTATGCCTGTATTGTTTATTGATTTGTCTGGGTTGGTATGATTCTGTAAGCAAACAACCAACATCAAGCTTTGTTAATAAACCAATATCAAGCAAAGGGAAGCCAAAATAGGGAATTTAAAATTAATAAACAAAGGTTGGTGTAACATTTTAATATAATACAACAAAGCCCCTTTATTGATTTTGATTGTTCATGTTTGTGTAAGCTTCGGTTGATTCTTAAAGTTGATTGCTTTGTTCATGTATGGGTTATTTTGCTCCCTTATACACCATACTTGATGTTGTCTGGGTTGATTGTTCATATGCTTGATGGTGTACTCCATTTTGAAATGTCGCACCCACGACGAATGTTCCCCGCACGGCGCACGGGGTACTTTTGGTTGGGATTTAGATTTCCATGACGAATATCGCCCCCACGGCGAATGTCGCCCTCACGACGAATGTCGCCCCCACGACGAATGTCGCCCCCACGACGAATGTCGCCCCCACGAGAAATGTCGCCCCCACGACGAATATCGCATCCACGACGAATGTCTCCCCCTCGAAAAATGTCACACTCACAACAAATGTCGCACCCACGACGAATGTTGCCCGCACGGGGTCCCCCGTGCACGACTGCTTGTATTTTTATATACAAGTAAATTATATATATTTAGTGTTACTGGGAGCAGTAGTCTTTTTTATTCACCAGTTGAGCTAACTCGTTTTCAAACATCTTATTTACAGGGGTTACCAGTGGGGAGCTACGCTTAGGACAGCGTCATGATTCTCACTTTAGGTTGTCTTTTTCTTCAGTTGTATTTCACTTTAGTAGTTGTACTTGTTCTTTGGATTTCATATACTGGAATTGTCCAATGTTTTCACTGTAATAGAAACTATGTAAGCTTTTGGTAATTCAGATTTTACTATTATTTCCCTTATTAGACTCCGTTTGGGGGGGCTTATTTTCACCGGTCGAGCGATTACGACCGCATGAACCGGGCCTTAATTGGCTCTGTGAATAAGTTTTGAGGTACCACTATTTACACATAACTGCATTTCTTACTTCCGTTGTAAGCTTTATTCTAGAACTTTTATTTTTGTTTGTTATGTACTAGTTTTAGTACCATTGCATAATTAACTTCTTATCGCGGGGCTCGGTTGGACTGATGATTTGTTGTTAAACTATAACGCGGTGTTACAGGATCTATCGTTAGAGTCTTAATGTTTGAGCTTTCTTGGAGAGTGGAGTATCAAGGAGGACCCAGCCTCCGGGTGCTTGGTGGGAGCTTGTCTCCGGATTATATCATTACTTTCATGCAATACAAGTCACGTTCTTGTTTTAGATCTTGATATGGCCCCCGCGTATCAATTGGTCTGACATGACACTCATTTAGGGTTTCTGACGAAACCCTAATTGGAACTTCCTTCCCTGCCGGTAGTTTTTTCCACACCCGCAAGTGTCGAACAGTGCCATCAGCTTCCAGCACGAGCCTTGCACGTCTTTGTCCCCACATGTGCCCGATCGACGGGAAGGATTGTATAAATCCCGTGCTCGATGGGTCCTGCGCAACTTATCTCGCCTGTCCCGGTTCGACCGCTCTGGCATCGGCGAGTCCGATTTGTTTTTTGCGACCGATCTGAGAAGCAGCAGCCCCATTCCAGTCAAGAATACATGTTGACACCCTAAGCAGCCTGACTGCCGCTTCTTCACTGATTACAGCGATCACATGCACTCACAACATCGACTCGACGACGGTTGCAGATAAACGATTTCAGCGGCGACTACTTCTTCGACTATTCCAACACCTTCTTAAGCTACCCCGACGCTTCCTCTGCCGCCAGCGCCCTTTCCAGCCCAACCCTTCACTCCAGCATAACCCTTCACTCCAGCATAATCATCGTCCCTGCATCGATTTCCTAGCGTCTTCGCCTGCCTTCGGTCGGTCTCCCGGTGTTTCTGTCGGCTTCCAGCGACCCTCCAGCTGTCTCACCCACATTTCGTAGGTCCTCCTGCAGTGTTGATTACCGAAAATTGAACAAGATGACAATAAGAAACAAAAAAAATTCTGCCTCGCATTGATGATTTATTTGATCAGCTAGTGGGTGCGCGAATATTCTTTAAAATCAATCTTAGATCGAGATACCATCAATTGCGAATCAAAGAAGAAGATATTTTAAAGACAGTATTTAGTACTAGGTCAGATCGAGATACCATCTTAGATCAGCTAGTGTTGTAATATCTTTTGGGCTAACAAATACTCTTGCAGTCTTTATGGACTCGATGAATCGAGTATTCAAAGCTTTCCTCGATCAATTTGTGATTGTATTTATTGATGATATTATGATCTATTCAAAATCGAAGGAAGATCATTCTCGATCTTGCGACTAGCCTTGCAAACATTAAGAGAACAACAATTGTATGCAAAGTTTTTGAAGTGCGACTTATGGTTGAAATAGGTGGCTTTTCTAGATCATCCTATCAATGAACAAGGCTTGCAGTAGATCCAGCAAAGGTTGAAGAAATTATGAAGTAGCCACAACTAAAGACGGTAACTGAAGTGCGAAGTTTTTGGGATAAGTTGTATATTACAGGAAGCTTGTGAAGAATTCTTCCAGGATAGGGCTACTATTGACAAAAACAGATCAGGAAGAACGTGTCATTCAAATGAAATGAAGGGTGTTAGCAAGCATTTGAGGAATTGAAGGAAAGATTGACAATTGCACTGGTATTGGTGATGCATGAAGGAATAAATGGATTTGAAATGTACAGTAATGTTTCCTACAAAGTGTTAGGGTGCATAATGATGCAACATGGGAAGGTAATTGCTTATGCACCAAGAGAGCTAGAAGATGTGGAAAAAACACTATCCAACGCATGATTTGAAATTAGCAGCAGTAGTGTTTGCATTGAAGAACTAGCAACACTGCTTGTATGGCGTGCTACGTGAGATATTTATTGATCATAAAAAATTTGAAGTATAATTTTGAGCAGAAGTAAATTCATTTGCGACAGAGAAGGTGGTTGGAAATTATTAAAGATTATGATCTGGAGATTCAATATTATCTTGGCAAAGCATATGTAGTAGTGAATGCTTGAAGCATGAAAAGTATAACTGCTTTGGTAGTGATGCCTCAATATGGCAAAAAGTTATTGTGAAAATTGCAAGAAATAAAAAATTTCTTTATCAGAACAAAGAAAGAAAAAACACAATTATTTCAAATGCAAATTCAATATTCAATTAAAGATAGAATTCAATGTCGCAAGCTCCCTTCCCGGTGGGTGTTGGAGAAAGTACAAAAAGGAAAAGCAAATACTTTTGTTGAGAAAGATGGATTACTTTTCTTGAATTGCGAAATTTATGTTCCAGAAGCAGATAATTTGAAAAAGGATATTGTATAAAGCGTACAACACACCTTATTCGGTTTATCCTGCTCGAACGAAGATGTATCATGATCTGAAGTATGATTTTTAGTGATCGGAAATGAAGAAGGATGCGATCAATTATATTGCTCGATGTCATATATGTCAAATAGTGAGGCCAAACACATAAAGTCAGGTGGATATCTCCAGTCACTCACTCACCCCCTATTCCAGAATGGAAGAGGGACGATGTAGCGATGGACTTTGCATTTGAGTTGCCTCGAAGTAAGCAAGGTAATGATGGTATCTGAGTTATTATAAACAGTTTGACCAAGATCACTCATTTTATTGCAATGAAGCAAAACGGACCTACTAAGAGATTAGTTGAGTTATATATCAATGTGATAGTTCAATTATATGGAATCCGGCACACAATAGTTTTAGATCAAGATGAGAGATTTACTGTTGATGCTTGGAGGTAGGTGGATAAGCAGTTGTGAACAAAGTTGTTGTACAATATGGCTTTCCATCCCCAGGCAGATGGTCAATCAGAACGTACCATACAAATGCTTGAAGATTTATTGCAGATAGTAGTTCTTGATTTAAAAGGTTTGTGGGAAAAATATTTGGCATTAGTAGAGTTTGCATACAATAACAATACCAATCAATGATTCTGATGGCTTCGTTTAAAGCAATTTATGGGCGTCGATGTGAAACTCCACTAAGTTGGGCAAAAGATGGGGAAAAGAAACTATTCAAGAAAAAAAGATGGATAAGTTAGAAGAGAAAGTACGAATTATCCACCAGAGAATGAAGATTGTTCAAGATCATCAACAAAAATATTATAATCTCAGACATCGTCAGGTAGAATTTAATGTCGGCGATCGGGTGTGGTGGAAGGGTGACCCTGCCAATGATGCTACTTGAGAAAGAGATGATGTAATGACGAATAATCAAGGATGGAATTTTTTATAAGGGAGAAATTGTAAACGTAATTACGATATTTTAATATAATAATAGAAATAATAAAATATTTCTCCAATGATGAAAAATAATGAGAACAGTGTCGATTCGACGTCGCACATTTAATTTTAAAGCTCGAGCTTTCAGATGTTTTGTGACGATCATTTCGATGTTTTGTTCGACGTAATTTGGAGTTAATCATTATGCAGTATGAATATGATGGTGGATTTGTTGATATATATTAGTAACCGAATCGTTATATATATGGGGCTATACTCGGGCCGGCTAAATGAAAAATTTACTAAAGCTTGATTATTGACTTGATTAAGGCAGGAATTAAGTGATTTGGTGGGTTGATCGTATTTTTGAGGCTTCGGGAGGTTTGTCTACCTTTCTACTGACCCGAGACATCATTCTCTTGATATTTTTCCTTCTCTCGCCGTCTGGAGCCTCTGGCGGGCTAATTAGAGCTAGAGCTTATGCCGATCTTTTTTCCTTTTGTAATGGAGACGCGGACCCGCGGCGGAGGGCGAGTTTTGGGCCCGCTCGAGAGGAAATTGGCCACCTACCATATATGGCATCTCCGGATCAACGATCGAACTCCACAAATGCATCAGACTCATCATTTGCCTACATTTTCATATACTATATTGTTGCAATTCAGTTTTATTTAGTGTAATCGGGCCCAAACCATCCCCGGTCAATTATAGTCATTGATGGCAGAGTGCCCTAATTATGTTTTATTATAAATAAGAGGCATGAGGGCTGTTTGGAGACTATCGCAGATTTTGGATAAATCATTCCCAAAAACCGGCGATCTCCTCACGGTGACGACTCCGTGAGACCCTAGGTGACAACTCCTAGGTGGGTTTCATTCTCCCCAAGAAATCAAATATCCCTACCCTTGATTTTTCCTCACCCAAAACCCTAGTCACCCTTTTCCCTCACTGTTTCCACACCCAGACAATTACAGATCCGACTTCTCCTTCCTGTTTGCTCACCCAGATAACAATCTGATCCCCTTCAACTCTCAAACTACCAAATCCTCCACCACAAAACCCATTCAACACCCCCCTCACTAAACCAAACCCTGTTGCCCCTCCAAAACCATCCAGTCCACTCAATGATCCCACCCAACTTCTCTCCAAAAAATGCCTCATTCCTCTACTCCAAATCCCACCTTGTTGCCCCTCCAAAACCACCCAAAACTGCCCCTGTTTAAACCGCCAAGACCCATACCGACAGCCACATATTCCTCGCTCCAGCCCACTGACAGATCCAGCACCAAAACTACAGATTTTGGGAGCCACATCGCCGTACCTCAATGGATCTACTCTCCTACAACAGCCCTTGTATTTTGTGAGTATTTATTTGTTGTATGGACATATGTTTTCAGCATTATTATATAACATTGACTTGTGTTTAATGAGATCTATAGCTTTGTAGTGTTTTGTTCTAGATTCACTTGTGACTGTAGAAAAGATTCATTTGCTATGCACTCTCGTTTTGGCCCTCCACGAGGAGGAAAATCAAGCCTTGTTTTGCTTAAAAAAATTCTTTTGCTTTTATCAAAATCATATGCGTGCGATTTAATTAATTATTATGCCTTGAATTCAACGTCGGATATTGCATTTCACATGTAGTCATTAAGGTGAGTAGAGTTATCTTCACACACGTCACATTAGGGTTGCATTCTAGTAGTCACACACCAAGCCTCTAACCCTTCAATAGACGGCGTTTAAGTTCATTGCATTTGTTACGTGTTCATTTGCAGTGCATGGAGGGTTAGGGAATTGATAATCCACCGTCTATAGATTCGTCCCGTGTCACCTTCTCTCTAGATTGTGCTTTGTCGTCGACTCTCTCCCGATGATAGAGGAACCCAAAACTTGTGGCTGATTAGTTGTTGGTGCGGGATTTTTGACGTCGTGATCCCTCTCTGCAGGAATTCCTCTTCTTTTCCTCAATTCTATTAAGTCTTTCTTCCTCCTTTTAATTCCTGGTTGATATTTTTAGGAGGAATTTCATTTAGTTAGTTGACTAAAACTAGGGGGGTTTGGTTTATTTTGTGGAGGAATATCAAAGCTGCTACTATATACCTTCTCCTTCCTTTTAGTCTAACTTTGTTGTTGTGGATTTTGTTTATCTGATGGTATTTTTAAAGGGTCAGTTATGGAATTGCTGGGGATTTTGTTGGTTGGTTAAGGAATTGCTAAGGATGATGGTTTTAATTTGGGGTTCCTTTGATTTCTGTGTATACAGTTGATTCAATAGTTAGGTATCATTTCCTTGGTTTCAGTTTGGAGGGTGCTAATTTCTATCACCCTTTAAGAATTATTTTGGGAATTAGTGGGTTAACTATATATATATATATAAATATATATATATATATATATATATATATATATATATATATATATATATATATATATATATATCTTTATACTATAAGCAAAGAGTAAATTTTCATGGTGTAACATTTGGTGGACTAAAATACCCTCTAAAATGGTGTAATATTTATTCCCTAAATACCCTCCACGGCTTAAACTTAGGGGCATTTTTGTAATAGGCAGGAAATAGTTGAGGGCCGGCTTACTGTTGCCCCTCTAAAAATCGCGATACCCACAATTTTTTCCTCACTTCTGCGCAGTGCATCGCGATTCTTCCTCCTCCGGTGATCATCGCACGCCTCCGCCAGGAAGATCATCTGCCCCGTGCTCCTCCCGATATCTAGAATGGCAGGCGCTAGGGCTTCTTCCCAGCGATTCTTTCACGCGAGTTCTTCCACGCACCTCCTCTCGCGCTTCTTCCACGATGCTAGGGCTTCGCACCTCCTCTCGCGCCTCTTCCACGATGCTTTGCACAACTATGTACAGGTCATTGCCGCAAATAGCATAGTACCGTCGTTTCGTCATGATCTCTGCCTACAACTAACGTCTTCTCCCACAAATAACTATTTATAGCCCATCGTGAGGTGCTGAAGGTGAGAGGAAGGGTTTCCAGCAAGGTACTGAGATCGATGCGGGGAGAAATAGTTATTTCTGAGATTGCCCTTTCCCGCATATCCCGGCGACTCGATCTCCGCCTACAACTAACGCCTTCTCCTTCTGCACTGCTTCGCACCTTCTGCACTGCTTTTGCGCTGCACCTGCAATGAAAACAAGGAGTAAATCTGTTCAGCATTTCTGCTTTTAGTTTACTGTGAGCTCATTTGGGAATTTTAACACCTATTTTCATTTCTGTTCAGCACCTTCATATTTTTTAACATTTTTTTGAGCTTTAAAATGCTATCATGAGTTAACCAATATTAGTATCTCTAATCTGTTTATCTTTGATGGTGCCATTATTCTGCTACATGGATAGCCAAATTGAGGGCTTTCTAATTCTTTGTGGAATTGAGGGTTAGGAATTTTTTATTCTTTTTCTCTATTCATTAGGTAATTAATTTACATTGTTTAATTTGAAGTTGTTTTAGCCAAAATGAATAGAGAAAAAGAATAAAAAATTCCTAACCCTCAATTCCACAAAGAATTAGAAAGCCCTCAATTTGGCTATCCATGTAGCAGAATAATGGCACCATCAAAGATAAACAGATTAGAGATACTAATATTGGTTAACTCATGATAGCATTTTAAAGCTCAAAAAAATGTTAAAAAATATGAAGGTGCTGAACAGAAATGAAAATAGGTGTTAAAATTCCCAAATGAGCTCACAGTAAACTAAAAGCAGAAATGCTGAACAGATTTACTCCTTGTTTTCATTGCAGGTGCAGCGCAAAAGCAGTGCAGAAGGTGCGAAGCAGTGCAGAAGGAGAAGGCGTTAGTTGTAGGCGGAGATCGAGTCGCCGGGATATGGAAATAACTATTTCTCCCCGCATCGATCTCAGTACCTTGCTGGAAACCCTTCCTCTCACCTTCAGCACCTCACGATGGGCTATAAATAGTTATTTGTGGGAGAAGACGTTAGTTGTAGGCAGAGATCATGACGAAACGACGGTACTATGCTATTTGCGGCAATGACCTGTACATAGTTGTGCAAAGCATCGTGGAAGAGGCGCGAGAGGAGGTGCGAAGCCCTAGCATCGTGGAAGAAGCGCGAGAGGAGGTGCGTGGAAGAACTCGCGTGAAAGAATCGCTGGGAAGAAGCCCTAGCGCCTGCCATTCTAGATATCGGGAGGAGCACGGGGCAGATGATCTTCCTGGCGGAGGCGTGCGATGATCACCGGAGGAGGAAGAATCGCGATGCACTGCGCAGAAGTGAGGAAAAAATTGTGGGTATCGCGATTTTTAGAGGGGCAACAGTAAGCCGGCCCTCAACTATTTCCTGCCTATTACAGAAATGCCCCTAAGTTTAAGCCGTGGAGGGTATTTAGGGAATAAATATTACACCATTTTAGAGGGTATTTTAGTCCACCAAATGTTACACCATGAAAATTTACTCTTTGCTTATAGTATAAAGATATATATATATATATATATATATATACACACACACTATATAAAGAAATCTCCTTATGGTGTAACCCATACGACGAAACTATCCAAACCGTCCGATCTGATTAGATCATAACATCTCAGTTGTCCAATCTTCCAATCAATCAGGACCATCCGTCTAGATCATAGGGCTCCTAACCTATAGTAGTAGGATGTCCTAAACCTATAAATTCACTAAGACACCTACCCTGCAATGTGAAGTTACCATTTTATTCCAACTTTGAAAAGAATTTCATAAACTCCCTTGTCGATCATTCACAGCCGCCTATTATATATTAAAGATCAACATATCCAAGTGTACAAACAGCCACCTATTATATTTTAGACTTAAACAAATCTAGGAATACAAAATAATGTATACTTGAAATTTCCTTTACTACCCACGTTGTGGGACTATTCTGAGAAAAAAAAATGATGTCAACGCTTATTTTTTTAATATATTTGAAACCCATTAATCCCCTATATGCTATATACTTGAATTTCCGCTACTTCATTTTTTACATTTTTTTAGCGTTAAAACTTAAAGGTATGTACCCGTTGCTTCATTTCTTTTATTTTTTTTAGCGTTGAGAGTATGTAAAAATAATAAAACAAATAGCATTTAATCAAAAAATATAATAATTTAAGAACATAAAAGAAACACAATTAAACAAAAAATTAAATAATTAAAACAATCCCGTCGGGGGCGGGGCAAAGCCCACCGCGGGCGGGCCAGGTACTATTGGGTGGGGCACGGGTGGGCCCCAGTGCACTGTCACTCACATATATATATATAGAGAGAGAGAGAGTAATTTTAGGGGGAGAACTGAGAAAACCAAGATCTTGGTCGTTCAATCTCATCTGACGGCCAGGATCATCATTATTTATAATATTGGCTCCCCACAAATCTATCTCCTCCTACTGATTCATCCCAGATCCCGCCCCGATCCCGCCGGATCTCACCCGCTACTCCACCGCACTAGCTGTCGTACCCTCCAGATCTCTCCCGCTCCTCCGCTGCCGAAGTCGACGACCCCTCCAGATCTCTCATGCTCCTCCTCCGCCGACACTTACGACCCCTCCAGATCTCTCCCGCTCCTCCGCCGCTGAAGCCGACGACCCCTCCAAATCTCCGGAGAAGGTGATTTGCTTTTCCCTCTCCCCTCTTCTTCTCTTTCACCAAGAAAGAATGCATGGGCAAATTGTTGACCAAAATAAAATTGAACATACTTTCCGAATTCTGACATCAACTAGAATGTTAAATCTTTCTTTATCATTAGCAATTTAGCATAACGGATAAGTATGCATGCGTTGTGTCTCCTATTCTTATTAGCGGGCTCGTGTTGCGTGCTGGATGATTGGAGCCTTACACAACGATATTGCAGCCTTATACAACAATATTGCATCCTTACACAACGATACTGCATCCTTACACAGCGACACTGCATCAGCTCGGTAGCTTTTAGGCAAACTTGTAAGAGACAATGAGTACTAACATGGTAAAGAATGAGAACTAATTTCCCACAAAACATGGTTGAGAAAAAAGACAAATCTCACATTCATACCATGCAATTTTCTAAGGGGTTAGTGAGGCAGCTAACTCCAGGGATACCTTCACTGGTTCCTGTGCCTAAAAAAAGAATTTCAGATTGCTTTGCTAGGTTTTTTATCTCAACGTCTCTATTTGTAGATCTACTGTCTTTTGATTCTATTTAACTGGGAAATTGTCCACACTCAGCAGCACCACATGTTTTATTTTTACTTTAATTTATCTTGTGTGTGTGCACGTAATTGACATGTTTTACTATATGTTGTGTTCCTCAACAGGATCTTCAGAAAGTGCTAATATGTTGTGTTGCTCAATAGCTGCTAATATTGAGTTGTCTGGCCTTCAACCTTATTCAGAAAGTTCTGCTACCTTTATTGGTGATAGCAGCCAAAGTGCTGAGAAAGACCATGCATGCCAAAGTCCTGATACTATTTATAAGGGCCTGCCAAAGGTTGATTCAAAATTAATACTCATCATTGGTATGACCTTTAAGTCATTGATGAGTGTGAAAGCTTTTATGGAAAACTGGCATGTGCTGCTGGGTTTGATTTTGCTAGAAAAGACGAAAAAAATTCAAAATGTGAAGTCCACTAATGAAAGTGTGGTGTGACCCAAAGGATCTTGGTTTGCCACAAGTACGGCAAGTGGAAAGATAGATCAAGAATTAGAAATTGTGGCACGGCGAAGACTAATTGTAAGGCTATGGTGCGATTTAAGTTGGATATGGCTACAAGACAATATATTGTGGGAATGTGGAAGAAATAATCATGAGTTATGCACCCCAAGCAGGAAACATTTTCTTAGAAATCACCAAAAAATATGTAAAGTCGGGCAAAGTCTCTTTAAAGATCACCAGTCAGTGAACATTCGTATTTCACAAACAATGGGAATCCTGCGAAATGAGAGTGGGGGACATAATAATATTGGTTTCATAAAGAGAGATGCTTGGAATTTAAAGAGTAAAATGAGGGAGAGGTTAGAGGGCGCGATGTAGAGTTGTTGTTAGAAATTTTCAAAAGAAATCAAAAGAAGAGTCCAGGGTTTTTTTAAAGGATTTTATGTGATACAGATGGCAAGTTGACACGTTGTTTTTGGATGGATGTGCAGTCCAAATTATAATGCAAAAAACATTGGGGATGTGTTAGCATTTGATACAACTTATAACACTAACAAGTATTCTATGGTTTTTGCACCATTTTCTAGAATAGACAACACTTCAACAAAGTGATTCTCGGAGGTGGTTTTATAAATGATGAAACTATCGACTCTTTTATATGGTTGTTTGAGACTTGAGTCGAAGGGAGTGGTAGAGCTCCCAATACAATTATAACAAATCAAGATCCTGCAATGAGAGATGCTATCAAACAGGTTTAATCCCTCTCTCTCTTTCTTCGTAAGTTTCAATTTTCATGTTCCTCTATGCTCTAATCCATCTATCTTTCTTCATACATGTTTTGACTTTTGCTCGTCATAGGTTTTGTATTTAGCACATAATCAAAAAGTTGACTGAGAAGTTGGGAGGAATAGAAAATAAAATTGAAGTCATCGAGAAAATAACAAGTTGCATTTGGAATACAGAGACTGATATGGAGTTTTGCGCAATTTGGGCAAGTATTATAACAAAATATCACCTCAAGAACAATGATTGGTTGGGCAACATGTATGAAATGAGACATCATTGGATCCCTCTTTATTTGAAGACTTGTTTCGTTGCAGGGATGCATAGTAGCCAAAGGAGTTAAAGGTTGAACAGTTTTTTAAAAAAATACTCCATTGAAAAAATACTTTGATGGACTTTTATGCAAGGTTCACTAATAGACTTGAAGAACAGCGACAGGATGCATTGGAGGATGAGCATCAGACCATTAATAATCACCCGAAGCTGAAAACTGCATGGTCCTTGGAAAAACAACTGTCTCAAATTTATACCAAAAAACTATTTTATAAGTTTCAAGAAGAAGTTGTATCAAGTTTGATGCATAAAGTCTTTGTCGGTGGTGAAGACGAGGATGGGAAGGTATATCTCATCCAAGAATTAGGAAAAGAAAGCAAAAAAATTGTCATTTGCAAGGTAACAAATATGGTGAAGTGTCAATGTAGGCTTTTGGAGTTCCTTGGCATCCATGCAGGCATATGATAGTTATGCTAAAGTGTCTCAATCATACGATGCTACCAGCGGAGTATATTTTGCACCGTTGGACAAGGAGTGCCACAATCAGGATGAAAAATGTAGAAGATGGTTGTGTTGGAAGGACAAAAAGGTCTGAGTTCATTTATGTAGCCAACCAATTTATTGATGAAGCACTTGGTGGAAATGACACATTCTCATTCGCCATGATCACTTTACGTGATGCTTTGGAGAAAATGCAAAAAATGAAAGCAATAAAAGGACAGGATGAAGTTGTGGATGAAGAAACGGCTATAGAGAATGATGGAATTTCACAACTTTCCTCAAATGTGGGAAAATGGGTGGCTTCTACTGAGTAGTGTATCAAAGAACCTGATGTAGCAAGGCCCAAGGGGAGTGGGAAGCGTTTGAAATCAACGTTGGAGTAGCAAGTCGAAAGCTATGCTTTGTAATTCATGAAAGCAGCGTGGAGTCAACCACGATAAAAGAAACTGTCGTCTACTATTGTCGTCGGAGTGAACAATTTCAGTTTCAGGCTTTTATTATCCGTTTCAGGCTTTTGTTATCAGTTTCATGCTTTTGTTATTGGAAATGTAACCTCTTTGTCCATTAGTTTTGAACAATTATCAGTCTTTAATAAACAGCAACCTTTTGGGTAATGTGTGTTTCTATATGAACCATCTTAAGGCAAGGTAGTAATTGTGTCCATGT
Source organism: Platanthera zijinensis (assembly GCA_039513925.1). Classification (NCBI taxonomy): domain Eukaryota; kingdom Viridiplantae; phylum Streptophyta; class Magnoliopsida; order Asparagales; family Orchidaceae; genus Platanthera; species Platanthera zijinensis. The sequence goes on along the minus strand of CM077097.1, from coordinate 110,286,098 downwards.
GAAACTGTTGAAGTAAAACAAAGGGAAAGAAACACGAATAGCTAAACCTAAAGAAGGATTCACTTAAGACTCAAGATTCTGTAATGAGTTCAAGGCATATTCATAGCATTTTAGGAATTGTGTCTTATTTGTACGGTGGGGTCGTCGGCGTCGGCGGCGGAGGAGTGGGAGAGACCTGAAGGGGTCATCGGCTTCGACGGCGGAGGAGCGAGAGAGATTTGGAGGGGTGGCAGCCAGGGCGGCTGATGCAACCTGCGTCGTCTCGTTTTTATTATTTTTTATCACACATGTCTTTTATTATTGTAGCACACGTTTTCGCGCATTTTTTGGATTATTGTGTAGCGTAGAGTTGTATCGCGCACGTTATTTGCGCTTTTGTTGTAATTTTGTATCGCGCACGCTTTCGCGCAAATTTTTGTTGACTCGTTGGTGTGACCGGCCAACGAGACCCTAAATGCATAGGTCCGGTAATTTAGTGGATAGGTTAATTAGGGAAAGCTTAATTAATTAACTAGTTCAATTTATAATTAGCAATGTAGTTTAAAGTTAAGCCCAAAGTTGAAGTGTTCAACTAGCCCTCTAAAGCCAACCTCCAAAGCCCACCACCAAAGCCCATCTTGAAACCCTAATCCCCCCCTTATAAAATCAGCCTTCCCCCTTCCTGTTGAGCCGGCTGGGAATTAAATTGATCAAAACCCTTTGTGGCTATCGGTCGGTTTTCCCCAGCACCGCACTTCGCCTTCCCCGACGACATCGCCTGCAGCGGCTCTATCTGGTGTTGTCTTCCTCGCCGCTACTTACATGCCTCCACCAACTCCAGTTGAGCAAACCCCGAGACCACCGCCTCCTTACCGTGCTTCTTCTCCCTGGCTGAAGCCCCTACATCATCGCCGCTCCTTCCAATCCTCTTCTTCACAGTCGGAATCCACCAGGGAAGCCCTTCCGACCACCTAAACTGATGTCTGAAGCCTCTCCAGCCGCCGTCGAGCCCGCCTGAGCCTTCCTAGGGCATCGACGTCCCCTCCGGCTTCGTCCTCCACCAGGTCCTGCCCCCACCACTATCCAGCATCGCTCCCGGCCAGCCTCCTCCTTGTTTCCAGTCAGCAGCGGCGCCTCCCCTACTCCAGCTATTTCCTCCAGCAACCCAGCAAGCTTCCAGCCACCCTCCCTCGCTCAAGCCACCGTTCAGTTCTCTGATTACCACAGCTCCGGCCACTGCCTCTCCGCCTAGGGTAGACCTCTCTTCTCCTAGCTCAATCCTTCAGTTACATTTTATGCCTAGAAGTTTAAATGAATAGTTATTAGTATGAGCTAGCCCTAATGAATTCCATTTCCTGATTACCGTTATTTACACGTGCATGCCACCAATTATTTTTGTGTCTGTGGAATGTAGTTTCATGACGTTGTATGTTCGTGCGATAGTGTTTACGTTCGTGTGCGATAACTAGGTCGTTTAGTTCGTTAAAATAGCCCGTGAAAGTCTCTCGTGCCACAATTATTTTAAATAGGTCGCAATTATTATTTTCAAAACTACAGCCCTAGGTTTAGGATCACATCAGTTTGGCGTGGCTGCTAGGATATCTCACTCCTATCGTGGGATAGCCGAGCGCCGGTCATTTCGAAATCTTAAGTTTAGTTTTTTTGTTTAAAAAATGATGAGTGATTAGATGCGCACATTAAAGCTTTGATGAGAGATGTTGAGTGCGTCACTGCTGACGCCCGACAGAATCTGCCTGGGTTGTGCACCTCTGTTCACAACCTGGAGGTGACAACCCGCACATATTATGTTGCTCCTGCATACCCTCCCACTTCATATCACGTAGTGGAACCAGAGGTTAGGTGTTTCGTTACTCCACATCTCCTCGGTTTCACGACGAGCATTTTAGCTCCACCCACCCCCACTGTGACGCTCACTTCAGTCGAGGAGGTTCTTCCGGAGTCCCTGCTCCAGGAAGAAAAATTTCCTCCTATCTTTATCACCCCGACTGATGTCGCGACTCCACGTGTCTCCACTACAGCTCTCCCTTCAGTCGAGGATGTTCTTCCTGAGCCCATGCTCCAGGAAGAAGAGTTTCTTCCTATTTTTACCACCCTGACTGAAGTGGAGTCTCCACCTGTCTCCGCTTCAGCACCCCCTTCGATCGAGGAGGTTCTTCTCGAGCCCCTACTCCATGAAGATGTGTTCTTTCCCTCTCATTTCTTCCTCCCGATTGACATGGTGTGCCCACTTTTCCCCACTGACTCACATCCTTCAGTCGCCGAGTTATTCCCTGAGGCCCCACTCCAGGGAGGACTTACTCGTGATGTGTCACTCACCTCGGATGACACTTCATCGCTTTCTCTTCTCCCAGAGGAGTTGGTTAGTGATGAGAACCTTATCTTGGGTGACACAGACTCGTGCGTCTTGTGTCCTGACTTTCTTAGCCCACTACCGCCACAAACCCTTGAGTCCACAGACATTGTGTTCGGTGGTCCCTCACCTGAGGCCCCCGAGGCACCACCTTTCATCGACTTCGTATTCGACGAGCACGCCTTTAGTCCACATCACTTCTCTTTAGTTGTAGGCGAGCATGTTATACCACCACCTCACTATCGTTCGAGGTCTGAAACTTCTAGGTATACTCGTATTGAGGGAGCACAGACGATACTTAGATATTTTACTCCTCATCGGGATACCCGCTTCAAAGGATTTTTATGGAAAGTTTTACACGCCAAATTTGGGATCTGTTTAAAATTTTGTGACTCGAGTGGAACGTTGGCGGGTGAAATTAGGACGATATTCGATCCGGGTCTAGCAGACGTTTGTAGGATTCTATCGGACGAGAGTATGTTGCGTCATGAGTTACTGATTCCACTGGCTGATTCCACTGGCTGATTCCACTTGCTTCATGTTCCTCCTACTGTCGCATGTTTTCCCCACACACCTCCCCTGTCATCCTCTGAAAGCTATAATAATTACTATTTATTTAAATATTTGGCATGAAATTTTGACTACTGGATTGCAAGCTTTGGGGATGAGAAGTTACTTGCAGGTTTTGGGTCGCAGCCACGGCATCAGCAAGACAGCATGCAGCATCTCTTTGATCGACACTTGGACTTTCTACTTGCAGGTTACATCGAGTCTCGTCGGGATCGAGCTCTTTCAACCCCGGGAGAATTGATGCAACCTGCGTCGCCTCGTTTTTATTATTTTTTATCGCACATGTCTTTTATTATTGTAGCACACGTTTTCGCGTATTTTTTGGATATTGTGTAGTGTAGAGTTGTATCGCGCACGTTATTTGCGCTTTTGTTATAATTTTGTATTGCGCACGCTTTCGCGCAAATTTTTGTTGGCTCATTGGTGCGACCGGCCAACGAGACCCTAAATGCATAGGTCCGGTAATTTAGTGGATAGGTTAATTAGGGAAAGCTTAATTAATTAACTATTTCAATTTATAATTAGCAATTTCTTTTCAAGTTAAGCCCAAAGTTGAAGTGTTCTTCTAGCCCTCTAAAGCACACCTCCAAAGCCAACCACCAAAGCCCATCTTGAAACTCTAATACCCCCTTATAAAATCAGCCTTCCCCCTTCATGTTGAGCCGGCTGGGAATTAAATTGATTGAAACCCTTTGTGCCTATCGGTCGGTTTTCCCCAGCACCGCACTTCGCCTTCCCCGACGACATCGCCTGCAGCGGCTTTATCCGGTGTTGTCTTCCTCGCCGCTACTTACACGCCTCCACCAACTCCAGTTGAGCAAACCCCGAGACCACCGTCTTCTTCTCGTGCTTCTTCTCCCTGGCGGAAGCCCCAACATCCTCACCGCTCCTTCCAATCCTCTTCTTCACCGTCGGAATCCACCAGGGAAGCCTTTCCCGCCACCTAAACTGCTGCCTAAAGCCTCTCCAGCCGCCGTCGAGCCCGCCTGAGCCTTCCTAGGGCACTGACGTCCCCTCCGGCTTCGTCCTCCACCAGGTCCTTCCCCCACCACTGTCCAACATCGCTCCCGGCCAGCCTCCTCCCTGTTTCCAGTCAGCAGCGGCGCCTCCCCTACTCCAGCTATTTCCTCCAGCAACCCAGTAAGCTTCCAGCCACCCTCCCTCACTCAAGCCACCCTTCAGTTCTCTGATTACCACAGCTCCGGCCACTGCCTCTCCGCCTAGGGTAGACCTCTCTTCTCCTAGCTCAATCCTTCAGTTATATTTTATGCCTAGAAGTTTAAATGAATAGTTATTATTATGAGCTGGCCCTAATGAATTCCATTTTCTGATTACCGTTATTTTTTTTGTTACACGTGCATGCCACCAATTATTTCTGTGTCTGTGGAATGTAGTTTCATGACATTGTATGTTCGTGCGATAGTGTTTACGTTCTTGTGCGACAACTAGGTCGTTTAGTTCGTTAAAATAGCCCGCGAAAGTCTCTCGCGCCACAATTATTTTAACTAGGACGCAATTATTATTTTCAAAACTATAGCTCTAGGTGTTGAAACCGAAATATCGGCCTCTGTGGAGTTCGGGGTCCAAAAAAAGGGGCGACCTCACACTTACTGCACTCAGAAGAATGTCACGGACCAAAGGCTCAGGAAACTAGGAACAGACCCTCGGCTCTAGCGTGGAGGTCCCACCACACACCCGGAAGATCACGAGAGCACTTCCCCTCCCTCACCAATGGCTGAGCTGGGTACCTTGGAGAGCTCTCAAACTCAACCAAGAAGAAGCCTAAGGAGGAGGAAGCAAAAATCGTCCTCTCCAAAGATACTTAATGGGGTCTATTTATAGTTTTTCCAAACCTAGGGACAAAAAGATCAGAAATACCCCTAAGACAAATAGGTCCTTGGCCAATAGAAAACATCCACACCGGGGGGGTAAAGAGGTAATTCCACCCCCGGGGGAACAACGATAAAGGCATGGCCAAAAGAGGTCCAGGGGTGAACGGAGGCTAAACCATGCCCCTCACCTTCCCTGGACACCTGAGGCGAGTGGGGGTTAAACCACTCCACTCTTCACCTTGGGACCGGGCAAGCGGGCGAGCCCCAAAGAAGAACCCCTGGGAGCTGTCTTGCCGAGATCCTGGGAGCTGTCTCGCCGAGATCCTGGGAGCTGCCTCGCCGAGATCCTGGGAGCTGCCTCGCCGAGACCCTGGGAGCTGCCTCGCCGAGACCCTGGGAGCTATCTCGCCGAGATCCTAGGAGCTGCTCGTCGAGATCCTGGGAGCTGCCTTGCCGAGACCCTGGGAGCTGCCTCGCCGAGACCCTGGGAGCTGCCTCGCCGAGACCCTGGGAGCTGCCTCGCCGAGATCCTGGGAGCTGCCTCGCCGAGATCCTGGGAGCTGTCTCGTCGAGATCCTGGGAGCTGTCTTGCCGAGATCCTGGGAGCTGTCTCGCCGAGATCCTGGGAGCTGTCTCGCCGAGACCCTGGGAGCTGTCTCGCCGAGATCCTGGGAGCTGTCTCGCCGAGATCCTGGGAGCTGCCTCGCCGAGATCCTGGGAGCTGCCTCGCCGAGACCCTGGGAGCTGTCTCGACGAGATTCTGGGAGCTGTCTCGCCGAGATCCTGGGAGTTGTCTCGCCGAGATCCTGGGAGCTGCCTCGCCGAGATCCTGGGAGCCGCCTTGCCGAGATCCTGGGAGCGGCCTCGCCGAGACCCTGGGAGTTGTCTCGCCGAGACCCCTGGGAACTAGGTCGGGCGAGACCTTCAAGGGGCCGGGCACTAGTAAGCTAGGCAAAAAAATTTTATCCCCCTACTAGAATATCATGCAGGTCAACAATAAATTGGCCCCCAGGAGTGCAAAACCCTCTAAAAGCTTAAAAATGTGTAGCAAGTCTTACGCCTTGCTTGGGGGCCCCATTCCGCGAATACGGGGTCGTACACTAGGTTTAGGATCACATCAGCGGCGGAAGAGCGGGAGAGTCGGGGTGGGATTGGGGCGAGATGGGGGCGGAATCGAGAGGAATCGGGGGTCGGGGAGGGATCGGGGATGGTTGAGCTGCAAGCCAAATTTTTAATAATGAAGATCCTGGCCGTCGGATGAGATCGGACGGCCAGGATCCTGGTTTTCTCCCCCTTACTCCCTAAGGGGGAGAAAACCAGTTTGCGTCCGTTACTTTAGGATTTCCGGTTCTACCGCTCGGCCTGTTTCGTTCTGTTCTATAAAAAAAAAGGCAGCCGCCGGAGGAGCGGGGGGGAGAGAATCAAGGCAGGGAATGGCGGAAGAGAGAAGCAGGGGGAGAGAGAGAGAGAAGCGGAGCCTAAGAAGCGGCTCCAGAGAATGGGAGAAGGTCGTCAGAGTGAGCTCGCCGTGAGCTGAAAGAGGAGAGGAAGAGCTATCACCAAAAGGGTCATGAGCTCGAGTGGAAGTGGCGTTCGGGGATCTGAGAGGTGGGAGGAGCTTGATTTCGGCCTTGGTTTGCTGTGGGAGTCACCGTAGAGGGGAGAGCTGCACGAAGGAGGCGATCTTTAGGTGGACGGCCATGGCTGATTGGAGGAGGGAGGAGCTCGAAAGCTTGGAGGGTTTCGGTCATGGTTGTTAGAGAGAGAGAAAGGGAGGGAGGGAGGGAGGAGGCTTGACGGCGGCAATCTGCCACGACGATGGCGAGGAGATGAACAGTTAACTCAAAATATTATATAAATAAAAATCAATATTAATGTCAATCAAAATTAATATCAACTATTAATCAAAATTATATATATAATATACATTATTTATTATTATTATCATCTGTCACTCGCAGTCTGACCTTTTTAATTTAGATGCAGTTTTTTGTCTGGGAAATTTTTTGAATTCCTATTATCTGCAATCCTTTGATTTCTTATTACACTTGCAAGTTGATTCTTCATGAATTTGAAAGGGCTGAATCACACTATTGGTTCGATGTAGATATCCAAATTATTTGCTAAATTTTATATGTTTGTTTGGAGATTATATTTAAAAACATCCAGATAATTCAAGTTATGATTTTATAAGATTTCAATGGTTTTTCATCTACATAACTTTAAGTTATGATTCTATAGAATTTCAATGTGTTTTTCCAGATGTCTCTCTGTTTTAAGACATAAATGTCATGTATACTTTTTGTGCAATCCCGCATTTGTTGAGCGGGCTCAGCCAGCAGGGGGCGAGTAGCAGGTGCCTAACTTCACGAGGCACCCGCTACCCAGGAGAATAGTGAGAGGCAAGTGGAGTCGGCTAGATCGCACTCGCCCTTCGGTTAAGAGGTGAGTGGCGAGTGTCATCTTCGCCAGGCACTCGCCACCCGGGCGAGTGGGTCACAGCCCGCCCGGCTCGCCTACCAAGGGGAGTGTTCCCCGTTCTTGCAACTTCCCACTTTTGTCCCGCCATTAGCCGTTTCAAACAACGGAGTTTCATTGTTAGCAGACCAATTTGGGATGCATCTAGTAGAACTAAAAACGGGATTTCACTATCTGCAGACCATTCACAGAAAACTATAAATAGACCCCCAAAGGTACCTTTGGAGGGGGGCATCTTCTTGGATTCTCTCTCCTTTGGTTAGCATTGGAAGGCAAGAGTTTCAGCTCACTATTCACCGTGGTTTCGGAGTGGGTAGTCAAGAGCGCTCCAAACCCTCCGAAGGTGCCCGATCCAGCATTGGATTGGGTGGGGAAGAGACCTAAGATTTTCCGGGTGTTGGCGGGACCTCGTTGTGGCTCGGGGGTCTGTTTGAGGTTCCGGTGAGAAGGTCTCCGAACTCTAAATCCTCAACTCAGTGCGCTTGTTCGTGAGAAGTAAAGACAAGCTATAGCTCCGGTCCGAACTCCTCGTTGAACCGTGGTTTCCGAGATCAACACTTTTAATTTATATTAGTAAGAATATTAAAACATTTAAGATGCTAGAGGCAAGTAAATAATAGGAAAATTATGAATAATAGAACTATAGAAGTGTGGTGAATATTTGATCATTATTAGCTTCAGAAATCTACACCAAGGATTCAGCGGCTCGGGCACCCAATCTTTCAACAACATTTTTGAAGCTCTTAGGAGGCCTTAAACCGCATCACTGCAAGCTTTCTAGATGCACAACACTGCCTTTATGCGAGCAAAACTTGCATGAATGTGGCTAAAGACCACCCAAAAGCATCAAAACTTGAGGAGCATAAAATTTGGAAAATCTGATTTTAATTTAAAATTATGGGATGAGCATCTTCCTAGAATACGAGCATCTTCGCACAGGCTACACCCGTAGCCCGTGCTCGATGCTCTCAAGCGGCCTTCGGCCGCATCCACACGGGCTTCGTCCATGCTTGATGCTTCGGGCCGCCTTCGTCTACATAGAAGCGGGTTTCGCCCGCTTACACGCAATCCACCAGCTCAGCGCCGCACCCGCCACTTGCGGCCCCCATAGCACTATGGTTGTTGTTAGATTTTGTATATATATATATAGGAATAACTACCAAAACTTCCCCTGGAAGATAGCATAATTACAACTTGCACCCCTCTTATTATGGAAATTACAAAAATCTCCCCTCAATGTTACAAAACATAACATTTACCTCCTCTGAAGTTTACATTTCATAACATCCGTGCACAAAATAACCCCCTTGGAAATGTACTCCGAGAGGGGTATTTTTGTGCATGGATGTTATGAAATGTGTATTTCAGGGGAGGTAAATGTTATGTTTTGTAACATTGAGGGGAGGTTTTTGTAATTTCCATAATAAGAGGGGTGCAGTCTATAATTTTTCAAAATTAGAGGGCAGGTCCCGGAAAATGGCCCTATATATATATATATATATATATATATATATATATATATATATATATATATATATGTATATATATATATATATATATATCAATTCCTTAGTTTCAGTTTATAGATGATAAAAACTTATCTAAAAGCTTTTCCTACCATAGAGAATTTTTGATAAGTTGTAGTTGTCTTAGGAGTCAAATCGTAACTACTTAACGATGCAATCCTACGTAGATGATTTCATTGATACTGCAGAGGATGGCGTCCGGTGATATACGCAATAAGAATCCTAGAAACTACAAAGTGAAAGGAAAAGCAGTGATAGCCTTTATTTCTTTGATTACGCATATTTGAATTATTTTGAATTATTTATATGTGAAATTACCTTACACTAAGTCTACTTTTCTGCATGCGCACTGCATATTGATCAAATTGAAGGAATTCGAACTTTTGAAATCACAGATATTTATGAATTCACTAAAATTGCTAAACAAGGAATAGCAAAGAGAATAAGAACCTGGGGAAAATTCTATAAATATCAACTATTTTCCATCTTATTGGAAATCGGAAATGAATAAAAACTGAATATAAGAAGAATAAGAAATAGAATGTTCGACGATGCATAGAATTGTTAAGGGTTAACCTCGTAGGAGAGGCGAAACTCAAACATAATTTTGATGTGTCCAATGAGGGACGTGTGTTTGATCACCCTAAATTGGAATCGATTGAGTTGTATAATCTAGAGGCAAGAGAGAATGTTGCGTGTTTGATCGTCCTCGATTGGGCATTGTCTTGACGGGTCTAGATGACAGACAGATTTGACAATTATCCTTAGCATTTCAGAAGAACAAGATAAGATAAAAAAACACTAAACTAAACATAGATAAGAAGAAGAATAAAAGATAATACTGAACTTGATACTTGTGAATCACTTTACCTACCTTAATACCTGTATTTTTTCCTGTTTATCTTACTGCTTATTCTATCTACTGCACTTATATATATTCTTATTATTACTAATCTTTCGTGTTCGTCTGTACAGTGATTGAAGAGGTAAAAGACTCACATAGTTTTATAAATTAACGGGTTGTTGATTTTTATTTCAACAATCTACCTGTCAGTATGTCAAACCCCACAAGATTGATTGTTGATGAAGGGAAGAAGTTGAAAGAGGAGGCAAATAAATAAAGGGTTAGAATTTTGTTAGTCTGTATATTATAAAATTAAGTGTGTTGTAACTAATTTTTGTTTCCGTAGATTGGTATTTGTACTCTGACATGACATGATGTATTTTATGCTGAAATGAATGAAAAAGTTGTGCTATGTTTCTCCTGATACTTATATGTAAATATGATGGAATTATTATGTTATACCATCGTGAAAACTACTCAAAATAACATAATTAAATTGTATCGGTCTATGGGTCATTACAATACCAAATGAAAAGGAGAACAGTTTGCTCTCTAGTGTTTTTGGCAATTAGGGTTGGACCTCCTTACATATCAATTTTTGAACATGTATAGTTGTAGGCCGGTTCCTTAATGGGTTGACCTGTTTTCTCTTCACATACACAACATGCAACATTACATAATGATTTGTCATAATTGGTCCACTAGTTGCAGCCTAGGCATGAGCCAACTCCTATAACCCATCATTGCTATCCGGCCACTCGCCTCAAGAGGCATATAGAATGTTACGTGGGCACATTCTGTTACGTTGGCACATTCTGTTACGCCCCCGCAACGTTTTGCCGGTCGTCAATATGTTCGCAGACGCAAGGATGCCGTACACAACGGGGCTGAACCATCCGGTTCAGCCCCCTCTCTCTGAAGATGCCGAAATAGGGCTGAACCGGTTCGGTTCAGCCCTATTGGGGCCGGCCGGCCCCTTGGCCGGCCCCTCTTTGGTTCCGGGTATTTATATCCCGGAACCCCTCTTGGTTCAGCATGCAAGTATTGAGGTAATCTCCTTCCTCCTTCTAACCCTAATTTCTCTTAGCCTCTTCTTCCTCTCTAGTTCTTCTCTCTCAATCTCTCTCTCTTTCTCTCTATCCATCTAGAGTCTTAACATTTGGTATCAGAGGATTCGTCTCCGACATGGTGAGTACGCGCACGCAAGAGGAATCCGCACGGCTCGAAACCCTAGAGGGGACGGTGGCCACTCTCACGGATTCGGTGGCGGCCATGACGGCCGGTATGGAGGAGTTGAAAACCCTATTGAAAGGAAAAGCGACGGCGACGGATGATTCGGCCGGATCGGGACAAGATCCGGCTATGGTTGCGCGCGGGGCCACGGATGGCGGAGTCGCGCGGGTAGGGCTCGGCGATGACGGCTCGCGCTGCTTTCCCCCTCCGGCAACGGGGGCGTACGGCGGGGCTGGCGGGTCGGGGCTCGGTGCGGGGCTGATGCCGCCCGCATCCTTGAACAGCGGCGGCTTCGGCGAGCCCGTCGCAGGCCGCAACCTGGGGCGTCGGGGCTGGGGTGAGGCCGCGGGTTTCCGGCGTGGCTGGGACGACCCGACAGGGTTTCGGCGGGGCTGGGATGAGGCCGCAGGTCAGCGGCGGGGCTGGGAAGGGGCCGCAGGGCAGCGGCGGCCACCGGAACAGGCCGGACAGCAGCGGGAAGGCCTTCTTCCTCCTCCTCGGGGGTTTGGACAGCAGGGTGCGCCGGGTTATGGACCACCATGGGGTGGCCAACCACCGGGTTATGGTGTATTTGAGCAAGGCGATATCGGAAGGCGAGAAGGAGGTCATGGTCCGCATCGCTTGACTCCAGGATTGTCTCGCATGTATTTTCCGGAGTTCGAGGGTGGGGACACCTTGGAATGGATTCAGAAGGCCGAACTTTTCTTTCAATATCAAGATGTTCCTGAAGGCCAGTGGGTGCAGTTGGCGTCTTTTCACCTAAAGGATGACGCTTTCCAATGGACACAGTGGTTCCTGCGGGGACGGGAGTATGTGCCTTGGGGGGAGTTTGTGGAGGGCTTTACGGCTCGATTTGGTCCGCTAGAGTACGAGAACTATGAGGCCATGCTTCAGAAACTCCGCCAGAAGGGTTCGGTGATGGAGTACCGTACGGAGTTCGAGAAGTTGGCGAATCGGGTGCAATGGCCAGAAAGGACGTTATACAGTTGCTTCATCTCCGGTCTCAAGGATTATATTCGTGATGAGGTGCAGGCACTCATGCCTCAGTCGTTGAACCACGCCATTACCTTGGCCCGTATTCAGGAGGAGTGGTTCAGCAGGCAGCGAGGCCGCATGCAGAATAGGCCGCCCTCGGCCAGCACTACTACTACTACGGTTGCACGGCGGGAACAACCTACGGCTAACAAGCCGACGGTGACTCGCTTGTCTTGGAGTGAGTTGCAAGCTCGCAAAGAGAAGGGTCTATGCTTCAATTGTGATGAGAAGTTTGCTCCGGGCCATAAATGCCAGAGGACACAAGCCTTCATGTTATATCAGGAGGCTGAGGAGGCACCGGCGGTCGACGAGGATGAATTGGAGGTGGACTTGGAAGACATTGAGTTTGGAGTCTCTATGCATGCTTTGGAAGGGTGCGTTCCCCGCTTACAATGCGGCTGGCGGGTCGGATCGCCCAGGAGAAGGTTACTATTTTGGTGGACAGTGGGAGCACCCACAACTTTGTGCATCCCGACGTGGCAGGGAGAGTTGGACACAGGGTCGACAAGGGGGCTGCCTTCCATGTTATGGTAGCGGATGGCAGTAAGTTGCAATGTGAAGGGGTGCTGAAGGGAGTGGAACTGCGGATAGGAGACTATGCGGGACGAACGGACGTCTACTTGCTACCTATTCGTGGCTCGGATATGGTCTTGGGAGTTCAGTGGTTACGCCAATTACAACGGGTAACTTTTGATTGGGCGCACATGACCATGGAGTTTGTGCTCGGGGAGCAACAGTTTTGCCTGCGGGGTCTTATGTCTTCTCCTATTAAGGAGGTATCTCTTCGCAGCATGCAACAGTTGAGCGGAGACGGGCAAGTGATGGCCATTCTACGGGAGGTTCAGACCGGCGACTCCGGCAATTCTGAGGTACCAGTTCACTTACAGTCCATTTTGACAGATTACGCTGACGTTTTTCAGGAGCCCCGTACTCTGCCACCGCCTCGATTCCGGGATCATCGTATTCCGCTCAAGGCGGGCGCCGAGCCTACTAATGTGCGACCATATCGCTACCCACACATTCAGAAGGCGGAAATCGAGCGGAGTGTCCGGGAGATGTTGGAGGCCGGTATCATTCGGCCGAGTACTAGTTCCTTCTCCGCTCCCATCATTCTGGTCAAGAAAAAAGACGGTTCCTGGAGGTTTTGTGTGGACTACCGCGCCTTGAATGGCGCCACGATCAAGGATAACTTTCCGATTCCTCACATTGAGGAGCTGCTGGATGAACTGCATGGAGCACAACTTTTTACCAAGTTAGATCTTCGCTCTGGATATTATCAGATTCTCATGGCCCAAGAAGATATCCACAAGACGACTTTCCAAACACATGACGGTCATTATGAGTTCTTGGTCATGGCCAATGGCTTGACTGGCGGACCTGCGACATTCCAGGCCAACATGAATGAGATTTTTCGGGATTTCTTGCGGACTTTTGTGCTGATATTCTTCGACGACATTCTCATTTACAGTGCTAGTTGGGAGGATCATGTGGGACATGTGGAACAGGTCCTCTGCCGACTTCGGCAACACCGTCTTTACGCCAACCGTTCTAAGTGCTCATTTGGTCAGGAGGAGGTGGAATACTTGGGCCACATGGTCTCAGGTCAGGGCGTGCGGGCCGACCCACGAAAAATTCAGAGTATGCAATCGTGGCCGCGACCAGTTACAGTACGTGCCTTGCGCGGATTTTTGGGTCTCACGGGATACTACAGGCGGTTCGTCCGGGATTATGGCAAGATAGCACGACCTTTGACTCAGCTTTTGCAGAAGGATTCATTTTCTTGGGGAGAAGAGGCGGAGGGCGCCTTCCAGGCCCTCAAACAGGCCATGACGACCACGCCTGTTCTTGCTTTACCAGATTTTGCGAAGGAATTCGTCCTCGAGACGGATGCGTCGGGGGTGGGCATCGGCGCCGTCTTGATGCAGGAGGGACGGCCTATAGCTTTCTATAGTAGGGCGTTAGCCCCTCGTACTCTGGGCTTGTCGGCTTACGAAAAAGAAATGTTAGCAATCATTCATGCGGTGGGCGTTTGGCGGCCGTACTTGTTGGGGCGGCACTTTAAGGTGCGCACGGATCATCAAAGCTTAAAACATTTTCTGGACCAACGGGTCTCCTCGCCTCTCCAACAGAAGTGGGTTACAAAGCTCTTGGGATATGATTATGAGATCGTTTATCGGCGCGGCAAGGATAATGTCGTCGCTGATGCTCTCTCTCGCTTGCCGGAGGCAGCTCTCACTCACATTACGGGACCCTTGCTCGATTCTTTGGCCGACATTCACGAGGAAGTCATGGGCTCGGACACCTTGCGGCCGTTAGTGGAGGTTTTGCAGCGGGGCGAGACTGTTACGCCTGGTTATCATTTATGTAATGGTCGTCTTCACTTTAGGGGCCGAGTGGTGGTGCCGGCCGCATCAGCTTGGAGAACAGTTTTGATGCATGAGTTTCACTCGTCGCCTACGGGGGGACATGCCGGAGTACTTCGAACCCTTCAGCGGGCGCGGGCCAATGTCTTTTGGGCGGGCATGCGACGGGACATTCAGCAGTTTGTTCGCCAGTGTGAGATCTGCCAGCGGCAGAAATATGAGACTTCTTCACCCGCGGGGCTGCTTGTTCCGTTGGACATCCCGCAGCTTATTTGGGACACGGTGTCCATGGACTTCATCGACGGGTTGCCTAAATCAAAAGGGAAGTCGGTCATTTTGGTAGTAGTGGATAAACTCTCCAAGTATGGCCACTTTATTGCCCTCAGCCACCCTTACACTGGAGACTCGGTGGCCGCCCTCTTTGCTAGAGAGATTGTGCGTCTGCATGGCGTTCCTCGCGCGATTATTTCTGATCGTGACCCGACCTTCGTTAGTAGCTTTTGGAGGGAGTTATTCCGCTTACAAGGAACTCGCTTACATTTCAGCACGGCCAACCATCCGCAATCGGATGGCCAAACAGAAGTTCTTAACCGAGGGGTGGAGACATATCTTCGGTGCTTTGTGATGGATGAGCCCCGCACTTGGCCAGAGTGGTTACATTGGGCCGAATACTGTTATAACACGTCTTATCACTCCGCCAGCAGGATGACGCCATTTGAGGTTGTTTACGGTCGGGCACCTCCGACTTTGGGCACTTATGAGCCGGGTAGCACCGCTCTACCGGCGGTTGATCGGGCTCTTCTGGACCGCGATCGCATGATGGTCACTCTTCGGGCCAACCTCCGTTTGGCCCAGGATCGTATGAAGGTGCAAGCGGACAAGCACCGCACTGAGCGGGAATTCGCCGTCGGTGACGAGGTTTTTCTCAAGTTACAACCATATCGGCAATTATCTGTTGCAGCCCGTGGCAATCAGAAGTTATCCCCGCGCTACTACGGCCCCTTTCAGATCATCAGCAGGGTGGGGCCGGTAGCTTACACCTTGGCTTTGCCGCCGGGCTCCCGCATCCATCCCACTTTTCACGTTTCATTGCTCAAGAGAAAGGTGGGCCAGCATATCCAACCTTCTGCTCTCTTGCCTGACGTTACGGCAGCGGGTGAGCTGAGGCCACTTCCAGAGGATGTTTTACGAAGCAGATGGAAGCACCGGGGCACCGAATTCCGGCCCGAACTCTTGGTCAAGTGGAAGAACCTGTCTCCGGCACAAAACTCCTGGGTGGATTTCTTCGATTTCAAGGAACTCTACCCCGACTACCACCTTGAGGACAAGCTGGTTCTTGATGGGGAGGGGAATGTTACGCCCCCGCAACGTTTTGTCGGTCGTCAATATGTTCGCAGACGCAAGGATGCCGTACACAACGGGGTTGAACCATCCGGTTCAGCCCCCTCTCTCTGAAGATGCCGAAATAGGGCTGAACCGGTTCGGTTCAGCCCTATTGGGGCCGGCCGGCCCCTTGGCCGGCCCCTCTTTGGTTCCGGGTATTTATATCCCGGAACCCCTCTTGGTTCAGCATGCAAGTATTGAGGTAATCTCCTTCCTCCTTCTAACCCTAATTTCTCTTAGCCTCTTCTTCCTCTCTAGTTCTTCTCTCTCAATCTCTCTCTCTTTCTCTCTATCCATCTAGAGTCTTAACACATTCATTCAAGTAGACCCCTCTCGTTAAAATTTATGGAGCGCGCTATGGAAGTCGTCGTGGTCGCGGGAAAATTCACTCAAGTGGATCCCCCTCGTCATAATTTATGGAGCGTGCATATGAAAGTCAACATAGTCAATTTTCTTGTAATTAATTTGTATGAATTAATTGATTGATATTAATTAATTAATATCAACTAATATTAATCAATTAAGTAAATTATTTTGCATTTTCTTGTTTGCTTGCCTTTTGTAATTTCTTGTTTGGTTGTTCTCCCTCATCTATATGGGGGGGGGGGGGGGATTTATGTGTGAAGTTATCTTGGATGTATGAAAGATTTTAGGGTTGCTCCCTAAGTTTCCTCTTTATTCTTCCTTTTTTCTTCTCGCTCACCGTCGCCGGCCCCCTTCTCTTGACGGATTTTCCTCCCGGGAAATTATCAAAATTGTAACAATTGCTCCAACCTGCCTCACTGCCCGCTATCTCGCCGTCGGTGCACACTTCGGACTGTCGTTCTGTGCCCGACTCTGTGTCGATCCCACGCCGCTCCCGTACGTCATCTGCAGCAGCACCGATTCAGCTTCTGCTACGGCGCTCAGTTCCCCGTCCATCAACCACGCCAAACCGCCCTTCCGCATCAGCACCCAATCCGTCGTTCAACCTGTCGCTTTTGACGCTCGGCGTCTGCCTATCTCCCCAATCCACCGGTTAATTCCACTTCAAATACAGCGTCTAGATCCACGCCCGTCAGTTGCGTTGATCCGCCCTTCCGACATCAGCGCCCGATCTGTCACCCGATTCGTCGCTTCCGGCGTACGACATCCGCCTATCTCCCCGATCCGCCAGTTCTGCTCCACGATCAGATGCATGAGCCTTCTTCACCAGATCCGTCGACCTTCCATACCGCCCGACGGCGTCACTGGCATCATCTCCAGTCTACATCCTTAGCACAATGGTCGCCGCCCAATCGGCCGCTTCCGAGCCGTTGTTCTTGCCGTCGTCGAACACCAACCCCCAGCTAGATTTTGCGGCCCTAGTTGCACAAATCTAGGCCACATGCGCCTCTATCCACGAAAAATTTGATCATCTCCTCACTTTCGACGGACGGGCCTCCGCAACCTCCCACGAGGCTCCCTGTCCTAAGTTGTCACCACCACGGCTGCCTCCTGCACCATGCGAGAGTTTCTTTGTCATGCTGGCCCCAACATTCCTCTATGATACCCACCCGCCTCTTCACCCCATAGCCGATCCTCCTGTCAAACTCGCACCAGCCCCGCCGATCCTTTGTTGTTCTCTCGTCGATCAGACCCTTACGGGATAGAGAGGATGACGCCCCCATGCTCACCGCATGACATCAACATTATTCAAAATTTTGACAAAGGTTGGGGCTTCGACCTTGAGGACAATGTCGATTTTCAAGGGCGGTATAGTGTTACGCGGGCACATTCTGGTACGCTGGCACATTCTAATACGCTGACACATTCTGATACGCTGACACATTCTGTAACGTTGGTGCATTTATTCAAGTGGACCCCCCTCGTCAAAATTTATGGAGCACACATATGGAAGCCGTTGTGGTCGCGGGCGCATTCACTCAAGTGGACCCCCCTCGTCATAATTTATGGAGCGTGCATATGGAAGCCACCATAGTTAATTTTCTTGTAATTAATTTGTATGAATTAATTGATTGATATTAATTAATGAATATTAATTAATATTTGTCAATTAAGTAAATTATTTTTTATTTCTTTTTTGGTTGCCTTTTGTATTTCCTTATTTGGTTGCTCTCCCTCATCAATATAAGGGGAAGGGGTTTATGTGTGAAATTATCTTGGAAGTATGAAAGATTTTAGGGTTGCTCCGTAAGTTTCCTCTTTATTCTTCCTCCTTTCTTCTCGCTCACCACCGCTGACCCCCTTCTCTTGTCAGATTCCTCCCGGAAAATTATCAAAATTGTAACAAAAAACCTAAGCGGCATGACAAATTGCCCAGCTGCTATCCACACCATTGTAAGTTCTAACCATTTTTATTATTATGTTGAAGTTTTATGATTATCCTTAAAATCAACCCTACATGTAGGAATCTGGCAAACCACCAAGGCACCAACTAGGGATCACCTCCAGGTCTAGGACCGGCATTTCAGTCAGGCACTAAGAACCTGTTCAACTATAGACTATCAAACTAGCAAGACAATAGAAGGTATGTTGCATGCAAGATCCAATAAGCCTAATTCTATTTTAACATATTGCAAGAAATTTGGAAGTTCAAATTTTAGATTTTTTTAACAGAAGTCATCCTTAGCTAAAAGAAAGTGTAGGAAATAGTACATCCAAATCAACAAAACATAGAAACTAGCGAGTCCATAGAAATCAATGCTCCCATGAGAAGTCCAAAATGAAACTGAAACATGTTAAAACCTTAATATCCATGCTAAACTATGAAAGAAGACAAGTACCAAAAAAATTAAGATTCTACAAAATATTTACCATGTCTTACCTTTGCTGCAATGCAAGTTCCTTCAAAAGCAAGTTTAGCTAAAGATAACACACGATCACCATGTTCCACCAAAACTTGAGAATACCATTTGAGAAAAAATCTACCATAGTAACTATCATATTCTCCTCCATCACGAAAAAATCCAGTATCATGTGGCCTGGAATTATAAGAGCCAGCATTATCTGGTACTCTTGCCCAAGAACTGTGCCCTCTTGCTTCTGCAGCCTTTCCTAAACCCTTTAATAAGTACTGATCATAAGACTGAAAGGGAAAAGACAAAGTATTGAGAGACAGATGGGTTAGGCACAAATTTAAAGTAGTTTGGTTGATGAGCATTGTATGTCAAAAATTGAAAATAGCATGTCAGCAACTAAATGAGACAAGTTTTTATACTCATGCAAATAGAAGTGTAATTCTGTAGCACATACAAAGGGGGAAAGAAAATTCTTATCATTCTGAAAAGGAATAATGAAGAGCATACTAGGACCAATGATTTCTAGTACACATTTAGCATGCAATGTTCAAATATGTTCATCTGATTCCCCAAGCATGCACCTTCCACAGTAAATCAAGTGATTAATCATAAAACGTTTAATGCATATTGTTAGAGAATACTAGAAAAGATGATTTATAGGCCCATTATTATGGCTCATTTAGGATTCTGGTTTAGTCCCACATTGTTTGTATAGTTGTCCTTTTCTCTCCTCTCCCCTATATATTCGTACTCATACTTGAATTTTGTATTAAAGAAGGATATACAAGATTTAACTCATTCTTCTACATGGTATCAGAGGCACTTATCCTCCTCTGAGCGGATACTTCTTTTCTGACAGCTGCTATCCGCTCGGACCATTGTTATCGCTCGGTCTCCTTTATCGGCAAGGTTTTGCGGTTTCCTCTAGCATATCCGTTTCTGCTGGTCTCTCGTGGCTTCCACTTGTCCGTCTCTCCTTCGCTCTTTTATAAGCTTCTTCTCTCTGACAAGTAGACCCCACCCTCGTGCTTCTGTCCGCTAAGCTATCCGCTCGGCCTTCTTCTCCCTGTCCTTCCCGCTAGGGCTCTTCTAACCGTTGCGAGTTGTCTAGCTGCTACGGTCTGCCCGTGGTAGTCGTTGCGCTCTTGCGGTCTCTTCTTGCGGGTTGTGTTCTGTCCGCCTAATCGTTGTGCTTTTGTTCGCCTCGCCGCTGGCTCTTCTAATTGCTTCAGACGCTGCTAGCCGCTCCCCGATCTTGCTTGCCACTGCTTCTGTCTTATCGGCCTCTTCTCGCGGCTTGCTTGCCGCTGGCATCTTCTCGTGGTCTCTCTGCCTAGCCGCTGAGTCTCGTCCTGTTGTGCTTATAACTGCGGCTTTGCTTAATCGCTGGTCTGCTCTACTTAACCGTTGTAGGTTGCCCCCTTAACCGTTGCGGGTTACCTTCTTAACCGAAGTGGGTTGTTTCTATACGTTGCGGGCCCTCCTTTCTACCGTTGGTGTGGACTTGTCTTGCCGCTGCGGGTTCTTTTCTAGCCGTTGCGGTCTCTTCTCTAACCGTTGGTGGTCTCTCCTTGTCGTTGCCTTCGTAACCGCTGCGGTCTCTTCGTAACTGCTGCGGTCTCTTCTTTAGCCGCCTCTCTTGTGGTTGGTGTATTGTCGTCGTGACCGCTGCGGGTACTTTTTTACCCGCTCATCTACTAAGACACTGTGACCGCTGCGAACTCGGATTCTTAGTCGCGTCGGGCTCCCACTAACTGCTGCAGCCCCCTCAAACCGTTGCGGGCTCGTGGCTTCCGAGGATTCTAATGCCACCTCCGCTCTGCCTGCTCGTGTTGCGGCTCTGGTTCCCGAGATTCGCGATGAACTCAGGATTACTACTATCTCCCTCAGTGGGAAGCGGAATTTTGTGGAATGGGTGCACTCAGTTCGTCGAGTACTGCAGACGAAAGACCTTCATCACTTCACTCGAGTCACTCCTACCGCCCCCACCGATGAGTGGGTTCGGGATGATGGTCGGGTCCAGTCATGACTGTTCAACTTCATGGACATCGAGCCCTATCAGATGGCTATGTATCATGAATTCATGACACAGCGAAGGCCATGTGGGAGGAGCTCAATTCTTTTTACTATGGGCAGAATAATCTTCAACACTTGTTCGACATCATCTCGGATCTTCAAACCCTTGATCCTGGGGCTCCCGGTGATATGATCTTCTTTGTTGCTAAAGCCAAGACCCTGGTCGAGGCCTGGATCCAGCATCAGCCCTTTACTACATATCTGACTACTCAACGGGCCCAGAAAGAAGCTGTCGGGATTGCGATGATGATGTCCCGAGTTCCTTCTCACCTGCACAGTGTTCGGGCCGAGATTCACTTATCTACAACCACTCCATCTCTATCAGATGTGTGCTCTATACTTCTGAAGGTCACATCGCCCCAGGATGCACTCGTTACTCTCTCCCCAGCTCTTCTACAGCACTCTAGACCTGCTCCGTCAGCTCGGTGGTCCTCAGCCCGTGGGGGACGCAACACGTCTAAGGGACGTGGCCGGTCTGGCAGATCTCCATTTAAGTGCACGTATTGCGGTCGGGATGGTCATCTTGAGGCCACCTGTTATCGCAAACATGGTCTCCCTTCACATCTTGCTGCTCCTACTATGGTTGATCCTTCCACTTCTCCTGCCACGAACTCTGCAGCCTCTACTCGAGAAGACATTAATGCTCTTCGCACTCAGCTCAAACAACTACAAGGGGTGATCTCTCTCGCTTCTGGATCTGTTGCATCTATTTCAAATGAAGGTATATCTTGTCTCTCACAGGGCTACCACTGGATTGTGGATTCGGAAGCCGCACACCATATTACTTCGCAGCGCCCTCTAGATTCTCAAGAAGGCTCTTCTGGATGTCTCCCTACATGAGTTTTCTTGTGAATCTTGTATTTTTGGCAAACAGCATCGTGTTTCCTTTCATCCTACTTATACTCGGAGTAGCTTATCATTAACACATTCTGATATTTGGGGACCTTATAAAACCCCTACTATGTTTGGCTACCGTTATTTTGTCACTTTTATTGATGATTAATCTCGCTTAACCTGGTTATACTTACTTCGAGATCGTGCTGAACTGACCACTACATTTTGTGTCTTTCTTATGGAAACTCGTACCCAGTTCTCCTCTCCTTTAAAATTCATTCGCACTGATAATGCAAGGGAATACACTAGCCGGACATTCGCGAACCTATGCACAGAATTCGGCATTATACATCAAATCTCGTGTGTATATACGCTTCAACAGAATGGTGTGGCCAAGCGAAGAATCGTCATCTTCTTGATGTTACTCGATCACTCATGCTTCAAATGCAGGTTCCTACTTGGTTTTGGAACTTTGTTGTATCTGCAGCATGTCACCTCATCAATTGCATATCATCCTCTGTGCTCGACTTTGCCGCTCCGTTTAGTCTCCTCTTTCCGTCTCAATCCCCGTTCACTCTCACGTCTTGTGTGTTTGGTTGTACTTGTTATGTTCACAACCTTGGTCCAGCAACGGATAAGTTTGCCCCTCGTGTCAGCAAATGTATGTTTTTCGGGTACTCTCGGACTCAAAAAGGCTATATGTGTTATTCTCCAACTACTAACAGAGTAATTGTCTCTGTCGATGTCACCTTTCGTGAGGCTCAACCATTCCATGACTCACCGTCTGCCTCTGCTCCTCTTCTCTCCCCTTCCATACCTCGTCCAACCATTCCAGTCACGTCTTCCCTACCACCCCTTCTTCCCACTCCACTTCTGACACCTATTCCACCTCAACCACCAAACCGCCTCTTCTTCGTGTATGCACTCGTCGTACCCTGGTCTCTGGAGCTCTACTGCAGCCCTCCTCCACTGGTGCTATCCGGTGGACTGACGATCCAGCATCAACATCTACTGCTCACCCCATGACAAAATTATGTTTCTTTGCATCGCCTGCCTCCACCATTCCGCAAGTTTGCTCTCTCTCCTCCATCTCTATTCCTAACTCGATGGGACAATTGACCGCCTCAAAGCCCGACTTGTGGCTCGGGGATTCACTCAACAACAGGGACTTGATTATGATGAAACATTCTCTCCCATCGCCAAGTTGAACTCTGTTTGGATGCTGATCTCCTTGACTGTTCATCGTCACTGGCCTCTCCATCAGCTGGAAATAAAAAAAAAATGCCTTTTTAAATGGTGATTTTCAAGAAACGGTCTACATGAACCAACTTTTCGGGTTTGAGACCACGGGGGAGTCTCGTGTATGTCATCTTCGGAAATCTATTTATGGTCTCAAACAATCTCCCAAAGCTTGGTTTGATAAATTTAGTAAGACTGTTCGCGAAGTTGGATTCAAGAGGAGCTCGACTGACTTCTTTTTCTTCACTCGTCAACAATCAACTGGGACTGTCATTCTCTTGGTTTATGTGGATGATATTTTGATTACTGGTGATGACTCTACAGGGATACAACAAATCAAGCAACACTTAAACTCCGTCTTTCAAACGAAAGTACTGCCTCAGGTACTCAGGTACTGACTCCACAGGAATACAAAAGATCTGGGGGCTCTCAGGTACTTTCTTGGACTTGAGGTTGCAAGACGGTCTGATGGTCTTGTCATTTCACAACGAAAGTACTACCTTGATCTCTTCCACGATGCTGGCTACTCCGGGTGCAAACCTGTGGAAATTTCGATGGATGTCAATCACAAGTTATGTGGTCATGGGTCTGACTCCGATTCTCTGCTTACGAACCCTGAGTATTATCGGCGTCTTGTATAAAAACTGATATATCTGACAGTTACAAGACCTGATATTTCTTTTGTTGTTGGAGTGGTCAGCCGATTTATGCATGCTCCTTGGATCTCTCATCTCCAGGCAGTAGAACGCATCCTCAGATATTTGAAGACTGCTCTTGGACAAGGATTGGTATATAAGTCATCCTCCTCTCTATCTCTTATTGCATATTCAGATATGAACTATGCGGGCACCCTGAATGATCGACGTTCCACTACGGGTTTTTGTACCTACTTTGGAGGGAATCTTATCACTTGGCGTAGACAGAAGCAGTATGTGGTTGCTCGCTCTTCTGCTGAAGCTGTGTATCGTGCAATGGCGGTCGTTGTATCCGAACTCACCTGGCTTGAGGGTCTTCTTGGTGATTTGGGGGTTATCCTCACCAGCAACTTTGTTTTACGATAGTCAGGTTGCAATCCATATTGCGAAGAATCCTGTGTTTCATGAGCGGACCAAGCACATTGAAGTTGATTGTCACTTCGTCTATGAAAAGGTTCTATTAAAGAAGTTAGAGTTGGAGCATGTTCTTGCGTCAGAGCAAGTTGTCGACATTCTCATCAAGGCATTACCATGACAAATGTACCATCAGTTCTTATCCAAGTTACCTACGACTTGTACGCTCCAGCTTGCGGGGGAGTGTTAGAGAATACTAGAAAAGATAATGTATAGGCTCATTATTATGGGCCATTAGGATTCTGGTTTAGTCCCACAATATTTGTATAGTTGTCTTTTTCTCTCCTCTCTCCTATATTTGTACTCATACTTGTATTTTTGTATTAAAGAAGGATATACAAGGTTTGACTCATTCTTCTACACATACGATGAAAACTAACTTATTACCAATTCCAATGTAAGTGAAAACAATTTGATATTTTAATAGAGAATTAATTTAAAGAAAATTAAGGATAATAAAGCTAAAGAAGAGATTAGCAGAAACAAAGAAATAAATCGAACTTTAAACCAATACGGATAAAGGAAGGGAAAATTAAGTTAACGAGAAAGACAGAAAGAAGATGATGAAAAGAACTGAAATGAAAGCCCAACACCTGTAGAAGGTCCGCTAAACTTCAAAATTTACACCTGATCAAGAATTAAAACCCGAAAGAAGAATATTTTGAAAAACAAATAACATTTTTAAGCCATAATTTTTTTCTGCATGCCTTACATGTAGCAGTGGAAATAGTCTATAGGTTTACATTTATCCATAGGATGGTGAAAGTATATTGCAGCATTACCTGGAACTCTCCAATACCAGGATAGCACCATCCATGCTTTTCTGGATAGGATGGGTAGCGTAATTCTCCACAAGGCCCCAATCCAACTTCAATTTCAGAAATGACACCAGCCACAAAAAACTCATCAAATTCTACACGAAAGCTTCTCATAAAGTCAAAGTAGACCTGCAATTAAGGTAAGGAAATTCTATATGCAAGTTGCTCATTTTCATAGTAAATATTAAATAACAATAGAAATTTCAGCAAATAAAAACTAATTAAGTGATGCTTGATTACTTGCTTAGAAAGTTGTATTCATATGCATATAAAAAGTTTAAAAGAACATGCATGAGATCTCTTTAGATCAGGTTTTCCCTACTTTTATGTCAAAAAGAAATGCTACTTAAATAGTTTACATGGGTATCCAAGAGTGCAAAGCTCAAATACTCGAGTAAAGCAAAGCATGCACAAGGCAGACGTGTTTGCTGCCTTCAAAAACAAACAGATCATCCACAAACGGGATACCCTTAGTCTTATGCTACCGTAGCGCATCAATATCTCGTCAACGGTAGTGATGGCGGAGGAGATAGAAGGGTGCGGTGCTCAACCTATGGAGAAGAGCTAGGTGGAGCCTGGCAACCCAAACTCTAGCTAGAGGGGGCAGGAGAAGAGAGAACTAGGAGAGAGGGAGTTAGAATATTTTCAATGATTCCTCTTGCAAAAATGCAGAGTAAGGTTTACCTGCAATTCATCCTTGTGGTGGGACCCTTCCCCGGACCCTTGTTGCGCAGGGGTGCTTTGCGTACCGGGTTGCCTTTTTTCCTACATTTGTGAAGGGGTCTGATGCAAGACAAGCGTCACACCAGTCTGCCACCTTGGCGTCGCACCAGGGGTCCACCATGACAACACACCATTGGCGGTTATATCAGGGACTGCAGCCAATACACCCCAAGCCGTCAGTGGGACTTCCTTGATAAGGAACCTCCAATCCCGAACAAGAAGAAGGGGAGTGATACAAACTTGGGAATTTGGCGGTAGAGAGAAGAGGAAGAGAGAGGGGGGGATGAATTAGGGTTAGAGGGAAGAGGAATATCACAACATTCATCTAAGATAACATTACAAGTCCAAATCAGCCCCTCTTATATAGGAGGGGTGCAAATAACAGGAGGAGTGCCAATAACAAGAAATATAAAATAACATAACATAAAACATAAACTAAATATTAGTTATCCTCCGCGCCGACCCCTCCTGGGTCATCCTCGTCGGTTCAAGCCGCTCCCAACCCGCACAGTTCATCTTCATCGGTCCGCGCCGCGTTCGCTGCGAATATCCGTAACAATGTCGTCGTCTGGAAAATATGCCCTGTCCCCAAGGCCGCAGTCGGAGTAGTGGCAGCAACAGTGATCCTGGAACAGCCCCGTGGATTCGGACTCCAGACGGTAAGTCCAAGAAACCGGGCTCTCCTATGGGTCAGAGTCCCCCTGAAGGTGGTGGCAGCAACCAAGTAGATTGGTTGGGTAGTTCGACGCCAACTGCCGTCTTTCTTTCGGACCAAAGTCAGCTGGGCCGGTGGCAACCCTGTTGGGGGTTGGGTGACGTCAGCTCGTGTCGAAGGGAGGTTTTGGTAGTCCGACGGGGAAGGAAGGGGAACAATGGACGGGCCTGAGACGACCCCCAACCGTGTGGAGTCACCGTCGAGGCGACAGGGTTGTCCCTTGTGTAGGAACTGCATGGACCTAGTCTCCCAATTGACGCATACCACGCCGAGCCTGCGGAGCCAAGCCACTCCCAACACGGTGTCGAGGTCACCTAAGCCAAATGTGTAAAACTCTGCGGTAACGGAATAGGGCCCTATAGCGAGAGAGACGGTCGTACAACAACCCTGAGTCGGGCGGTGGAGCCCATCGTCCATGCGGACGACAACGTCAGGGGCAGGAACCAAGGGAAGATGTGGCTGCTGCACCAGGTGCTCAGAGATGAGGTTGTGGCATTCGTTGTTGTCCACCATGATGATGATCGGGCGATCCCGCAGTGTCCCCGAGAGCTACATGGTCTGTTGGCCGGAGATCCCGCCTGTCGAGGCGCAAGAAAACTCCAACTGGTGGAACGTAGCTGCGGTGGAGTCGAGAGGTGTGTCCTCCGGTGAGAGCTCCAGAGCCTCAAAGTAGGTCAAGATAACCTTAGGGTTGACGTCGCCGATGATTGCAAAGAACTCCTTGACCGCGCAGACGTGTAATACCCGAAAATTTTGTAATCTAACGCTGTGAAAATAATATCCCCGATGATGAAATTTGATATCAGTGCCGATGCAATGTGCACAGTAATTTGGATGTTTGGATATTTGTTTCCACTTGATATTTCATTTTTTTGTTACTTGCGACAGCCGCTTCGTTTTCATTTAAATGGTTTGAGTTGGCCGGAATTGATATAAACTGAATCTATGTTGGGGGTTCTTGAGTTGGACCGGCTGTTACTTGGTTGTTTTACTTGAAATTCATGTGTTCATTGTGGCTTTGCACTGCTGACCCGGTAGTGTTGACCGGCTAGATGTTTTTGATACTGTGGCTGTGCACTGGTGAACCGATAATTTTGACCGGCTGTTTGGGTTAGGCGGTAGGCTCCCGTGATATATCCCTACACTTATTCTTTTCTTCTTCATTTCTTCATTTAGACGGAACGAAACCAGACAGAGCCGCTCCTGCGCCGATCCCTCTAGCCGCCTCAAATCTCCTCCGATTCGTGTGATTTCTTCTCCTTTAGGAAGGTAATCTCCTTCCCTTCACTCCTTTTGTGTTAATCATGAAGTTTGTATACGGAATTGTGATGGATGAAAACCCTAGGGTTTGGGGGTTTTGGTTTTGCTTCATTCCTTTTCAACCTAAAGTTGGTTTTATAAGTTTCCAAGCCCTAAATCTTGACTTTGAGCTCCTGTTGCCGGCTGTGAGGGTTGCCAGTTGTGCTGGCCGGCTGCTGTTAGTTTGGGGGTTATTTTGTGCTTTCCAGCTGCTCTTTTGTAGGAGTCGCGTGTGCTGGCTGACTTTGTTGATGGAGGTTGTCTTAAACTAGAATTTACACTTTGTTAAGCTGCTATACGCAGCCCTTGGCGTTGTAATTGAAGCAACCCTTGCGGCTGTGTATTGGAGCACCTTGGATAGAGATATGCTACATGGTGTACCCTCTTTTTGATCACTCATGTTAGTCCTTCCCTAGACAACTCCTAGAGGTCGTAGTTGTGACCGTCGTAGAAGTTCACTCATAACTATTTATGGCACAACCCTAAAGTAAATGATATTTTGTGCTGCAGAGGATGGCGTCCGGCGATAGACGTGACGTGAACCCTTCGAAGGACAAGGGCAAAAGAAAACTTGGGGTGAGTCCTTACTGCTTTTTCCTCTTTTCCTGTGAAGCTACTTACTTTTCAGCTGTTATTGAATTGATGAATCGCCGAAAACGCTAACACAAGTTAGCTAGCGATAGAATTCTGAGGGGAAACAAATAAAAAACATATTCTATTTTAATATAAAATGCATGAAAGGAACTGATAGAAATAGAAATGAATTGAACTCGCGTCGACGCAATGAAATGCGAAGGGTCGGCCTAGTAGGGGGGGAAGTTTCAGACTCTTACACCTCGTGAGGGGGGTAGAACTCTCACACCTCGTAGGGGGGGTCGAACTCCTACAGATGATATGAATTCCTTTAGGAGGCGTTGAAGCCTTGTGCGTCGAAGCGCCCTAAAGTGGATACAGATATGATGGGTCGACGGACCCGGATGAATGAAATAGTTGAATGACCCTTAGTATTTCGCGAATGAAATATGAAGAAAGGAAATTGATATGAAAATATGAATTGAAATCAGATATAGATGATTTTTACCTGTTTAGATTAGAAATATGATTATACAGATTTATCACTGCTGACTCTTTTGTCTGCTTGCAGTGCGGCGCTACAGGTAAAAAGTAAGGATTTCACTTAGTTTTCTAAACTAATGAGATGTTTAATGTATTTTAGGAACCGAGCACCAGCGTACCAGACCCCGCTAGACGGGCTCAGGCAGATGCCGATCGGATACCAGTTGAAGACGTGGCTCGTCCACGGGTTAGCGTGATATATATATTTTGTACTCTGGTTGGCTTGATTCGTAGTAGAATATTTGTAGATAGTGTATATTTTGGAAATAAATGAAATGTGATGTTAGGTTTGCCCTGGTACATTTTAAATATTCATTTTGCTGCGCATAATTATGTGAAAAACTCGCTCGAGCTAATGATTCAAATTGTGGCGGTTTTTGGGCCGTTACAAGACGTGGGTAGGAGAATAGGGCTGACGGCTGCGGAAACACAACCCCTTTCGACGGAGGTCGTCCAACTCGCAGATGGAAGATCGCTGAGACGGGGCCGGTCGGCGTGGCGGAGCGGCTGGAGGAGGCTGAGGAGCTGGTGTCTCTGGAGTAACGGTCCGCAACGATCCGCCCGCCCCGACGGAGGTCCGCCTGACGACGGCGGTGGTCGAGGAGACAAATCCGCCTCCACGAGGCGGGCCATGTCGAGGGCATCGAAAACCGTCCGGGGGTGGTGAGTGCGGAGCCAGGAGCGGATGTGGGGCAAGAGACCCTGCATGAAGAAGCAAAGATAATGATCCGGCGGTAAGCCCGAAACATGGGTGACAAGGGTCACAAACTCATCGATGTAATCATCCAATACACCGGTTTA
This sequence comes from Platanthera zijinensis, assembly GCA_039513925.1. NCBI lineage: Eukaryota > Viridiplantae > Streptophyta > Magnoliopsida > Asparagales > Orchidaceae > Platanthera > Platanthera zijinensis. The sequence goes on along the minus strand of CM077097.1, from coordinate 110,256,974 downwards.
GCGGACCAACACAGCCGTTCGATGGCGGATCCGGAATAGCGTCTGTCATAGCGGCGGATCATCTCCTGTATGATCTCCGACCAAGAGATCGTCGGGTTGGACTGTCTGAGCCACCAAGCCCAATGAAGGGCGGAGTAGTCGAGTCCCACGACGGCGGTAGAGACCTTATCCTGCTCGGGAGTATGTTGGAGGTCGAAGTTCTGCTCCGCTTTGGCAATCCACCCAATCGGGTCCACACTGGCAAAGATGGGGAGGTCCAAAGCGAAGGCGGAGCTGCTTGGAAGAGGCGGGGTCGAGGAGTCCCCGGTGTAAAGGGGAGGCGCCGCCCCGAGGATGGACGCGCCAGCGGGCGGGCACGCTGAGCCGGTCATCAGTGAGGCGGTGTGGGGTTGTAGGGCGTCTAACTTGGCGTGTAGGGAGAGGATGGAGGCATGCATGGAGGCTACGAGGGCCTCCTGGGCTTCGACACAGTGGAGGGCCTTGGCGGCGGTGTCCTCCTGCGGCAAATCCACGTTTGAACGGGTGTTGGGGGCCATTGCTCGGGGCGGAAAGCAGCAGCGGCACGGGCATGGCGGAAGTGGGCGAGTGCGGAGCGTGGCGGGATTGGTGGACTGGCTTCCTGTGGACGTGCTGCGTCGGGCGGCTCTGGTCGCGGTCCGTTGGAAGCAGGCAAGTGGAGAGCCCGGATCGGGAGCAGTTGCGGCTTAAATCTGGAAGCGATCGTGGAATGTCGGGGTCGGAACGCGGACGCAACGCTGTAGCGCGATGCTACGGAGCGGAATCAATGTCGACGGCAGTGGAAGTTGTGGATCCGGACGAAATCGAAGAGGCGCGGAAATGAAGTGACGCGGAATCCAGTAGCCGAACGAAATCGGAGCGTGGAGGTTCCTTGTGGCGCGATCGAGCGCAGATTTCCGCGAGATCGGGCAGAACGAAAGTCGCAGACGGGCTGGATCGGCAGTGGCTGAGCGCAACCTGCGGCCTACGGCGGGCGGGACGGCAGGCCAGACCAAATTGATACAAACTAGGGAATACGGCGGTAGAGAGAAGGGGGTGTCTACGGTAGAGAGAAGAGGAAGAGAGAGGGTGGAGGAATTAGGGTTAGAGAGAAGAGGGAAATCACAACATTCATCCAAAATAACATTACAAGTCCAAATCAGCCCCTCTTATAGAGAAGGGGTGTCAATAACAGGAGAGGTGTCAATAACAGAAAATATAAAATAACATAACAAAAAACATAAACTGAATATTAGTTATCCTCCGCGCCGAACCCGTCTGGGTCGTCCTCGTCGGTTCAAGCCGCTCCCGACGCGCTCGGTTCATCTTGATCGGTCCGCGCCACGTTCGCCGCGAATATCTGTAACAGGGAACCTTGCTCAACCAAAACCCTAGCTTGATGGATGGGAGAAAAGAGAGACCTAAGAGAGAAGGATTTAGAATTCTTTTGTCGGTTCCCTTCATTCATGACCCAAGGGGTCTATATATAATTACATGATGGCAAAAATCGTAGTAAGTCCGAGCACTTGGACTTATATAAATAACATATGTTAGACTCAAAGACATGATGATTAAAAGGCACGACATGAATTGACACAAACATAAAATAAATGAATAACGAAACGTATGGGACAAAAGATTCTACTTTTGCATCAAGGATAACACAATTAATGGATCATTTGAACTCGTAAATTAATGTATCTAAGATTCCCAGCATGCTACTTTATATTAACCCCTCTTATTATCTTCTCCTTCGTAAATTTAATAAATAAATATCAAAATTATAGCATGTTAAAAAAATAACAAGCACCATTACCTCAATTGCTGTTCGACCCCTCAGAACCCTTTCCTTGTCTATTCCCCATGAAAGACACTCGGAATTCTGTCGGTCATCTCTATCAGTGAAATAAATATGTGGATTTTTCTTTCCAATCGCAGAAACCCAACTAGGCAAAGGAATGTACACATCATCTCCAACATTTCCACCACATTCATGAAAAGACATGACCACCTAAATTGATAGTAAATCACCAATCATGTCAAGCACAATAAGTTGAAGCAAATCACTCATGCTTACAAAAAGAAAGAAATTTATATGTTTTGTCCAATAATAAATGCTGTCCATTCATTTCTTTTCCTTTCCGGAACAAGCCTTGAACAGGTTAAGTTCTCAACAAATAACTCTGATCATGAAAATTTATAACTAGCGCATTAAGTTCATAAACAAATGTTAGAGACTACATTGATATGGCTGACTAATGTAACAATTGCATCTTATCAAAATATGAAAACAAAAAAAAATCCAACTAAATCAGAACACTCGCCTGCAGTTTAAGCCCTAGTTCTTGCACCATCTTAAAAAGTTGCCTGTAACCTTGCCATCTGTACTCTTGTGGACAGTAGGCCTCAACTATTCCCCACCAGCAATCAACCATAACACCATCAACATTGATAGATTTTAGGACCCTCAACTGCTCCCGTAGAGCATCTGGATCAACCAAATGACACTTCATATTGATGACACCTAACTATGCCCATTTAGAACAGCAAGATAAGATCAATAAGCTGAGAAATTAAATGCCTAGAGTTGATTTTATAATATAAAGGAAATGAATTGAAAATGGAGAATAATGATTACTAATTATAGAGAAAATGGAATTTGAAATGAGGAACTGCAAACAGAAGTAATCCAAAAGAAAGAAAAAACAACTCACAGGTAACATCACATAAACTGGAACGTATGGGGTGCCAGTAAAATCGTGCTCTGGTACTCTTGTATATTTAACAGACACCTGTGACCGCAGAAGGGAAGAGAAGCAACAGAAAACGCTTAATGATAACAATGAGAAATTGGCTTTTCAATTTAAAAACAGATAAATAAACAGCTGAAGTAGAAAAGAAAAAAAGAATTATGTAGTGTCAATAGAAGAGAAATTGAAACTTCATTCACTAAATTCTTGTAGCACCACATTTGAAGAATGATGAAAATTTGAGAACTCTCTAAGCTATCATAAGATGTAATGGTATGCTAAGAGCAGTCAGACGCATCCAACATCATCCGTCATTGTGATGGATCTTGTAAGATGTTAGATGTTATGGGCCGCTCATTCAGGTTTTGAACCCCAGTCGAGCCACATAACAAGGCCGCAGGCCGCACACCCCAACTCATCACCGTACTTGTTCTTGGCGCAGCAGGTTGTTGAGACCGGGTCTCGAACCTTTTACCTCCTTGATGTAAGCTCTTAACGCCAGCTCACATCACCAACCGATCCGCGGCTCAATTGGTGATGTGAGCTGGCATTAAGAGCTTACATTAAAAAGATTTGGCTATCGAGCCCCGGCCTCAACAACCCGTCGCGCCAAAAACACATGCAGAAAGGGGTTGGGGTGTATGGGCCCGGCCTTGTTGATGGGAATAACAAAGATCCCACAACATAAAAAGTGCACTTTTTATGTTGTGTTCTGCTCATTCAAAACGAGGCTAAATCCCCGGACCCCGGTCGAGCCACACGACAGGGACGCGACCCGTACACCCCAAACCATCACCACACGTGTTCTCGGTGCGGTAGGTTGTTGACGCCGAGTCTCGTACCATTACCTCCTTGATGAGAGACACTTAACGCTCTCCCTCATCACCAACTGAGTTGTGGCTCAGTTCGTGATGTGAGCTAGCGTTAAGAGCTTACATCAAGGAGGTCTAGTAATAGAGCCCCGGCCTCAACAACCCTCTGCACCGAGAACTATGTTGTTAAAGGCGCGCCTAAGGCTCAAGGCTCAAGGCTCAGAGGCATGCACCGTCGTGCGCTTTTTTGCGTCTTCGGAGCATAAAAGGCACGTTTGGGTGCAATTTCTGTTGCAAAAAAATTTTCAAAAAGAAAGAAAGAAATAATATAATAACTCAATAGTTTTTGCATGATTTAGTATTTGTGAAACATAATCGAGTGTTAAGACTTAGATATGATGCAAGTAACCACATTATTTTTATTTTAACGAGATCTAAATGATAGTTGTTAGAAGATAGTAGAAAATTATGTAAAAGCCCATTGTAATTGTGGCTCATTTATGAGCCCAAGTTTGTCTTAGGTTTAGTCTCACATTGTATTCTTGGGATTTCTCTCTTCTTCTCTTCCTATATATTTGTACTCATACTTAAAGTTTATACAAGAAATACAGGCTACAAGGTTCCTTACGTCCATTTTCTACATGGTATCAGAGGGAAACGGTCTGACATGTCCGTTTCTGTCCGCCGGGTCCTCCTGATTAACCGGGCGGCCTCCTCTGGTTTCTAACCGCGGCTTCCCGCGCAGTTAGTTTTTTCTATCCGCTTCTCTTGCTCTCTCTCAGGGTTTCAACCTCTTCTTCCCCCTTCCCCTCCCCCCATTCCCTTTTATAGACCTCTCGGTCAGTGGGCCCTCTTGTTCCCCTAATCGGGTGGTCTCCTCCTGTCTTCCTACGGCTTCCCTATCTGCCTTTTCTTCCCGCCTTCTCGCACCGCATCTTGGTCGTGGCATTCTCCTGTGTCGTTGGTGTGCTCATTGTGACTGTGTGGTCTGCTTTGCTTAAGTCTCTCCGGCTCCCCTTCCCGTTGTTGCTTCCCTACCCGTTGCGATCTCTTCTCGCACTGCGGGCTCTTCCCGCTGTGAACTGGCTACCTTCCCGCTGTTGTTTCTCGCGGGCGACCTCTTCTTCTCGCTGCGGATTTCCGAACCGCTGGGAGCAACGCATTTTGGTCGCAGCACCTTTCTGTGTCGCTGGTGTTCTCGCCGAGACCGTGCGATCTCCCTTGCATAAGACGATGCGGCTTCCCTTGCTTAAGTCGTTGTTGCTTTCCTTCTCGCTGCTGTATTTCCTGGTCTCTGCGGGCTTCTCGCATGGCCTTCTCTTAGCCGCGGCGGCTTCTCTACCCGATGTGGGCTCTGCATCTTGGTCGCAGTCTCCTGTCGTTGGTGTGTTGACACCGAGACCGTGCGGCTTCTCTTCCTCTCCTCCGCCTGCTTTCTTCAGATTGCGGGTTGCCTCTCTTCGCCGTTGCGGCCTCTCTACCTGTTGCGGGCTCCGCATCTTGGTCGCGGCCTCTTGTCGCTGGTGTACTGATACCGAGACCGTGCGGCCTCTCTTCTTTTCCGCTCCGCCTTGCTCAAGTTGCGGGTTTCCCTCTGCTGTTTTCTGAGACCGTGCGGCTAGTTCTGTCCGCTGCGGTTTCCCTCTGTTGTTGTCCTCTGTCCGCTGCGGCTAGCCTCTTCCTGCGGCTTCATGGATTCTACCACTGCCTCCGGCGAGTCTGTTGGTGCTTCATCTCTGCCACCTCAGGCATCCTCCTCTGCTACTGAACCTCGGGATGAACTCAGGATTACCACTATATCTCTCTCTGGCAAAAGGAACTTTGTGAAATAGGTTCATTTTGTTCGTCGGGTGCTCCAGACAAAAGGACTGCTTCATCACTTGACCCGGGCTACTCCTACCGTTCCAACTGACGAGTGGCTTCGTGATGACGGCTGTGTGCAATCCTGGCTTCTCAACTCCATGGATACTGAGCCATACAGGATGGCCATGTATCATGACACGGCTAAGTCCATGTGGGAGGAACTTCACTCCTATTCTGGCCAAAACAGCCTCCAGCAATTGTTTGACATCATCACCGATCTTCAATCCCTTGATCTCGGGATACCTGGCGATATGGCTTCCTTCGTTGCCAAGGACAAGACACTTATTGAGGCATGGATACAACACAAGTCTCATACTAATGATTTGGTTGCCTAACGGGCACAAAAAGAAGTTGTCGGGATTGTCATGATGATGGCAAGGGTTCCTCCGCATCTGCACAGTGTTCGAGCTCAAATACTCTCCTCTGTCACTACTCCCTCTCTCTCTGGTGTCTGCTACATGCTTCTGAAGGTCACTCCGCCACCTGAAGCTCCTTTGTCTCCCTCTCCAGCTCTTCTTCAGTTACCTTCTCCACATCCCTCCACTCATGGTACCTCGACCCGCGGGGCTTGCCATTCGTCTCGGGGACGAGGACATAATGGCAACCCCCCCCCCCTTAAATGCACTTTCTGCGGTCGGGAAAATCATCTGGAGGCTACCTTCTATCGTAAGCATGGTCTGCCACCCTACCTTGTTGCTTCTACGAAGGCCGAATCTCCGCCCTTGGCTTCTCCTTCGACTTCCTCAAATGCTCAATCTGACATTGATGCTCTCCGCACCCAGCTCCAGCAACTCCAAGGGGTGATTTGCTCGCTCCTCGGGCTCCGTGGCTTCCATCGCCAATGAAGGTATAATCTGTCTATCTCGGAGTTTCCACTGGATTGTGGACTCTGGTGCCACCCACCACATTACTTGCCAGAAGCCGCCGCAATACTTGGTCGCTCCTCATCACAAGTTCATTACTGTTGTCAATGGTGACTCCACCTATGTCTCAGGAGCTGCTGATATCCATCTTACACCCAACCTCTCCTTAACCTCGGTTCTTCATGTTCCGGGCTCCCCGTTCAACTTGCTTTCTATTAGCCGATTTACACAGGGTCTTGATTGTCATGTTACATTCTCACCATCTTCTTTTGTTGTGCAGGATCGGCAAACGCGGAATATTATTGGTAGCGGACGGCTGTCTCATGGGATCTATCTTCTTGATGTCCTTCCATCTACCCTTTTTGTCATCCACTTCAATACCAGTTACTCCACATTTGCACAGTCTCCGAGCTCAAATACTCTCCTCTGTCACTACTCCCTCTCTCTCTGATGTCTGCTACATGCTTCTGAAGGTCACTCCTCCACCTGAAGCTCCTTTGCCTCCCTCTCCAGCTCTTCTCCAGTTACCTTCGCCACATCCCTCCACTCGTGGTACCTCGACCCGCGGGGGTTGCAATTCGTCTTGGGTACGAGGATGTAATGACAACCCCCCCCCCCCTTAAATGCACTTTCTGCGGTCGGGAAAATCATCTGGAGGCTACCTGCTATCGTAAGCATGGTCTGCCACCCTACCTTGCTGCTTCTACGAAGGTCGAGTATCCGCCCTTGGCTTCTCCTTCGACTTCCTCAAATGCTCAGTCTGACATTGATGCTCTCCGCACCAAGCTCCAGCAACTCCAATGGGTGATTGCTCGCTCCTCGGTCTCCGTGGCTTCTATCGCCAATGAAGGTATAACCTGTTTATCTCGGAGTTCCCACTGGATTGTGGACTCTGGTGCCACCCACCATATTACTTGCCAGAAGTCGCCGCAATACTTGGCCACTCCTCATCACAAGTTCATTACTGTTGTCAATGGTGACTCCACCCATGTCTCAGGAGCTGCTGATATCCATCTCACACCCAACCTCTCCTTAACCTCGGTTCTTCATGTTCCGGGCTCCCCGTTCAACTTGCTTTCTATTAACCGACTTACACAGGATCTTGATTGTCATGTTACATTCTCACCATCTTCTTTTGTTGTCCAGGATCGGCAAACGCGGAATATTATTGGTAGCGGACGGCTGTCTCACGGGCTCTATCTTCTTGATGTCCTTTCATCTACCTTTTTTGTCATCCACTTCAATACCTCCTTGTGTACAACCTGTGCCTCGTCCTGCTATCCCAGTCACGACTTCTCTACCTCCTCTTCTTCCAACACCCCACGTGGAACCACCAGCCCCCAAACCACTAGCACCCAAACCACCAGCAACCAAACCCCCTCTCATCTGTGTCTACATTCGCCGTAGTCTGAACTTCGGAGCCTAGCCACTGCTACCGTCTATTAGTACTATCTCGTGGTCAGCTGACCCTGCCCCCGCCTCTACGGCTCATCCTTTGGCCAACTATATTTCCCTACATCGGCTCTCTTCTCCTCTGCTCAAATTCTTGTTCTTTCCTCTATTTCTCTGTCCAACACTGTGCAGGAGGCTCTCCAACACCCTGGGTGGCGTGCGGCAATGGAAGCTGAGATGTCAGCCCTTTGGGCTAATCATACTTGGGATTTGGTACCTTTTCCGTCTGCCCGGTCATGCGATAGCTGTAAATGGATCCTTGTCATTAAACATGCTCTGGATGGGACTATCGATCGCCTCAAAGCCCGTCTTGTGGCTCGTGGGTTCACTCAACAACAGGGCTTGGACTATAAGGAGACTTTCTCCTCTGCCGCCAAACTAAATTCTGTTCGATTCCTTATCACACTTGTTGTTCACCGCCGCTGGCCACTACATCAGCTGGACATTAAAAATGTCTTTCTTAATGGTGATCTCCAAGAGACGGTTTTCAAAAACCAACCTCTTGGGTTTGAGACCATGGGGGAGTCTAAGGTGTGCCTACTGCGTAAAGCTATCTATGGTCTCAAACAGTCCCCTCGAGCTTGGTTTGAAAAATTTAGCAAGGATGTTCGTGATATTGGCTTTCAACGAAGCTTGGCTTACTTCTCTTTTTTTACCCGTCATCGACCAACAGAGACGGTAATTCTTTTAGTCTATGTAGATGATATTTTGATAACTGGAGATGACTCTATCGGGATACAACAGATCAAACAACACTTAAACTCTGTCTTCCAAACAAAAGATCTGGGAAACCTTCGGTACTTCCTTGGACTTGAGGTTGCTCGAAGACCTGATAGCCCGGTCCTATCTCAACGGAAATATTGACTTAACCTTCTTCAAGATGCTGGTTATTCCGGATGTAAACCCGCGGAAACACCTATGGATGTCAACCACAAGCTAAGTGCTCATGGAACCGAATCAGATTCTCTACTTACAAATCCTGAATATTATCGGTGCCTAGTAGGAAAACTGATATACCTAACAGTTACCAGACCTGATATCTCTTTTGTTGTTGGAGTGGTTAGTCGTTTTATGCATTTACCAAGAATATCTCATCTGCAAGTTGTCGAACGCATCCTCAGGTACTTGAAAGTTGCCCCGGGGCGAGGGTTGGTATACAAGTCATCCTCCTCTTTATCCCTTATTGCGTACACTGATGCTGATTATGCGGGCTCGCTTGACGATCGACGATCCACCACTGGTTTCTGTACCTACTTAGGAGGAAATCTCATCACATGGCGCAGCAAGAAGCAATCGATTGTTGCTCGCTCTTCTACTGAAGCCGAGTATCGTGTTATGGCTGTTGTCGTGTCTAAACTTACCTGGTTAGAGAGCCTTCTTTGTGATTTGGGTGTCAAACTCTCCTCACCTGCTATTCTATTCTGCGACAGTCGGGTTGTTATACATATTGTGAAGAATCCTGTGTTCCATGAGCGAACAAAACACATTGAGTTTGATTGTCACTTTGTCCGGGAGAAGGTACAACTGAAGAAACTTGAATTGGAACATGTTCTAGCCTCTAAGCAAGTTGCAGACATCTTTACCAAGTCTCTACCTCGGCCATTGTATCAGCAGTTTCTATCCAAACTTGGTGTTTACGACTTGTATGCTCCAGCTTGCGGGGGAGTGTTAGAAGATAGTAGAAAATTATGTAAAAGCCCGTTGTAATTGTGGCTCATTTATGAGTCCAAATTTGTCTTAGATTTAGTCTCACGTTGTATTCTTGGGATTTCTCTCTTCCTCTCTTCTTATATATTTGTACTCATACTTAAAGTTTATACAAGAAATACAACCTGCAAGGTTCCTTGGGTCCATTTTCTACAATAGTAATGAATGATTAATGAGTAGAATAGATGGAAAATCTGATCAAGAAGATGAACAGATGTTTGATGCTTATTTTTAAAATGAATGTGGTTGCGTCTTGGCTTCGTCAGGCGCACCTGCACCTTGCGCTTGAGCTCCATGTAACATCCAAAGTTTAGACGCACTTTATGTTAGTATCGAAGCACGGAAAAAATGATTTATGTTCATAGGAATTAGTGGGAAATAATAGCTTTGGGTGCCAATAGCAGAAATTTCCCCTCTTTTTACGGTTAATGAGAAAAACCGCAAGGCCCGCAGCATTATTAAACCCGCACTCTCATTTTCGCGTATTAGGAACCGTTGTTGCGTATCTGTTTCCCGCAACCGACGACGCACGAACAGCAGCCGATCGGTCCCGACGCCTTCCGCAGCCCTAGCCGGCGGCTGATCCCTCTCCAGAAGTCCAATCCGATTCCTCCTTCCTCTACGAGCGTCGGTGGGTGTTCCTTTCACTTCCTTGGCCGTGAAAGTGTCGGGTTTCAACCCTAGCCGGTGGTAGTGGAAACAATTTTGGTTCCGGTGAGTTTATTTCTCCTTTATCTTTATTTCTTCGTGGAAATCCTTCGATTTGGAGGTTAGGTTAAACAATTTTTCATTTCCTTTTGCCCTAATTAGGTTTTGGGGTCGTGGTTCACCGCGGAATTTGGGTTGGGCACTTTGAGAGCCTCAATCTCTCTGCGTAAAGGTATATGTTAGGTTAGCCTCTGTTTTTCTTTTAATTACCCTAACTTTTGGAGATTTTCCACCGGAAATCCTAAAAGGGAAAAATTATGAAAATAGGTTTACCTTAAATTGCAGGACTAAAGTAGGTTCGAGGCAGCACTCTGAAATTCCCAGACAGTAGAATTTCCTTCGAAAGGCTAATGTCGTCGCGCCGAGTCTACGAGCGTCGCAGCACCACTATAAGGAAACTTAATTTCTGCTAATTAGACATAGCAATAAATATATATTTTGTATACGCATGAGTAGGCTTTGTACAAATATTTTGACCATGCATAGAAAGATGTGGTGATAGAAAAACAGTCGCGGAAAATGTGTAGGATGACACCCTTCTCCAAGACCAGAGTAGTCAGATCATGAACAGTAATGTTAGTTTCGAAACCTTTACCCGTGTACGTAAGTTTGGAAGTTGTCCAACCAAGGGCGCGAATGTCTCTTCTAGTCGACCACGAGAAAGTCAAGGGTCGCTCAGTAGTCCACCAAAAGAGATATCCAAAGCAGAGTAGCATCAGACCAAAAAGTTCAGTGAGCACACAAGTCTTTTCGTGCTCGGTAGAGGCGCACTACCTTTCTCATAAGGAATATGGTATCTTATGAGCAGTATAGTCTTGGGAGTTTACTTTCTTTTGAGACAGTTAGTAGATTCGAGACCGTGTCCGCGCGACACTAGAACAATTGAGTTCGTCAGATGGTCTCGGGTCGTCAGTTTCAGATGCGTGTTAGGAGCTACTCTGCCTAGAGCCTTCCAAGTAGATGTGCAGGTTAGAAGCCACATAGAACTCAAGTATAGACCTGACGTGAGACAGTACACTAGTTAGTGAACGTCAGGACTTGGGTTAGTGAACTAAGAGTCACGTACATAGAACAAATAGATGTTTTGACCAGGAAGTAGTGTGAAAACATGCATAACATATAGCATAAATGTTTTTAATGCACAAAACTGTTTTCTAAAGGCATGCATTCATCATATGAGAAGATGATTTTAGTGTCACTAGGAGAAGTTATTTTTCTTTACTCTGATCCCTCGTGGGCAATGTTTTTCAGGTGACCCAGATGGGAAACTACGCCTAGGATGAGCGTTAAGTGGAGTCAGTTAGTAGTTACTTCCACTTTCAGTTTACTCTATTTCAGCATGTACTTGTAGATGTGGACAATGTATCTGGTTAATGTTTTATATAATTTGTATCAGACTATTAATGTTATACAGATTTTCAGTCATTTCAATTATATTCATGTCTAATGGCTCTGTGAATCCAGATTTGAGGTATGTGGTTACCCTTAGTTTACTTTCTTAGCTTCCGTTGTAAATTTTAAATTCTTAGTAGATGTTTCTTTTACCTGTCATATACTAGTTTTAATATTTTTTCCTAGTTTTCTTTATATCGCTGACCCGGCCGGACGGCTGATTTCTGAAATACTGGGAAGGGGTGTTACACTCCAAGACCACTTTACGTCTTGGTGCGCCTAGCGCCTTTAATAACCAAGACCGAGAACACGTGCGGAAAGAGGTTGGGGTGTATGGGTCTGGCCCTGTTGATGGGAAATGAAGAGCCCACAACATAAGAAGTGCACTTTACCTATTATGTTGTGGGCTCTTTGTTATTCCCATCAACAAGGTCGGGCGCATACACCCCAACCCCTTTCCGCACGTGTTCTCGGCGTAGCACCCCAACCCCTGTCGGCATGTGTTGAGGTTGGGGCTCGATACCCAGACCTCCTTGATGTAAGCTCTTAACGCTAGCTCACATCATCAATTGAGTCAGCTCAGTTGGTGATGTGAGCTAGCGGAGATCACGTCAAGGAGGTCTGTGCATCGAGCCCCGGCCTCAACAACTCGTCGCATCGAGAACAGATGCGGAAAGAGGTTGGGGTGTATGGGCCCGGCCCTGTTGATGGGAATAACAAAGACCCCCGACATAAGATTATTTATTCATTTCATTACTAACATTTGATGTAGTCAGGGTATGTGTCTTTTCTATTTTTTTTAATTTCATTCGATTATTGAAAAGATTAAATATATGTATCTCAGGACCAGCACCCTACAGTCCAAGGAATAACTAAGGATAAATTGTATGCTTTTTCCAAAAATTTGTTGCCCCCATTTTCCCTTCCCTAATATATTTGGCTCTCCTCTCCCTCCTGCATCATCCTGTTTTGTACTTTCACTTTATGGTTCTTGGGTTTCATCTGCCTCTCTTTCATCCAATCACCAGACTACAGCCACCAAAAATGCAGCCGGACTATGGAGTTTTCTACTGTAGAAACCGCATATATACTCCTCCACTTTTAAGTAACCGCCCTTATCGAAGCTATATAGGTGTGCATACTCTCACCCCATTTCCTATAAGGATTTTGACTCAAGACATTAGGTATTATATGCTCAAAATTTAAAACAAATGGTTTTTTTAGATAAAAACAAATTATTCGATTTTTAAGTTAAAATCATGTTCAAAATGTGATGGGCTTTTTGGCAGACTGCACCCCCCAATATACCCGTTTTGGCGAATTGCACCCCAAATATTCCAATATCGCATCTTGCACCCCTCAATATTCATTTTCTAAGCGTTTTGCACACTAGGGCTTTTTTACCGAGGGTAATTTTGTCCAGCCTCCTAATATTCTGTTTAACTATACCGCCTTTACCATTTTACCCGATACTTTTTATGTGATGGTGCAGCAGTGGCGATCGGGGCTTCCGGCGATCTGGGCTGCTGGTGATCGGCGACACAAGCTTCTTGGAAGGATATTCTTGCCTCCTACGCCTACATTAGAGTGGCAGCCACGCGAACTCGAGCAGGTATCCCGATCTCTTTACCATTTACCATTTCTTTCTCCGGTAGTTTTAGGGTTCGAGATTTTCGGGCTTCTTTTTGTTCTCCGTATTTCAGATTTCGGGCTTCTTTTTGTTCTCCATTTTTCAGTTTTCGGGATTTTTTTCCCCAGATTTTGGCAATTTTTTCTTCGATTCAGAGCTGCCGGCCAGTTAGGTTAATTTTTTTTCTAGTTCCAATTAGGTCAATCCTTTGTTCCGCATCCTTTCCAGCCCAAGTTGCACCTTACCAGTTCCGATTAGGTCAATGCTTTTCTAGTTCTGATATCTGTCATTGGCCAAAATCTGAAAAAAAAAAAATCGAAATCAGTTTTTCCAACCCAGATTGCACCCTGTAGGATTGATGTTCTAGTTCCATTAGGTTCTTCAAATCAACTAGGGAAAAACCCTAATTTGTTTGTTTGAGTTTTTCCATTAGCATTGATGTGCTCCATTCTTTTTTTACGTGCAGCAGTCTACCTATTCCAGTTCCATATTTCAATCTACAACTCTCTTTTGGCCGATTTCTTCAAGTTATGGTAGGTATACATTTCACCCAATTTTTTTATTATATATCAGTTTAGAGTTGATTTTAAATGTGCTACAATTATGTTTAGTAATAGTTAGCAATGTTATTATTCGATATTGGGAAAATATTGTAGTTGAAGAAAATAGTTTACAAGAGACCTTAAATAGTAGCAGTGATTCAGTGAGTTCCGGTGAAGAATCCGATGACAGTGATTTTTCTGATGATTTGGTAGATAGCGATTTTGAATAGGATGATGTAATGTTTGATCAAAGTATAGACGCTAAAATGTAGTTGGTTGGTGGAACAGAGGCGGCCAAAACAAATTGTAGCACAAATGTTGGCATACATATTAGAGAGTTTGGTGATCGCTCTTCCTCATTTGCTTCTTTTAGCGAGAAAAATATTCAAGTTTATCAAGGCAATGCAAACGAACACGATTTTCAGTTTCATGTTGGGATGTGTTTCACTAGTTCTTCTGAATTTAGAGATGCAATGAGAATGTACGCTACAGTACAAGGGAAGCCAATTAAATTTACCAAAAACTGCAGTGATAAAATTCAAGTTAGTTGCGATTGTGGTTGGGTTTTGTTTGCCTCCTTCATTTCGAAGAATGAAAAAACATTTCAAGTAAAGACAATTAAAGAAGATCATACATGTTGCAGGGTTCAAGTTCCAAACATTGCAGTGCTAAATTCCTTGCAACTAGATATGAGCAACATACTAGGAGCAATTCAGATTGGCCAGTAAATTCTATGCAGAAGATAATGCAAATAGATAACAAAACTCCTCTTAGCATTTGGAAAATGTATAGAGCAAAAGAATATGCAAATAAAGTTATTAGTGGCACAGAACATAAGCAATATGCAAGATTGTGGAATTATTGTGAAGAAGTTTACAAGACCAACCCGGAAACCACGGTTAAAATTAAATGTAAGCATGATGTTGCATCTCAAACTTGCATTCAAACTTGCATTTTTAAGAGACTCTACATATGTTGGGGTGCATTGAAGAAAGGGTTTATGAGTGGTTGTAGACCTATAATAGGTTTGGATGGTACACACTTGAAGACACGTACAGGTGGAGTGTTGTTATGTGCAGTTGACATCGATGGTAATAATAATCTGTATCCTACTGCTTATGTTTATGTTTTGAATGAAAATACTAAAACTTGGAGATGGTTTGTTAGTATTCTTATTGAAAACTTGTGTATTGAAAATAGTCATTTCTGGACTATCATTTCGGATAAACAAAAAGGTTTAATAAAAGCCATTGAGGAGTTATTGTCTAATGTCGAGCACAGGTTTTGCTTAAGATATGTACAATAATTTCAAGCAAAAATTTAGAGGCATACAACTTAAAAATTTATTATGGAGGGCTGCATCCAAACCTACTATACCCTTGCTGCGGATGCAGCCCTCCATAACAACAAGTCTTCAAACGGGCATATTAGAAAAATGCAAAAAGTTGAAGGCTTGTGATCAAAAAGCCTATGAATGGGTAAAGGAAAGACTTGGTTACAACTTAAAGATTTATTCTAATATGCCCGTTTGATCATAAGCCTTCAACTTCTCAATGGCTCTTTTGGCAACACATTGGCTTTCAACTTCTCCATTTCAATGTTGAAATCAACAACGCTTGTTGCGGATGCAGCCCTCCATAATAAATCTTTAAGTTGTATGCCTCTAAATTTCTGCTTGAAATTATTGCACATATGTCTTAAGCAAAACCTGTGCTTGGCATTACGCAATAACTCCTCAATGGCTTTTATTAAACCTTTTTGCTTATCCGAAATGATAGTCCAGAAATGACTATTTTCAATACACAAGTCTTCAATAAGAATACTAACAAACCATCTCCAAGTTTTAGTATTTTCATTCAAAACATAAGCATAAGCAATATGATACATATTATTATTACCACCGATGCCAACTGCACATAACAACACTCCACCTGTACGTGTCTTCAAGTGATCCAAACCTATTATAGGTCTACAACCACTCATAAACCCTTTCTTCAATGCACCCCAACATATGTAGAGTCTCTTAAAAATGCAAGTTTGAGATGCCACATCATGCTTACATTTAATTTTAACCGTGATTTCCGGGTTGGTCTTGTAAATTTCCTCACAATAATTCCACAATCTTGCATATTGCTCATATTCTGTGTCACTAATAACTTTATTTATATATTCTTTCGCTCTATACATTTTTCAAATGCTAAGAGGAGTTTTGTTATCTATTTGCATTATCTCCTGCATAGAATTTACTGACCAATCTGGATTGCTCCTAATATGTTGCTCATATCTAGTTGCAAGGAATTTAGCACAGCAATGTTTGGAACTTGAAACCCTGCAACATGTATGATCTCCTTTAATTGTCTGTACTTGAAATGTTTTTTTCATTCTTCGAAATGAAGGAGGCAAACAAAACTCAACCACAATCGCAACTAACTTGAATTTTATCACTGCAGTTTTTGATAAATTTAATTGGCTTCCCTTGTACTGTAGCGTACATTCTCATTACATCTCTAAATTCAGAAGAACTAGTGAAACACATCCCAACATGAAACTGAAAATCATGTTCGTTTGCATTGTCTTGATAAACTTGAATACTTTTCTCACTCAAAGAAGAAAATGAGGAAGAGCGATCACCAAACTCTCTACTATGTATGCCAACATTTGTGGTACAATTTGTTTTGGCCGCCTCTGTTCCACCAACCAACTCAATTTCAGTGTTTATACTTTGATCAAACATTACATCATCTCATTCAAAATCGCTATCTACCAAATCATCAGAAAAGTCACTGTCATCGGATTCTTCACCGGAACTCACTGAATCACTGCTACTATTTAAGATCTCTTATAAACTATTTTCTTCAACTACAATATTTTCCACATCTAGATCTAGAATAATAGCATTGCTCACTATTACATGATTGTAGCACATTTAAAATCAACTCTAAACTGATATATAATAATAAAAAAATTGGGTGAAATGTATACCTGCCATAGCTTGAAGAAATCGGCCAAAAGAGAGCTGTAGATTGAAATCTGGAACTGGAATCGGTAGACTGCTGCACGTAAAAAAAGGAATGGAGCACATCAATGCTAATGGAAAAACTCAAACAAACAAATTAGGGTTTTTCCCTAGTTGATTTGAAGAACCTAATGGAACTAGAACATCAATCTTGCAGGGTGCAATCTGGGCTGAAAAAACTGAATTCGAATTTTTTTTTTTAAGATTTTGGCCAATGACAGATATCAGAACTAGAAAAGCATTGACCTAATCGGAACTGGTAAGGTGCAACCTGGGCTGGAAAGGATGCAGAGCAAAGGATTGACCTAATCGGAACTAGAAAAAAATTTAACCTAACTGGCCGGCAGCTCTGAATCTAAGAAAAAATGGCCAAAATCTTGGGAAAAAATCCCGAAAACTGAAAAATGGAGAACAAAAAGAAGCCTGAAATCTGAAATACGGCGAACAAAAAGAAGCCCGAAAATCTCGAACCCTAAAGCTACCGGAGAAAGAAATGGTAAATGGTAAAGAGATCGGGATACCTGCTCGAGTTCGGGTGGCTGTCACTCTAATGTAGGAGTAGGAGGCAAGAATATCCTTCCAAGAAGCTTGTGTCGCCAATCACCAGCAGCTCAGATCGCCGGAAGCCCCGATCGCCACTGCTGCACCCTCACATAAAAAGTATCGGGTAAAATGATAAAGGCGGTATAGTTAAACAGAATATTAGGAGGCTGGACAAAAGTACCCTCGGCAAAAAAGCCCTAGGGTGCAAAACGCTTAGAAAATGAATATTGGGGGTGCAAGATGCGATATTAGAATATTTGGGGTGCAATTCGCCAAAACGGGTATATTGGGGGGTGCAGTCTGCCGAAAATCCATCTAAAATGATTTCCTTAAACGCCTTGAGAATTTGAGAGAGCAGCCTCGGCAGTCGGCACTATGCAGCATCTATTGAATCACTTGGTTTTTTGGTTGAAATTTGAAAACAGAGAAGTTCTTTATAAAAGTAAGGGTTATTTACCCGGACCTCCCCTTGAAGTTTGCATAATTACAACTTGCACCCCTCTAACTTCTGAAATTACGAAAACCTCCCCTCAATGTTTACATTTCATAACATCCATGCACAAAAGTAGCCCCTTGGAGTAAATCTTCAGGGGGTCTTTTTGTGCATAGATGTAATGAAATGTAAACATTGAGGGGAGGTAATTGCAATTTTGAAAGTTAGAGAGGTGCAAGTTGTAATTACACAAACTTCAAGGGGAGTTCCTGGTAATGACCCTAAAAATAAAAATAAAGGAGAAAGAAAACAATAATGTGATTGTTGAGAATAAAGCAAGTTTGTGCCCAAAAAATAGAAATGATTTCATAGCCAAGTAGGAACATACCCTTCTAAAGTACTTTTCATGGGGGTAATATTGGTTATTGGTTAGAAGTACTTTGCTTTATCAATGTAGTATTATTCTCTCTTTGTTAAGACTAAAAGTTTTAAGTCTTCACCTTTGTGCTTGAATTTTAAATTCAGTATGCTTGAATTTAGAAATTCAGTTTTCTTGAATTTAGAGGAAGATGTTCTTTTTTGCACAGCTTTTATTTTTATCTTTGTGTGGCTTTTTGACAACATTAATCGTCACTCATATAGACAGTGTTCTTTAGCCAAATCAAGAAAACCTTGATGACTTCTTGTGGAGCTTGATCACTTAGTTATAGTTGAGCTTGCAGACGTACTAGCAGGTGTTGTATAGGAGCCTGATGTAGAGTGTTCAAGAAGTACAGAGAGAATTCCACCTGTCAACAAAAAAACGGCTCAACTTATTCTTGTAGGATTGCTCTGACCATTTGACATCCCAATTCATATTTTGTCAGACATTTTGTTGGATTTCATCGGTAAATTACCAAAATCCAAAGGCATGATATTCCTTTTTGTGGTGGTGGATTGTTTATCAAAGGCCACGCACTTCATTTCATTGCATCATCTCTACAATGCTATTAGTTTAACCAGAGTTTGTTTTAAGTATGTGTTCTGCGGCATGAGCTACCAGGACGGTTGTGTCGGATCGCGAAAAAATAGTCACAAGAAGATTTTGCCAGGAGTTCTTGAAACTCAACGGAACCAAATTATCATCCGATTATCACGCCAAGTAGGATGGCCAGACCTCAATCGTTAACAAAATGATTGAAATGTGCCTTTGATGCCTGGTGGGTAATAAATTACCTAACTTAGTCTTTGTGTCATGAACTAAGTATTGCTACAATACCTCATGCCATAAGGCACCGCAAACAACATAATTCAGGATCTTGTTTGGACATGATTCCCTGAACCCCCATACCTATATAAACAATACAATGGAAGTAGAAAGGCATGGAAAAATAATTACAATAATGCTCGGATAAACATGGGCAAGGAGGAACTCCGAGATCAATGGCTCGGAGCAAACGGAGGCCACGCAAGAAAATTGCTAAGGTTTCCACAGCAAATAGCCCAATATCCCCACCATCAAGCCCTACAATATTCTGCTCAATGTCCCTTCAAAGCCTAAAGCCAAATCCTTGGCATAAACAAACCCTAAGTAACAACTCAAAAAAATCTGTTTTTTAAAAAATGAAATTTTATTTTTCATTGATTAAATTTGAAGGCGATTTTGTAATTACCTTGAAAATCCCTCCTCTATTCTTCTCAGCCGAGCAAAGCCCCCCTTTATTTCCGGTGTTATGTTCGGCCTAGGGCTCTCCCGATTCCGCCAAATCCCGCTCCTCCCGTTCCCGATTCCGTCGCAGGTGTCGACGCCTCCTCCCGCTCCTCCCCATGCCTCTATCGACGCCTCATGCATCTCCTGCCATGGCCAACGTCGCCTCCCCCTCTTCCTCTCCCTCAGGCCGACGGAAGCTCTGCCTCTCCTCAAGATGACGCCTCTTCTTCTTCCCCTAGCCCCCCCCCCTTTATTTCCCGTGTTATGTTCGGCCTAGGGCTCTCCCGATTCCGCCAAAGCCCGCTCCTCCCGCTCCTACCCATGCCTCTATCGACGCCTCCTGCATCTCCTGCCATGGCCAACGTCGCCTTCCCCTCTTCCTCTCCCTCGGGCCGACGGAAGCTCTGCCTCTCCTCAAGATGACGCCTCTTCTTCTTCCCCTAGCCAGCGTTTTCTCCTCCTCCTAAAGCCGGCAGTAGCATTTCTTCTTCTCTTCCTTAAGGACAGCGACCCCCTTCTCCGGAAGACCTAATTTCTCTGATTCTTCTTCGTTTTGTCTGGGGATTTGCGAGAGGGACGTCTGGCGTTTCCTCCTCTCTCCTTCTTGGGGTCGGATTTGACCTTCCTTGAGCAAGATCTCCTCTATTTCACCCTTATTTAGATTTTTAATGTATCCCTAATGATTTATTCGCGCTCCAAAGTTCATATATTTTGCGATTCATAATTTTTGCCCCCTTATAATCGCATAACCGTGGTTTGTTCTTGATTTCCGGTACCGCTACTCGATTAAATGAGTGGGATCTCTCCAAATCTCTCTCCGATTTAGGGTTTATATTAGCCGAGTGTTGTCAAGTCTCCAATTTCTCATGATATCTTCTCTCCCCTCACTTTTGAGGGAGGTAAATTCGCTAAACTCTCTTGTGCTTTCGGTTTTGTAAATAATATCTTGTGCTATCGCAGAATTTTTGCCGTGTCATTATCTCTTTTGTTGTTTTTAAACAAGTTCAAAATAGGATTTCTGATTTTGCTTGTAGCGCTTAGCCGTCGTAGTAAGTTTCAGCCTCACCTTAAGACAAGTAGAGATCTCTCTCTCTTGCAAATATTGAGTTTAATTTAATGTGTTTGTTCTTACGATTTTATGGCTTCACTCCTTAATATTTGATCTATCAAATGAATAGAAATACCAAGGCCTAATTTGATAAGTTAATATTTTAGGGTTAATATGTTTGAAATGTCATGAGATTGTGATCGCAGATAATTTTATTTGGATATTCACCTAGATGAATGAATTTCTTGTTTAATGTATAACTCGAATTATGGTGGATTTTTGGGCATGATTAACAAATATCATAATGATAATTATTAAGATTTCTTTTAGTAATTGGATGATTTGAGATTTCATATAATGTTCGGACTATACATATGTTTACTTAGGAGATAATCGTGTCTTAGAATGATTTAATCTAGATGAGTATTTATTATCCCCAAATCGATGCATAGTAATCGTACCACTCGCGAATTCTTGAACCCGCAAAATATAAAGCTCTCCGTCTAGTTTCTTTTGTGATATCGAATCTTGTTTCTTATGCATGTCTGGTTGCAACAATTGAGTAAAGTTTATTTCATGATCTGATATTTTTCTCTTTAACGTGAATCTGTTCCTATTAGAATCACTGAACTATGAATCCATCAATTCATTAATATCATAAGCAATCATTGAAAGATATCGTTTAATTGGTGCAACTCTTTGCTAGCATGGTCACGGCAAGCAGGAATTTTTTTAATAAGACTTGCTTCTGAACTTGAGTGTGAATTATGTGCACTCATTAAAAACACTTACACACTTTATTGATTACAGCTTATGATATTACATGAACAAATATATGTTATACTCTGGAATAGGATAATAATTTAACTTGTTTTTACTTGACTAATTTACTTGTCTATCTTGCTAGCTTTGCTTCATGAAAACTGGTACTTATATACATCTTTGATTCTTCTGCTCGCACTTTATTTTTCTTGATCACTGTTTATTTCATTGTTCTTAAGTTTTTCCTTCTTTTTTTGGAATTGTTTTAGCATTTGTGTCTGCGCCGCCAGGTTCCTGAGCCCGATCTGCATTAAGCTCCTGCTTCTGAGGATTATCTTGCTTCTAGTTGTGTCGGGTTTTATGTTTTTTTCATTTCATTTCATTTATTGTCAAACATTTCTTTTATGTAATAATTATGGTCAGTATATAATAGACAACTGCTATACTATCTAAATTACTTACTAGAATTTAACATTATTACATGTTTATATCTCTGAGTTTGTCATTGCATAAAATTCTGTATCTAAACTTGCATCATGGTTTTTATTAAAATACATGTGCATCTACTTCTCTTTTAGATGTTTGTGACAAGCTAGGCATGGTTGACAAATATGCTGCAGCTTGAGGGGGAGTGTTAGAACCTGACGGTTTGACGGTCTAGCAGACCAAACCCGACTGTCTGGCGGTCTGATAGATTGAACATGTCGGATTGGTCGTTTGAACGTAGCAGAATGATGTTTGGCAGACTGATGGTCTGGCAGCCTACATTGTGGTTCAAGAATATGTTTATGATTGTAACTTCAGTTGATATAGGAATATAAACAGTCTGACTAGCCGGTTTCCACTTAAATGATATGTGAAAGAAAAAACATGTCAGCCAAGCAACATCCTCTCCTTAGAAACAATCTAAAACAGCATATATATCACTCCTAAGTCTCTGTTTGGCACGGCAGTAGCAGTCGTGAATGCGGTGGTCATGAACCATCATTTGCGAACGACTGACCTCACCTAAGGAACTTCATTCACTGTTATGTTCAGCATAGCTTTTGTCATGCCAAACATACATTCTATGATAGTAGTGTTTTCATCCAAACTCGCCATAGCAAAAACACCGCGCCAAACAGAACCTAAATATCAACAAAAACAGCATGTGCATAAACATAAATAGTCAACCTCTACCAACAAGCTTCTTCAGATTTCTTGAGATGTCAAATGCAGCAAATAATAAGAATGCACCACCTTAATCAAATACACACATTCAACAAGACAAATGAAAGGCTTTCAGAGCAATAAAAAATAGTTTCAGGAATTTGGCATTTGCAAACAGCACTGAACTACCAGTTAACTGGTGTTGGATCAAAACTTCCAAAATAATCAGACTCAATGCTCTTATTCTGGAGTAGAAATGCTTGACAATCGATGAACTGAAACAGTGATTATATGTTGAAATCAATATGTCAACAGAAGCAGAAGTGTTGAAATCACTTCCATTACCCCAACCAAAGGGAAAATCGATTAAAATTTTACTGATGAGAACCCTTGTCATTATGTTACGGTTATCATCTTCCAAATTCCTCCCTCGTATAGCACTGACTAGATTGTTACTATTAAGTAGCTCGCTGGCAAAATGCAAAAAAAAAAAAAAAAAAACTGAGCGTACCTCTTCATTCTCGATAATGGCAGTGCAGTTACCGTCAGGGAGGAGATCGTCGGCTATACTTCCCCCTCGGCCTCTGTCGCAACCGACCACCGCCGCAGGTTGGCGATGGCTCTTTCGAGAGAAGGCGAACGTGCGCACACCGTTGAGGCTACGCTGACAGAAGTGTACTGAGCGGGCGACCCCGAGTGAAGGGGTTACGGCCTTACGCATGTTGACTTCATCCGGTGAATGTGCTCCGGCGAGTGAACCGGCGAGAAAGATCTGAGTCGGGGAGAGGCAGCCCATCATCAACTATTACTCCACGGAAACCTCCCCCCGCTGATCGAGTGAAATTTTACAGTCACTTTCTTAAATAGGGCAAAATCATGATTAGCCCGCTTGATAATCAACAGCTAATTAGATTTAAGAGGAGGTTGTTATTCTCAAGTAGTGTTTGTCTGTTTCAGATTTTATCTATTTGTAGCTCTGAAAAAATAAATTTGTTATTTGTTGATATTGTTGTCATACAGACATACACACAGATTAGTGGAGAAGTTTTTAAAAAGAAATCGATCCTCCTCTTGGCCTTCCTTGCTATAGGGAGTGAGCAATCATAATTAGTTAAATCTTCTCAAACAAATCCTAGCTATCAAAATATTCTCAAACAAATCAGAACCGTCTGAACAATAGAAAAATCATTTTTCTTCCTCAACTCGATTTCTAACCGTGCATTCATTTTATGAAATGCTTTGAAGTTTGTCGGAGATGTTCCTTTGTTGTGAAGGAAGCGAATAGATATTTCATCTTGAATGAGTTCCTCTGAAGATAATTTGATTCTCGGCAATTGTTATTCGCATATCATAAATGTCTATCCGTGGACCATTTTTCGTCCACTTTATTTGATTTTATGAATTATTACCGGCAAATCAATTTTAAACTTAGCAGTAGATGCCTTCGTTCTCGTGAGATGGGCCCGACTGGGATGAGATGGGACTTAGAAAGTCTTTGCAATCCCTATTTCTACCCAACGGTTCACGTCAAGCCCTTAAATCGAGCTTCAAACTCTAGGTTCTCATGTGAAATACTTGTAGACCTGCCCTCCCAAATCTCGTGTGGTTAGTCCCCCTTGTGCACTCTGTCGACGATGTCATGTGGATACACCTCTAAGGGCAGGTGGGTGATCATCGCAAGTTGTTTCCCCGCGTTTTACCTTCTTCACTTCCTTCACAGGGTCTTCTTGGCCCAACCTGTAACGCTCTAGTTTTTCCAATAGAAGAAAGCAAAAAGATTCTGGTTGTTTCAACGTTGCGTTGATAGCAAGTGTTGACGTCAAAATTTAATCGATGATACGTCAGCATTGATTCGGCGTTGCGTCGAGATCTTCCAGTGCGTCGACATTGACTCGACGTTGCGTTGATTACATTTAATGTGTCAAAGGTTAATCAATGTTAGGGGCGACGTTGTGGCGATGGCTGACGTCGAGTACAACTCGATGTTGCCTCGAGTACGTCGAGTATGTCGAGTGCAACTTGACATTGCGTCGAGTACGTCAAATGAATACGACGCTTTTGTCTAGACAGCTGCGGTTAAGGATCACCGCTCCAGAATAGCTTGTCTTTTATTATTAAAGGATCTAGCAACAAGTTTGCTTCCTTGTCATTTCAAAGCTTTAGAAAGCTTTTGTTAGAGAAAGGAAGAGGAAGAAGGAAAAGGATTTTTGTCATTAGCGGATCTCTGAAGCTCCGCTTTGCAAGCCGTTTTCCAATTCACTGAGTGCAGTCCGATGTGATCCTTTTCAACCAACTAGATTTTTTGTTCATGGAGCTAAAGCGATCGTCAATGGTAACGATTCTTCTTCCTAATACTATAAAATGTTAGTCATGTGTTAATTGCATAATTGCGTGAAAGCGCTTCAACAAATTAGTGGAAGGTGAGACTTTCAACGAGTTGATATAGATTATCCCCGATAGAAATTATTAGGGCTGAAAGTACGAACCAACAAAACCGCATAACCAAACCGAACCGAACCAAACCGCACGACTCGGTTCGGTTTTAGTAGCTTGCGGTTCGGTCATAGTTCCGTTTTTTGAAAAACCATGTGCTTTGGTTCGGTTCACGGTTTGGAATGTCAAACCGAATCGAGTCGTGAAAGAAATACCGGAGCGCCGAGAAGCAGAAATCCGAAACGAATAACAAACCACAAAGAAACAAAACAGAGCAATCACAAACACAGCGATTACAGAGGTTCACCTAAAACCGGGTTACGTCCTCTCTCCCCTTCTTCTCCCTTCTTGTATTCACCAGAAAAATACAGATTACAACACAGGTTACAAGGATCTAAACCCGATCCTACCTACTTCCTCTTCTGGACAAGAAAACTGTAGAAGAAAACCTTCTGGATCGACGCCGACGAAAACCTCGTATACGTCTCCAAAAGAATACGCCGCCGCAATTCAGTCTTAATTGAACCGAAAAAATCTTACCCTAAAAAGAGGCGGAATCCGCCTTAAATAGGCTTCCGCAAAACAGATCGCCGAGCTCGGCCGAATCGTCGAGCGGCGGTCGACGATCGTCGAGTTCGGCCGAACGTCGAGCTCGGCCGAACGTCGAGCTGGGTTCGGCGCGTCGAGCAAGGTTCGACGATCGATCGACGATCGTCGAGCTTGGTCGAACGTCGAGCTCGGCCGAACGTCGAGCGGTGTTCGACACGTCGAACATCGAGCAGGGTTCGACGTCGGGCTGGGTTCGACGATCGTCGAGCTGGGTTCGACAATAGTCGAACCCAGTTCGACTACTGGAGGAAAAATTGTCCTGGAGATGTGGCCGGTCCTGGAGATGTCGAAAGGGAGGATCACACTTCGATTCCTCTAAGCTCACGTGAGCTAACCCGGTGTGAGAAACAAGAGGACCGGAAGTGTTCCACAACCCCAACATTCTCCCACTTGATGGAAAACTTCCGCAGATGAGAGCAGCTCCTTCAATCTTCCTCTTCAACCCCACTGCTGTTGCACACCATTCAAACTTAGCAACAGGCACAGCCTTGGTAAGAAAATCAGAACTGTTCTCCTTGGTATCAATCTTCTCCAGTTGAACCACCTGCTTCTCTACATTTTCCCTGATAAAGTGAAATTGGATGTCTATGTGCTTTGTCCTAGCATGGAAAGTCGGATTCTTGGCTAACTGAATAGCCCCTTGGCTGTCACACCACAGCTTCACAGGACCTTGCTCAAAACTGAGCTCCCCGCACAACCTCCCCAGCCATATGGCCTCCTTACTGGCATGAGTAAGAGTCATATACTCCGCCTCCGTCGACGAGAGTGCCACCACTCCTTGTCGTCGACTCATCCAACTGACAGCACCACCAAATAATGTAAAAACATACCCACTGGTGGACTTCCTGCTATCCAGATCACCTCCCCAGTCAGAGTCCACGTGCCCGACCACGTCCAGGACTCTTCCAGTTTCAGCACCTTCATAACATATAGAATAATTTGAAGTGCCACGAAGATACCTGAACACCCGCTTCACAGCATTCCAGTGCTCCTTCCCTGGTTTGGCCATGTACCGACTCAGCACTCCCACTGCGTGTGCTATGTCAGACCGAGTACAAACCATGGCGTACATGAGACTCCCCACTGCACTAGCATATGGGACCTTCACCATGTCCTCCATCTCCTCATGTGTCTTGGGACACATCTACACAGATAGCTTATTCCCCACGGGCATAGGGGCACCAACAGGCTTGCAGTCAGCCATGTTGAACTTTTTCAACACCTCTTCGACATACCTCTGCTGCCCCAACCAAAGCTTCCTTTTGCTTCTATCCCTGGTAATCTGCATCCCCAAGATCACACTTGCTGGCCCCAAGTCCTTCATTTCAAACTTGGCCGAGAGCATCTTCTTCACATGTTGGATCATCTTGACACTGTTTCCTACGAGCAGCATGTCATCTACGTAGAGTGTCAAGAAAGTGAAGTGCTCTCCCTTCCTTTGGATATAAACACAGTGGTCTGAATTCAACCTTTCAAAACCCACATCCAGTATGTAGGTGTCGAACCTCTGATATCAAATGAAAGGAATACCGGAGCGCCGAGAAGCAGAAATCCGAAACGAATAACAAACCACAAAGAAACAAAACAGAGCAATCACAAACACAGCGATTACAGAGGTTCACCCAAAACCGGGTTACGTCCTCTCTCCCCTTCTTCTCCCTTCTTGTATTCACCAGAAAAATACAGATTACAACACAGGTTACAAGGATCTAAACCCGATCCTACCTACTTCCTCTTGAACCCATAGCCAGGAATCCAAGAACCTCCCTCTGATACCAAATGAAAGGAATACCGGAGCGCCGAGAAGCAGAAATCCGAAACGAATAACAAACCACAAAGAAACAAAACAGAGCAATCACAAACACAGCGATTACAGAGGTTCACCCAAAACCGGGTTACGTCCTCTCTCCCCTTCTTCTCCCTTCTTGTATTCACCAGAAAAATACAGATTACAACACAGGTTACAAGGATCTAAACCCGATCCTACCTACTTCCTCTTCTGGACAAGAAAACTGTAGAAGAAAACCTTCTAGATCGACGCCGACGAAAATCTCGTATACGTCTCCAAAAGAATACGCCGCCGCAATTCAGTCTTAATTGAACCGAAAAAATCTTACCCTAAAAAGAGGCGGAATCCGCCTTAAATAGGCTTCCGCAAAACAGATCGCCGAGCTCGGCCGAATCGTCGAGCGGCGGTCGACGATCGTCGAGCTCGGCCGAACGTCGAGCTCGGCCGAATGTCGAGCTGGGTTCGGCGCGTCGAGCAAGGTTCGACGATCGATCGACGATCGTCGAGCTTGGTCGAACGTCGAGCTCGGCCGAACGCCGAGCGGTGTTCGACATGTCGAACATCGAGCAGGGTTCGACGTTCGATGTCGGGCTGGGTTCGACGATCGTCGAGCTGGGTTCGACAATAGTCGAACCCAGTTCGACTACTGGAGGAAAAATTTGTCCTGGAGATGTGGCCGGTCCTGGAGATGTCGAAAGGGAGGATCACACTTCGATTCCTCTAAGCTCACGTGGGCTAACCCGGTGTGAGAAACAAGAGGACCGAAAGTGTTCCACAACCCCAACAAGTCGAACCGAACCATATTAACTTTAATAAAATTTTAATATATTATCAATATAGTTAGGTCTTTACTCTTGTTAGTTGTTACAATTTACTAGAACAAAAAGTCACTGTTTTTGGTTTCATAATTACTTATATTAGAATATGATTTATTAAAAAACATGACTTATTATAGAGCACGATTTATTATAGTCGGGTACATAATTAAAGAAATATTTCATAAGAATAAATTTACCTAAATTTGTTTATCTGTTTTTATGTTCATGCGTTATTTATCTCCATGTCCCAATTATTTTTTTCATATTTTTAAACCACTCAAACCAAACCAAACCGTACGGTTCGGTTCAGTTCAGTTTCAATGGTGCGCACGGTTTGGTTTGGTTTCAGATTTTTGGAACTACATGCGGGTAGTTCAGTTAGTGGTTTTAATCAAAAATCAAACCAAACCGAACCTTTACAGCTCTAGAAATTATACATAGAGTCTGGATTGATGTACGGACTTAGGCATTTTGTGTAAACCCATCTGCGACAAATTGGTTCGGATTGATGATGTTGAAAATTGCATGTCGGAGAAGACTTCGTAGAAAATCGTGTGATACTTTTGGTTCTGGGAGTTTTAGGGTGTTGTATGAAGTACTGGAGGCCAACTCTAGGAAACACGCGAAGTTGTAACGGAATTGATGTTTTGTTGATGTCGCACGGTGATAATGGATATTGCGGGTAATAGCTCCCAATGAGCATTGTTTGTGGTTGTGAAGCTAAGTCATGGCTATTGGGTGCGTAACATCTTAAGCTGATGGGCCCGATGTGTCTGGCTTTGGTGGCCTTGTGTGTCGGCCTTAAAAGACAGCGTTGGTTATCGTATTAACGGGTCGAGGTGAGTCTGACCCACATCATGCGGTTGTTCGCGATGATTGAGCCGGGCAAAGCTGTTCCAAACCTGTCCAGTGTGGGTCAGTGAAGAGGTAGCTCTTTGGTGCACCGATCCTAGGGAAGTCTGGGTAGCATAATGGCTCGATGACCGGTAGTTGCTCAATTGAACCATCCAAGTGAATGATGCTTTGGATGGAGGTGAGACTCGGGGAGTACACCAAAAGTGCGTCACGAGAGCACGAAACGTATGGTCTTACGTGTAATCGTTTGTGGTGAATGTGCAAATATATGATGTTATACTGCTTGCATGCAGGCAATGAGTACCACCACCCCGGGAATGGGATAGAGTCGTTATACCAATGTGGTCAGCCAAAGCTGACCGGTTGTTTGTTTTGCCACGTCTTCGTGGTATGTATTTATGCGGGTGCTGACAAGACAAGCGGAAAATAGCAGATTGAAGACCTATGTAGTGTTGGCCCTCAAAAGTCAAAGTTTGGTGTTAATATCTTTCATATATTGTCAACCTGCATGCCGATGTACGTAAACCATGTAGATATTTGTACGCTTGTGAAAAGGATGTACGACCTTAAGGCCAAAAACAGTTGTGACATTTCATTCCCATAGTGTCGTGGGCATTCTGGTTTGATTTGAATAAAATGCCTCCATTTAGCGTATTCTGGGATGTCTAGTTTGTGTTGGTTACTCGCTTCGTAAGGCTTTAACTTGTTTTGTTAGTATGGTGCAGGGTTTCGATCAGACCCGCTGGTATAGTCTTCAGAACGAATGGTGTGTTACACAACCTATAATAAAGATTTGGGCCCAATTTTGCAATCACACGCCTCATTGCTCCTCCCTTATCACTGAGAATGTTTGGCTCTTAAGATTAATGCTATGAAGGGTGGGCTCGCGGGAAGATTCAGGCCTAGTTCGCAATCACACATCTCATTGCTCCTCCCTTGTCACCAAGAATGTCTGGCTCTCAAGGCTAATGCTATGAAGTGTGGGCTCCAATCAACATTAATGCATGTATTTTTCTTCCTTGCGCTAATTTTCTAAATGTTTTAAACAATTTCATATTTTCTTTGAGTTACAAAGAAATAAATAGAATGACTATAATGATAATTAAACGGAGTACATTAGTTGGAAATATTTCATCCTAATAAGTGGTGATGAGATTTTCCCTAAAGATTTTCGAGCCAAATCGGAAGGTATTAAACTGAAACGCTCAAGCAAGTGAATCGGCCGAGTGAGCCATGTGCACGAATCGTGCCCGCTCAAAGGGTTAAAGTCACCTCGTAAGGGGGACAAAACCAAGTACACGAAGATATCGCGAACGGACCGCTCACGCACGCATGCATGTGTACGGTCGGCGTTGTGCATGCGCCCGGGCGCACACGTTCGGGTCGCATGGGCGCGCGGGAGCGCCCGTCCAGCCCGCACGCGCCACACAGGCACGTACTCCCTTAGGCATACGTGGGCGCTGGCGGTCGCCATTGTCGGGCAACCTGCCCGGGTCTCCTGGACTGCCTGAGGGGCATGTTCGTCATTTCGGAAAAATTAGTGATCCAAATGACCATAACAGAACAACGTCATTTGTCAACTCAAGATTCAACCCGACGTAATTACCGACATGACCTTTCGAGAAAGCTATAAAAAGAGCCCTTGTCCTTCACTTGAAGATAAGCTACTCGAGAGAGCTATGAGCTTTTCCGGCGAGTACGTGAGACTTAGATTGCTTCATAACTTGGAATTCGCTTTGCTCCCTTTCCAGTCCACTCACGCTTAACACGCTCGCGGACACAGCAGCAGGCGAAGGAAGGGACTCAGGGGAACGCACTCGTAGAAGCTTCCACGAACACCCTCTTCAAGGCTTCATGTACTCAACCCATTCCTCCGTTTTTCAGTACTTAAACTTGTAACGTAAAGACGGTTTGTCACCCTTTGAGGAACTCCAACAATTGTAAATAAAGGGTATATAATGGATTTTGTTATGACGTATACCCGACCATGTGATTTTTCACCTTTCTAGGTTTTAATGTTAAAAGCGTCTCTTGCCATTGCTGCTTGATTTACATTTGATTGTCCGCGCCTCCAGTCCAACTTGGAGCTAAGGCGGTGCGATTCTCGAAAACAAAAGAAAACCGGGCAACCACAACAGTTTGACACCATTTGTGGGATAGCGTTCTCAACTCTGCAACCAATTTAAAGCCCGGGGTGATGAAAACCAGTTTAGAGCTCCCTGATCTAGAATGGCTAGGGCCAAGCCCAAGACTCAAAACCCACAATTGGAATTAACGCATGCGGCCAATCATATCTGTGGCGTGAGGTTGGGATCACTTGTATGGCAAACCTGTAGTGCTTCCACAGTAGATCGAAGCATTACATATCATCTATCCAATCAATGGTATAATCCATTGAAATTGTTCTTCCCTTATCTAACCACAAAAAAGTTTGAATAACAGAGATACATAACACCACCATTACTTGACAATGAATAGTAGGGATCAGCCATCACAACAAAGTAGAAATGCCTAATATTTTCATCATAGGAAGAGGGGGAAAGTAGATTCATCACTTATCACTGATCCAATCAATGGAATAACCCATTGGAAGTGTTCTTCCCTCATTTATGGGCAAATAATTTGAAGAACAGAGCTATAGAGCACCACCATTACTTCACAACGAAGAGTAGGGGTCGGCCTCACAACATCGGAATGGGCTAAGCGTATATTAGCTTGATTTTCTTGAATCTGCAATAGAGGAATCTTCACAAGCAACTCGAGATCCTCCAACATCATTTTAGACAACAGATAAAAGCTGTTGAACTCTGGCTACACGAGCCACAAGTCATCTTCATTGAGAGTCAAGCTCGAAGTAGAAGATATATGGAAATGTCTCCGTGAGCAGTAGAACTGCAGCAGAAACTGTTGGTGTTACCATCGTGATCTGAAAGTGATCAAGTATGTAGTCTCACTTCCAACGTAGTATGAGCCTATCAGGGTCGCACATAAGAATGTTTGGAGAAATTGTGAGATTGGGTTAGTATGATTTGCTCATATGATGAGTGAAAAGACTTAGCACAACCAGGCTTTGGAAGCGCTGAGTGCGTTGAGACCACTCAACGCTTTCGTCGACTCAAGTGTTGACTCGTCAAATGATGACGTTGAGTGAGTTGAGTTTACTCAACAATTCGTCGAGTCAGAGAGTTGATTCATCGAGTATGACACTTAAGCGTTGAGTGTGTTGAGTTCACTCAACGATTCGTTGAGTCAAGGTGTTGTTTCGACGAGTCCGAGTCTCAGGCGTTGAGTGCGTTGAGCGTTGAGTTCACTCAATGCCTTCATCAAGTTAAATGTTGGTTCGACGAATCTAGCACTTAGGCGTTAAGTGCGTTGAGTACACTCAACACCTTCGTCGAGTCAAATGTTGATTTGACAGGTTTGGAGTTGAGAGCGTTGAGAGCGTTGAGTTCACTCGATGAATCTGGCACTTAGGCATTGAGAGCGTTGAGTTCACTCAACGTCATTCGTTGAATATGTAATGGATACTCGACGATTCGTCGAGTATAGTTTGTATACTCGACGATTCGTCGTATATGTCATTGATACTCGACGATTCGTAGAAACAAGGGTTGCTTGGTTGAAAAACGTTGGATTCTAAGTCTTGGGTCTGCGAATAACGATGAAGTCTTCTATTTATTCCTTTGAGTATAAATAGAAGGATTTTAGGATTTCTCTATACCGACCAGAATAACTGCTACCGTAGATCGATTTTGACGTATTGCACACGAGCCGCACTGTGCGATATCCCGAAACTCTAAAATCCAACGAAAGTTGTTCCGCCCGCCGCCGATCCCGCCGCCGTCGCTTAGCTTGATTCCGACGAGTGTCTCCGCAACCTCTTCTGTAACGGACCTAGCAGTCCGTAAAGACGCAGAGCTTTCTCTCCCGATCTAGATCCTGTGCGACAAGATTCTACGGGTTCTCCCGTTCGTGTGGACTTCCTGTAGAGGTGCGGACAATATTCGGCACTAGGACATATAGCCGCAAAGTGATCGACTGATTTTCTGGAGCATCTAGGTTGAGTATAGACTCAATCCTACAGAGGTAAATTTTATTTACAGCTTTTTATTCTTGATACATGTCCACTGTTATATATGAACTTCTTTTGAGTTTTCTTGTTCCTTATTTCCAATGCGTGCACAACTATTGTGTCATCAAATAAAACCCAATAATGGTATCAGAGGGAGGTTTCAGCAATGATCATGGTATCAGAAGTGCTAAATCTATGACGTGTAGATCTGGAAATTTAAAAATATTCTAAATGCCCAAATCTATTCTTGGGATCTCGCCAAGAACGCATGTGATTTTGCTGTGATATCATGTTCGATATCCTTGTTGCCCCTTGACAGTAACCATCACTATTGTTGGTTTGTAAAACCAAGTATGTTTGATTATCTATCTCACATAGAGAGACGAGTTTGTCTATTGTCTAAGTGAAGTTAGTGTTGCTCATGTCTAGTGCATGTAACTCTGAATATTTAGAAGGGTTCTAGACGTTCAGATTTAGCTTATTTCATCAAGTGTTAATGATCCTTCTTGTGCACATCTGAGATGCAATTAGATTATGAATGTTGTCTAATTTTATTTTGTGGATGTGCATACTGGTTAATAGTTAACCGTGATTAAGTGTTAATCAATTATTTAAAAATCTCTTAAGTAATATTAATTATTCGGATGTCTTCCTTTGGATGACACTCTTTCTGCCTCAATTGATGAAGTGTGGGTTTGCCAAAGCAAGATGCATTAATTTATCTTGGTAAAAGTGTGAGCGGATGATTGTGATATCCCACTGTCGACATCGGGTCAAACTTATTTGGGTGATCTCAAAGGTTGAGTGCCCAGAGGCATAGGGTTGACATGCACCATACGATGGATGCGAATAAAGAATTATTCACCAGCCATACATGAGTTGCATTGCGATGTAATCGGCAAGAGTTGTCTACCTAAATAACTGCATTGTGAGAGAAAAGTCAAAGCTGACTCATACTGTTAGTGAAATATGGATCTTATCCACTAAGAGAGTTACTCGCATAAACTCTTCGAATTGATATCGAGGGTTATCAGTTTGATAAAAATAGTGGGAGGTATTTGTTGAAGCATGCATTCCACGCTTCTTGGTTTGCTAATAACAAATCTCGTTTGTATTTGATCACTGGATATTTATGATGTGCAGATATCACAGGTTTAACTCTAATGACATTTGAGTGTTGATTCGGGTCAGAACATATGAGCTCGGAAGATATCGCCAGGAGATATTGGGTATCGCCCACAGGCGACAGCGGCATGAGCAGTTAACTCACTATGTCCACACGGCTGGCGGTTTCTTCACTATCGCCCGACGACATCGGATATCGCCAGGCGACAGGCCACGATTGACATGACCGATCTGCGATGCGAAAATGAGGAATATGTTGGGCACATGGCAACCGTTAACGATATCGCCAGTAGGCGATACCCAGTGTCGCCAGACAATATCGCCAAAATATAAAAGCTAGTCAATTTTCTGTGGAGATCACGAATTTCATTACCTGGAGTATTCCTTCCTGTTTATACGATCCAGAGAGCTCCAGAATCCAGAATTACTCCATACTCTCAAGAAGGACAAAGCACAAAAGATCGACGACATGTACACAACATTCAAAGCAACTCTGGCAAGGATTCATCGGCATCTCCAGCGCGTCGTTTAGAGAGAGTTTTAATTCTGAAGTTTTCTTTTTTTTTGTTCTTT
This sequence comes from Platanthera zijinensis, assembly GCA_039513925.1. NCBI lineage: Eukaryota > Viridiplantae > Streptophyta > Magnoliopsida > Asparagales > Orchidaceae > Platanthera > Platanthera zijinensis. The sequence continues at coordinate 110,222,343 of CM077097.1, read as the reverse complement.
ATTCCTATTGTAATCGAGAGAGAAAATCGCCGTCTTGTGCGTGGCGTCTAAGTCCTTGCGTGACTTAGGAGAGAATCGTCGCCTTGTGCGTGATGTCCAAGTCCTTGTGCAGCTTAGGGAGAAATCAATGTCTTATGTGCAACGTCTAGATCATGGTTAGATCTCAGGGAGGCTAGTAGCAAGGTCTAGGGAGAGATACGCTTTAGCTTGTCGGTTCTTGGTAGAAGGATCGAAGAAATCAAAAGTAAATTGTATTTTTCATAAGCCTTTGTATCTAGCTCTATAGAGATATTTTGTATTCAGATTTAACACTATTGAAATAAATTGTTATTATTTTTGTCTTTATAAATTTCTGAGTGTTCAATTCTACTTATGAAAAATTAGTCTTAATTTCCTTGTGTTTCACCAAGTAAACTCTGTTTAGTTAAAGTAAATTAATTAACCCTTATTCACCCCCTCCCCCCTCTAAGGGCACCTCATGATCTAACACTTGGTATCAGAGGAAGGTTACTCCGAAATCGGTTTTACCACCAGGAGTGATGGCGCAAAACACTCACGCATTTTCTGAGGGGCAAGGTATAAGTAGACCTCCCTCATTCACGTGCACAGACTATAACTATTGGAAAGCTCGAATGCGATGCTTTCTAATAGTTCTAGACCTCGAAGTTTGGGGCATGATGGAAACATGCTACACTTCCCATATAACTAATATAGTAGGAAGTCATAATAGAAAAACCTAAGGACAAATGAGACGAAGTTGATAAGCTTCGTTGTAAGAATAACGCTAAGGCAATGAACGCCTTATTCTGCGTGTTAGATATGACTGAATTTAATCGTGTTTGTGCATGTGAAACTGCGTATGATATATGGAATCTCCTTGAAGTTACTCATGAAGGTACATCGCAAGTGAAAAACTCAAAGCTTTTCTAGTTAGAGTAAGAGTTTGAGAAGTTCAAGATGGAGGTTGATGAGGATGTAGACTCCATATACATGAGGTTCAACAAGATCATGAACGACTCGAAGATTTTAGGAAAGAGTTTCTCAAACGGAGATTTGGTGAGAAAGATACTTAGATCGCTTCCCCTGAAGTTCGTTCTAAAAGTGACTGCCATCTCAGAGTCACACGATCTAAAGACTCTCCAAATTAAGAATCAGATAGGCAATCTGAAAACCCACGAAGTGGAACTGAGGATTCAACAACAGGAGTATAGCCTAGAGCCAAGAAAGAAAACATTGACGTTGAAGTCTAAGAGGGAAGTGGAAAGTGAGTCCGATGAGAATGACGATGAAGATGAAGAGAGTTTGTTCGTGAAGAAGTTCAGGAAGATCCTGAAAGAAGAAATTCTTTCAGAAAATTTTTCAAGAAATAAGAATCTGGGTATAGAAAAGGAAAAGCCCAAGCTGGTGGAGAGGATGACGAAGAGAGACCACCACCCGAGTGTTATCACTGCAGGAGAGTTGGTCACATAAAAATCAAGTGCCCAAATTATCTGAAAAAGTTGAACGAGAAGCGGCACAAGAAGAAGGATAAGAAGAAAGTTCTGAAGGCTGAAACCTGGGATGACGTCACATCTGAGGAATCAAGTAGTTCAAGCTCAGAGACTGAAGAGGATGCCAACATGTGCCTGATGGGAAAGGACGTCTCATCATCTGATGATGAAAGCATTATCCAGAGCGACACTGAGGTAAATCCTCCTTCTTATGAAGATTTATATACTGAATTTTTACAAACATGCAAATATTTTGACAAAAGCTTAAATGAGAATAAATTAATCAAATTTGAAAATAAAGAGCTTTTAAAAGAAAATAAAAAATTATCAAATGAGTTAAAAATACTTGAAAAAGAGAAAGTTACTTGTCAAGAGGATTATCCCTCTTCGACAAGAATAGTAGAACTTGAGAAAGATCTCTCTAAGTCTCGGTCTTAGGTTGAATCTCTCACAAGAGAAAAAGAGACCTTAGAGAGATCTCTAAAGCTTTCTCAATCTCAAGTAGAAGGCAGCAAAAGGACCTTCGCCCGATGCGACACCATAGTTGCTGAAAACACTGGATTGAGAGGTCGAGTCCGTGATTTAGAAATGACCACTAACAAGATTGGAATGGGCCAAAAATCACTGAATATGATTTTGGCGAGCCAATGCTATGGTTCGGTAAAATTTGGAATCGGATACTCTCTAGAACACTATCGCCCGGTGACATCCACTATCGCCGGCGATAAGAAAAAATTCAAAAAACCGCTTGTTAAAAATAAAAATAATAAATCTATTGTTACTGCTGCTCCCAGCAAAAATTCAAAACTCATTTTGAAAATCCTGTCAACTTCCTTCATCACGTGTGTCAAATGTAATAAGTTTGGTCACACAACTCACACATGTAAGAAGACGGGACATTGTTTTGTTAAACAAGTCGGGGTACCTAAGGCGTCCACCTACACCAGGAGAGGAACCACTTGGATAACCGGATCTTTACTCTCATCCTCTTTCTAGGTGTGTTGGCAGGCTAAGGACACAAAATATGTGTGGTACTTGGACTCAGGGTGTTCTAAGCACATGACAGACAACAAATCAAAGTTCTTTAGCCTAAAGATGAAAAAAGGAGTAATCACATTCGTCGATAACAGAAAAATATCATTGATATTGGAGTAGTAGTTAACAAGTTATTTACTATCTCAAATGTTTTGTATGTTAAAGATTTGAAGCATAACTTAATTTCTATAAGTCAATTATGCGATATTAGTTTAAATGTCTTATTTGACTCATCTTCAAACATACGCAAATTTTTTGATTCCAAAATAAATGACTTTGTTCTTGCTGCTCCTAGATTTCAAAATGTTTACATGATTAAATTTAATGATTTATCACATTCTTCATTAAAATGTTTTATGTCTAAAAATGATGAATTAGATTTGTGGCATAGGCGTCTTTGACATTCTAGTTCCAAGTTAATTGTAAAATTGTCTCAAAATAAAATAGTTAAAGGTTTACCTATTTTACATGAAAATCTATCTTCTTTATGTTCACCATGTCAATTTTTTTTTCAAAATCTTCATTTAAGAGCAAAAATGTCATTTCCACTACTAGACCTTTACAGTTGATTCATATGGATTTGTTTGGTCCAGTGAATACACTAAGTCTAGGAGATAGAAAATACACTTTTATTTTGATTGTTGATTATTCTCGTTTATGTTGGACAATCTTCTTATCATCAAAATCTGATGCATTATTAGAGTTTTTTAAATTATGTGTTCGTGTTCAAGATGAATTAGATTTAAAAATAAAATGCATTCGTTCAGATCATGGAGGTGAATTTGATAATGAAAAAATTGTATCTTTTTATAACGAGTTAGGAATTAAACATTAATTTTTCGCTTCTCGCACACCTCAACAAAATGGTGTGGTAGAGAGGAAAAATAGAACTTTATAAGAACTAGCTCATACTATGTTATCAGAATACAAGTTACCTAGATTATTTTGGGCTGAAGCTATTAGTGCTGCATGTTATGTTATCAATCGTGTTATGCTTCAACCCTTCTTGAAATTAACACCTTATGAATTGTATTTTCAAAAGAAACCAAATGTGTTTTATTTTAAAGTTTTTGGTTGTAGATTCTTCATTTTGAACACTAAAGATAATTTAGACAAGTTTGATGAAAAATCTGATGAATGCATTTTTATTGGTTATTCTTCAACTAGTAAAGCTTATAGGATTTACAATAAAAGAACAACATGGTTGAGGAATCTATTCATGTTAAATTTGATGAGTTTTTCTCGTGTGTAGATACTAATCCCTCAGATAATGATGAAGAGCCCTTTCCTCCACTAAGATCGGATGATGATAAAATCCTTTGAGACAAAGAAGAAAAAGAAGAAGAAGAGGAAGTGCAAGAAAATGTGCCTCCAAGCGAGTTAAGATATTCAAAAGATCATCCACATGATTTGGTTATTGGAGAACCATCAAGAGGGGTAAGCGCTCGTTCATCATTACATGATTTATTCTCAAATATGTGATTTATTTCTGATATAAAACCTAAAAATGTTGAAACCGCTTTAAATGATAATTCTTGGTTTTTAGCTATGAATGACGAGCTTAATCAATTTGAACGTAATAAGATTTTGAAATTAGTAGAAAGACCATCAAATCATCCTGTTGTATGTGTTAAGTGGATCTGTAAGAATAAAATAGATAGTGAATCTAGGGTCACTAGAAACAAAGCTAGACTTGTAGCAAAAGGTTATTCACAAATTGAAGGAATAGATTTTGATGAAACCTTTGCACCCGTTGCACGTTTAGAAGCATTTAAAATATTCTCTGCATTTTCTAGCTTTAAAAGATTTAAATTATTTCAAACGGATGTTAAAACTGTTTTTCTTAACAGGTATATTAAGGAAGAGGTTTATGTAGAACAACTTCCAGACTTTGTTGATGTTAAATTTCCCGATCATGTTTTTAAATTAGAAAAGCTCCTTTATGGTTTAAAGCAAGCACCCCGAACATGATATGATAGATTGTCCGTTTATTTATTAAAGAATGATTACAAAATGAGTAGTGCTGATTGTACTCTTTTTATTAAACATGTTCATGAAGATCTTATAGTTTTACAAATATATGTTGATGACATTATTTTTGGATCCACTAATGAAAAATTGTGTGCTAATGTTATAGAAATTATGAAGAATGATTTTGAAATGAGCATGGTAGGCAAACTCACTTATTTTCTTGGTTTGCAAATTAATAAAATACACTATGACATTTTTATTTGTCAATCTACATATATTCATGATGTTTAAAAAATATTTGGGTTTGAAAATCTAAAACAAGCAAATACCTTCATGAGTGTCTCATTGAAATTAGGGAAAGATGAAAGTGGTATTTCTTTAGATCAAACACTATATAAAGGAATGATAGGATCACTCTTATATTTGACTGCATCCAGACATGATATGATGTTCGACGTATGTTTATGTGCTAGATTTCAGGCTAATCCCAAAGAATCTCATTTAAAAGCGGTTAAACGTATTTTTATATATCTTATTGGCACATCTAAGATAGGTTTATGGTATCCACACAATGATACATTTATTTTACATGTCTTTTCTGATTCTGATTATGCTGACTGTTCGTTAGACCGTAAGAGCATAAGTGGCACCTGTCACTTTCTAGGCCCTTCACTAATTTCGTGGTAAAGTAGAAAACATAATTTCGTTGTCTTATCCACCATCGAGGCCGAGTACATTGCACTAGGTAGTTGTTGTGCACAGGCTCTTTGGATGAAGCAAACATTAGAAGACTTTGGAATTAATCGTGATACAATTGAATTAAAATATGATAACAAGAGTGCAATTGACTTAACATATAATCCAGTTCATCATTCTAGGTCTAAACACATTGATGTACGACATCACTTCATTAGAGACCACATTAAGCAAAATACAATTAAAGTCAGTTTTATAGACACTGATTTACAGCTTGTCGATATTTTCATAAAACCACTTCCAGATTCCCATTTTTTTATTAAGATTAGAACTACAAATCCTGGACTTATCAAGCTAATGAATCGACATAATAAGTAAACAAAAAGGAAACTTTAATTAACAGAAAAGGATAATTAAACATTAAGAAAACCATAAATGTTATGTGACAATGATCATTGGTACAACTGAACTCAAATTACATAATAAGTCCCATAATATTACAACACAGAATTCTTAACAACAACATGAAAATTTTAAAACTGTAGTGTCGCCGACGACACTGAATGTCGTCAGGCGATAACATCAACACTTCAGATCAGCCCGAAATCTTCAAAAATTCATGCTATCTCCTGCACTAGTGTCCTCTTGATCTTCTGCATAACTTTGTCCACTGCTTCTTGTCCGGCGAGGTTGGCGAGTAGACGATCGGGGATGCTCCACGACCGGATTCTCCCATTCGGCCGCTTCTGCTGGAGTGGGCTTCAATTTGAGGCTTTTGGTCAGAAATTTAAAGAATTTTTGAATTCCCAAAAAGTTCTTCTTGACCTCCCTCTTATGATCTTCGAATGACTCTCGCAAGTCATCCAAACCTTTCCACAAAGATCCACCCTTTGGAATTAGTGGGTTTTGGATAGTGGACACTGGTTCACTACTCTTTGTAGACCCTCCTCATGCTAATCGACCGATGACGAGTGTACCACTCCTAGAGAAGATAGAGGGTACCCAATCATTGAAATACAGTTCTTGGTCTATCCAAGTGTGCTTCTTATACAAAATACGTTGGATGACCGCACCAAGTGGTAGTGTATTCAATTTCTTCCAGGTTTGACTTTTCAGTTTAAATGTGTAGCGCATTATCAAAAGGATAAAATCTACCATATCAAATGGCTCCCGCTCTAAGATCATATAAGTGACATAGCTCAATTGAGCCATAATCTTACGTGTATTTCCAGACTTGAGCAAAATGGTATGCCTCAATATGTCCTGCACTATTCATGCATCCTCAGTGAGAGTGGCCGTGGATTGAATGAGGGCTTTCATGGAATTACCATACAAACAATATTCAATAGTGTCCAGTCTCTATCCTTTTGATATTTTTCTACAATATTTAAGACATTTTCCCGATCTATTAACTCAAATTCTTCCCTGATATCATAATGAGTTATCTCAACTGTCTATCTCTGTATCCGTGATCGCACTCCACCATTTAGTTCCGTAAAACGAGGATCTTTTAAATAATTATAGAATTCTCTAATCAACACCGACGAAAATGTATCCGGGATAATGACGGACATTACTCCTGCCATCGCTAACAGGTCATGAATGTGTGCGTGACAGGCGGGATCGAATTCGATGACCCGTCCAATACTAATATTCGCATTTTCTATCCCAGGGAAAGTTTGATAGGATGAATGTGTATCACTGCCAGTACTTCTCCGAGCTCTCGAGCTGGAAGCCATTGTTGCGGTTAACAGGCAAAATTTTAAAAAAATTCAGAAATTATCAATATCGCCAGTCGGCGACACCCACTGCCGTCGGGCGATACCGAAAATTGTTCTAATCCAATTTTCGACCCAAGATCTAAACTTTCCCCTACTTTAAATACCAGATCTGAAGTTTCTTACAGTTTTTTCAAATTTCCCTAATGATATTTAAGAAATTTTTTCTCAAAATACAATTCATCATCTTCTTCCCTAAAACCATAACTCAAATAAAATATTCTTCTTAAAAATACTAGATCTGAGTTTAGGGATTTTCAACTTCATCAATCTATGCAAACACTACTCCAAACACATAGATCTATAGTCCACTCTCTCAAAAGTACAAGTTTTGAACAAAATCCTAACCATGATAAAACCAACTTCAAAAAATGAAAAATTTTCAATCAAAAGTTCCATGATCTACCTTACAATCATTTAGCTCTAAAAATTCTAAAGGATGAAAGAAAGTTTCGATGGAAATTACCTTGATCTAGGGTTTTTGCCGGCTTCCGCTTCTTCTTCCGCGTCGAGACTTCAGGAAAAAATGCTGGGAATGGTGCAGTTGACCTGATCCGACGGTCTTTTATATTTTCGCACTATTGTCAATCGGCGATATCCAATATCACCGGGCGACAACGAAAATTCATTATTAAGCAAATTTATCTTGTTTTCTCAGGTTTAGGCATGGTTCAATGCATATTATTCAATTTTGGGTTCCTAGTAACATGGTTCAATTGTTCAACCATCAAATATCATTTCTACGTACATCTCTACTAGTGTTTTTATCCTTGTGAAATTGTTTTCGCATGTCTCTAAGTATGAGAAATGCTTTAGTTATGATAATGTTCTTTTCACCCACATTTGTGAAAATCTTCATATGGCTTCAGCTTACTGCATATGTGAATTGTGAATGTTCTACCATAACCACTAGAATTGCATGCTACTGCTAACGCTTTATCCTAGTTTTTCTTTGCACCATTCATATTTGATTATCCAATAAGGCCACGCAAGTGAATTCAGACTCCTTTGTCAAGCCGAACAAAAAAACAAAAGTGTTCAAAAAAACAAGCATTACACATCTTTGTTGATGTTATTCAAAATTAAAATAAAGGGGCTGACAAGGAACCTCCACCAAACACTACTTACCCTCCTGATAAGTCTTAATAAGCATTGTGAGGTTGAGCACCTTGGAAAGAATTGTAAAGTGTCTTGTGCAACTCTATATCTGGATATTTTTTTATATGTGCTCTGAATTCTTGGATACAAGTATCACTAGTTATGTATACCTCTATGTTATGTTGTTTTTTCACATTCCATGTATTCATATATTTGTAAGGTCTATTCATATGTGTTTTTCATCACACTCTCACATGTACACCACATTATCTTCTCTAAATTTTTTTCTTACGAGAATTGGACCGAAAATGTTCCCAACTCAATTTTTACTAGTGTATGTGTCTATAATATAACTAGATGGAAGTTGCCAATGTTCGTGCTTACCCAATTTCTTTTCTACTATACATTGATTCACATGTTCTATACTTGATTTGTACTTTATAGTTTTTCTTCTTTAGCTTCCGCACTACTCTGCTATCTTTTTTGATAATACCGAAAGGGGAGAATTTCCTAAGACATTTAGAAATCATTCATACTCATAATGCTTTAGGGGGAGTACTCATCTAGATTATTTAAATTATATTACAAACACATAGATTCAATCTGCTTAGATTTAGGGAGAGTACACATGTAGGAGGAGTGTTACATCCAAGAAGAGCTCGTGCACATATAAATGTTTAGTCTTGCCAATCATAGTTACTAATACTTCATAGATCATTCATGATTTCTTTCTCAGTGAATTTGTTATTATCAAAAGGGGGAGATTGTTGGAGCATGCGTTCAACACTTCTTGATTTGTTAATAACAAATCTCGTTTATATTTGATCATTGGATATTTATGCTGAGCAGATATCACAGGTTTAACTCTAATGGCATTTGGGTGTTGATTTGGGTCAGAACAGATGAGCTTAGGAGATATCGCAAGGTGATATTGGGTATCGCCCACAGGCGACAGCGGCATGAGCAGTTAACTCACTATCTCCACACGGCTGGCGGTTTCTTCACTATTGCCCGACGACATCGGATATCGCCAGGCGATCGGCCATGATTGACATGACCAATCTGCGATGTAAAAATGAGGAATACATGAGATACGTGACAGCCGTTAACGATATCGTCAGTAAGCGATACCCAGTGTCACCATGCGATATTGCCAAAAAATAAAAGCCAGTCAATTTTCTGTGGAGATCAAGAATTTAATTACCTGGAGTGTTCCTTCCTGTTTATACAATCCAGAGAGCTCCAGAATCCAGAATTACTCCATACTCTCAAGAAGGACGAAGCGCGAAAGATCGATGGCACGTACGCGACATTCAAAGCAACCCTTACAAGGATTCATCGGCATCTCCAGCGCGTCGTTTAGAGGTAGTTTTAATTCTAAAGTTTTCTTTTTTGTTTTATTCTTTATTCCCATTGTAATCGAAAGAGAAAATCGACGTCTTGTGCATGACGTCTAAGTCCTTGCGTGGCTTAGGAGAGAATCGCTGCCTTGTGCGTGGCATCCAAGTCCTTATGCGGCTCAGAGAGAAATCACCGCCTTGTGTGCAGCGTCTAGATCATGGTTAGATCTAGGGGAGGCTAATTGGCATCTCTAGGGGGAGATACGCTTTAGCATGCCGGTTCTTGGTAGAAGGACCGACGAAATCAAAAGTTAATTGTATTTTTCATAAGCCTTTGTCTCTAGCTTTATAGAGATATTTTGTATTCAGATTTAGCACTATTAAAATAAATTGTTATTATTTCTGTCTTTATAAATTTCTGAGTGTTCAATTTTACTTATGAAAAATTAGTCTTGATTTCCTTGTATTTCACCAAGTAAATTCTGTTTAGTTAAAGTAAATTAATTAACCCTTATTCACCCCCCCCCCTCTAAGGGCGCTTCACGATCCAACATTATTTTGATTAAAGTGCTCATCAAAAGAATAAAGTGTATTTTAAAATGTAGTACTAATTTTACTTTGCACTGATCCTTATAGAATTTTCATGCCAAGTGATTACACTCTACCCTGTCCCTCAGAGCAATCCTTGAGAAGGAGAAGTTGAGTGGTACGAATTATTTGGACCGGTACAGGAGCTTGAGAATTGTTCTCAAGCAAGAGGGCAAAATCTATGTTTTGGAAGAAGAATCCCCTGAAGAGCCTGCCGGGAATGCATCTCGTGCTGATAAGGATGCTTATAAAAAGTATCTTGACGACTCCTTAGACGTCGAATGTCTCATGCTGACAACCATGAGCTCTGAGCTCCAAAAGCAATATGAGAACATGGATTGCAAGGAAATTGACGAGCATCTCAAGAAAATGTTTCAAGGGCAAGCTCGTCAAGAGAGATTTGACGTCACTAAGGTGTTGTTCCAGTGTAAAATGGGAGCTCAGGACCTAGTAGGGACTCACGTACTCAAAATGATTAGGTATATAGAGAACCTTGAGAGACTAGGCTTCCCTCTGGGCCAAGAGTTGGCCACAGACCTGATCCTGCAATCGTTGTCGGACAGTTATGCGCAGTTTGTCTTAGACTATAACATGAATGAAATAGACAAGATACTGTCTGAGCTCCTAGGCATGTTGTGAACTACCGAGATCAATATAAAGAAGGTCAAGCCTGCTGGCCCCATACTGATGGTGCATAAAGGCAAGGGTAAGGTCAAGGGCTTCAAGAAGATGAAGGTATGACCTAAGTCTGCTCTGAAGCCCAAGTCATTAGCACTGAGAAAGAAAGGTTTTGCAAAAGAAGGGAAATGTCACCACTATGACAAGGCTGGTCATTGGAGGAGGAATTGTCCTTCGCACATTGAGGGTCAGTGCAAGATGAAAGGAGGTATGACTTCCGCTTCAAGTATCTATATTATAAAGATAAACATTTCTGCTTCTTCATCCTGAGTATTAGATACCATATGCGGTTTTCACATTTGTATAAATGTGCAAGATTTGAGAAAGAGAAGATTGTTGAGTAAAGGGGAGGTGGACCTACGTGTTGGCAATGGAGCAAGAGTTGTTGCAGTCGTCATGGGTGTTTACCGTCTTTCTTTACCTAGTGGGCTTGTAATTGAACGTGATAATTGTTATTATGTTCCTTACATAACTATAAACATTATATCTATTTCATGTTTGGACATGATTAAATTTTATTTTGTTATAAAGAACAATTATTGTTCGATATTTAAGAATAATGTTTGTTATGGTATAGCCCAAATGTTTAATTATTTATATGTTTTGAACTTAAACCATCAGATGTATAATATAGAAAATACTAAAAGACTAAAAATGAATGACTCAAACTCTACGTACCTTTAGCATTGTCGTTTGGGCCATATAAATGAGAAACACATATCCAAGCTCCATAGGGATGGACTACTGGACTCATTTGATTATGAATTATTTGAGAGATGTGAATCTTGTTTGTTAGGCAAGATGACTAAGGTCCCTTTCACTGGTTTCAATGAGAAGGCTGGCGATCTCTTGGGTATAGTACATAGTGATGTATGTAGACCCATGAGTTCTATGGTTAGAGGTGAGCATTTCAACTTTATTATATTTACTGATGATTTCAGTAGATACGGATGCGTGTATCTTATGAAGTGCAAATCCAAAAACTTTGAAAACTTCAAAGAGTTTAAGAACGAAGTAGAGAACCAATTGGATAAGAAGGTTAAAGCACTCGGATCTGATCGAGGTGGCGAATACTTAAGTCATGAGTTTTATGATCATCTGAAAGAGTGTGGTATTGTATCACAGCTCACTCCACCTAGAACACCGCAGCATAATGGTGTGTCCGAGCGGAGGAATCGTACTCTGTTAGACATGGTACGATCGATGATGAGTCATGCAGATCTGCATGTTTTTTTTTGGGGTTTTGCTCTAGAAACTGTTGCTTTTACACTAAATCGTGTTCCAACGAAAGCGGTTCTGAAGACACCATATGAGATATGTACTGAGAAACGTCCTGATATGTCGTTCATTAAGATTTAAGGTTATGAGGCTTATGTAAAACGTCAAATGCCTGACAAGCTGAAACCCAAGTCAGATAAGTGTTATCTTGTGAGATATCTTAAAGAAACTAAAGGATACTATTTCTACGTACCATTTGAGGGAAAAGTGTTTGTCGTGAGAATTACTGTCTTTCTTGAGAAAGAGTTCTTAAGTAGAAAGACTGTCAGGGTAGAACTTGAAGAATTTCAAGAACCACAGACTATGAATGAACCGAAATTGGGACCTGGACAAGGACTATAAGTTGTTGTAGCTGGAGAGCCTGCTCAGGAAACACAAGTTCCACGTAGATTTGGTAGACCAATGTTTGAGCCTAAGAGATATGGATTTCTCGTGTCTCAAATATGTAATGTGTTGCTTATAGATCATAGTGATGAGTCTGCAACCTACCAAGAGCCTATGAGTGGACCAGACTCCGAGAAGTGGCTTAAGGCCATGAAATCTGAAATGAACTCCATGTATGAAAATCAACTTTGGACCTTAGTGGAACCACCTGAAAGGGTACGACCCATATGGTGCAAGTGAGCCTTCAAGAAGAAGACCGACATGGATGGGAATGTACAGACATTCAAAGGGCGACTGGTGGCTAAGGATTTCAAGTAAATTCATAGTAACTATGATGAGACCTTTTCCCCTATTGTTATGGTTAAGTCCATCAGAATTTTGTTTGCTATTGCTGCGTACTATGACTACGAGATCTGGCAGATGGATGTCAAAATGGCTTTCTAAATGGAAACCTTCTTGAGAAAGTATATATGACATAACCCGAGAGTTTTGTATCTTCAAGTGAAGTCACTAAAATATGCAAGCTGCAGAGATCCATTTATGGATTAAAACAAGCTTCTCGAAGTTGGAATCTTCATTTTGATGAAGTGATCAAAGAGTTTAGTTTTATCAAGAACGAGGATGAACTGTGTTGTACAACCCCGTATTCGCGACGGGAGGACCCGAAGCAAGACATAAGGCATGCTAGTAAGTTTTAAGCTTTGGAGCCCCTTGGAGGGGCAGGGGCGGCGAGTAGGCAGACACCCGTCCCGGCATGATAGGCGTGAGGGGAAGCTGCGGGACCGGCCGGAGTCCGGAGGCGCACCCCTGCATTGCGGCCAGGCGAGGGCAGGCGGGGCGAGACCGGCCCGGGGCCGAGTTCTCGCCCCTGTCTCGCGGCTAGGCGAGGGCAGGCGGGGCGAGACCGGCCCGGGGCCGGGTTCTCGCCCCTGCCTCGCGGCTAGGTGAGGGCAGGCGGGGCGAGACCGGCCCAGGGCCGGGTTCTCGCCCCTATCTCGCGGCCAGGCGAGGGCAGGCGGGGCGAGACCGGCCCGGGGCCGGGTTCTCGCCCCTGCCTCGCGGCCAGGCGAGGGCAGGCGGGGCGAGACCGGCCCGGGGCCGGGTTCTCGCCCCTGCCTCGCGGCCAGGCGAGGGCAGGCGGGGCGAGACCGGCCCGGGGCCGGGTTCTCGCCCCTGCCTCGCGGCCAGGCGAGGGCAGGCGGGGCGAGACCGGCCCGGGGCCGGGTTCTCGCCCCTGTCTCGCGGCTAGGCGAGGGCAGGCGGGGCGAGACCGGCCCGGGGTCGGGTTCTCGCCCCTGCCTCGCGGCTAGGCGAGGGCAGGCGGGGCGAGACCGGCCCAGGGCCAAGTTCTCGCCCCTGCCTCGCGGCCTCGCGGTCAGGCCGGGCGAGACCGACCAGGGGGGGGGGGGGTGGCCGGAGGGCGTGACCTCTCATGCTTTTACCGTTTTACCCCCGAGGTGGATTTTCCCTTTTTGCCCCCAGTATGGAGGTTTTCTATTGGCTGGAGGCATTTTTGTCCTAAGGGCGTTTTGGTCATTTTACCCCCAAGACTTGGAAAAACTATAAATAGACCCTTAGGGGTGCCTTGGAGAGGACTTGTCATTCTTTCCTTAGCCACAAATCTCTTTGGCTTTCTTCCTCCAAGGCACCTAGCTCAAGCATTGGCTAGGGAGGGGGAGACCTCAAAGGTCTTCCGAGTGTGAGGTGGGACCTCCACGCTAAAGCCGAGGGTCAGTTCATAGCTTCCTAAGTCTTCAGTCCGTGACGTTCTTCTGAGTGTAGTAGGTGTGAGGTCACCCCTTTCCTCAAGGGTCGAACTCCACGGAAGTCAATTTTGGCTTCGGTCATTTTTGGCTTCAACAGTTTTGGTGCGGTGAGCGTGGAGAGTGACCAGCACAGAAGATCTCGGGAGAGTGTCATGGCTGGAGATCAGGGAGGTAGTGATGACCTCGGTGGTTCCCCCAACCCAGGACCCTTTGTAGGAAGGGAGGAGTTCATGGCTTCCATCGAAGGCATCATGGGGATGCTTAGAAGCATTGCCCCTCGGGCTGACACTTAACCCCCACCCCCCAGGGACTAGCTCCCAGGGGTCTCGGCGAGCTAACCCAGAGTGGTCTCGGCGAGCTGGCTCCCAGGGGGCAAGGCGAGATCACCCCAGCAGGGGGAGAAGTGAGTATGTCGGATAGGAGGCCTGGGAAGGAGAGGATGGTAGAAGGGGTTGAGCGAGACCTCTCAGGTCGGGAGCTGTTCCCAAGCCCGGCGAGAGCTAACCCCCCAGGCGAGCAGGTCGCGCGAGTGGAGGTGGCGAGAGCTCCCCTTAGGGGGTCACCCTTCAGTGAGTTGATCGTCTCAGCTCCCGTTCCCGAGGGGTTCAGAGAGCCAGACATGGTTTACTATACCGGGAAGGATGACCCCGTCCAGCATCTGCAATGGTTTGAGGATGCCGTCTCCATCAGGCCGATGACGGACGCCTTCAAGTGTCGCCTCTTTGCGATCACCTTGAAAGAGAAGGCGAGGGACTGGTTCCATCAACTCCCTCCGAGGTCCATCTTCGGGTTCGAAGACTTGAGCCGGAGCTTTCAGCTTCGCTTCTCCACCTCCAAGAAGAGGAAGAAGGGTCCTGAGTCCCTCTTCCTGTTAAAGCAAAGGGCCGAGGAGTCGCTGGCCCACTACGTTGACAGGTTCCAGGAGGAGGTCCTTGACATCCAAGAGGTGCCAGGGTATGCCCTCCAGATGGCATTCACGGTAGGATTGCGCGAAGGGTTCTTCAAGATGAGCTTGACTCGGAAGGCCCCCCTTTCCTTCGAGGAGCTGATGGAAAGGGCGGCAGAGGAGATAGCCATGGAGGCAGCCAACCCGGCCTTTGTAAAGAAGTTGGCAAAGTTGACAGAGGTGGAGTCGAAGGAGCAGGGTGGCTCAAGGCATCATGAAGGGAGAAGGAGAGAGGAGCATAGAGCTCAAGGGTTCCAGAGACAGGAGGGTCCGGAGCCAGGCTGGAGGCAGCAGGGAGGCCCTGCTCATGGTCCAGGAAGGGCTCTCATTCAGGATGGAGGGAACCATCATGGGGGCCAAGGGAGGTTCAACTTCCAGAGGCAAGCCCCTAGACAACTCCTGCCCCCACCCCAGCAAGCGATGGTGATTGGCCGAAGGGATAGGAGGAATCGCAAGGGGAGAGGGGGAGGTAGGGTAGAGTTGCCGTACTGTGACTTCCACCAGGTGGAGGGGCACGCAACAGCTACCTGCCCTGAGTTCCTGGAAGTGAGAGGGGCGAGAGCTCCAGCCCAGCAGCAGCCGGAGCGGATTAAAGCTCTACCCCAAGGAGGGGGTGATGATGTGTGTGAGGACCGGGTCGATGTAGGACCCCGAGGTGGTATAGCTGTGATCCACAGGGGGGTGGGGATCGAAGCCGCTCGGAAGGCAAGTCTCCATGTGATGTATCGGCGGAGCGTTGCCTCGACATCCCAGACCCCTCCCCCGGAGGAAAGGGTCACCTTCTCATCAAAGGATATGCCAGAGCATGAGGATCCCTTCTGCGACGCCCTGGTCATCCAAGCAGCCGTCGAAGGCTTCACCGTCTCCCAGATTTTGATTGATAACAGAAGCTCGATCAACGTCATTTTTAAGAAGGCATTCGAGGGGATGAAGGTGGAGCCAAGGAGGATAGTGGCATCGGATGGTCCTCTGTTCGGATTCTCAGGGGAGAGAAAGGAGGTGGAAGGTGGAGTCGGACTCCAGGTGAAGTTGGGAGGGACCTCAAGGAACTGCAGGTTCGTCATTGTTGACGCTCCAAGCAGCTACAATGCCATCTTCGGAAGGCCCCTCATCAACGCCTTCCGGTGCGTGCCCTCATCCTTCCACCAATGTCTCAAGTTCAACTCAGATGGGATCCAGGTCAGGATCAAGGGAGACTCCAGGATGGCGAGGCAGTGCTACGTCACGGCAGTCAACACCATCTCTTGGTTGGCTAAGGCAAGGAGATGGAGAAGATTATGGAGAGCCTGAGCAGGGTTGAGGTGGCCAGTGGGATGGAACCTGATGGCAACCACTAGGCCCAGGCCCCCTGAAGAAGCCTCGCCTCGGCAGAGTCATGTATCTTTTTTTATGTTTAAGTTATTGTAAGGAGTCTAGCCCCCGACCAGTAGAGTCGAGGGGGTCATGTAACCCATCTTCTTTCCCCCATTAGAGGATGTTGGAATTGAAAAAGCTTAGGTGACATGCCCAGCTCCCAACCCCCGAGAGGATCTCCTCATACCAGGCTCGCACTAGCTGGCAGGGTCGAGAGTGTTTCGGGGGGTGGCTCATTTTTCCTTAGCTCCGAGATGATTCCGCTGCCATGCTCTCACTAGCTGGTGGGTTCAGGTTGATCTCTCGTGGGAGCCAAGTCCTTTTGCTCCGAGATGATTCCGCTGCCAGGCTCTCACTAGCTGGTGGGTTCAGGTTGATCTCTCGTGGGAGCCAAGTCCTTTTGCTCCGAGATGATTCCGCTACCAGGCTCTCACTAGCTGGTGGGTTCAGGTTGATCTCTCGTGGGAGCCAAGTCCCTTAGCTCCGAGATGATTCCGCTGCCAGGCTCTCACTAGCTGGTGGGTTCAGGTTGATCTCTCGTGGGAGCCAAGTCCCTTAGCTCCGAGATGATTCCGCTGCCAGGCTCTCACTAGCTGGTGGGTTCAGGTTGATCTCTCGTGGAAGCCCAAGTCCCTTAGCTCCGAGATGATTCCGCTGCCAGGCTCTCACTAGCTGGTGGGTTCAGGTTGATCTCTCGTGGGAGCCAAGTCCCTTTGCTCCGAGATGATTCCGCTGCCGGGCTCTCACTAGCTGGCGGGTTCAGTTTGATCTCTCGTGGAGGTTGTCTTCTTACCCTGAGGGGGTCTCACCACCCAGGCTCTCATCAGCTGGCATGACAGGTTGACCCCCAGGAGGTTAGATCTTTTTACCCTGAGGGGGTCTCGCCACCCAGGCTCTCATCAGCTGGCATGACAGGTTGACCCCCCCAGGAGGTTAGATCCTTTTACCCTGAGGGGGTCTCGCCACCCAGGCTCTCATCAGCTGGCATGGCAGGTTGACCCCCCCAGGAGGTTAAGCATTTTTACCCTGAGGGGGTCTCGCCACCCAGGCTCTCATCAGCTGGCATGGCAGGTTGACCCCCCCAGGAGATCCTTTTACCCTGAGGGGGTCTCGCCACCCAGGCTCTCATCAGCTGGCATGGCAGGTTGACCCCCCCAGGAGGTTAAGCATTTTTACCCTGAGGGGGTCTCGCCACCCAGGCTCTCATCAGCTGGCATGGCAGGTTGACCCCCCCAGGAGGTTAAGCATTTTTACCCTGAGGGGGTCTCGCCACCCAGGCTCTCATCAGCTGGCATGGCAGGTTGACCCCCCCAGGAGATCTTTTTACCCTGAGGGGGGTCTCGCCACCCATGCTCTCATCAGCTGGCATGGTAGGTTGACCCCCCGGAAGAGGCCTCAGTCTTTCGATACCGCGAGAGCAAGCTTCACTCAGCGAATACGTTGGGTTGGATGTTTCTTTCCGAGCTTGTACCAACCTCGAAAAGAGCGGGGATTGTGTACAACCCCGTATTCGCGACGGGAGGACCCGAAGCAAGGCATAAGGCATGCTAGTAAGTTTTAAGCTTTGGAGCCCCTTGGAGGGGCAGGGGCGGCGAGTAGGCAGACACCCGTCCCGGCATGATAGGCGTGAGGGGAAGCTGCGGGACCGGCCGGAGTCCGGAGGCGCACCCCTGCATTGCGGCCAGGCGAGGGCAGGCGGGGCGAGACCGGCCCGGGGCCGGGTTCTCGCCCCTGTCTCGCGGCTAGGCGAGGGCAGGCGGGGCGAGACCGGCCCGGGTCCGGGTTCTCGCCCCTGCCTCGCGGCTAGGTGAGGGCAGGCGGGGCGAGACCGGCCCGGGGCCGGGTTCTCGCCCCTGTCTCGCGGCTAGGCGAGGGCAGGCGGGGCGAGACCGGCCCGGGGCCGGGTTCTCGCCCCTGCCTCGCGGCCAGGCGAGGGCAGGCGGGGCGAGACCGGCCCGGGGCCGGGTTCTCGCCCCTGTCTCGCGGCTAGGCGAGGGCAGGCGGGGCGAGACCGGCCCGGGGCCGGGTTCTCGCCCCTGTCTCGCGGCTAGGCGAGGGCAGGCGGGGCGAGACCGGCCCGGGGCCGGGTTCTCGCCCCTGCCTCGCGGCCAGGCGAGGGCAGGCGGGGCGAGTCCGGCCCGGGGCCGGGTTCTCGCCCCTGCCTCGCGGCTAGGCGAGGGCAGGCGGGGCGAGACCGGCCCGGGGCCGGGTTCTCGCCCCTGTCTCGCGGCTAGGCGAGGGCAGGCGGGGCGAGACCGGCCCGGGGCCGGGTTCTCGCCCCTGCCTCGCGGCCTCGCGGTCAGGCCGGGCGAGACCGACCAGGGGGGGGGGGTGGCCGGAGGGCGTGACCTCTCATGCTTTTACCGTTTTACCCCCGAGGTGGATTTTCCCTTTTTGCCCCCCATTGTGGAGGTTTTCTATTGGCTGGAGGCATTTTTGTCCTAAGGGCGTTTTGGTCATTTTACCCCCAAGACTTGGAAAAACTATAAATAGACCCTTAGGGGTGCCTTGGAGAGGACTTGTCATTCTTTCCTTAGCCACAAATCTCTTTGGCTTTCTTCCTCCAAGGCACCTAGCTCAAGCATTGGCTAGGGAGGGGGAGACCTCAAAGGTCTTCCAGGTGTGAGGTGGGACCTCCACGCTAGAGCCGAGGGTCAGTTCATAGCTTCCTAAGTCTTCAGTCCGTGACGTTCTTCTGAGTGTAGTAGGTGTGAGGTCACCCCTTTCCTCAAGGGTCGAACTCCACGGAAGTCAATTTTGGCTTCGGTCATTTTTGGCTTCAACATGTGTGTTTACCAGAGGATTAGTGGAAGCATTGTTGTCCTCCTAATATTATATGTAGATGACATACTGCTGATCGGGAATGACAAACTGACCCTACATGTTGTTAAGAGTAACCTAGGGAGCTTCTTTTCTATGAATGACTTGGATGAAACGACTTATATACTTGGTATTGAGATCTATAGAGATAGATCGAAGAAATTGCTGGGTTTGACCCAAAGTGCATACATTGATAAGGTGTTGAAGCGGTTCACCATGCTTGAGTTCAAGAAATGATTCTTACCCATGTCTCATGATGTGAGTCTCTATATAGACCAATGTTCTAAGTCTTGTGAAGATAAGGACCACATGAAGTTGATTTCATATGCTTCGACAATTGGGTCAATCATGTATGCAATGATATGTACTCGACCCGATGTCTCTTATGCCTTGAGCATGACTAGCAGGTATCAGTCTGATCCCGGTGAAAGTCACTGGATTGCCGTTAAGAATATCCTGAAGTACTTGAAAAGGACTAAGGATACGTTCTTAGTATTTGGTGGAGAGGAAGAACTCATTGTAAAGGGTTACACAGATGCTAGCTTCCAAACAGACAGAGACGACTCAAAGTCTCAGTCAGAGTTCATATTTTTCTTAAATGGAGGTGTTGTTAGCTGGAAGAGTTCCAAGTAGGAGACAGTTCCCGATTCTACAACTGAGGCCGAGTATATCACTTTAGCAAATGCAGCGAAGGAGGCTGTATGGATTAGGAAATTCATCAGCGAGTTAGATGTAGTTCCTAGCATTGTTCGTCCTGTAGATCTCTACTGTGACAACAATGGTGTAATTGTACATGCTTCGGAACCTAGATCTCATTAGTGCACTAAGCACATACTTCGGCGGTTCCATCTTATTTGAGAGATTGTCGATCGAGGAGAGGTGAGCATTAATAGAGTGTCGACTGATGAAAATATTGCGGGTCCACTAACAAAGCCTCTAGCATAGAGAAAACATGATGGTCATGCTAGATCCATGGGTATACGATACCTTCATGATCAGCCCTAGTGGGAGTATTGTGGATTATATGTTTGTTGGCTGTAATAACTCATTTGATGAATATAGTACTGTATACATTTCATTTATATATTTTGACAAGTTCTTTTATTTTGAAAATTTATTTCTATTATGATAGAGTAATTTAACATTCTAAATGCCCTTAGAATGTTTGCTTGCATATGAGTCAAGTGGTGACTTGAATGTGAGAGCATATATTTTAGAAGCTTCATTCTTAAATAGTCCCTGATTGAGTGTTATCATAGAAGCTAAGGGTAATGATGACACATTAAAACTAACATGTGCGTTGACCGATGATCGGTTCTCATAGGTCATAATATTGTGATATCAAGTCATGACATGGGTACTTGTTAGTGAAAAAGTTGTACTGGACAGACTCATCATTGTAATACTTTGTGGATTGTTATATGAACGTGTCACAAGTATGGCTCAAGTGACAATGGTGTTTGTGGTCCTTTGACCTGAAGCCGTAACATTCATCGGGTGAGGAAGAGCGTGCTTTGATGCTATCAAAAGTCTTGTCTTGAGAAAGTTGGATGATAAAGGTGGTTATTGGGTACGTTACGAATCATTTGGGTGATTGTGTGTAAGCAAATATGTGATTTGTCCTCCTATATGACATGAGTTCCATCCAAGGACCCTTGAGAAATGAGCCTGAGAAATGCATGACCATGCTTGGTTGGGTCAATATATGATATTGGGCTCACCAATTTTTGGAAGTCCATTCTAGATTAGGAAACTATGATTGAACAATTATGAGGGTGACACGGTCTATACCTCTAGTACTATCCGAATGTAAGGGACGAAGGGACATGACAACACTGATACATTGGTCATGATGACTTTAGAGTTTTAAACTCTTATTGCTTGGGGAGCAATGATGTATTGCTAGATTCCGCTCATTATTTGTGAAGCTTTTGTTTGATACTTTCTAGATCAAGTGAAAGATTGTTGATGTTACCATTGTGATCTGAAAGTGATCAAGTATGTAGCCTCACTGCCAACGCAGTATGAGCCTATCAGATTCGCACATAAGAATGTTTGGAGAAATTGGGAGATTGGCTTAATATGATTTTCTCATATGATGAGTGAAAAGACTTAGCACCACCAAGCTTTGGAAGTGTCGAGTGCGTTGAGACCACTCAACACTTTTGTTGACTCAAGTGTTGACTTGTCGAATGATGGCGTTGAGTGTGTTGAGTTTACTCAACGATTCATTGAGTAAAAGAGTTGATTCATCAAGTATGACACTTAAGCGTTGAGTGTGTTGAGTTCACTCAACGATTCGTTGAGTCAAGATGTTGATTCGACGAGTCTGAGTCTCAGGCGTTGAGCACGTTGAGTTCACTCAACGCCTTCATCGAGTTAAAGGTTGACTCGACGAATCTGGCACTTAGGCGTTGAGTGCGTTGAGTGCGTTGAGTCCACTCAACGCCTTCATTGAGTCAAATGTTGATTAGATGGGTTTGACACTGAGAGCATTGAGAGCGTTGAGTTCACTCAACGCCATTCGTCGAATATCTAATGGATACTCGACAATTCGTCGAGTATAGTTTGTGTACTTGAAGATTCGTCGTATATGTCAGTGATACTCTACGATTCGTCGAGACAAGCGTTGTCTGGTCGAAAAATGGTGGATTCTAAGTTCTGGGTCTGCGAATAACGACAAGGTGTTCTGTTTATTCCTTTGGTTATAAATAGAGGGATTTTAGGGCTTCTCTATCCCGACCGGAAAAACTGCTACTGTATATCGATTTTGACGTGTTGCACATGAGCCACACTGTGCGATATCCCGAAACCTTAAAAGTCGACGGAAGTTGTTCCGCCCTCTGCCGATCGCGCTGCCGTCGCTTAGCTTGATTCCGGCAAGTGTCGCCGCAACCTCTTCTGTAACGGACCCAGTAGTCGGTGAAGGCGCAGAGCTTTCTCTCCTGACCTAGATCTTGTGCGTCAAAATTCTACGGGTTTTCCCGTTCGTGTGGACTTCCTGTAAAGGTGCGGACAATATTCTACACTAGGAACTGCATCCGCAAAGTGGTCGGCTGATTTTCTGGAGCATCTAGGTTGAGTAAAGACTCAATCCCACAGAGGTAAATTTTATTTACAGCATTTTCTTCTTGATACATGTTCATTGCTAGATCCGAACTTCTTTTGGGTTTTCATGTTCCTTATTTCTGCTGCGTGCACAACTGTTGTGCCATCTAATAAAACCCAACAGCAACCTCATCCAAAAATCGGGAGGCTTTCGATGAGCAAGGTCTGACGAACAAGAAGAGGTGATTTCACAACAAAAAAGTAAGCCACTATGCGAGGAGAAGGAGCACGCAAGAGATAACCCATGGGACAAACTTCATCCACTTTTATATTCAAAGGGATGATGTTTGTTAGGTGATCCTTAACGAATGACAATTTAACTCATGCGTTTATGACCGTCATCACCGTGCCAAACGAAGTCTCTAGAGTAGCAGGTGAGAGGGGGGGGGGGAGTGCGAATATATAAATTGGATAATTATACCTAAAAAAAGAAAATATGAGTGCTAATAGTCAAATTTAAAGTCCAGATAACAATCACCACAAATCATCTTATAACCTTTATTCTGTTTAGAGCAATTTTAATAGCACCCCGGAATAGGATATTAGCACCCCCAAAATTGATCCAACTTCACTTTTTTTTCCATTCTCAATTCACGCTGCTAGTTACACCCCTCTATTTTTCTAAAACCCTTAACCCTAACTCCAGATACCTGTTCTATCTTCCTCGTCGCGCTAAACTCCGCTCCCTGCATCACGAAAATCCCGCTCCTCAACATCGTCGGCGGATTCGAAGGTTTTCTGGCATTTTGAAACATCCTCGACAGATTTCGAACCCGTTCAACGAGTTTTTTTGAAAGTTATTCAGCCGCTCAAAGGTGAAACCGACGACCTGCGACACCCAAAAAGAGCTTTTCTCCGGCATGAGATGAAGAAGTTACGGGAGTTATTGGATCCAACCACAAGTCAAACTTTGGAGCCAGTCATGCCCAAAAAATTAAAAGGACGGCCGAAGGGTAGTTCAAATAAAGTTAAACATGAGGATAACAAGTCAACAAAAAGATAACCTTCTCTTTTCGAATATGTTCTTCTGCGTGAGCAACACCACCTGCAAAGCAAACTACAACTACAACTGCAACACAAATCTATTGTTTATGGAAAGAAATTTCTCTCTAAACTCCGTAAATAAATGCCTCCATACATAGCAAACTACACGGTTGATACTATAAATGTGTCCGAGGATGATCATTGTGGATACATAGTAATAAGTGATCTTTAGATATGAGTGAAGATTGGTTGTGGGTGCGCCTTCAACTAAAAAATGAAATAACATGCAATATTCAGCAATATACAAAAATCTTTGGAAATACAAGATTAACAAAGTTAATATCATCTCTTGATTGTACGGTTGTTCCTGCTCCACTTGACAAATGGATGACAATGTTGGATACAGGCTTAGTCAACAATATTGCAGTTATTCATTACTCGAGATATCAGTCATTTACATTTTTGCCTTTGCTTTCCGCATGGCCAGAAGACTTCAAAGTGGTATTCATTAGATTTGTTAATGGTAACCATTTCATTCGCTTGCTTATGCGCAAAGAGTGTCCGCTTCTTCCTATATTTGCTGTATGGACAAGATATCATACCATGGTGGCGGAAACACGAGACTTGCCAAATATCTTATGTGTTAGAGCTTCCGTATCCAAGCATACAAATTTGAAAATTGTCAAATTGTTGGAACCATGACATTAAGTAATCATATGTTTTATACTTATTTAATATTACTTTTTTTTAACATTCATTTTTTTACAAATTTTTGGTTGATGAGACGCACGAGAGTGTAAACGCAAAACCTAAATCTTGACAAAATACATTAGAAAAAAAGGGTTTTAGGTTGAGCAGGACAAAGACGAAGTATATAGAGTTTAAATTTAGCTGTACAAGAAGGACAAATGACTTCGTTATTAAGTTGAGTGATCAAGATATTTCCCGTAGCGAGTGTTTTAAATATCTTAGATCAATAGTTCAAAAGGACGGAGGTATTGATAGAGATGCGACACATAAAATCCAAGCAGGTTGGTTGAAGTGGAGAGACGCGTCAGAGATCTTATTTGATCGTAAAGTATCACTAAAACTTAAGGGCAAGTTTTACCGTACTGCAATTAGACCCGCGATACTCTATGGTTCTGAGTGTTGGGCAGTGAATCATGTACATGAACAAAAAATGAGAATTGCGGAGATGAGAATGCTTAGGTGGATGTGTTGACACACGAGATTGGATAAAATTAGGAATGAAAGTATCAAGGATAAGACATGAGTAGCACCAATTGCAGAGAAGATGCGAGAAGCTCGTCCAAGATGGTTTGGACATGTACAATGGAGATCATTAGAGACACCTGTTAGGCGTTGTGAGAGTCTACTCATTAGGCATGTTAAACGTGGGAGGGGTAGACCAATAAAGACTTGGAATGAAACTGTAAGGAAAGACATGATGTACTTGGGCATTAGTGAGATCATGACAAAAGATATGAGACAATGGCGATAAAGGATCCATATAACCGACCCCACTATAATGGGATAAATGCCTGAATGTTGTTGTATCTTCTAACAAATTTTATTGCACATTAGGTGCAATATTATGTTTTGGAGTTTCAAGCTACACTAGCATGTACGTAACAAAAAAGTGAATGATTTTTAAGACATGATTCAATACAAATTTCATTTTATTTATAATATTGAAAGATATTAATATTACTCTTGGTGATTTTAGGTGACTAAAACAAAAAGATTTGATGAAATTTTGGATGGATTCATTATGATTTTCATTCATTTTGATTTTCATCAAATTGTAATGTTACATATATTATGAACTCTGTTGAGATTTTGCTATGAGTCATACTCTTAAGTTTGTTTTCGTAAAAGTATGAAAAAATTTAAATATTTTTATTTTTTTGGTGGTGTGCTAATAGACTGGTGGTGTGAGAATATAATTTTATGGATGCTATTATTACATGACGGCTATTAGCGATTTTTGGGGTGCTATTAACATTGCCCATATGTTTATCTAGTCCAGTATTTTTTTGATTTATTTTTATTGGGTAATTAGCAAAGTGCATCCTGAAAATATCGACTTTTGACAAAATGCATCTCGAAAATTTAAAATTGACAAAATACATCCTGAAAGTGGTTTTTCTTGACAATATACACCCCAATTTTAAACATTCACAGTGCATTTTTCTAAAGTCAATATTTTTAAGGTCTACTTTATCAATTATGCTTTATTTATCTATTCCACTGTTTACAGGCGCTTCTCATGTTCACTTCTATTAGATCCAAGTCTACGACGTACCTTCTGCTCCTCCTCTACATTGATAGACCAAAATGATGGAGGAAGACGATCAGCCGAAGCCTCCCATGCCTTCCCGAGCCCCTTCTGAACTTCGAGAACTCGCCACGTCCTCGCCTGAAGGTAGCCCGAGGATTTCCTCCGGCGTTCGTATTGTTTCCATTCCGGCGTTGGACTCTTCCAACGCCGTTCCCGAGGACCCATATCCGTCGTTGGGCGGAAACGACCGGGAGCTGTATTCTCCCCTCGTGGCCGCTGGAGGAATGGACGGCGTCGCCTCCGATTGCAGTCAATCGATTACGCCGCCCAGCGGCAATGAGACGGCATCGAAATCTACTCAACTTCTCGCTTCCTGTTCCCCTCCAAGTTCTTCCGCTCTCGATTTTGAACTGCCTGATCCAATTTCTCTCTCAGTTGTTTCCAATGCCGGGAACCGCGATACACTGTTAGCGTCTGTCGATGCCGTTTCGACACCGGAGCCGGAATCTTCCGCCGGAGTCACAGTATTGCCCTCGAACTTCTTGCACCCACGCCATCTCCAGCCGTTGCAGTCCTTCCCTTCCTTTGAACACCTGGGCTATTCTATTGGACGCCATGATCCGCCTGCTGCTTCCCGTGCATCGGCGTCGATTCTAGATATATCGGTAGAGGAATCTTTCCCCAACGAGTCTCCGCCTACATCGACGCCTGCTCCAAACCCTATCCCACGTGCTTTCGAGCAGCAGTTTTCCTCCATCAACCAGGAATTTCGAAGCTCTTCTCTCGGGTCTCCGAGAAGACCTTCAGCACAACCCTTGATGCCCTACGTACCGCCAGAGCTCGCGCGTCTACTTGACTCGGCGATCGTCGGTGATACGGAGAGCTTGGAGGATCTTAAAACAGTTGTTATCAAGGAAAGGGGCGACTCGAGATCGGTGGTGGACGCCCTTCTTGCGACGATGGGCGGTGTTGACGGATTCGACGAAAGCAGCACCAGAAATTCCGGTGATCCTCCCAGCATAATGCTCAATCCCCAAGCAGCCATTGTCTCCGCCAAACTCATTCCCTGGCTTCCTTCTGAACGCGATTCAAAGACTTCAGAATCTCCGAGATCAAGAATGATGAGGGGATTGCTCGCCATCTTGAATGCCTGCACTCGGAACAGAACAATGTGCTCCAGCTGTGGCTTGCTTTCAGCTCTCCTGGAATCTTTAGAGCGGATTGTTGAGTTTAACAGTTCTTCCTGTGGCAGTGCTTCCTTGTGCCAGTGCATTCAGCTGATAGCAGGACATTCTGTGACAGTTGCTGATCTGAATCAATGGCTTCGTTTGGTTAAGAAAACTCTGAACACCGAGTGGGCCGCTCCATTGATGCTTACTTTAGAGAAGGCAATGCTCAGTGAAGAGATGAGAGGACCCGCATGTTCCTTTGAATTTGATGGTGAGAGTTCTGGTTTGCTTGGGCCTGGAGAGAGCCGGTGGCCTTTCTCCAATGGATTTGCATTTGCTACTTGGATTTATATCGAGTCATTCGCTGATACCTTGAACACCGCAGCCGCAGCAGCCGCCATTGCTGCTGCGGCGGCTGCAAAGTCCGGCAAATCTTCCGCCATGTCGGCTGCTGCAGCAGCAACTGCCCTTGCCGGAGAAGGAACTACGCATATGCCTAGGCTCTTTAGTTTCATATCATCAGACAACCTAGGTTTCGAGGCTTACTTCCACGGCCAATTCCTGGTGGTTGAGAGTGTTGTCGGAAGGGGAAAGAAGGCTTCTTTACATTTTACTCACGCTTTTAAGCCGCAGTGTTGGTATTTTGTTGGCCTGGAGCACACTAACAAGCATGTCTTGATGGGAAAAGTTGAAAATGAGCTGAGATTGTATGTGGATGGCCGCATATATGAGAGCCGGCCTTTTGAACTCCCACGAATTTCAAAAGCACTAGCATTTTCGTGCATTGGGACAAATCCACCCCCCACTATGGCTGGTTTGCAGCAACGACGGCGGCAATGTCCCTTATTTGCGGAGGTTGGCCCGATTTATATATTCAAAGAACCCATTGGGTCGGAGATAATGGCTGGATTGGCATCTAGGGGAGGAGATACTCTGCCTTGTTTTGGGAATTGTCTAGGATCACCTTGGTTGGGAATGAATGACTCTGCCAAGAGTCTGGCCGAAGAGAGTTTGAGACTTGATATTGCCATGGAAGGAAACTTGCATCTTCTCTATCATCCTAGTTTACTCAGTGGTCGGTTCTGTCCGGATGCTTCACCTACGGGTGCAGCAGGTTGGTTATTCATGATAACCTACTGTATTAGTTAACAATTTAAGATGTTCATTTATTAACATGAGAAGAGCATAGTCGCTTTATATCCAATTGCATGTGGTACTAGAAATTGTCCTGCTTAATTTGTAAAAGAATGTTGGAATTGATATAGTTATTATTCCATGAAGTATTTTATCATATTGTTCTAATTTTTTCAGGTGTACACCGAAGACCTTGTGAAGTCCTTGGGCAAGTTCATGTTACAAGTCGAGCTCGCCCATCTGAATCTTTGTGGGCTCTTGCCTATGGTGGTCCAATGGCTTTACTTCCGCTGAGTATAAGCCATGTGAAGGTGGACAGCCTTGAGCCCATCCTTGGTGACTTCTCTCTTTGCCTTGGGCCTGCTTCCATTGCAGCCTCTATACTAAGAATCATAAAAAATGCTATTCAACACCCTGGAAACATGGAGGAAATAAATAGTAGCTGGGCACCAGAGATCTTGTCGAGGATTCTCTATCATCTACTGCAATCTATTTCTTTCATGGAACTTAGGAAGCAAAACATGCTTTACGATGAAGAACTCCTTGCTGCTGTTATATCTCTCTGTCAGTCTGACAAAAACTCTCATTTATTAAAGGTGCAACTTTTTAGTATCCTCCTCCTGGATTTGAAAGCATGGAGCTTATGCAAATATAGTTTACAGAAAAAGCTTCTGTCATTGCTTGCAGACCTGGTGTTTTCTGAGACATCTGCAATGCATGATGCCAATGCCCTACAACTTCTTCTTGATGGATGTAGAAGTTGCTATTGGGCAATCCATGAAGTCGATTCATTTGATTCATTTCCTACCCATCAAGAAGCTAGATCTGTCGGTGAAATTAATCTACTAATAGATGAGCTTATGGTTGTTATTGAACTTTTGATTGGTGCTGCACATTCCTCATTGGCTATTACTTATATGAGATGTTTAATCAGCTTTCTAATTGAATGCCCACAACCAAACCAGGTATTGAGTTAATCATGCCCAAGATTCTTCAAGTTAAAGATGTCTGAGATTCTTTAAGTTAATCATGACTGTGTTGGACTTGGTGCTTTAGGTTTGCTAATATTTGTTAATGTGATTTGACATAATTTAGTCGCAATTTAAAGGAAGTAATCTCGCAACAAAATTTTCTATACTAAATTTAAAATTGTGTTATAAAACCTGGACATTCCTTCTACATTTAATTCCTGCAAGCCTTTATAGAACTATTTGATGCAGATATGACAAAGAAGGTCCGGGAGTAACTTGGTAACTTCATCTCCTCTATTTCTATTTCTTGCTTTGCTTGCAATTATATAGTTTAATTCTCTAATTTAATGCATAATTTCATTTCCAACTATTTCTACAAATCATATTTTCGGTTAAGACTAAATAAGGCCAACCATCCAACTTCTTGCGTCATTTCCTGTGTAATGGAAGAATTGTGATCAAGATGTGGTAATTTCTAATTTACATTTCAACTTAAATAGTTATTAGAAAGTTATAGTCATGCAAAGTTCCAAGGTTGATGTGCATCATTATTCCTTGTACATATACGGAGTTGGCATTATGAGTCTATGACCGATAGCAGTGGCCATTGCAAAGCAATGAGTAACACCAGATTTATTTAAATCCATGATTGGTTGAATCCACGGTGAGCTCCAAATCCATGAAAGAAGATAAACTCACTCTGGGGAAATTATTTCATTTGAAGGTAACATAACCACATACAATGAAAAATGCTCTATTTAAAGGAAAATAGAGCTTGGGGAAAAAGAAAAATGGATAAAAATACAGATTTTGTGTTAAGACATGATAGGCTTGAATGGTTTTTGATTACAATGCAACTAATAGATCTCTGGTTGGTTGCGTATGAGCGAGATGCGTATTATGATGCACTTCCTGCGACTGTATTGTCCATAACCTTAGAAAAACTAGTTAGGCAGTTTTAAATGGAGTGCATAAGGGTTCTTCATAAAGTGGGTGGTAGATGAAAAAGGCATTTTGGAAGAAATGTCACTGTTTCAAAGTCACCAACTTGAAAAGTGTGTTGCTGCCAGTGTTTATCTACCTCCTTTTTGTACCTGACATTTGACCGAAGTAGCTTTTTAAGTTTTCTTCATGTATTAACTAACCATGATCAACCATATTGTCAGCTATAATATTTTGACTTCTAAGTTTTGGTGCGGGGCACAAATCCAGACTATGGCGAGGAGGGTGAGTATATACAATGGAGAATGGAGACCTTCCTGTAGAATGGTTCTCTTTGGAGGTATAAGAGAATTGGACTTGCTAAAACAACATTTCATAGCTTTGGTTTTGTGCTAGTGAAGGCTCAGAGATCATTTCCAAGAAAAATTTAAACCGTCTCCATCTCCGTTTTCCCCTTTGTTTGTGGGTGACTAGTGTTGTTGAAATTTAGCATTGTGTTAAAATGTTCCCAAATTCCTCTAAAAGTGTGTGAATTTCATATGTCAGTCTGCCTGAATGTCGCATGAACTCGGACCGCCTTGCGAAAGAATTAGTCTACTACCTTCGCGACACATTTGGATCCACATCCTAGTTTCTTACTTGATGAGTTCTTTTTTGAGGGCGGGGGATGGATGGTATATCGCCTTCTTAAATCTGGTAATGGAGTAAACCAGTTTCCTCGAGTCTGGTTTTAGTGGCCTTGTGGTGTCACACAACTACAATTTGATTATAATGATATCATTGAACAAACAATTCTATTGGCCTCTGGGGATGATATTATATTAACCAATGATGATCTTCTTTTAATCTCATATGCACAAAATCATTGGAGACTTCTTTGTTATGAAAGACTTAAGTGAGTTATGATAATTTTTGGGTATAGATATCTCTAAATTATTCCCAGGGAAGCATTCTGGGGATCAAATTTGCTAAAAAATGAGGAAGAAACAAGTTTTTGTGCTTATCTGAGACCTGATAGACACTTGTGATCAAATTAGGAGTCCCCGTTTACATTGGTCCCACCAACCAGAAGCCCGATACATACAAAAGTGCGGGTGTTTGCCATTTGTGGGTATCGGGATCCCGATACATATGAAGGTTTCCTAATACAGTCGTGGTGAATTATTTAGTAGTGCGTGATCTTTTATTTTTGGATGGTGAATCTTCTGTTTTAGGGTTTTGTATTGCACATTTAATTTCCTGAATTTTAATGATATCATAGGACGACGATTTCTCTAGGTTGAGAAAATCTACAGTTAGCTTTTTTTCTCTTTTAATCTTTATATTTTGTACATAATCTATCTCTCATATTCGCCGTATGTAACAAGTAACAACAAAAAAATATAGAGAAAGAAGAAAAAACCATGAGTTGTATATCACCGCAGTCTTTGTGGACTTTGCCACACGACCATGATCTATTGATACATCGATGAGTTCATTGAGCTTGCCAACCATGTCCCTGGACTTCTCCCAGATCACTACCTCAACTTCTTATGCAAGAGGTGCAATTGCATATCTTTTCCCGTATTCATACTTACCATCAAGAACACATCTTTGATACCATGGAATTCGCCAAATTGTCTGAAGCAAATTTTATCGTCAAGCCAACCGACCACGTCCGATCCACCACACTCTTCTTTTTTTCCGTTCACTCCACCCCTACTCCCATCCATATATATCCAAGCACGCTATCATTGATTAGAGGTGCCCAAAAAAACCGGGCTCACCGGGCCGGCCCGGCCCGGTGAAAAGCCCGGTAGGCCCGGTCCCGGGCCAAGCCCGGTCCCGGGCCAAGCCCGGCTCGGGCCCAGGCCGGGCCATGGGGCCCTTCCGGGCCCCAGTCTAAGGCCACTGCCCGGCCTGGTGCCCGGCCCGGGCCGGGTCGGGCAAAGCCCGGTCACCGGGCTTAGCCCGGGCCTGGAAAAGCCCGGGCTAAGCCCGGGCTAGCTGGAACCAACGGCTCTAAGAGCCATTGGTTCCAACCAACGGCTCTTAGAGCCGTTGGTTGCTGGGCTAGCTGGAACCAACGGCTCTAAGAGCCGTTGGCTGCTAGTTGGCAGCAGCCACTTGGGCTGCTATTTGCAGCCCAAGTGGCTGTTATTTTATTTTAATAATTTTTTAATTAAAAAAAAAAAAAAAAAAAAAAAACTATAAACCCCCCCTCCCCCCTCCTTTCTTCCTTTCACCCTCCCACCCTCTCTCTCTCTCATCTCTATTTCTATTTTCTCGCGAACATGTCGTCAACGCAGGCGTCGTCTTCCTCATCCGTCGCTCACGAAGTGGTGGAGCACAAGCGTACGACGGCAGTTTGAGAATATTTCGACTTAGTACAAGTCGGCGCGGAGCAAAAGGCGAGGTGCAAACAGTGCTCGAAATTACTTTCGACCGCTGGCAACTCGACACTCGCAAGACACGTTAAGTCTTGCGCAGCCAAACAAGCTCCTCCCGAGTCAACCCAGGCGCAATTATCGACATCCGGACAAATCTGGACGTACAATCAAGGACGGCAGCGAGAGCTGCAGGTGAAGAACATCATCAGACGCGGGTTGCCGTTCAGCCACTACGACAACGAAGAAGAGACCGAGTACATTCACCAAGGGATACAACCCAAATATCACCAAGTAAGTCGATCTTCTATTAGACGCGACGCTTAAATTTTACTTAGAGGCAAAACAAACTTTAATAATTTTTTTTGAAAAATTTGAGGGTCGAGTGAGTTTAACGAGCGACGTTTGGATAAGTAGTATAAAATTAGGATTATCATATATGCCTATAACGTGTCACTGGGTCAATCCCGTTTCCTGGGATCTAAATAAACGAATAATTTGTTTTGAAAGTTTCGAAGTCCCGCACACCGGTGAGGCGATTTATCAAATAATTTCAAAATGTGTGCGCGAATTTAAAATAAAAGATAAAATTATGAGTATTTCTTTCGATAACGCCACAAATAATACCACCTCAATTGAGTGGTTAAAACGTGATTTGAAACCTATGTTAAACGGCGCCTTTTTTCATACTCGTTGCGCGCGTCACGTTTTAAATTTAGTAGTACAAGATAGTTTGTCCTATATGGAACCGTACATTAATAAAATACGTTTAATGTTACAATTTATTTATAGTTCTAAACAACGACGTCAAGATTTTAAAAAATTCGTAACCGGTCAAGGTCACAAATTTTTGAAACCTCTATTTGACATGTCAATTAGATGGAACTCTACATATATAATGTTAAAACGAGCGATTCGCCAAAAAACACTATTAATGGAATTTTATACTTTGTTAGGTCAACATGAATTAACCGAGTCCGATTGGGCAATTTTAGAAAATTACATGAATTTGTTAGAAGTTTTTTATACTGCGACAAATAGTTTATCGAGCATATATTATCCTACTAGCCCGTTAATTATTGAAAATATTGTTAATATTTCACAAAAATTAAATTATTTTAAACAACACGCCGGATGGATCGAATTAATAAAAATAATTGAAATAAATTTTTTAAAATATTATAGAGAAATCCCAGTTATGTTTTCATGCGCCGCCGCTTTGAATCCTCTTTTCGGCGTAGACGGCGTAGAAAATTTTATTGAAGAAATAAATAACAATATAAATGTAGATCTAAATGATTCAGATTTAGATAATCTGAGTCTTTTAAATTTTAACACTATTTTTACTCAATGTTATAATTATTACGATAATTTATATGGGTCGCGGCCCCGAGAAGATGTGTCGTAACCCAAAACATCTAGTTGTTTTAAAAATAAAATGTTAAAGTTAGCCTCTAGGAAAAAAGCGCGCACAACATCTAGTAGTTTAAATGAATTAGGGTTGTACACAAAAACACAATTTCGCGATTTTATGTCCACGGACGAATTAGAAAATTTCGATATTTTAAAATGGTGGAAAGGTAAAGTAAATACCTATCCTATTATGACCTATATGACCCGAGATTTACTAACGATCCAAGCTAGCACGGTAGCTTCAGAGTCTGCTTTTTCTCTTAGTGGCAGGGTTTTAAACGAGCGGAGAAGTCGGCTAAGCGAAGAATCGCTCGAGATCTGTATATGCTACAAGGACCACCTGGACGCGATGAAGAGAAAGCAGCATATTTCAGCGATCGAGGATAGCTCGTCGGACATGGAAGACGAGATGGACGCGATCAATTTAAACTAGGGCCACTAGACAATTTTTTGTATTTTTTGATTTGTAATTTTCTAATTTTTAATAATTTAGAATATTTGTCATTTGACATTTGTAATTTTTAAAAATTTAGAATTTCCTAATTTTTGTATATTTACAGTGTAAATTTTACACATTCCTAAATTTGTATAATTTCATTGCATTAATTATTAATAATTTTTTTTTCAATATTAGGTTGTTCAGTTGTTGTGTTTTTTTTTATGATAATTTGTAATTGTATAATTTCTTTTTTAATTTTTATATAAAATTAATTATTATATAAAATTTTTTTTTTAAAAATTAAAATAATAACTGGGCCCGGCCCGGCCCGGCCTGGGGGGCCTTACCAGGCCCCCCCGGGGCATTGCCCGGCCCGGCCAGGCCCGGTTACTTCTTAGGCCCGGCCCGGGCCCGGTTCGGAAAAGCCCGGGCCCTGCAGGCCCGGGCCCGCCGGGCTTTATGTGCACCCCTATCATTGATCATGCCACCACTACAAATCCCCATCACCCACCCAAACTGCCATTCCATAACTGACCACCCAAACCGCCCTTCACCTACCAGCTGTCCAACTAGGAGTAAATATGTTTTCGATGCATACAATAACAACCATGTCCCTGTAACACCCAAAATTCATGGGACACATTCGTTTAATTGCAGGATCTGATCGCGTGTAAAGACGATCGACGACATTGGCGAATCGAGGTATTTATACTTATAGTGTTGTGTTACTCGCCATATCACCATTTTTTTTTGGAATGTCATGTATTAAGAGGTTTAGAAAAAGTATGGTGTGCAGGTATATATAAATCATAAGATTTTACAGTTTTGTAATTTAGAGGAAATTGAGTTTCCTTTTCAGCCATGGAGTATAAACCAAGTGTTATGGTCTATTTTCCCCCCTCTCCATTTTTGAAACTGGGCGTCGCAACTTTTCCAGCCGGTTATTTCCTTTCACGCTCGATTAGGGTGTAACCGCTCTCCCTCGCTTATGATAAAAGCCTCCCAGTCGAGCCTAAAAAAAAGGAAAAAATGCCGCTCGCTATTTTCTCTCCCCTCGCAGACGCTCGTTAGTGTGGAACCATTGATTCGCCTTCAGCGAACCCTCGCCACCTCCTTACGCTGGAGTCGTCGCCAACCTGTACCCTGGCCTTCATTGTTTTGCTCTTCCCCTCTCCTCGTGTCTGAAGCCGTTGACGGCTTCCCCCCAGCGGTTCCCAGAGACCCTTCGACCCCATTCTCCCCTATCAGCAGCCCTAGACGGCGCTCCTCTGCGTTTCTCAGACCCTGACAACCATTTCCTCAGCAGATCCGACGCTCGACTACCCTTTCCCCTCCGTCTACTTCAGGTAACTCGCGTGGAAATCATTTTTCATTGTTTTTGTGAATACCTCACCCTCATATTTCAACTTCAGAAGTAGAAATCACGTTTATCTCCTCCTTTCTCAGCCATAAATTGAGGATCTGTTCCTTCTCCTTTGAGAACCCTAATTGTGGCTGGTTTTTTCCCGGAAAAATCGGTGTCATCCAGCGACCCCGCTCAAGAAATGTCCATTTCCCTTAGGAATTTCAGTTTATGCACGTATGTGGTTATCTTTCAGAATTTCGGGTTAAGTCCTACCTCAAATAATGGATCTTCTAGGTGAACAACAAAACCGACAATTTCAGTTTTAGGCGTAGCCTTCTCTATTTCAGAAATCCTTAGCCTACATTGTTAGAGTGCTAAGCCCTTTTTTCGCATAATGAAATGGTATTCTTGAATTTATGGGAAGTTTTGTTTGGACGTTTAATGATTTCCCCTTTAGGTTCCGCGCGGGGGGGGGGGGGGGGGGAGTGAGGTAAGTGGACCTACGTTTGTGTACTCGCGCAGGAGGACTTGATCGGATCGCCAATCCGACTCCGCGGATGCGTCCGGATCCACGCCGTGAATCTTTTTGATATATTACTTTTTATTTCTGCTTTTATTTGATGTATTTGAGTGGCCCCACCTACGACCAATCATAGCCGTCGATGGTGGGATGCCCTAGCTGTCCTTTTATTATAAATATGTAGTTACTGAGCTGAATTAGGGTATTACAGAATTTGGAGAAGAGAATTCCAGGATTCCCGCGATCCCTCCACGGTGCCGACTCCATGAAACCCTAGGTGACGACTCCTAGTTGTGTATCTTCCCTCCCAAAGTGTTCCCTAACCCTGCCCTCTTCTTTCCCCTCCCAAAACTCCATCTACAGCCCCCTACAACCCAAATCGCCGACCGCTCCCCCTGTTCCAGCCCCTCATACAATAGCCGAGCCCCCTCCTTTCTGCAAAGCCCCTGCCGCTGCCCCATCCACACTCCCAGCAAATCGCTGCCAGGCTGCCTTCCCCTTCTTCTAGACTCCCAGCCGTCGGCCTCCAAATCCCCTCCTAGCAGCTGTCGGCCCTTCCCTTACCTCGATCAGCCACCGTCGCCCACTTTCCATCCCTCTACAGTAGCCTGCATCCTTGGAGCTCCTCCACAACCACCGCCCCTCAAACCCTAGCCCCTCCTCTTGGTCGCCAACCCTTCCCACCCCGTGGAACCACTTCCAACAACCCTCCCTATTGGATTTGTCCAGATCTGTACAAACCATCCCTGATCCGCCAATTCACTTACAAGTTCCTCATTTCCTAGCCCGGATCCCCTCTTAAATCATCAGATCTATCCTTCTTCGCCCGGATCCACCCATACGTCATTGAATCTACTCATTTTCGGCCTGATTCCGCCTTCCACCGCCGAGAACAGCTACCTACGACATTTTTCACGCCTCTGGTTCCACCTCGGATTGTCGTCCGCGCATCTCCGGCTCCGAAATCTTCACTGCCTTGGTCAGCCCACTACTTGACGAGTCTTTGTTGTATCAAACTATTTTATTCAGCATATTTTATTGGACTGGACATTATATTTGTTTGGAAAACTTGTCTGTGAAAAGTTTGTTTCAATACACTTATAACTTGCTGGTGAGATTTATTTGCCGCGCGCTTTGGTTTGGCCCCCCAAGCGGAGGAAAGCCATTGAATGTTCGTTTATTGAATGTTATTTTTTTTGATTTAATTTATTGTTGCGTGAGTTACAAAATATTATTGCTCGTATTAATTTGTCGAAACCATTGCATATAGATTAATGTTAGCATGTCTGATTACATTTTCCACCCTAGAGGTCATGGATTTGTGCACCCCCTTAGCCTACCCTACATCACTTAGTAATGCATGTTGAAGCCAGTTATTGAGGTATTATGTAGTATACATTCTGTAAATCGTTTACATACATCCACAACAAGATCAAATACAAGTAAGAACGTAGATAAACTCAGATGAAAAAGAAAAGCTGTAAATAAGTAATAAACCTCTGGTCAACGACCTCATTCTCATATGGCCTGCCGTCTGTACGAGCCTCAGACGTGGGGTCATCAGACTCAGATCCTGTAACACCCCTTCCCAGTATTTCAGAAATCAGCCGTCCGGCCGGGTCAACGATATAAAGAAAACTAGGAAACATTATTAAAACTAGTAACAGCAGGTAATAAAATCTATACTAAGCAATTTAAGACTTACAGCGGAAGTTTAAAAAAAAAAACTAAGGGTAACCACAAACCTGATATCTGGATTCACAGAGCCACTAAACAGGAAAAAGAACTGAATTAACTGTAAATCTGGTTAACCATAAATAGTCTGATACAAATTAGATAAAAACATTAATATGTTACAATGTTCTCATCTACAAGTACATGCTGAAATAAAGTAAACTGAATAAGATAAAAAATACAAACTGACGCCATCATAACGCTCATCCTAGACGTAGTTTCCCACCTGGGTCACCTGAAAAACAGTGCCCACGAAGGGTCAGAGTAAGGAAAAATAACTCCTCCTAGTGACACTAAAACAGTTTTACATATGTATGCATGCATGCCTTTAAAAATAGTCTCGTGCACTGAAAAACATTTTATCTTATATGTTATGCATGCTTTCCTATACTTCCTGATCAACACAACTACTAGTTCTATATTCGTGACTTTCCGTTCATTTACCCCAGTCCTGACGTTCTCTAACTAGTGTACTAACTCACGACAGGTCTATACTTGAGTTCTATATGACTTCTAACCTGTTCATCTACTAGGAAGGCTTTAGGCAGAGTAGCTCCTAACGCGCAACTGAAACTGACGACCCGAGACCATCTTACGAACTCAATTGTTCTAGTGTCACGCGGACACGGTCTCGAATCTGCTAGCTGGCTCAAGGGAAGACAATTCCCAAGTCTGTACTACTCATAAGGTTCCATGTGCCTTATGAGAAAGGTAGTGCGCCTCTACCTAGCACGAAAGAACTCTGTGTGCTGGCTAACCTTTTTGGTCTGACGCTACTCTGCATGGGAAATCTTTTTGGTGAACTACTGAGCGACTCTTGACTTTCTTGTGGTCGACTTAAAGGGACATTCACGTCCTTGTTTGGACAAATTCCAAACCTAATTACACGATTAACGCTTTCGTATCCTACGTTACTGTTCATGATCCAACTACTTGGGTCTTAGAGCATAATGTCACCCTACACGTTTTTTTTTCGTAACCGTTTTCCTATCACCACACCTTTCTATGCATGGTCATGGTACTTGAAATAAATCTACTGATGTGTATACAAAAAAATATATATTTATTGCTATGTCTAATTAACAAAAGTTAGGTTTCCTTACAGCGGTGCTACGACGCTCGTAGACTCGGCGCGGCGACATCTCCTCTTCCGAAGGCAAATCCTACTACTGGGGACCTTCAGAATGCTGCCCCGACCCCACCAAAGTCCTGCAATTTAGTGCAGCCCTAATTTCATAATTTTCCCCTAAGGGTTTCCGGTGGAAAAATTCCAAAACAACTAGGGTTACAAAAATAAATGAGCTAGTTTCGCATATTACCTTTATGAGGGCAAACCAAGGCTTTCCAAACGCCTTACCCAACTTCTGCAGAGGATTTAGAAATCTCCAAACCTAATTTGGGCACAAGGGAACGAAAACTTTGTCTAGGTTAAATTCCAAAACACTAATTCCCACGAAGGAAATAAAGAGAAAGAGAAAACGGACTTACCGAAACCAAAAATCGGATCTCACTTCTCCGGCTAGGGTTAGACCCGACACTTCCAAGACCAAGGAAGGAAAAGGAAGACTTGAAGACGCCTGCAGAGGAGGGAGGAGAAGTCGAATCTGCGTCCCAGAGGAGGATCGGGCGGCGGTGAGCCCTGCGGAAGGCGTCGGCTGCGGATCGGGAGTCGCCGGGCTCGCCTCTTGCGGGAGACGGAACAGGACGGGAGAAGGTTTGCGGGTTTCCTTCCGTGAAAAGAAGTTTACGGGTTTTCTAATCGGGCTGCAGCGTTTCTTTTCATAACCGCAAAGAGGAGAGTGGGAGAATAGGCTAAAGGCACACCATTTCCACTTAAAATCACTTATGAAACGGCTATCGGCACACCCAACTCACACTATTACTTTTGAATACTAACTGAAAATGTCGCGCGCGTTGATTCTAAAATAACATGCGTTACGCACTATTATTAACGTACTTAACAAACTAACGGACGCTAACAATAGGCAAAGTAACATTATACCTTGACGACGCGCTGCCTCGATCAAAATTCGTCGCGACTCGACCCTACAATAACATAAATTTCGCGTCAAAATTTCGGATGTTACAGATCCCGACATTTGGGCTCTTCGGTTCATCGGTTGTGAGTCATGTTCCACTCAGGAAACACTTCAGTTCAGTTCGGGGCGTCTTCGAGTGCCATTTGGGCTCCAAAATCATTCTAAACGCTGCAATCGTAAATCATAAAATTTGATTTCTAAATTTTTAGAAAGAAAATCAAGGTGCCTAAAAATCAGAATAAACAAGAACTCAGATAGTATGTCAGAATCCCTTATGCGCCTTTTCAGAAATTGATAATCAATTCTACAACAGATTATATAGAAACAAACATTTAAAAGTCAAGACTCCTTTTTTTATATACAACAAATTACGTATTTTTTAGTGTTACTGAGAGGAGTAGTATTTCTTACACACCAGTTGGGCTGTCTCGTTTCGTGAATTTATTTTTTCCAGGGGTCACCAGTGGGGAGCTGCACATAGGATAAGCATCACTGTTCATTATATTTGTTCGTTTCTCATTTCTGTTGTCTTTCCAGTTCAGTTGATATATTTTTATTATGGACATGTATCAGGAATTTCGAATGTTTCCATTCTGTATAAGTTTTCAGTAATTCAATCATGACTCTTTTCATTACTAGTTGGCTCTGTGAATCATATTTTGAGGTACTCCTGTTTACCCATAGATATTTTCTTACTTCCGCTTTAGTTTCTTTTAGAACTTTTAAATTTTGTCTGCTATGTACCTGTTTTTAATACCGTTGCTGAGTTTAGTTCTTATCACGGGGCCCAACCGGACTACTGATTTGTTGTTAAACTAGATTGAGGTGTTATATGTCCGTTCTCTCATGATTGTCCAAATCAACCAACATCAATACTAGCCTCAAACAGATCACCTAGAAGTCACAAGACAGTTAAACCATCAATTTTCAAGAGATTCTCTTGCGAGGAGATAGCCGACCTTCGGGCCGGCAGATTGTGGTTTAATTTGTGACAAACCATACACCTCCAGTCATCCGTGTAAGGAATTATTTGTTGGAGTTGGGCAATTTTGTAGAGGAAGATGAGGCTGAAGAATTGTGCTTTAATTTACCACAAACCATACACCTTCTGTCATTCATGCAAGGAATTATTTTCTATTGGAGTTACGTGAATTTTAAGAGGAAGTTGAATTTGAAGAGATTGATCCTGAGATTTTCCTACACTCTATGATAGGAATTTGCCGCTTGCAGTCTATGCATATCTGCACTATAACTTACATCCATTTGGTTTGGGCTGCGGTTGACTCAGGTAGCACACAACTTTATTTGATTCCTAGTGACAGAACAGTTGTAATTAGTAATTACCCATCCATTGATGAATAGGAATGCATTCAGCCTTGAAAAATGATAAAAAGTTTAAGAGTCCTGAGATTTATGAAGACAACCCTTCTGGATATGGACTGTATTCTTTAGAGGATGAAGGGTGGGGGAGGGGCTAGTTCAGATTGGTCTGAGGCACAAGAAAAAATTTATCTTCCTTCTATTGAGAATGCCCATAACATCCTCCATTATTGCAATAGTGCATGAACATATTTTGGAGGAGACAGGTACATCATGGCTAATGTTTCTTGGAAAGGATTCAAGGAAGAGCTTAAGACTTATGTGAGAAACTATGCATTTGACCAGAACTACAAAGGGGAGCATCTTCACCCAACGAGGCTTCTCCATTCTCTCTCCATTTCCACCCAAGTTTGGTCTGACATCTCGAAGCATTTCATAAATGATTAACCTATGTTTAAGGGGAATACTGCCTTATTTGTCATAGTGGTTGTGTACTTTGGGGCCACACACTTCATTCCCAAGTCTCACCCATATACGTTGGCGATGACATATTTCGTCTCCAATGGTTAATTGAGTCTATCGTGTAGACTGTGAGAAGATTTTTACTAATCACTCATTCAAGAAAGTTTCAAGTTGAGCAGCACCAAGCTACTACTACTTTAATATACATGGAGTGTTGTCTGTGTGTGCATGTATAAATTATTGCACCAACTGGATCAAGTCTTAGAAATTTCCTGGGCATATTTTCTTAATGTTTAAATGCTTAAGAATGCTCATTATGATGAACACCATCATGATTCCTGAGATTCACTATGATGTGGGAGACTGGGTGTTGATTAGATTGCGACTACATTGTCAGTTATCTATAACAAGGATTATCGCACACAAGTTATCATTGAGATTTTATGGACCCTTTCAGGTGCTCAAGTTCATTGGACAATTCACACATCTTTTGGAGATACCACCAGATGCAAGGATGTACACAATCTCTCATGTGCCCCTTCTCAAATACTTTAAGGGCAATCTGTTACGATCCTCCCGTAATGTGATCAGATACTTCGGAGGTGGGGATAGAGAAGGGATACATGCTCGACCAAAGGGAGGAAGAGAAGAGTGGAGAAATACGAGAGTAAAAGAAATAATTTGTTCTTGCCTGCTTGAGGACCCTATGGGTCTTTAAGTAGACATACATAATGACACACACGTAGTAAATCCCAGTACTTGGGATTTTTTTTTAAAATTTGAAAAGTTACTAAAAGACCTTAACACACCTAACGGTTCATAACATTGATCAACGGAACATAACTCAAATAAAAGACTTATAATTAACACCATAATATTATCTTATGCCCTTCTTATTTACTATGTCAAACATTGGGTTTTGTGTTTTAGTAGGAAACCGCATCTTCACCATTAGAGGCTACTCGTAACCTGGATCAATACTGTCTTACTAATGTTTTGCACCTTATCCTGTGTGTAATGACTGAAGTTGGAGTTGTTTATATGCCAAGTTTTACTTTATTTCTTGAATTTGTTGAGTTAATTGTCTTGGCTATGGATTCTAGTATTGTTTCTATCTTCCCTTGATAATATATTTAAGTGGATGTTGAAAAAGAAGCTATTT
The DNA here is from genome assembly GCA_039513925.1 of Platanthera zijinensis. NCBI lineage: Eukaryota > Viridiplantae > Streptophyta > Magnoliopsida > Asparagales > Orchidaceae > Platanthera > Platanthera zijinensis. The sequence continues at coordinate 110,179,733 of CM077097.1, read as the reverse complement.
TTTTCTGCTTGGCTTTTCTTACATTTTATTTTATTATTTTAATTGGTTCTTTTTGATTGACATCTCTGCAGGTTGCAAGGGTGCTGCATCTTATATATAGACTGGTCGTGCAACCAAACTCCACCAAGGCTGATGCATATGCACAATCATTTATTTCTTGTGGAGGGATAGATACCCTTATTTTTCTCTTACAAAGAGAAACACAGATCAAGGATGATGATAGGCTTCCAGCAGAACCTGCATTCTTAGTAGAAACTACTTATGAGAAAGGTGGAAATGAAGAGAACTTAGAAGAGCAAGGGACTGATTTTGAGAGAGTGGAATCGTTTAAGCAGAACAAAACTGACTCCCGCGAAGAGCACATGGAATGTGGTTCGAGTAAAAATGGCAATGGTTTTAAGTATTTCCTTGAGAAAGATACTAAAAGGGCATGCACATTGGACAGTCAGTTATCAAATGCTATACAAAGCAGTAATTTGTCTGTAAATTCTGGAAGTATCCCCATAATTAATTTACACAGTGGAAATGATGATGGCATTACTGTTGGAATAATCAAACTTTTTGGTGCCATTTTATCATCCAGTCATTTGAAAGTCAGCCATAGTTCTTCCCTTTCAAGTTTGCCAAACAAAACACCTACAGGTGGATTATACAGTGTCATATCTGGTGACAAAGTCGCCCTTTTATTATTCGCATTTCAGAAGGCTTTGCAAGCAGCTCCATGTAGGCTTATGACGACCAATACCTACATGGCTTTGCTCTATGCTGTGGTATTGGTTATAAATCTTTTTAACGGCATGATTTGAGCTTTGCTTTGTCCTTAATAGTTGAACTTTCCTGGATGCTTCATATTTATTCTATAGATTCCTTGCTATCATTATTTTACTATTTGATGTTTTATCTTGCTAACCTTGTACTGCAACATGGTTTGTGTCTCTATATAATGTCCCGCCCTATTTTATTTTTTGTGTCCTCTGATACCTGGCTTGATATCTTGGTTCAAGTGGCATGTGAAAATGCCCTTGGGCCAAGCTCTAACATGCAACATCCCGTGCTTATGATTTTATTCCTTCCATCAGAAGTAGTAATACAGCCTTTGAGCATTCTATGTGTTGTGCTTCATTGAACCATACTCACCTTGTCTTTGTTAAAATATTTTGTTAGAATATATTATCTTTTACAAATATATATTATCTTTTACACATGTAACTTTATATAGTTTCTTGTATTTGTATACTTATAGATATGTAAGACCCGGACAAATTATTTCACATCACCGCTATGATTGGGATGAATTAGAACAACTCTATTCTCTTCCCGTGGGGATATACTGGTACGTATATGCTTTAATCAGATTCCTAGCAAGATATGAATGCAGAACCACGCCTTGGCATTTTGAGGACTACTAGAATATAAAATGAATGTGATGGGCTGTGAATTACTTTGGAAGAGGATGAATAATTTATAATAATTTACTCTAGAAGATGATGCATAATTAATAGTGAATTAACATATTAAATAATTAATTTATCTTTGTTATTTATTGTGCCTAGAGAGTCTATTTAAAGGAGGGATATGCGATAGTTGTGGGATCATCTTCTATCTTATTAGTGACTATCAACCTTGTGCTGAGAGGAAACCATCCCTCCAAATCAGCAGTGCGTTTTTCTTCGGATTTTATTGTATTCTACTTCTTCCTCCCCCCTTCTCCTTGCATGTTCTAACACATTTTTAGGAGGTGCTTAATATTCTTTACTATTTTGTATAGGATCCATGGTTCAGTAGCACAAAGTTAAAGCGGCAGGGTCATATCAGAGGTACAAAGCCAGATAAAAACCAAACAAAGCTTAGCTAAATTTCTGATGGATGGCCTTTTTGTAGGATTTTGGGTAAATTCTTTGTAGGACCATTAGGTTAGGTGCACGATACCGACACTTCAGTGTATGCATATACTACCTGTGATTTCACATCCCGACTATCATGGCCTCAAGTGATTCTATTTCCATGCCTTTGCTCATTTTAGAAAAGCACATCCTTTTCTCACGTTGGTCATATCATCAATCTTTCATAATACAGGATTATAAAACTACAGAAAGGACACAATATGGAAGATTTCTTTTGTTTTGGTGCTCCTGCCGTGTAGGTGGGGTTAGCCAGTGTACACATTCTTTGGTTGGTAGTGAGTCTAGTGACTGCCTTACTGTATGAGACTATAAATGGGGGAAGTTTACCTGTTGCCACATAAGAAAATTAGGGCGGGTGGTGGAGTCTACCACCCTAAATTTGGGAATGTTGGAGTGTGGCCGTGGTCAGGCACTCGGTCGAAATCCGTAGAATTTTTCGCTTATGAGGTCGGCAAAACACCCAAGTGCAACACATCCAAATGGCCGCGGAGCTGCAATAATGTTCCGCCGGATCTGTGGCGATTAGATAGCCCCAAATGGGCCCTTAAGATGCCTACATGATTATGATTAATGACTGGAAGCATTACCGGCTTATTTGAGGTTAGAAATTGTTGAAGAATGCAATATCAAAGCCCATAAAATAGCCGTTATCTTTTGTTTATGTATTTGGCCTATATTAAGGCCCATATAGTCTTCTTTGTTTTTTAGTCTCACATTATGTATTGGGAGTTTGTTTATATTTTCTCTCCCTATACATATAAGGTGTAGTTGAAGTTGTACATGAGAAAGGTATGTCATATATTGAAATAATATTATCTTTTAATTTTAACATGGTATCGGTGCTAGGTTCATCTTCTAATTTTTTTTGGTTGAGCTCTTGCTCCCGTCACCGGTCCGAGAATGCCTCGCACTTAGACTGCTTGCTCACACGCAATCTCGCGGCCTCCTTTTTTGAGTCCGCTCCTCTGCATAGAATTGCTCCCGTGCGTCTTTTTGTTCTGCCCCCTGTGTTTATTTTATAGGCGTCTTCGTTGCTTCCGCGCTCCTCCTCTGCTACTGCTCGCACGGCCTTCTCATTTCTGCTCGTTATTTCCGCTGAAGCCGCTCCCTCCGTGTCCGCTGAAAACGCACATCAACGATCACCTATGAAGGCCGCTGACACTGCTGTTTGCTGTGCCGAGCTCGTGTCTGCTTGCCGCGCTTGCTATCTTCTTGCAGAATCCGCTCCTCGCTAATCTTGCAGATCTCGCCGACCTCCTCCGTTCGCTGCTTGTGGAGAGCCCTCACCATTTCGAATACTTGCCGCATCGAGGATTGGGATCGTCTTCGCGATCTCTCTTTACTGAGCCCGCAATATCCTCCCATAATCTCCCCTTTTTGAGCTCGCATCCAGGGCCTGTCCGCGATTGCTCTCGCCACTTAACCCAGATAACATCTTTGCTTGCCTACTCTCGGGCTTGCTGTGCTCGCCCATCTACTCGCGACACTTGTCTGTTCGCACACTGTGCTTGCGTTACCTCTGTGCCTCGCCCGATCTTCTTGCTGTGCTCGCAGCCTAATTCTACAGGCTTGTGGCGGCCCCTGCTCCTTCTGATTTCTGCTGCTTTCCATGAGGATTCCAGCTTTGCTTCCCCACTTTGCAGCTCAACCTTTCTCTAATGATTCCCGCCCTAAATGCGATGTCTTGCGAAATGAACTTCGACAACTGCGGGAGCTGCTAAACCGCCTAGCTGGCCCCATGACCTCTTCCTTTCATGCAAACCTCACTTCTTTCCCTCTTGAATCCTCTTGGATTATGGACTCCGGTGCGACCAATCACATTTCTTCACAACAATCCTCTCGCTACAAGGATGATCCTGCTCCCCAATTTATCACTGTTGCAAATGGCGCTACCCCTGTTTGCGGATGCAGAGATATTACTGTGACTCCCTCCCTTTCTCTATGCTCTGTCCTTCATGTCCCTGACTCTGCCTTTAGTATTATCTCTGTCAGTTTACTTACTGTTCTATTACTTTACCTCGTCTTCTTTTGTGGTGCAGGATTGACGGACGCGACATTGATATTGGTCGACTATCAAATGAGCTATACACTTTGGACATCCCCACCTCTGTGTTATCTCCTCTTCCTATCCTTCAAAAAGCTATTCTTGATTTTTCATTTACTGAGTTTCAATGTTAAACTTGCATTTACGGCAAGCAACATCGATCTACTTTCCCCCTAGTTGTTCTTGGAGCTCTGCTCCATTTGACTTGGTTCACTCAGATATTTGAGCTCCGCATAAAACTGCCAGTTTGTATGGCTATCAGTATATTTTGACCTTTATTGATGATCATTCCAGCGTCACCTTGTTATACTTACTACATGGTCGCGATGAGTTGTCACAGTGCTTCCGCTCCCGTATCGTTGAAAACCGTACTTAATTCTCGAGCACCATTAAAATTCTTTGCATTGATAATACTCGGGAGTATACCAGTCGCGAATTTCAAGACACTTGTAACCTCCTTAGCATTCTCCATCAGACATTCTATGCATATACACCACAACAAAATGGTGTCACCGAGTGGAAGAACTGCCACCTGCTAGAGTTTGCTCGCTCCCTTATGTTCCAAATGTACGTTCCAAAGCAATATTGACACTTTGCTGTTTCCACCGCGTGCTATTTAATTAATTACATGTCGTCGACCGTCCTCGACTTTGCTACTCTCTTCTCCATTTTATATCCTTCCACACCTTCCTTCTCTCTCCCTCTTTGGGTCTTTGAATGTGCCTATTTTGTCCATAATCTTGTGTCTTCTGTCGTTAAATTGGATTCTCGTGCTACCAAGTGCATCTTCGTTAGGTACTCTCTTACGCAAAAAGGTTATATGTTCCATTCTCCTACTACGGGGAAAATGATCACCTCTGCAGATGTTACCTTCTTTGAGGATCAATCATTCTACTCAGCACCTCCTCCTGTTATATCTACCCATGCTCTACTACGTTTGGCAGCTCCCACTCATACTTCTTATCCCTTGCTTCCTACCCTTACTCACGCGCTCCCCTCTCCTCCTCTACAAGTTTACACTCGCCGTCGTCCTTGGTCTGATGCCCTGCGACCGTTACCTTCTACTAATACTGCTCCGCGGATCTTTAATCCGCCCACGACTCCCTCCCAAAATGCAGGTTCTTCTACTGCTCACCCTCTCTCTAATTATGTATCTTTGTACCGTTTCTCTTCTCCCCTTTTGTTGGTCTGTGACATCTTTGTCCTATGTTTACACCTCATCTTCTGTGCAGGAGGCTTTTCAGCATCCAGGGTGGTGAGCGACAATGAGCGAGGAAATGACAACTCTATGGGCTTATCACACATGAGAGTATGAGACCCTGTTGCCCTTCCTTATGGTCATTCTCCGGTTGGCTATCAATAGGTTTTTACCATCAAAGATCATTCTGATGGGACAATTGCGCACCTCAAATCTCGTCTTGTTGCACGTGGCTTCACTCAATAATATGACCTTGATTATGAAGAGATGTTCTCTCCTGTTGTGATGCTCAATGCCTTCCGAGTAGTAATCTCTTTAGCAGTCCATCGACATTGGCAATTACACCAACTCGACTTAAAAAATGCTTTTCTTAATGATGATTTTATGGAAACTGTGTATATGCAACAACCTCCTGGTTATGAAACCACGAGGAAGTCTCTGGCGTGCCACCTCAAGAAATCTCTTTATGGCCTCAAGCAGCCCCACAAACTTAATTTGATAAATTCAGCCATTTTGTTCGTGATATTGGATTTACTTGGAGTTCTGCCAACTTCTTCTTGTTTATTCGTTGCCGTCCAACAAACACAGTGATACTTCTTGTTTATGTTAATGATATTTTTCTAATAGGGGATGCCATCCCCGACATCATTTGTCAAAAAGCATTTGACCTCACAGTTTCAGACTAAAGATGGGTCCTCTCCGATACTTCTTTGGTATCGAGGTTGCTCGTCGTCCTGATGGACTCGTCTTATCTCAACAAAATACTGCCCTGATCTTTTTCGTGATGGAGACTATTTGAGATTTAAGCACGTTGACGCACCTATGAATGCCAATCACAAATTATGCGCTCTTGCCTCCAAAAATGATTTGCTTCTTCCTAATTTGGAGTACTATCGCCGTTTTGTTGACAAACTTATTTATCTCACTATCACACGACCTGATATATCATTTGTTGTCGGAATTGTCAGCTGTTTTATGCATACCCCTTGGAATGCTCATCTCTAGGTCGTGGAACGTATTCTTAGGTATCTGAAGAATGCCCCTGGACAAGGGCTTGCATATCAACCTTCTTCCCCTCTCTCTCATCGCCAACTCTGACGCTGATTATGTCACCTCTCTTGATGATCGTTGCTCTATGAGTAGATTCTGCACATATTTTGGTAGACATTTGGTCATCTGACGAAGAAAAAAGTAAACTGTCGTTGCACGCTCCTCTATCGAGGCTGAGTTAGGCCAATGACTTCTGCTGTTTTTGAACTTACATGACATGGAAGTCTTTTTTCTGATTCGGGCATCAAACTTCCTTCTCCAGCAGTTGGAATAACAAGCTGCAATTCACATCACTGAGAATCCCGTGTTTCATGGGCGTACTTAACACATTAAAGTTGATTGTCATTTTGTCCGAGAAAAGGTTCAAACTCGGAAGTTGATTTTACGACATGTGCCTGCTATGGGACAAGTGTCAGATATCATGACAAAATCCTTACATCGTCCACTATAGTCTATATAACCAATTCCTTTCCAAACTTGGTACCTACGACTTGTATGCTCCAGCTTGCGAGGAATTGTTGAAGAATGAAGTATCAAAGCCCATCAAATAGCCATTATCTTTTGTTTATGTATTTGATCCATGTTAAGGTCCGTATAGTCTTCCTTGTTTATTAGTCCCACATTGGGTATTGGGAGTTTGTTTATATTCTATCTCCCTATATATAGGGTGTAGTTGTACATGAGAAGGGTATGAAATATATTGTAATAATATTATCTCTTGATTTTAACACAAATCCATCTATAGCTGCTTGTCGTAATTTGAAAAGGTGCTATATGATAGAAAATTTGGAGTTCCACACATTACTGCGGAATGCTTGAACTTTTGTAGTCTTGTTGATCATCCTTCTCTTCTTTTGTTCCAACTTCAGAACCATGTCCAATTACTGTAGCTTTATCTGAAAATAATAATCATTACTGAAGTCATTGTTAGCATGAGCTTCTCTGTTGGTGGTCGTTTTTTGATTGAAATACAAATTTGCATTGTTGATAATAAAGTTGATGGGGGACCATCGGCCCATAACAAGGTGGGGACCACTTTCGTCTATTCTCGCCGGAAGACTTGATCGGAGGGACGGTCCGATCCCGCGGATGCGTCCGGATGCGCGCCGCGAATCTTTTTAATATATAACTTTGTTATTTTCGGTTCTATTTCCTTTTATTTGACACGTGGACTCTTCGGCCAATCATAGCCGTAGATCCCGGGTTGCCCTAATGTTAGAATACTATAAATAGGAGTGTTAGAGGCTTGGAGAGGTCATTGCTGGTTTTGTAGAAAGACATTCCCGGAACTCCGCGATCAAGCCACGGTGCCGACGCCGTGGAGTCCTAGGTGCCGACTCCTAGCGGTGGAACTTCATCCCCAAGGTATCCCCTATCCTTCCCCCTCTTTTTCCTCCCGCAAACCACCCCGTAGCAACCTTGTCTCCGCTCCTCCCTGGACAACCGCCGGCCTGTTGTTGTAGTCCCGCCGGCCTGCTGTAGCAACCCGCCGGCCAGCATCCTGCAACCCAACAACCGCCGCCTCCCCCTCCTCCCTGCAGCCTCCTTGCAGCCTCGCCGCCGCCTTCCCACACCCCCCTCCGTGGATCCACCCTCAACCGGTCTCCCCTCTCTCGGATCAACCCTGATCTGGTAAATCCAACCCCGATCTACAAACCCTTATAACCCATTCATCATTCCTAGCCCGGATCTGCTCTCCACCACCGGATCTACCCTCCCCTTGACCGGATCCTTCCATACTTGGTCGAATCTATCCATTTCAGCCCACCGCCACTCTTCTCCACCGCGGGCAGCCACCGTCCCGACACGCTTACCCGGATCCAACCTTCAGAACCGCTGGATCTTTCCCGCCTCGGACATTCCTTTGTTTGTGAGTTGTTTTGTTTTATGGAATTTTAATTCTCAGCACTTGGATGTTGTTTGGACTCTTCATACTTGCTTAAATATTTATTTGTGGAATTTTGCCCCGTAAAGAATTATGATTGCAGGAAGGAGTCATTTGCGACGTGCTTAATTTGGCCCTCCGTTTGGAGGAAAGCCTTGCTTGATCACCGTAACTGAAATTGTTTTTGCCTATATTATTGTATGCGTGGTTGTGAATCTTATTTGAAATAATTGCCGAACGGATTTTGTGCATTTACATATAGTATCCACGTGTTCACTCACTCGAGTTAGCCTAGATTGCACGGTACACATCCTACCCTACATCAAATTGGTATCAGAGGGTAAGGTTAGGCCATTTGCTTGCTCCGTAGTGGTAGGACATTTATGACTAGCATGGCAGAACCACAAGTAACAGACGACCGAGCGGGAAGCTCGAATTCGGGCACCGTGTTTGCTGAGTTCCAGCGCCTCATCCTAGACCGTTTTGACACCCTAGGCGCCCAGTTTAATGACGAGCGACAAGACCTTGCCGAGGTAAACTTACGATTTGACCACCTAGAGAATGTCAGGGACACGCCTACATATCGTGACGATCCTTTGCAGGATGACCTTGATGTTTCTCCACATCTCGACAGGCGCCCGAGAGTGGGCCAACCACCTGTGGAACGCCGTCGCCGTGATATTCCCTACCGGGCCCCACCCCCGCCCGCAAGGCGAGACCCTGAGCCAGCACGTGATAGACACCCACCCCCGCGTGAGGATTATCATATGCCCTGTCAGCCGCAGCCTGACCTTAGGGACCGGGTGCCTCCACCTGGTCGCCGTGACCAGCACCGGGATGAGTATTATCCGCCAGATCGACGAAGGTTTTACTACGACTACGATGACTATCCCGGGGACTACCCCGACCCGCGGAGAGGTGGCCATGCCTTCGACATCACCCGTCGGATTCGCCTCGACGCCCCATCGTTCGACGGCCGCTTGGATCCGAAGGACTTTAGTGATTGGATCCTAGACATGGATCACTATTTTGACTGGTACGATATGAGAGACGAGCGTTGCGTCCGTTTCGCGAAGATGAAGTTGGTTGGACAAGCCAAGATGTTTTGGATTAGCGTGGAGAGAGCTGTCGAGAGAGAAGACTATTATCCCATCACTCGTTGGGATGAAATGAAGGAGAGACTGAAGGATAAATATCTCCCCGCCTCTTACCGTGATCAGTTGCTTGATCAGCTGCAGAACCTACGTCAGGGGACGCTCTCGGTAGCCGAGTATATGGCTCGATTCGATGAGTTGGTCATTAGGAGCGATATTTCGGAGGAGCCCATTGCCACCGCTTCTCGATTTAAGGCTGGCCTTCGTTCGGAGCTCCGGAGAGAGTTGATTCCCCATCGCCTCGAGACTGTTGACCAGATATTCCAGCTCACCTTAGAGTACGAGAAGTATCTCCGTACTTCGGGTACGAAGCAGTTTCTCTCGCGCACTGATTCTTCGACATTCAAGAAGCCCACCCCTTTACAGACTACCACGGCTACCCCGCCCCCACGGGTTACCACTAACATGAAGGGTAAGGCCATCGCCACCGAGGGTCAGAGACCTGGGGGTATCCAGTGTTTTAGATGCTCTGGCAGAGGACATGTGGCGACGCACGAAGCCTGCTAGTTGAGGGAGAGGAAGAGCCTAGCCTAGAGGGAGCCGAGGATGTTACTGAGGAGGTCGAGGCTACGATCGAGGAGGGATGTGAGAGCGAGGCTGAGAGATCCCTAGAGATGGGCTTTGTGTGACGTCTCCTATATATCCCCCGTGCGGACGAGGATTGACGCCACACTACTATCTTCTACACGTATTTTCCTAGCGCAGGTGGACCCTGCAAGCTAGCCATTGATAGTGGGAGTTGTGTCAATATCGTGGCCTAGAGAGGTTTAGAGCGTATGCAAGTGAAAGCGGAGCCCCACCCTCACTCTTATCGGGTCATTTGGGTAGACAAGACTGCCATCCAGGTGACACAGCGGTGCCTCGTTCCCATTCGGCTTGCTACATTCGAGGATCACGTGTGGTGTGACGTAATTCCTATGGATGTTGCCCACGTGTTATTGGGTCGACCTTGGCTGTACTACCGCGATGCCACGTGCTACGGCCGGTCGAACACATACACGTTTTATGATAAAGGTAAGAAGATCACGTTGTCACCCACCCGACCCAAGGAGAAATCCAAGGGTCCGATTGAGTCCTCCACGAGCACCATGTCGTCGCGACCACTGCATCTCCTGCGGTGTAGTGAGTTCTTGCGAGAGAGCAGGGACGCCGACGTATTTTACATCGTTGCCGCCATTATGGCTTCTGAGAGCCCGACGGTGACTCCGGATCTCCCCCCGGAGATTCAGACCCTGCTTGAGGAGTTTGTTGACATCTTGCCGGAGGAGTTACCTGATGAGCTCCCACCGTTGCGAGATATCCAGCACGCTATTGATCTAGTCCCAGGAGCTTCTCTCCCAAACCTGCCGCACTATCGTATGAATCCAGGTGAGCACGCCGAGCTCAAGCGGCAGGTTGACGAGCTTCTCCGGAAGCAGTTCATTCGGGAGAGCCTGAGTCCCTGTGCCGTTCCCGCCCTTCTTACCCCTAAGAAGGATGGTAGCTGGCGCATGTGCATCGATAGCCGTGCCATCAATAGGATTACAGTGAAGTACAGGTTCCCCATTCCTCGCCTTGACAATTTATTAGATACCATGTCAGGTGCCCAACTCTTTTCCAAGATCAATCTACGGAGTGGGTACCACTAGATTCGGGTACGAGAGGGTGATGAATGGAAAACGACCTTTAAGACTAAAGATGGCCTGTACGAGTGGTTGGACATGCCGTTTGGGCTGTCCAACGCCCCGAGCACGTTCATGAGGATCATGACACAGATATTACGACCCTACATGTGCAAGTTCCTAGTTGTGTATTTTGATGATATTCTGATTTACAGTCAGACCCATGGCGACCACCTAGCGCACTTGAGACTCCTTTTCGAGACCCTTCGTAGTGAGAAACTATTCGTGAATCTAAAGAAGTGTTCGTTCTACGCCGAGCCGGTTCAGTTCTTGGGATTTATCGTATCGTCCACAGGAGTGTTAGTCGATCCTGAAAAGGTTAAGTCTATTCGCGAGTGGCCCTTGCCTACGACCATTCACGAGGCCCGCAACTTCCATGGTCTAGCTACCTTCTTGAGGCGGTTCGTTCGGGGATTTAACACGATTATGACCCCGTTCACTAGCTGTTTGAAGAAGGGCGAGTTTCTGTGGACTCCCACAGCCACGCGAGCGTTTGAGAGATTAAGGAGAGGTTGACCACGACACCGGTCTTACGACTCCCAGATTTTGGCAAGGCTTTTGAGGTCGCATGTGATGCTTCAGGAGTAGGAATCGGTGGTGTGCTGAGCCAGGAGGGGCACCCGGTCTCCTATTTCAGCGAGAAGTTAAATGAGGCCAAGCAAAAATACTCCAATTACGTTTGGGAGTTTTATGCGATCGTTCAGTCATTACGATACTGAAGACACTACCTCCTCCCCCGGGAGTTCGTTCTCTATTCGGACCACCAGGCGCTTAGGTACTTAGATTCCCAGAAGAAGTTGGGGCATAGGCATGCGAAGTGGGTTGAGTACCTCCAGGATTTCCACTACGTTCTCAAACATCGCGCCGGTGTTGAGAACAAACCCGCTGATGCGTTGAGTCGGCGGGTCACCCTTCTGCAGACCCTGAGAGCCCACGTGGACGGACTTGAGCAGATTATTGCATATTACCCAGGTTGTCCGGACGTCGGCGAGATATACGCAGCTTTATCCCGAGACCCACCCGAGCCTGTCGACGACTTCCAGATTTGGGAAGGTTACCTTTATCGGGGCTCCCACATGTCCATCCCAAGCACATCATACCGTGACTATCTCATCTGGGAGCTTCATGCGGGCGGAGCCGCCGAGCATTTTGGCAGAGATAAGTCCATAGCTATCGTCGAGGATAGGTTTTATTGGCCAGACCTGAAGAGGGATGTGACTAGAGTAGTCCGACACTGTCGTACGTGTTAGACTGCGAAGGGAACTAAACAAAACACAAGATTATATACACCCTTACCAGTCCCACTTAAACACTGGGAGGATATTAGTATGGACTTTGTACTTGGACTGCCACACACGTTTCGGAAGCACGACTCCATCTTTGTCGTCGTTGATCGTTTTTCCAAGATGACACACTTCATAGCCTGCTCTAGGACTGCTGACGCATCACGTGTTGCTTCCATTTTCATTCGGAACGTCTTTAGGTTACATGGCCTATCGAAGTCCATAGTCTCTGACAGGGATGTTAGGTTCGTGAGTTACTTTTGGAAGACCTTATGGTACAAGACGGGCACTACCCTGAAATTTTCATCTGCATATCACCCCCAGACCGACGGGCAGACTGAGGTTGTGAATCGCAGTCTAGGGAATTTGCTTAGATGTCTTGTTGGCGAGTTGGGACTCCGTCCTTCCCGTCGCGGAATTCGCCTACAATAGTTCGGTCAATAGGTCCACCGGGTTGAGCCCATTTCACATAGTATTAGGGTATGAACCTAAGAAGCCCAGCGACCTCATTCCTTGTCCATTAGAGTCCCGTTCAAGTGAGTCCGCCGAGTCATTTGAACGTCATTTGCATGATTTCTATGAGTCAGTCCGTCGACAAATTATTTCAAGTAATGAAAGCTATAAAACCCGTGCAGATTTGAGCAGGCGAGAACAGGTTTTCAACGAAGGCGAGCAGGTAATGGTCCGAATCCGGGCGGAGAGGCTCCCACCGGGGCCTGCCAAAAAATTAAGCGCTAAACGAATGGGTCCCTACTCGATCATTAAACGGATCGGGACAAATGCCTACAAACTGAATATCCCCGTGAGTATGGGCATCCATCTGGTGTTCAACGTTGAGGACTTGACTCCGTATTATGAACCTCGCGAATATTCGGACCCGAGTCGGACTGATCACCGCCACCCCACCTCACCACCAGCTATAGCTTCCTCCCACTCACCTCTGCCACTTGCCCTGCCCCCTGCTGTCCGCACCCCTGGGAGTCCCTCATCTATGGTGACACCGCCTGCACCCCTGATCGCTCCGGGATCCACTTTACGAGAGCAGTCTACTGAGAGTATTACAGATATCGTCACCCATGAGTACGTCCCTATCACCATTGGACTCTCATGCCGCTACCTGGTTCGTTGGAGAGGCCGCTCTGCCTCTGATGACACGTGGAATCTACCTACCGAGCTGGATCGACTCGCCCCTGGGCTTCGACGACAGTATGATCATCTCCATTCATCGGAGATGAATTCTTTTCAGTCGGTGGGAGTTGATGGGGGACCATCGGCCCATAACAAGGCGGGGCCCACTTTCATCTATTCTCATCGGAAGACTTGATCGGAGGGACATCCGATCCCGCGGATGCGTGCCGCGAATCTTTTTAATATATAACTTTGTTATTTTCGGTTCTATTTCCTTTTATTTGACACGTGGACTCTTCAACCAATCATAGCCGTAGATCCCGGGTTGCCCTAATGTTAGAATATTATAAATAGGAGTGTTAGAGGCTTGGAGAGGTCATTGCTGGTTTTGGAGGAAGACATTCCCGGAACTCCGCGATCAAGCCACGGTGCCGACGCCGTGGAGCCCTAGGTGCCGACTCCTGGCGGTGGAACTTCATCCCCAAGGTATCCCCATCCTTCCCCCTCTTTTTCCTCCCTCAAACCACCCCGTAACAACCCTGTTTCCGCCCCCCTCCCTGGACAACCGCCGGCCTGCTGTTGTAGTCCCGCCGGCCTGCCATAACCCTCCCGCCGGCCTGCCATAACCCTCCCGCCGGCCTGCTGTAGCAACCCGCCGGCCAGCATCCCGCAACCCAACAACCGCCGCCTCCCCCTCCTCCCTGCAGCCTCCTTGCAGCCTCTTTGCAGCCCGCCGCCGCCGTCCCACGCCCCCCCCCTCCGTGGATCCACCCTCAACCGGTCTCCCCTCTCTCGGATCAACCCCGATCCGGGAGATCCAACCTCGATCTACAAACCCTTATAACCCATTCATCATTCCTAGAACGGATCCGCTCTCCACCACCGGATCTACCCTCCCCTTGACCGGATCCTTCCATACTTGGTCGGATCTATCCATTTCAGCCCACCGCCACTCTTCTCCACCGCGGGCGGCCACCGTCCCGACACGCTTACCCGGATCCAACCTTCAGAACCGCCGGATCATTCCCGCCTCGGACATTCCTTTGTTTGTGAGTTGTTTTGTTGTATGGACTTTTAATTCTCAGCGCTTGGATGTTGTTTGGACTCTTCATACTTGCTTAAATATTTATTTGTGGAATTTTGCCCCGTAAAGAATTATGATTGCAGGAAGGAGTCATTTGCGACGTGCTTAATTTGGCCCTCCGTTTGGAGGAAAGCCTTGCTTGATCGCCCTAACTGAAATTGTTTTTGCCTATATTATTGTATGCGTGGTTGTGAATCTTATTTGAAATAATTGCCGAACGGATTTTGTGCATTTACATATAGTATCCACGTGTCCACTCACTCGAGTTAGCCTAGATTGCATGGTACACATCCTACCCTACATCAAAAGTCCTTTCTGAAATTTCATTTTCTTGTACATTTGTTTAGTTTTAAGTATCATCAAAATAAGCAAAGCTTAAGTATGTCAAAAGGAGCACAATAAAACAAGCCCGTGCATATTATTTTTGTATATATGCTCTTTCACCCGTGTTTAACTCTTTTGATTATTTTCATTGTATTGGGAAATTTATATTTATGACATTGTTTAGCATCTTAATATAGTTTCTTATGGCTCTGTGGATGAATAATACATATTCTTTTCTTTTATTAGATAAATGTTCCTTCATCTGATGTTGGCCTAAAATTATATGACACTGCTCACCGCTTTGAGCATGTGCAACTTTTGTTGGTACTTCTCCGTTCACTTCCCTATGCATCAAGGGCATTCCAAGTTCGAGCTCTACAGGTAAACCAAAGGAGCCTTATTGTTGTGCAATCAAATAGGTTATTAGCAAAAATAGATTTCCTAATCACCGGTGAAAAGGTATTTTAAAATTAACGCTTTCGAGCTTGATGCACTTTTGGTAATTATTTGTTCGAGTTAAGCAATATTTAATAAGAAACCTGTTGATTATTTTGTTAAGGGTGTTGTTTTTCTTGAATATCCACCTATCTAAGATGTATAATGTGTATTATTTCTTTTCGTTTTAGATCCCTACGGTATTCCAAGTTATCTATTCTATATATAAAGGAAGTCTATATATTTTGTAATAGCTGGCAATTTTTCTTTATCTTGTTGGGCCCACATGCATAAGGGAGAATGAGAGAGGCAGAAGTGAGTAATGCACTAGTGATCATCCGGTAATATGCTAGTTAGATTAAACTATCATCTATGCTATATAAAAGATAAATCATCAATTTGGTGCGACATCATCAAACTTATACAACCTTCCGATTTCCGAGTCTATATATTCATGTGCGGGGGACACCACAGACTCACGGCTAGTTAGATTGATTCTAAAAACAAGCTTAACCTGTCTACATAAACCCTTAATCTTCTTGTTGTTGTCTTGTATTATTTACCATCCACATTATTTTGTCTCGTATTATTACCATCCATATTATCTTTGCGTTTCTGATACTTGCACATACATCTAAACATTATTTCGCAACTTTTGCAAGAGCATCATGTAGATTTGAAGTCACACACTGATTGCATAATTGATCTTTGAAATACTAGGTGAGCTCAAGACACTTGGACCTATTGGTCACTGTCTAATATATGCTAATTTTCATGGAATCTGTTACACGTTTTGAATATGCATAATCTAGTAATCCAAATTTAGTAGCAAATATATTTGTTCCTATATTTTCTTTCTGACAATTTAATTCCCTTACAGCTCCTTGCCAAGTTCATAGCTAAAAAATGACGGTTACTATTTTTCCACTTCCGTCCAGCTTCCCTTTAATGGAGCTTATGATGTTTGATAATTTTTTTTGAATCTTATTGCGTGGAGTGATGGATAGTTTCTAAATTTTATTTATTGATTTTTGTTTTGAAATACTTATGATGTTTGATAAATTTTTTTTTTGAATTTTATTGCATGGAGTGATGGATAATATCTGAATTTTATTTATTACTTTTTGTTTTGAAATACTTATTAAACTGTTTCTTGAAGGATTTTTTTTTGGGATTTCAGGATCTTCTCTTTTTGGCTTGCAGTAATCCAGAAAATCGAAACTGCTTGATTTCCATGGAAGAATGGCCAGAGTGGATTTTAGAAATTCTAATTTCTAACTATGAGGTGGAGTTTGACATTCAAAATTCATATAAAATACTGAAGTACTTGAAAAAAATTTGTTATCACAGTTTTAAACGATATGTTGCAAAATATTTTAAACAACATTTGCTCAAGCTGTGTATTTTAGACAATATACTTTTGAAGTATGAGCAATAAACATAAGCATTTGTTATGTACTTCAATCCCTTAGTTGACCGTACATTGGTGGGAGCTCCATGTACTGGGTAAACCTACTATAAGATTAGGCCTTCACGTAATCTTGATTTATTTAAAAATCTCAACAGGCCCCAAAGATTGATATTTTTTAGTTCAATGGAGTAGGAAGGATGGGGTATACCTAAGGTTACATGAATAAAAGATTAAAAGCTATTCAAATTGATTTACAAAGAGTATGTTTACACATTCTGTAGTGGTTTTAACATAAACAAATGAAAAATGAGGATTCATAAATGATGATTAATAGAAAACTTGCCGATTTATCATAGTCACAGTGTATTTATCAGGTTTTAGAAAGTTATAAATCATGCCCATCTCCTGTTGGATTGAAAATTTTGAAAAACATGTTTTTTCTGGTTTATGTGGAGTCTTCTATAAGAAAAGTTTCTAATGCCAGGTAAATGGAACTGATCACTGTATGAAATGTTCAAGTCATTACAAGGATGTAGAAAATATAATTTGAAATCAGTTCAAATCTTAAGACTAAATGCTTGGAGAAGAGATGTGCAATCGATTAAATATCATCCTGTAAATTGGAGGCTAAGATTTAAATTTTGTACCTTAAATTGTTTAGCATCCCATTACTGTAAATATGATATTTGGTATGGGCACACAAAGTCAACTAACGAGCCTACATTATTTTCTGATTCACCATCGTGACGATCATCATCATCATAGCCATGAACGTCCTTTTCCCAAGGGGCCTAGGCAACTAGTTTTCTAAACATGAATGGAAGTTAAGCTTGCTGAATGAAATTCTTATCATCATAGCCATGACCGTCCTTTTCCCAAGGGGCCTAGGCAACTTTCTTTCTAAACATGATAGGAAGTTAAGCTTGCTGCTTTAAATTCTTGGACCAAATTCACTTTTCAGATGAAGGATGCTGTTTAAAGTAAACCTTTAAAAGCAAGAAATGCACACTGTTTGCATTTTAATTTCACGTCTTCTTATCAATTCATCTGTTCTTTAGGCTGGATCTATAAAAGTTTCGGATGATGTGTCTATTAATGAGATTGAAGATCTCATTTACAATTTCCTGATCATCATGCTGGAGTACTCGATGCGACAAAAAAATGGATGGATGGTAGGTTTTCTATCCATCAGTTCAATTTGTTCGTAGGACTTTTTCTCAACAATCTCTTTATTATTCATATTAAGCTTCATATGTTTTATCCTTGATTTTGCCTTGTACATTTGATGCAAAAATTTAGCTTTATATTAGATGAGGAAGCACCTTTGTAATGGATAATACTAGATGCCTATCATATTATCATCACGGTATATTGTGAATTCTCAACAATCTCTTTATTATTCATATTAAGCTTCATATGTTTTATCCTTGATTTTGCCTTGTACATTTGATGCAAAAATTTAGCTTTATATTAGATGAGGAAGCACCTTTGTAATGGATAATACTAGATGCCTATCATATTATCATCACGGTATATTGTGAATTCTCTATGGACACTGCCCAAAAGTCATATGGGATAAATAGACTACAAAAAAAGTTGAGTACCCATTAAGTGCAGCAAATGATAAGAAGTTTATAGCAAAAAAAGATGATGTTATATTTCAAATATAAACTGATTAGATTTGAAAATACCCGTTACTCAAAATTAGCACTATTACTTCAGAATTTTGTAATTTATTCCTGAAATTTCCCATTCATGCATTTCTAACATACCTATATGTTTTCAATGTATAATTGTTCTTTCTTATTTTTATGGAAGAGTAGTGCAAATATAGAATTTATGCAATAGATTTATGATTGCTAAATATATGAGGGCATATGGTTATAATCATGGAATTTTACGAGGCATATGGTTATATTCATGGAATTATATGAGGCACATCTGATTATGTATGATGGAGAACATTAAGGATGATACTATTACACAACTCTTATGCTTTTTTATATTATATATGGTAATTGTTTTTTATCATTACTGCTGAGAGGTATAAATTTGGAGAGAAATAAAATCAATATTTTATTTATTCTCATAAAATTTCGTACAAGACAACTATTATTGCATGTGTAAATCGGGGTGGTGAGTGGTGACAAAATCGTCATCCAAGATGTGAGACTAATTCTTATGTAGCAATGGGCTCAATCGCGAGCCTTTGTATGTTCTTTTTGTATAGATTGCTTTAACACTCCCCCGCAACTGGAGCATACAAATCATATAAACCAAGCTTGGATAAGAACTGGTGATGAAGTGGGCGTGGTAAGACTTTGGTTAGAATATCAGCAATTTGTCCGGTCGCAAGAACATGTCTCAAGTCAAGTTTCTTCATATGCACTTTCTCTCGGATAAAATGGCAGTCAGCCTCGATGTGCTTGGTATCTTTGTGAAACACAGGATTATTTGCAATGTGGATAGCTGTATGACTATCACAAAAGAGAGTGACCGGAGAGGAGAGTTTCACTCCCAAATCACTGAGAAGACTTTCCAATCGCATAAGTTCAAAAACGACAGAGGACATTGAGCGATACTCTGCTTCTACAGATGATCGTGCAATCACAGTTTGTTTTTTGCTTCTCTAGGTGAAAATGTGTCCACCAAAGTAAGTGTAGTCCCCTGGTGGATCAACGGTTGTCCAGAGATCTAACATAGTAAGCATCCGAGTAGGCAATGAGAGATAAGGATGAAGAGGGCTTATACACAAGTCGTTGACCGGGAGCACTCTTTAAATACGGGAGGATATGCTCAACCGCTTGAAGATGAGAAGTTCGTGGAGCATGCAAGAAATGACTAACAACCCCAACACTAAAGGATATATCGGGTCGTGTAACTGTAAGATAAATTAGCTTGCCCACAAAACAATGATAGTATTTTGGATTTGGAAGTAATAGTCGGAGTCAGAGCTATGCACATAGAGCCTTTGGTTGACATCCAATATATTTATTTCCGGGCTTGCATTTAGAATAATCAGCATCATGAAGAAGATCAAGACAATATTTTTGTTGGGATAGAACAAGATCATCAGGGCGACGAGCTATCTCGATACCAAGAAAATATCTGAGATTGCCTAAATGTTTGGTTCGAAAAATAGATGCCAAGTGTTTCTTGATCATGTGTATGCCATTGAGATCATTGCCCATGATAAAAATATCATCAACATACACCAAAAGTATCACTGTTCTCGTCGAGTAGTGTTGAATAAAAAGAGAGTAGTTGGTCGAGCTTCGAGTAAATGCAACACCACGAATGACACAACTGAATTTGTCAAATCACACTCGAGGAGATTGTTTGACCATAAAGAGATTTCTTGAGGTGATAGATAAGGTTCTCCCCTATGGTCTCAAACTCGGGAGGCTGTTTCATGTCAACAATGTCAACAAGATCCCCATTCAAGAAAGCATTTTTGATGTCCAACTGATGCAAAGACCAGTGATGATGAACAACCAGAGAGATTAGAACAAGGACAATATTCAATTTCGCAATGGGCGAGAATGTCTCCTCATAGTCGAGACCCTGTTGGTGTGTGAAACCATTGGCCACAAGGTGAGATTTCAGACGTTCTACAACCCATCTGGTCCATGCTTGACGGTGAATACACATTTACAAGTTACAACCCACACAAGTTTGGCCATAAGGAAGTGGGACAATGATGTAGACCAAAATTAAGGTTTTGAGAATATGATAATTTTATGCAATAATACAGTTTTGACGGTTTATGTGGTTATTAAAGAGCAATGAAAAAGATACTTTTCTCAACTCGATAATGAAACAAAAGGACAATGAATTGAACTTGGAAGAGTTAAGTATATCAGAGAAGTATACGAAAATAACGTTTTATTGTAAAATTCAAGTATCGGAGGTAAAAGATGCTATAAATAAGATGAAAAATTGAAAGGCGGTTGAGCCAACCGATATACCCATTGAAGTATGAAAATGTTTAGGAAATGAATGAATATTATGACTTACATGTTTTTTCAATAAGATACTGAAGCTAAAGAGGATGCCAAACCAATGGAGAAAAAGTATCTTGGTATCTTTGTATAAGAATAAAGAGGATATACAAAATTGTGTTAATTACAGAGGAATTAAATTGATGAGTCATACCATGAAACTATGAGAACGAGTAATAGAAAGAAGATTAAGACGAGCTGGGAGAATCAATTTGGATTCATGCCAAGGAGGCCGACCATGGAAGCTATACATCTCTTGAGGAGACTCATTGATAACTATCGAGAAAGAAAACAAGATTTGCATATGTTGTTTATTGATCTTGAGAAGGCTTATGATAGAGTTCGAAGAGAGATCTTATGGATACTCTTAGAAAAGAAAGGTGTAAATATATCATATATTCACACAATCAAAGATATGTATACAAATTGAGTGATGTGGGTGAGGACATCTGGAGGATTAACACAAGAATTCCCTATCACTGTTGGCTTACATCAAGGTTCAGCTTTAAGCCCTTATCTCTTTACCCTTATCTTAGATGAGCTCACCAGACATATCCAACAAGCAATACCTTGGTGTTTATTGTTTGCGGATGATATCGTTTTAGGTTGAGCAGGTCAAGGACGAAGTATATGGAGCTTAAATTTAGCAGTACAAGAAGGACAAATGACTTTGTTATTAAGTTGGGTGATAAAGATATTTCTCGTAGTGAGTGTTTTAAATATCTTGGATCAATAGTTCAAAAGGACGGAGGTATTGATAAAGATGTGACACAGAGAATCCAAGCGGGTTGGCTGAAGTGGAGAGGCGCGCCAGTGATCTTATGTGATCGCAAAGTACCACTAAAACTTAAGAACAAGTTTTACCGTACTGCAATTAGACCCGCGATGCTCTATGGTTCTGAGTGTTGGGCAGTGAATTGTGTACATGAGCAAAAAATGGGAGTTGTGGAGATGAGAATGCTTAGGTGGATGTGTGGACACACGAGATTGGATAAAATTAAGAATGAAAGTATCAGGGATAAGACAGGGTGGCACCAATTGTAGAGAAGATGCGAGAAGCTCGTCTAAGATGGTTTGGACACGTACAAAGGAGACCATTAGAGACACCTGTTAAGCGTTGTGAGAGTCTAGTCACTAGGCATGTTAAACGAGGGAGGGGTAGACCGGTAGACCAATAAAGACTGAAATGAAACTGTAAGGAAAGACATGATGTACTTAGGCATTAGTGAGATTATGACAAAAGATTGGACACAATGGCGACAAAGGATCCATATAGCTGACCCCACTATCGTGGGATAAAGGCTTGAATGTTGTTGTTGTAAATTTAACTTAAAGAAGGTCGAGAGTGCTCCAAACCAAGTTTTGCTCGCGAATTCACACTCTTGACGTTTGGACTTCGCTATAGCCAATAATTATTGTTTGAGAGAGAACTCTCAAGCGTTATATGTGTTGAATATTAGCGAGACCTGTACAACCACAAACAAAATACACAAAAATTAATTTATGGATAACAATAATTAAAAACAATTTGAACGTTCGAGGCAAGCTTCTATTATTTATTTGTAATTGCATACGCAAAGCCAAGTTCGGGCAAAAAAGGGCAGTGTTTACTGAAGTATACCCAAAACTACTGCGAGAAGAGTCAACCTCAAAATCAGTTGCGCAAGGATGAATAGTGGCTGCTAACGGGCTTTTGACGGCTGCGAGTTCCTTCTCCCCCGATCCGGTATTGTAGGGAGACTGTAGGCATCGAATACGGAAACGACAAGATTGCTAGAATCGACGGTTGAAGTTGACAGCAACCCGTGTCTCGAAACGCGCCTGAATTGGCGCCGGAATGTAGAGATGAAGTTGTTGGTCTTCGTCGATTGTTGGGGGATGAGGATCAAAGACAACAGATCCGTCAGAGGACTCGATGGCAGAAACTGGTGCTAGGGCGACGACGGGACTCCGACGAAGCTTCTCCTGTTGTCGTTAAACTGCTGTGGTAGAGGTGGCATCGATGAACCGGGGCTGGGGAGGCGGTCAGCACGGGCAGAGAAACGAAAGTTTCATTTCCCTGCTATGTCCGACTCCCTGGCTTTCTTCTTCACCGTGTCTCAAATAGGGATAATAGGGCTAACATATCTTTCCAAATCTGCCTTTCAAAAATATTTCTACTGATTAATCATTCTCATTATTTCTTTCCCAAAAATTTCCTTTCAAAATAATTCTGTTTATTTCTTGCTTATATTTGATCTCCTAATGTTGAATTATTTGGGTACCTTTTGAATTTGAATTTTTTTTCAACTAAGCTTCTGCGTTTTTAAAATAATTTTAGCTTGCCTTTCACGTCCTAACTATCCTAAATTACAAGACAATTCATTTGGGGTCTCATCGGATAGTCAATCCGTTGAGGCAGAAAAGCTCAAATGACATAATTTAAATGGGATAACAAAATAAATAAAAAAACTGATGCATGGCGATATCATACTTCCTTGGAAGAGACAAAGCGCACATCAATTCCCCCGGGATTGACAGAGCTCGGCCCCGACGAGTAATTGCAAAAACTGGTAACATATAGTTCGAATGTTGTTGCTGATGCAAACTTAGATGGTATACGTTGGCCCCCAACAGGTAGCTTCAGGCGCTTCCAAATTTGAAATGAACCAAACTTCCTTTGCAGTAGTGTATATATATCTCCGGAGTAAATCTCTACTTCCTGCAATAAGCAAGCACCCAATTTCCCTTTAAGAAGTAGTGTCATGGCGATAACGACCGATTATGAATTTATAATGGTCAAAGATTGCTCGCAAATTATTAGCAATAATTTTATGCATTTCATTCAAATAAATAATTTGAGCTTGCGTATCAAATGAAATACATTCACGTGAGGAGAAGCGGTGACAGTCAAATAAGTGTTGCAGTCAAATATTAGAGGAGCAAGTATTAGAATTATTAAATGTAAAGTTTGCTTGTGAAAATACAAGATCCCATTGCGTCGGATTCTCCCCAATTAAACACCTAAGGAAGTTCTCCAAACTCTTATTAAAGACTTTGGTCTGTCCAACGATCAGAGGGTGATAAACACTGCCAAACTCGAGTTTGGTTCCCTTTCGACCCCATGTGTTCCAAAAATACATATTCAAATGTTTAATATATTGTTGCAACTCATCAAGTCCGTCTGTATGATAGTGAGGTGAAATTGAAGCGTGACCTCCAAATTTATCATTTAAAATTTTCCAGAGAAACCCTTTAAAGCGTGTGTCTCTATTAGGACTGAAAATCTTAGGGATCTTTTTTAACCTCCTAGCATGAATTTTCCTAGAAAGAAATATAATGTGACGAAAAATTTCAGTGTGCACGCCTAGGCTCAGAGGATAGTGAAGTGGACTAGAGTGTAATCACCAAATATAAAGTCAATATAAAGTGATGACTCTAATGTGGGTGACAAGTGATTATTAGACAAAATGCTTTCAGACTCATGAATAGACAACTGTAGTAGACTAGGTGACTCGAGAAATATTGAGATCGAGTCTGTGTCATCTAAGGTGAGTGACACATCGCTAGCAAATTCCTCTTTCTGGAGCAGGGTCTCGAGAAGAAACTCAGTGACTACATTTAGTGATTCAGTTGGGGCAAGTGGAGTCACTACCTCAATCGGGATGTATAAATAAGAAGAAAAAGATCTTCCTAGAATTGGTGTTCACGAAGTGATTCCTTGTGTAACATCCTATGCTGACGCGAAATTTATTTAAAATTGTAGGACCGAGTTGCGACGAATTTTGATCGAGGCAGCGCGTCGTCAAGGTATAATGTTATTTTTCCTATTGTTGGCGACCGTTAGTTCGTTAAGTGCGTTAAGATTAGTGCGTAACGCGTGTTATTTTAGAATCGACACGCGCGACGATTTCAGTTAGTATTCAAAAGGATTAATGTGACTTTGGGTTTGCCGTTAGCCGTTTTATAAGTTGTATTTTGGTGGAGATGGGTGCCAATAGCATTCCCCCCCCCATTCTCCTCATGCGGTTATCACTAAACCGCAAACCGCAAAGGTAAAACCCGCACTTCCCTCTCACGGGAAAGAACCACAGACCGACCTTGTTTCGTTTCCCGTAAGAGCCGCAGGCCGCGACTCCGTCTCCCGCAGGCGCCGTGCCCGACGCCCTCTTCCGCCCTAGCCGCCGCCCGTTTCCTCTCCAGAAGTCCATTCTGACCACTCCTCCCTCCTCTGCAGGCGCCAGCAAGCCTTCCTCTTCCTTCCTTTGCCGTGGGAGAAACGAGTTTTAACCCTAGCCTAAGGTTGAGTTTCATTTTGTTACCGGTGAGTCGATTCCTCCCTTATCTCGATTTCTTGTTGGATATTCTTCGATTTGGAGGTTAGGCTAAACTAATTTACATTCCTATTGCCCTATTTTAGGTTTTGGTGTTCGTGGTTCACCGCGGAATTTGCGTGGGACGCATTGAGAGCCTCAATTGCTATACGTAAAGGTAATATACGAAGTTTAGCACATGTATTTTGTAACCCTAGATGTTTTGGAGATTTTCCACCGGAAACCCTAAAGGGGAAAAATTATGAAAATAGGTTTGCCTTAAATTGCAGGACTATAGTAGGTTCGAGGCAGCACTCTGAGATTTCTAGACGGTAGAATTTCCTTCGGAAGAGCTAATGTGGCCGCGCCGAGTCTACGAGCGCCGCAACACCGCTGTAAGGAAATTTGATTCCTGTTAGTTAGACGTAGCAAAAATTATATTTTGTTATACGCATGAGTAAGTTTCGTACAAGCATCATAAACATGCATAGAGAAGTGCGGCGGTAGAAAAATGGTCGCGGAAAACGTGTAGGATGACGCCCTTTTCCATGACCCAGTTTAGTCAAATTATGAACAGTTACTTTAGGTACGAAACTTTACCCGCGTACGTAGATTTCGAGGTTGTCTAACCATGAGCATGAATGTCCTTTCTAGTCGACCACAAGAAAGTCAATGGTCGCTCAGTAGTCCACCAAAAGAGATATCCCAAGCAGAGTAGCATCAGACCGAAAGGTCAATGAGCACACAAGTCTTTCCGTGCTCGGTAGAGGCGCACTACCTTTCTCACAAGGCATATGGTATCTTGTGAGCAATATAGTCTTGGGAGTTTACTTCCCTTTGAGACAGTTAGTAGATTCGAGACCGTGTCCACGCGACACTTGAACAATTGAGTTCGTAAGATGGTCTTGGGTCGTCAGTTTCAGTTGCGCGTTAGGAGCTACTCTGCCTAGAGCCTTCCAAGTAGATGTGCAAGTTAGAAGCCACCTAGAACTCAAGTATAGACCTGACGTGAGACAGCACACTAGTTAGTGAACGCCACGACTTGGGTTAGTGAACTGAAAGTCATGAACATAGAACAAATAAATGTTTTGACCTGGAAGTAGTGCGAAAGCATGCATAACATATAACATAAAGGTTTTTAATGCACACAAAATTATTTTCTAAAGGCATGCATTCATCATATGAAAACTGTTTTTAGTGTCACTAAGAGGAGTTATTTTTCTTTACTCTGACCACTCGTGGGCAATGTTTTTCAGGTGACCCAGGTAAGAAACTACGCCTAGGATGTAACACCCCTTCCCAGTATTTCAGAAATCAGCCGTCCGACCGGGTCAGCGATATAAAGAAAACTAGGAAACAGTATTAAAACTAGTAGCAGCAGGTAATAAAATCTATACTAAGCAATTTAAGACTTACAGCGGAAGTTTAAAAAATAAACTAAGGGTAACCACATACCTGATATCTGGATTTCACAGAGCCACTAAACAAGATAAAGAACTGAATTAACTGAAAATCTGGCTAAGCATAAATAGTCTGATACAAATTAGATAAAAACATTAATCTGTTACAATGTTCTCATCTACAAGTACATGCTGAAATAGAGTAAACTGAATAAGATAAAGAATACAAACTGACGCCACCATAATGCTCATCCTAGACGCAGTTTCCCACCTGGGTTACCTGAAAAACAGTGCCCACGAAGGGTCAGAGTAAGGAAAAATAACCCCTCCTAGTGACACTAAAACCCAGTTTTACATATGAATGCATGTATGCCTTTGAAAAATAATTTTATGCATTAAAATCTTTTATGCTATGTGCTATGCATGTCTTCGCACTATTCTCTGGTCAAACATCTACTCGTACTAAGCACGTGACTTTTATTTTTCTAACTCAAGACCTGGCGTTTACTAACTAGCATACTGTCTCACGTCAGGTCTATACTAGAGTTCTAGGTGGCTTCTAACCTGCTTATCTACTAGGAAGGCTCTAGGCAGAGTAGCTCCTAACGCGCAACTGAAACTGACGACCCGAGACCATCTTACGAACCCAATTGTTCTAGTGTCACGCGGACACGGTCTCGAATCTACTAGCTGACTCAAGGGAAGACACTTCCCAAGTCTGTACTACTCATAAGGTTCCATGTGCCTTATGAGAAAGGTAATGCGCCTCTACCTAGCACGGAAAAAACTCTGTGTGCTGGCTGACCTTTTTGGTCTGACGCTACTCTGCAAGGGATATCTTTTCTGGTGTACTACTAAGCGACCCTTGACTTCCGGCGGTCGACTTGAAGGGACATTTACGCCCTTGATCGGAACAAAATTCAAACCTACGAACACGGTTAACGCTTTCGTACTCTACGTTTCTGTTCATGACCCGACTACTTGGGTCTTGGGGAAATCGTGTCACCCTACACGTTTTTCGTAACCGTTTTCCTATCACCACACCTTTCTATGCATGATCATGGTACTTGAGATAAATCTATTTATGTGTATAAAATTACAATACTTGATATATCTAACTAAAAGGAATTTAGATTTCCTTACCGCGGTGGTGCGGCGCTCGTACACTCGGCACGGCGGCATCTTCTATTTCAAAGGTGATCCTACTGTTGGGGACCTTCAAGTGCTGCCCCGACTCCACCGAAAAACCTGCAAAATTTAGGGCAGCCCTAAATCCAACATTTCCCCTAAGGATTTCCGATGGAAAAATCCAAATCATCTTAGGTTGCAAGAATATAAGTGCTAGCTGTGCATATTACCTATATGCGGAGAGATTGGGGCTCTCAAAGCGTCCCACACAAAACCCGCGGAGGGTCACGACCACCAAACCTAGAATAGGGCAATAGGAACAAAATATTGTTTAGTCTTATCCTCTAAAACGAGAGATCATCAAAAGGAAAATCGAGATTAAGGAGGAATCGACTCACCGAAACCGAAACGGAACTCAACTCTTCCGGTTAGGGTTTGATCCAACCTCTCCCACGGCCAGGGAATGAAGAGGAACACTCACCGGCACCTTCAGAGGAGGGAGGAGGAGACGGAAAAGACTTCTGAAGAAGAAACAGGCGGCGGCTAGGGATCGGAGGCGCCGGCTGGGCGTCGTCGGGCGTGCGGAAGGCGGAAATCGTCGGGCTACTGTGCGGCTTGCGGTTTCCTATCTCCCGTGAGGGAATGAGGCGTGCAGATTTCTTTTATTTGAGGGGGGTGCGGGAATTTTTTTTAATAACCGTATGAAGTAGGGGGGAGGACTGCTATTGGCACCCCAAAGCCAACACTATATTGTTATACGCAAACCACGTCACTCAATCACCTTAAATTCTAAAACGATTTCGCTATGCAACACTATTAACCTTTAATGTGCGTCACACTAATATTATAGCTAACATACGTTACCAAATAATGGACGCGACCCTAAGCATAGTAACGTTGTACCTTGATGATGCGCTGTCTCGTTCAGAATTCGTCGCGACTCGCCCCTACAATTTAAATAAATTTTTGCGTCAAAATTTACGGATGTTACAAATCTCCCCTCCTAACAAAAATTTTCGTCCTCGAAAATTGAAACCATACCTGAGTCGAAGAGAAAAGAATAGTCTGCATTGCTCTTTAGCTCATCCTCTCGCTCCCAAGTATACTCTGGACGACCACTGTTCATCCAAAGGACTTTGATCATGCGAATCTCTCTATTTCTGAGCTTCTGAATCCTTGAGTCCACTATCCTGACTGGTCTAACTCCAATACTAAGATTTGTCTCAATTGGTGCTTCATCGGCACTGATGATCTGACTGGGATCTCTGACTGCTTTCCTCAGATAGGACACGTGAAATACATCATGTACACCACTCATTTCCTCAGGTAAGGCCAACCTGTATGCAATCTCACCAACTCTTTCCAGTACCTCAAAAGGACCAACGAATCTGGGGCTCAACTTTTTCATCCGCTTTATTCTAGAGACTGCTCTTACTGGTCTGACCTTCAGATAAACGTAGTCTCCAACACTGAACTCTACTGTCCTGTGCTTCTGATCATGATACTTGGCCTGGCGATCCTGAGCTATCTTCATACGCTCCTGAATGAGCTTAATCCTATCAGTGGTCTTATCAATCCATGACTCTCTGATAGAAGATCTTTCCTCACTCTCTGCCCAACATAACGGTGTCCGACAGCGTCTACCATAGAGGGCCTCGAACGGTGCCATCCCAATACTCGCCTGAAAACTGTTGTTGTAGGAGAACTCCACAAGAGTAACATACTTCTCCCACATTCCTCCAAAATCTAGAATGCACATCCGAAGCAGATCCTCCAAAGTCCTATTATTCCGCTCAGTCTGTCCATCGGTCTGGGGATGGAAAGCGGTGCTGAAATGTAACCTGGTACCCAAACGCTCCTGAATGTAACGCCACTCCCTGGAGGTGAATCTGCCATCTCGGTCTGAAACTATAGTCTTGAGCACACCGTGAAGTCGAACTATCTCATCTAAATATAACTGGGCTAGCTTCAGACCTTGATCCGTCTTCCTAAGAGGAATGAAATGGGTGACCTTAGAAAGCCGATCTACTATAACCCACAAGGAATCATTCCCACTCTGCGATCTCGGCAAACCATGAATGAAGTCCATGGATATATCCTCAAAAGTCCACTCGGGGATGGGAAGTGGCTGTAACTTGCCTCCAGGCCTCTGACACTCGGCCTTAACCAACTTGCATGTCTCGCACTTCCCTACATAATCTGCAACATCACTCTTCAAACCTGGCCACCAAACTACCTTCTTAAGATCTACATACATCTTCGTGCTGCCGGTATGTATAGAATACCTGGAATTGTGTGCCTCGAAAAGAATGTCCTCCCGAAGGTGACTAACATCTGAGATGCACACTCTGCCATCATGCAATAATAACTCATCCTGAATAGAGAACCTCTCTTTCTGACCTGACTGCACTGAGATCCAAATCTCTGCCATCTTTGGATCCAACGGTATAGCTGTCCTGATCCTATCTCTAATATCGCACGAAATCTCCATCCAACTCAACCAAGCTGAACCAAAACTGCAACGGGGCATAACGACGATGTCCAGTCTCTCCAGCTCTCGTACTAACTCCTCCTGCTGAGTGAGAAGATAGAAACACGAGCCTCTACGGCTAAGAGCATCAGCTACCACGTTCGCCTTTCTTGGATGGTACTGAATGTCTACATCGTAGTCTGCTAGAAACTCCAACCATCTGCGCTGTCTCAAATTGAGCTCTCGCTGATCAAATATATACTTGAGGCTCTTATGATCAGTGAAGATCTCACAACGCACTCCATAGAGGTAGTGTCTCCATATCTTCAGAGCATGTATGACTGCTGCAAGCTCCAAGTCATGAACGGGATAGTTCCTCTCATGAACCTTTAACTGTCTCGAGGCATAGGCTACGACCTTTCCATGCTGCATGAGAACACAACCTAAACCCTGACCTGAAGCATCACTATAAATCTGAAATCCGTCTGGCCCTGAAGGTAAACTCAAAATCGGTGCGGTCATCAACCTGTCCTTCAAGTCCTCAAAGGCTAACTCACACTCAACTGTCCAATCCAAGCCCTTTCCCTTCCTAGTGAGGGAAGTCAGTGGTAAGGCTATCTTCGAGAAATCCCTGATGAATCTCCTGTAGTATCCAGCAAAACCCAAAAAGCTGCGGACCTCTGAAACTGTCGACGGTCTTGGCCAATTCTTAATAGCCTCTATCTTCTTCGGATCAACACTAACCCCTTTCTGACTGATGATGTGGCCTAAGAATGCAATCTCTGAAAGCCAAAACTCACACGTAGAAAACTTAGCAAACAACTGGTTCTTCCTGAGTGTGCTCAAAACAATTCTGAGGTGTGCTGCATGATCTTATGCACTTTTAGAGAACACCAAAATATCATCTATGAAAACGATGACAAAACGATCTAAAAACTCCCGAAATACCCTGTTCATCAGGTCCATAAATACTGAAGGGGCATTGGTCAGCCCGAACGACATGACCACGAACTCGAAGTGTCCATATCTGGTACTGAATGCAGTCTTCTGTATATCCGCGTCACGAATCTTCAGCTGGTGATAGCCTGACCTCAGATCTAACTTGGAGAAAGTGCTCGCTCCCACCAACTGGTCGAACAAATCATCAATCCTAGGAATCGGGTACTTGTTCTTTACGGTCAGCTTATTCAATTCGCGATAGTCTATGCACAATCTCAGACTACCATCCTTCTTCTTCACAAAAAGCACTGGAGCACTCCAAGGCGAAGTACTAGGGCGTATAAAACCCAAATCAAGCAGCTCCTGCAACTGACTCTTCAACTCTGCTAGTTCCCTTGGAGCCATCCGATATGGAGATTTGGCTATCGGTGTAGCCCCAGGATGCAAATCTATCGGGAACTCAACTTCTCTATCAGGAGGGGCACCAGGGAGCTCTTCCGGGAAAACATCTGGAAACTCCTGCACCTCTGGTACCTCTGACAAGTCAGCCTTAGGCTCCGCGCTCATCAGTACTACGAAGGTTTCACAACCCTTACTAATGCATTTTTTCGCTTGGACTGCAGATATGATCATCTTCACTACTCCCTTCAATCCCTGAAAAGAGAAAGATGTCTGGTAGGGGCCATCGAACTGAATCTGCTTCGCCCTACAGTCAATCCTGGCGTTGACTGCTGAAAGCCAGTCCATTCCGAAGATCAAGTCAAACCCTGCTATAGGTAGCAGCAAAGCTTCCACGATAATCTCGGCATCACTAAACTGCACTGGTACCCTGCACTTAACTCTGGCCTGTAGAAGGGATCCATTCGGCATCATGACTTCCAGCGGTACTGACTCTGGGAAGACTTCTAAATCCAACTTACGCACTAGAGATTCCGCGATAAACGAGTGCGAGGCACCCGTATCAAACATAATCTTAGAGGGTAAATTTCGAATCATAAGGATGCCTACATGAATGATTTTTGAAGGATGAAAAATTTAATGTGTCACTACGGAGGATTTAAAACCAACTTGTTAAGCAAACAACACTTACCTGTCACAACATCCTCCTGATCCTTCGCCTCCTGCTGACCCAACCCATAAGCTCTGGGCTGCACTAAATCTCGACCCTGCTGTGGTCTCCCATCAGTGTGCATCAATGCTTTGCCCTTATCTACCCTACTAGAGCCACCAACCTCGTACTTCGACTGCAGGGATAAATTACATTAAAAATCTATCGTAATTACATAAATGTAATCAATACAAAAGGACCTTGATTACCTGATTTGTCCCAGCTTCCTGACAGAAGCGAGCTATGTGTCCAGGTTGTCGGCACTTGTAACATACGCCTGCACTGGCCAAACACTCTCCTGAATGGCGACGCTGACACTTGGGACACGTGGGATAGTCCTTGCTCCGGTCACCAGATTGACCATTCTTCTTAGCATCGGGCTTCGGCTTCTTGCTCCAGTTCTTTCCTTGATCGTTTCTGCTCTGCTGCGGCTGATGCGAATCCTGAGATCGCTTCGCGCGGAAACTACTTCGCTTCTGAACTTTCTGCTAGTCAGCCTCCAGTCTGCGAGCTGTATCCACTAAGCTCCTGTAATCAGCGTTGACCATAGTCATCAGCGGCTGCCTCAACGAGTCACGCAGGCCATCCACAAAGCGACTGCACTTCTCAATCTGATCCCCCTGCATCACGCCCGCATATCGAGCCAGATGAGTCAGCTCTCGCTCGTACTCAGTAACTGTCCTGTCCCCCTGAAAAAGCCTCAGATACTTCTCCTGGAGACCTCGTCGTGCGGAAGGAGGCACGAACCAACTAGCAAGAGCTCTAGAGAACTCGCCCCAAGTAAACATGTCTGGGGTACGGCCTGGCAAAAAAAAATACGATCATACCATATTAAAATTAACACATTACTTTCTAAGATAAAGGAATTGATCATAACATTTTACCTGCAGGATCATCTGCCCGGTATTTGTCCCACCAGACCTTTGCCTCTCCCCGGAGGAGGAAAGCTGCCAGAGGAACTTTCTTATTCTCCGGGCACTCCAAAACGTTCAGTAGGTCTCTGGTGTTAGCTATCCAATCATCTGTATCCATCGGGGTTTCATCCCCACTGTAGTTCGAAGGCTGAAGTTCTCTAAAATTTCTCAAATAGCGCTCCAGGGTCATCTCCATGGGTGCTGCTGCAGGAGCTGGCGCAGGGACTGGTACTTGTACTGGAGCTGGAAACCCTGCAGCCAGTCCTCTCTGAAACTCCATCAAGGCAACAGTAACCGCCTTGACAATCTGAGACGCTATGTCAGTGCCCTCTGGAGCTGCTGGAACTGGCGGTACCTGTGGCATGGCAGCGTCTCCCATGGTTGCACTAGGAACCAGGTTCTGGCGTGAAGATTCACCTGGTTCACTAACTCGTGGTGCCTGATAGAATATAAAAAGGAAAACTGATTATTTATCGAGCATCTAAGAAATCTGGCTTAGCAACTTATTTCGTACTCTAGCGAACACTAGGGCTTAATCGCACTAAAAATACTTTACTAACAAGAGTTTACTCTTATACGCTCCTATGACTCTGTGAATTCTTTCTAGGGTCCAGGGATCCTAAACCTGCCTCTGATACCAATTTGTAACACCCCTTCCCAGTATTTCAGAAATCAGCCGTCCGGCCGGGTCAGCGATATAAAGAAAACTAGGAAACAGTATTAAAACTAGTAGCAGCAGATAAAGAAATCTATACTAAGCAATTTAAGACTTACAGCGGAAGTTTAAAAAGTAAACTAAGGGTAACCACATACCTGATATCTGGATTCACAGAGCCACTAAACAGGAAATAGAACTGAATTAACTGAAAATCTGGTTAACCATAAATAGTCTGATACAAATTAGATAAAAACATTAATCTGTTACAATGTTCTCATCTACGAGTACATGCTGAAATAGAGTAAACTGAATAAGATAAAGAATACAAACTGACGCCACCATAATGCTCATCCTAGACGCAGTTTCCCACCTGGGTCACCTGAAAAACAGTGCCCACGAAGGGTCAGAGTAAGGAAAAATAACCCCTCCTAGTGACACTAAAACCCAGTTTTACATATGAATGCATGTATGCATTTGAAAAATAATTTTATGCATTAAAATCTTTTATGCTATGTGCTATGCATGTCTTCGCACTATTCTCTGGTCAAACATCTACTCGTACTAAGCACGCGACTTTTATTTTTCTAACTCAAGATCTGGCGTTTACTAACTAGCATACTGTCTCACGTCAGGTCTATACTTGAGTTCTAGGTGACTTCTAACCTGCTTATCTACTAGGAAGGCTCTAGGCAGAGTAGCTCCTAACGCGCAACTGAAACTGACGACCCGAGACCATCTTACGAACCCAATTGTTCTAGTGTCACGCGGACACGGTCTCGAATCTACTAGCTGGCTCAAGGGAAGACCCTTCCCAAGTCTGTACTACTCATAAGGTTCCATATGCCTTATGAGAAAGGTAGTGCGCCTCTACCTAGCACGGAAGAAACTCTGTGTGCTGGCTGACCTTTTTGGTCTGACGCTACTCTGCAAGGGATATCTTTTCTGGTGTACTACTAAGCGACCCTTGACTTCCTGGCGGTCGACTTGAAGGGACATTTACGCCCTTGATCGGAACAAAATTCAAACCTACGAACACGGTTAACGCTTTCGTACTCTACGTTTCTGTTCATGACCCGACTACTTGGGTCTTGGGGAAATCGTGTCACCCTACACGTTTTTCGTAACCGTTTTTCTATCACCACACCTTTCTATGCATGATCATGGTACTTGAGATAAATCTATTTATGTGTATAAAATTACAATACTTGATATATCTAACTAAAAGGAATTTAGATTTCCTTACCGCGGTGGTGCGATGCTCGTACACTCGGCGCGGCGGCATCTTCTATTTCAAAGGTGATCCTACTGTTGGTGACCTTCAAGTGCTGCCCCGACTCCACCGAAAAACCTGCAAAATTTAGGGCCGCCCTAAATCCAACATTTCCCCTAAGGATTTCCGATGGAAAAATCCAAATCATCTTAGGTTGCAAGAATATAAGTGCTAGCTGTGCATATTACCTATATGCGGAGAGATTAGGGCTCTCAAAGCGTCCCACACAAAACCCGCGGAGGGTCACGACCACCAAACCTAGAATAGGGCAATAGGAACAAAATATTGTTTAGTCTTATCCTCTAAAACGAGAGATCTTCAAGAGGAAAATCGAGATTAAGGAGGAATCGACTCACCTGAATCGAAACAGAACTCAACTCTTCCGGTTAGGGTTTGATCCAACCTCTCCCACGGCCAGGGAATGAAGAGGAACACTCACCGGCACCTTCAGAGGAGGGAGGAGGAGACGGAAAAGACTTCTGAAGAAGAAACAGGCGGCGGCTAGGGATCGGAGGCGTCGGCTGGGCGTCGTCGGGCGTGCGGAAGGCGGAAATCGTCGGGCTACTGTGCGGCTTACGGTTTCCTATCTCCCGTGAGGGAATGAGGCGTGCGGATTTCTTTTATTTGAGGGGGGTGCGAGATTTTTTTTTTTAATAACCGTATGAAGTAGGGGGGAGGACTGCTATTGACACCCGAAAGCCAACACTATGTTGTTATACGCAAACCACGTCACTCAATCACCTTAAATTCTAAAACGATTTCGCTATGCAACACTATTAACCTTTAATGTGCGTCACACTAATATTATAGCTAACATACGTTACCAAATAATGGACGCGACCCTAAGCATAGTAACGTTGTACCTTGATGATGCGCTGTCTCGTTCAGAATCCGTCGCGACTCGCCCCTACAATTTAAATAAATTTTTGCGTCAAAATTATTGATGTTACATAGGATGAGCGTTAAGTGGAGTCAGTTAGTAGTTACTTCCACTTTCAGTTTATTCTATTTCAGCATGTACTTGTAGATGTGGACAATGTACCTGGTTAATGTTTTATATAACTTGTATCAGATTATTAATGTTATACAGATTTTCAGTTATTTCAATCTCATTCATGTTTAGTGGCTCTGTGAATCCAGATTTGAAGTATGTATTTACCCTTAGCTTATTTTCCTAGCTTCCGTTGTAAGTTGTAAATTTTTAGTAGATGCTTCTGTACCTGCTGTATATTAGTTTTTAATACTGTTTCCTAGTTTTCTTTATATCGCTGACCCGACCGGACGACTGATTTCTGAAATACTGGGAGGGTGTGTTACACCTTGATTAGAGAGAGTGCTACAGTGGAGCTAAGTGGGGTAAGGTGCTTGTGGGGGAAACAATGAGTCTAGGAAGAGGACTATTAATATTTCGAATCCCGGGTTCCACTAGTTGATACATAGTTGAGATGTAATCAGGGAAAACATACTGCTTGCGCATTGCCATTTCAAGGTTGTGTACATTGGCGCACAACCCATTCAAATTCTGCTTGAATTATGCAGTGATGAACTCAATATTTATCATTAAAGTTTTCATGCGCTCTTCAAGGTTCCCCATTTTTAACTAAGGATTAAAATGTTTTTTTTAATATAATGAAATCCTAACAAACACTTTATAGTGATATCTTATTATTATTATTATTTTTAATTTGTTTTAAATGAGAGAGTTCCCGAGTGGGAGAAAAATAATTTTATATTTTAAATTTTAAAGTTCAACTCAAATAAAAATGATATTTTTTTTTATAAAGATTTAAATTAAAAGTAAATTCAATAAAGTTTTTAAAATTTTTATTTAATCGAGAGGTTACTCAAGTGGGTAGAAAAGATCTCTCTTTTTTAAATAGATTTAAAAAGTTTCTTGCCAAAAAATATTGTTTTTTAAATTTTTTTAAAAAATAGATTATAATTTTTTTAAAATAGAATTGTTTAAGTTAATAATTTTTTTTTAAAATCTGGATCACGTGATTTGCAATATGAGCGAATCCCATCCTCTGATACCAAACTGATGTAGACTGAAGTTAGGGTTTTGAGAATATGATAATTTTATGCAATTAATTTTAACTTAAAGAAGGCCTACAGTGCCCCAAACCGAGTTTTTCACTCGAATTCACACTCTTGATGTTTGGACTTTGCTATAGCCGGTAATTATTGTTTGAGATAGAACTCCTAAGCGTTATGTGTTGAATATTTGTGAGACCTGTACAACCACAAGCAAAATACAAAAAAATAATTTATGGATATTGGTAATTAAAAACAATTTGAACGTTCGAGGCAAACTTCTATTATTTATTTGGAATTGCATACGCAAAGCTAATAGTTGGGGAAAAAAGGGTGGAGTTTACCGAGGTATACCCAAAACTACTGCGAGAAGAGTCGACCTCAAAATCAGTGGCACAAGGATGAATAGTGGATGCTAATAGGCTCTCTGACTACTGTGAGTTCCTTCTCCCCCGATCCTGTACAGTAGGGAGACTACAAACGGAGAATACGAAAACAACGGGATTGCTGGAATCGGCAGTTGAAGTCGACAGCAACGCGAGGCTCGAAACGTGCCTGGATTGGCGCCGAAATGTATAGATGAAGTCGTCGGTCTTTGTCGGTTGATGGGAGAAGAGGATCGAAGATGATGAATCCGTCAGAGGACTCGATGACGTAAACTGGCGCTAGGGCAGTGGCGGGACTCCAACGAAGCTTTGCCCGTTGTCATTAAGCTGCTGTGGTGGAGGTGGCGTCGACAAACCAGGGCTGGGGAGTTGGTCGGCACGGGCAGAGAAACAGAAGTTTCGTTTCCCTACTATGTTCAACTCCCCGGCTTTCTTCTTCACCGTGGCTCAGCTAGGGATAGTGCTAACATATCTTTCCAAATCTTGCCTTCAAAAATATTCCTACTAATTAGTCATTCTCATTATTTTTTTCCCAAAAATCTCCTTTCAAAAATAATTCTGTTTATTTCTTGCTTCTATTTGATCTCCTAATGTTGAATTATTTGGGTACTTTTTGTGAATTTATTTACAACTAAGCTTGTGCGTATTTTAAATAATTTTAGCTTGCCTTTCACATCCTAACTATCCTAAATTATCAGACAATTTATTCAGGGTCTCATCGGATGGTCAATCCATTGAGCCGAAAAAACTCAAATGACTTAATTTAAATGTGATAATAAAATAAATAGAAAACCGATGCATGGCGATAACATGCTTTCTTGGAAGCGACGAAGGGCACATCAAACAAGGTCCGAGGTGTGATTAGCTCAGAGAGCTGTCATTTCTTCACCCATAAAAGCTCGCCACCCCGGATGTTGAAGAACGTCCTGCACAGATGTTGGCGTGGAAATAGACGACAAAGTCATTATTTTTTTAAGTATCAGAGACTGGCGATGCAAGGAAACATAATTACAGAGAGGATGCGCGGTAGAGACTGGTACCAGATTAGCAGGCCACTGAGCTTCATTGGTAGGCCGTAGGGG
Source organism: Platanthera zijinensis (assembly GCA_039513925.1). Taxonomy (NCBI): domain Eukaryota; kingdom Viridiplantae; phylum Streptophyta; class Magnoliopsida; order Asparagales; family Orchidaceae; genus Platanthera; species Platanthera zijinensis. The sequence continues at coordinate 110,141,490 of CM077097.1, read as the reverse complement.
ACACATGTCGTAGAGCACCTAGACCGGGAGGTCAACGAGTGTGTACAAGAAGAGGTGGCGGGTTGGAAGGTAGGTGTGTTGGGGTGGGTAAGATTGGAGGTGTGTTAGATTGAACAGGAATGCCAGAGCATGGTGTTTTAGGAGTTGTTGGTGGTTCGATAGGTGAGGAGTGAAATGGTTGGTTTTCGAGGAAGGTTACATCAACATATGTAATTAGCCCGAGATCAATGAGAGAATAACAGGCATAACCCTTCTCAGTGTGTAAATACACAACACAAATATATTTGATATTTTGATAGCTCGGGGAGCACGCTTGTCTGTAGGAGGACCCAAACGGTGAACACAACATGCACAACCAAACACACGATGAGTCAAAGTAAAGGGAGATGTAGATTGGAATGGGAGGTTGAACGACATCGCAAAGTGGTGAATGGAGGAGAACATACGATTGATGAGATAACAAACTATAGAGACCGCAAAATACCAGTAGACCGTTGACACCTTCATCTGAAACATAAGAGAGCGTGCGACCTCAAAGAAATGACGTTTCTTTCTCCCGACAACTCCATTTTGTTGGGGGTGTGTAGGCACATGAAGTTTGGTGGAGAATACTAAGCTCATCACAACACATGACTAGTATACTCACACACATTATCAGTTCAAAGAGTTTTGATAGAGCTAAAAAACTATCTATACGTCTCGACAATGAATGCACCAAACACACCAAGTAGTTCAAAACGGTCGCAAAGTAAATACAACTGTCATGAGTGAATAATATCAATAAATATGAGGAAATAGAGATCAACTGAAACACTAGCTATTTTATAAAATCCCCAAATATCAGAGTGCGCTAAGTTAAAAAGAGCAGAGCTCTAAGTACAATGAGGTGAAAAGTAGAACGATGTTGTTTGTCATAGTTGCATGACTCACAGGTGAAATCGGTGAGGGGGAGGTTGGGATGAGCCTTCCGGAGATTCGGTAGAGGCGCATGCCCTAGGCGCCGATGCGAATCAACAAAGGTAATAAATGTTAGAACAATGGTGGGAACATCCAGAGTGTAGAGTCCGTTGGACAACCGTCCTCTACTAATGATATTCTGGGTCTACCGATCCTGTATAATAAAGGAAGAGGATGAAAAAGTTACAGAACAGTCAAGTTCTTGTGTTAGATGACTAACAAAGAGAAGATTAAAATGAGAGTCCAGAACATGAAGAATCGAGCGAAGAGAGAGAGATGGAGTAATGGGCACATCCCAAGAACCACAAACAGGGGTAGTCTCCCCATTAGCCACCATGATGAACTTAGGATAGACAGAGTATCGAGGTATTTGTGGAGTAATATGATTTGTGACACCACAGTTCACTTTCCAAGCCGGACTATTGGAAAAATGAGAGATACCTTCATTTGAAATGGACACCACATAGCCAAGAGTGCGACTGATCTGCCCTTGAAGATGCTAAAGTTTGGTGTATAAGCTGGCAATTTCAGTATGGGCTGTAGAAGGAGCATCAATTACAATGGTGGCATGCTGTTGCAGAGGCTGCGAAGGTACACCATATTTACGAAAGCAAGTAGACTCCAAATTACCACCTCGACCCCAATAGGTACACACGTGAATGTCGATACCCTTGGAGCGATTCCATCCGCTGCGACCCCGTCCACGAGAGTTGTGCGACTGCCACAAGCTAGTAGCGAGATGGGATGGTGTTCAGAAGAGTGTTGGAGAAGAGGCGACGAGATAGACCTTGTAGCATCAGAGGGTGGTGTCACCTTTAACAACATGAAACACACATCTGAGATGGACGGAATTGTGGAGGACAAGAGAATGTTTGCATGAACACTATGGAGATATGGGAGGACACGAGCCATCATCATGACAATGTCATTTGCTTCCTTCTGAGCACATTGAGCGTATAAATCCAACATTGGAGGCTAATGTTGAAGCTAGGCTTCAATGAGAGTTTTGAAATTTTCAACAAAAGATGTTAATTCTTCGTCTGCCCCCAGAGCGAGAGATTGAAGGTCCGTTAAATTGTCAGACAAGTGTTGGAGGCTACCCTTGACACTAAGAGAGGTAGTAGTGATCCGTAGTTTATCCCGTACATCTGGAACAAGAGTCGGAGCAAGAGCCGAAAGGGAGGAAGAGGAAGAGCCAATAGGCGTGCCCATGATTGCTAAGTATGATGCGGTAGGCTGCTGCAACAAGGTGGGATGCGACGCAAGGAGGAAAATGCCGACAGAGAGAAGTAGTCGTTTGCGATGAATGCAGAAGAGCTGTTGTGATTGTCAGAAGGGGACACATTTCCTTTGTCGTCTCATGATACATGACCATACAATATGATTTAGTGTCCATGGAATTGAGAATACATGACTGAACGCGGCCATCATCACAGTTCCATTGCTCGTTAGGATCTGCAGGCCGTGCCCGAGAGAGATTCTCTCAGCTCGACAAAATTTTTCTTGCCACTAAGAGAGATAACAGTGTTCCGCAGTTCGTCCCGTACATCGGGAACAGGAGCCGGAGCAAGAGCCGATAGGGAGGATGTGGAGGAGCCAACATGCGTGCCCATGCCTGCCAAGGATGATGCAGTAGGCTGCAACATCAAGGTGGGTTGTGGCCCAAGGTGGGAAATGTCGACTGAGAGAAGTAGCCGAATGCGATGAGGAATGCAAAAAAGCTGCTATGATTGGCAGAAGGGAATGCATGCTACGACAGGATCATCGAAGGAAGCAACACAGAAGCAGAAACGCTCGACGAGGAGTTACGAAGAGTACTTTGTCGACGGGATCGAAGGATGAGAGCAGTAACTGCACTCGGCGACGGGATGAACGGAGACACAAAGGTGCGTGTGGATTGCAAAGGTGCGTGTGGGGCGCAGAGGTGCATGTGGGGCGCAAAGATGCGTGCTGGGCGGAGAGGTGCGTGTGGTATACAGAGGTTCATGCGGGGCAGAGAGGTGCGCGGGACGCAGTAGTGCATGCGGGATTCACTCCGCGCAAAGATGAGAGCGTATGCAGGATGCGGTATGCAGTGCGGGACATGAGATCAAATTGCTGCGGGAGTGATTATGAAATATGATTGCGGATTGCGACAATTTAGATTGTGAGCGCGACTGCCAGACGAAGATACATCACTACTAGACGGAGATACATCACTGCCAGACGAAGATACATTTGTGTCACCCTTTTATACTGACGTCGTGCTTCAGATCATTGATCACGACTAGTTTGAGATCGCCCCACGGCTATACAGCGAGGATGACCACCTGTACTCACCAGAGATGAGTGCTTTTGAGCTGGGGGGAGTTGACGGCGCGCCACGACTGACACATGTGTATTCCCGCAGGAGGCCGTGATCTGCTGCTCTGATGGACAATCAGAGACCGTGGTTGTGTCCGGATGGTCGATCCGAGTCAAGTTCATATATGACTTTTATATTTTGAGATGTATTTTGCCCCCGATCGGTCCAAACGGCGTGAGCTGTTCGATTCAGGTGATTTGATTTATTTTATAGTTTTTATTTTCAGTTTTTGGGCTTTAAAAGAGGCGGCTGATGGATGGAGAAGGCATCGTGAGTTTTTGGCGAAAATCCCGAAAACCTTGCTGTCACGGTTCAGTGCGACGCCGGCCCCCTCAGCCTCTCCTCCTTCCGGTGCGACGCCGGGAAGCTCCTCCGCCTCCCTCTTCCATTCCGGTGAGCCCTCCATCCCCTTCTTCTTTCTTGTCCGGCCCGTCTTCTTCCCCCCGGTTGTAGTCGACGGCTGAAGCCGCGCCCTGCTCCTCTACAAACGCCGCCCGACTTTTCTTCTCCACCTCCTCCACCGCTGGAACCCTAGATCCGGCTTTCACTGCCATCCCCATCCAGCCGCCCCACCCCATTTCTGCATTCCTCTCTGTTTAGTCCAGTAAGTCCTAAGACAACTGCCTTTCCTCCCTTCCCGTTGAACCCCGCTGTCACCCTTCCCCTGCTAACCCGACGCAGGTCTAGTCTCCCGCCTACTGCATCAGAAATCAGCTAATACACACTTCTCCCCACTACTCCTGTTATTTCCATAACCCAGATTTCCCATACTAACCCCCCTAGATTCATCACCGTCCTCCCATCAACCCGGAATTCATTTCCACCATCCATCACGCCTTCAGCCTTGGATGCCCGCCAACAACCGCCGCTTACATGTGTGAATTGTGGTAAAAGTTATTTTCTTTTATTGTTGTTTATTCTCAGCTACGCATATTATGGTGAATGTTTAGTATACTGTGCTATGTGATCATTTGTCGTACTACTTCCCGAGTCTATTCTGTGCTCGCTTGAAATGAACCGTGGCTTGTTTTGAATTGTGAACTTTGCTTGTTTAATTAAATCAAAGTTTGCCAAAGTTTGTGCACCTGCTAATTTTGTATAAAATTAATTACTTGTTGTAATTTTAGCGGACTACTTGTTCACTAGCATTGTACGTCTTTGCATATAGGACTGCATTTAGAGAGTCCACCCCGAGTCAGTCGACCTGCCACTGCATCACAAAATGTAAGGCAAATTGGAGTCTATAAAAGGAAATAAGTCGAGCAGATGCTCAATCGAAAAAAAAATCTGGTCCCTAGGAAACCTAGCTCTGATACCATGTTGAGCGGTACAAACTTGGAGAGAAATAAAATCAATATTTTATTTATTCTCGTAAAATTTCATACAAGACAGCTATTATTACATGTATAAATTGATGATGTGAGTGGTGAATAAATTGTCATCCAAGATGTGAGACTAATGCCTTTTTTGCAATGGGATCATTTACGGGCCTTTGTATGGACCTTTTGTATAGATTGCTTTAACAATTAGTATTGAGTAATGATGTTGTTACTGGCACCTCACGTGAATAAAAAAATATTTGTAAAACAAATGAATATTTCATGCCTTTTTTTGTTGTATTATGAGGTAGTATGCGTTCTTGATTGCAGCCGTTCGCTTCCTCTTACTGTCTGGGAGGTCCAGAAAGTACCAATTTTTTAGTTGCTTCGGAGTTCATATGATTTCTTTAATTTTTGAATATTTGTGACTCTTATATATCTTTTTTGATGGTGTCCGTTCAATATACACTGCCTTCATCTTTATCAAATTTAATTAGGCCAACTCCTTTCTTGGTAGGATGTTGAAGCTGTGCTTCACTGTGCAGAATGGCTGGTGATGGTTGGTGGATCAAGTACTGGAGATCAACGAATCAGGCACTTATCTTAAATAAATTTACTAGCACAAATATTTTTGGTTATCTATTATTAAAATCTCAAGCTTGATAATGTCTAATTATGTTAAAGTATATTTGTTTTTAAAAGCCTATTCATTTGTTTTGTCAGCGAGCTTGTTCTCCAGTTTTATCTCATATTTTCCTTTCAACATTAGTCTTTGATATTATGTAAGAGTCTTGTTAATAGATAAAAATAAGTGAAGTTCTTTGGTGATGGAATATGGGTACGGATCTCTTGTTAATTAGGAAGAATACCTTTTGGAGAAGGCTCACTGACTAGGAATTTCAGCAGTCGACTATCTTTCTTCCCTTCATCGAACTCTATTATGCTCACCATAGTGTAAACTTTCCCCAATTTTTTGATGGGTTCACCATAGGGTAAACTTACCCCAATTTTTGTAGGAGCTTACATTTTAAACCCCTACCACAGCTAATTCTTTAAGCATCCATCATCCCAAGACACAGGCTATTGACATTTTTTTCTAAAAACCTTGGAAACTTATCCACCAATTGAGCTTAAGGAGGAAGAAAGGGAGTAGAAATAACCATCTTGAATTTTCTCCTCAATAAAATGATATTGACTTTCGATATGCTTAGCATGTTCATAAAAAACTACATTGGAAGCTATGTGTTTGATTACTTGATTATCACAATATAATGACACTGCATTTTGAACAACAAAGCTTGAATCTCCCAAAATATATTTAATCCACATCATCTCACATGGTGCAAGAACCATAGCTCTACATTCGACTTCTGTAGAGGAACAAGGTACCACATTTTCTTTTCTATTTCTCACTTCTATCACATGGAGACCTTGGCTTTTCAACCACGATGTCACGTGTTTCAGTCACTTGAACACGCGCGTATTCTACGACAAGGGTCATAAGATTACATTGACACCAACTCAACCCAAGGAGAAATCCTAGGTGAAGGTTACACCCTCCACTAGCACGAGTTCATCCAGGCCACTGCACATTCTGCGTCACAATGAGTTTATGAGAGTGAGCGCCAACACTAACATATTTTACGTAGTGACTGCCGCCATGACTCTTGTGGGCCCTACAGAGATTCCCGAGCTACCCGCTGAGGTCCGACGTTTTTATGATGAGTATGCTTATATTATGCCAGATGATTTACCCGGCGAGTTACCCCAATTATGTGAAATCCTACATGCCATAGATCTGAAACCGAGAACTTTGCTCCTGAACCTACCATATTACCGGATGAACCCGGACTAGCATGCTGAGCTCAAGTGGCATGTTGACGAGTTGCTAAGGAAGCAACTCATACGTGAGCGCCTAAACCTCCGGTGCGGTCCCTATCCTTCTCACCTCAAAGGAGGACGGGAGCTGATACATACGTATCGGTGGTAGAGCTATTAATAAAATTACCATTAAGTATTGTTTCCCCATCTCCCGTTGGACGACTTACTTGACACGATGGCTGGTGCCCAGATATTCTCGAAGATCGATCTTTATAGCGGGTACCACCAAATTAGGGTTCGTGAGGGGGATGAATGGTAGATGACTTTTAAGACCAAAGATGGTCTCTATAAGTGGTTGGTCATGCCTTTTGTGCGGTCCCAGGCCCCATGTACTTTCATGCGGGTCATGAACCAGATTATGCAACCCTATATGAGCAAATTATTAGTCATCTATTTTGATGACATCTTGATTTATAGTCATTCCCCGTCGACCACCTGAGCCATCTGAGGCTCCTATTTGGGATTCTACGTAAGGATCGATTATTTGTGAACTTGAAAAAGTATTCTTTCCTGACTGATTCCATGCACTTTCTTGGTTTCATCATATCAGCGTCTGACATGTCTGTTGATCTGGACACTTGGATCCTATTCTCCACTGGCGAATCGCGGATGGGACTTCTATCTCGGTGCTCCGACAGACTTGACTCTTGGATTTGGACTTTGCGCGGTGGCCCACTTTCATCGACTGTTGTGGGTTAGAAGGCCTTACGGTGGCAGACCTACTTGACGATCATGGTGGTTGGAGTTTGGACTGCCTCCGCCAGTTGTTTGGGGATGAGCTGATCACTCTGATCCTTCAGGTCACCGTGGACCCGGATCTGCAACAAGATACTCCTACCTTACTTCCGCGCTTCTCGGGGCGGACTGTGACGGGCCTCGCTTACGCGGCCCTCTTCCCACCTCCATCGCAGGATGCAGGCTGGATTAAAAAACTCCGGATGCGCCCCCGCGAGCGTTCCTTCTGGTGGCGTCTCTCCTTGGATGCTATTCCTACTCGAACATGGTTGGCCCATCGCGGGATGGCGATTGAGACAAACTGCCCATGGGGCTGCATCGCTCGTGAGTCGCGGGACCATCTGCTCGGCGAATGTAGTTGCCTCCAGGCTGTTGGGACGGCGCTGCAGCGGTGGGGGCTGACCCTACCCCGTGTCTCTTCTTGGACTGCCTTCATGGATGGCCTCTCCAACTCGGCCTGCTCCAGCACGTTTACCCTTCTTGGTTTTGCAGTTTATCATTGTTGGCAGGCGCGCAACGCCAGGATCCACCTCCAAGAGTATGCCACTCCCACCATTATTGCGACGCGGGTGTTGGAGTCCGCCTCTCGATCGGCGACCTTCCCCACCCAGGTGAACTGGGACACTACCCGGCCCTCCCGACCGTCTTCTACCCTGTGGTGCCCCCCCCGGGATGGCTCAAGATCAACATCGACGACGCTCTTCTTCCTTCTCGCCAAGCCGGGGTGGGGATTGTGGCTCGTGACTCCTCTGGTACGATCCTCTTTGCGGCCGACCGATCGCTTTTGCAATGGGACCCGGGCCGAACGGAGATGGCGGCCCTGGTTGCCATTCGGGACTACCTCACGGTTGACTGCTTTGATGCTTCAGGGGTGATCATTGAGGGTGACTGCCTCAACTTGATCAAGTATTGTCAACGCTGCTTTGACTCGCGTCTTTGGGATGCCCACTTCCCGGACGCTGATGTGTTGGGATTTCTTTTCGAGCTTCCTCGTGTCTTGCTCCGCCATGTTCCGCGGGCGGCCAATCGGGCTGCGGATTTTTGTTCGCGCCATGCTATTTCCTGTACTTTCCTGTGGTCATGTTTTGAGGACTTCCCGCCGGTTCTCTCTGAGGTTGTTCAGAGGGACCGGGAGAACATCCTTGTTTTCTGACCCGCTTTTGTGGTCCCTTTTTCTCTTTTCTTTCTAATGCGAATGCAGGCTTCAAAAAAAAAAGACAAGGTCCATTCCATTCGTGAGTGGCTTGTTCCTTTCACCATCATTGAGGTCTGTAGATTTAACAGACTAGCCACGTTTTATCAAAGGTTTATCCGAGGCTCTAGCACCATCGTGATCCCCTTCACAAACTGCCTGCAGAATAAAGATTTTCATCGGACGGAAGCCACCACTTGGGCTTTTGAAGAGATTAAAGAGAAACTGACGACTACCCCATTTCTAAGATTGCCTTATTTCTCTAAGGCATTTGAGGTGACCTGCGACACATCTGGCGTTGACATTGACAGATTACTGAGCCAGGAGGGTCACCTAGTTTCATACTTTAGTGAGAAGTTGAATGAGACCCGACATAAGTACTCTAACTCTGATAAAGAATTTTACGCTATTGTGCAGTACACCGACATATCCAACAAGCAATACCTTAGTGTTTATTGTTTACGGATGATATCATTTTGGCCGATGAGACCTGTGAGGTTGTAAGCACAAAACTTGAATCTTGGCGAGACACTTTTGAAAAAAAGAATTTTAGGTTTAACAAGGCAAAGATGGAGTATATGAAGCTTAAATTTAGCAGTGCAAGGACAGATGACTTCGTTATTAAGTTGGGTGATCAAGATATTTCCCTTAGTGAGTGTTTTAAATATCTTGGATCGATAATTCAAAAAGATGGAGGTATTGATAAAGATGTGACACATAGAATCCAAGCAGGTTGGTTAAAGTGGAGAGGCACGTCAATGATTTTGTGTGATGGTAAATTACCATTAAAACTTAAAGGCAAATTTTACCATACTGCAATTAGGCCAGCGTTGCTCTATGGTTCCGAGTGTTGGACAGTAAATTGTGCACATGAGAAAAAAATGGGAGTTGCGAAGATGAGAATGCTTAGGTGGATGTGTGGACACACGAGATTGAATAAAATTTAGAATGAATGTACCGGGAATAAGATATGAGTAGCACCAATTGCAGAGAAGATGCGATAAGCTCGACTAAAGTGGTTTTGACACGTACAAAGGAGACCATTTGAGGCACCTCTTAGGCATTGCGAGAGTCTAGTCACTAGGTATGTTAAACGAGGGAGGGGTAAACCAATAAAGACTTGGAATGAAACTATAAGGAAAGATATGATGTACTTAGGAATTTGTGAGATTATGACTAAATATAGGGCATAATGACGACAAATGATCCATATAGCCGACCCCACTATAGTGGGATAAAGGCTTGAGTGTTTTTATTGTTGTTGTAGTGCAGTCACTTTGTTATTGAAGAGATTATCTCCTTCCGCGGGAGTATGCCTTATAATCCGATCAGCAGTATCTGGGTATTTTGATTCACAATGAAAATTGAGGCATATATATTATCAAGTGGATCAAATACTTGAAGAATTTCCACTATGTTCTCAAGTATCACACTGGTGTTGTTGAGAACAATCTGCTAATGCCTTTAGTCATCGTAACCTCCTCCTCCAAACACCGAGTGCTAGCACGACTAGCTTTGACCTACTGCCTAGGGATTACCCTACCTACATTGACTTTGACGATATTTATTTTACATTCTTGAGAGACCCCCTAAGCCCATCAAGGTGTTCAATATCATCGTGGGATATTTATATAGTGGGTCTTGTCTCTGTATTTCCCGAAGCTCCTTCCGAGACTTTCTGATTTAGGAGATGCATGCGGGTGACGTCGTTGGTCATTTCAACAAAGACAAGACAAATCTTTGGCTGATGATTCGCTACTGCGACACCTACCAGATTGCGAAGGATGTGACACGTGTCATTCACCACTACGGCACCTACCAGGCTGTGAAGGGTCCAAAATAAAACACTGGACTTTATACCCTCCTTTGGTCGCACAGCAGCCTTGGGTCGATAGATCTTCCTCGCAAGTTGAGTAAGCATGATTCCATTTTCGTAGCGGTGGACCCGTTTTCAACGGTGACTTATTTTATTTCTTGTCGCATGATCGTAGTTACGACCCACGTGTTAGTTCTCTTTCTGAGCGACATTTTTCGGTTACACGGATTACCCAAGTCCACAATGTCCGACCGTGACATACGATTCATGAGTTATTTTTGGAGGATGTTATGACATTAGACATATAAGACTCTGATGTTTTCAATGATGACCACCCCGAGGTCGTGAACTTGAGTTTAGGGAATTGTTACAGTGTCTAGTTGGTGAACATCCTTTGATTTGAGATTCCGTGTTTCCTGTAGTTGAGTATGATACAATAACTCTGTCAAGAAGTCTACTTACATAGCCCATTTCATATAGTGTTAAAGCATGAGTCTAGGAAGCTTCTTGAACTTGTCCCTATTCCCCTAGGGTCGCGTCCTAGTGGGTCGCTGAGTCTTTCATCCATCACATACATGGAATGCATTAATTGATCCAGAAGAAAATTGATAGCAGTAATGGATTATATAAGACATAAACAAACGAGCACATACATACAAGCACAGACAGATGAGCACAGCCGTGAGCTATATTTTAAAATGGGTTAGTAGATCATGGTCAGAATTCTTATGGAGAGGTTCCCAAAAGGTGCCTATAAAAAACTACAGCATAAACGAATATGTCCTTTTATGATTATAAAGAAAATTGAAATAAATGCCCACGAGATCGATTTCTCAGCAGATATGAGTATTCATCCCATAATTAATACATAAGATTTGATACATTACTTTGAACCTCTCGAGCATAAGAACCCTGTCACGACACCCCCTCTCCTAACAGACCATAGCTTGAGCCAACTTCTGCACTCTCCCATTTTACAGTTTGATCCATACCCCAGTCACGTAGGATGGTATATCATTTGATTTTTTTAATATATTTTATTTAGCGTATAAGCAAAATTGTTTCATTGTCTAAGTGGTTTTGTCACTTAGCTCTCAACCAAATTCCCGCTTCCTCTGACTTTCTTCCACATGCTTGTACGTCGTCGGTGTGATTTTGCTTGATCTTTGATTTTGGACTGGGGATTCCTTATCCTCGATGGTTGTAGACGAATTATGGGTTTCTTACTTGTACAACCCCGTATTTGTCGAGTAGACTCATCAAACCATCTAATAATTGTGGTAATACTGGGCCCATGCGAGTCAGAGGGGCGAGTGGGGCTAATAAGCCTGCACCCTCCCTGTGTTCGGGGCGAGTGGCTAGTTCCAGCCTCACCGGACACTCGCCACCCCTATGCGAGCAAGCCTAGAACAGCCTGGACTCGCCTATACTAGTTGTGGCCCATTTTTCTAGGAAGCCCCATTTCGGCCTGCACTTAGCCATTTCAAACTGCGAGATTCCGCTATTGGCAGACCAATTTGAGCTGCAATTAGTAAAACCAAAAGACGAAATTTTGCTATCCGCAGACAATTTTCAAAAAACTGTAAGCAGATCCCCAAGGACACATTTGGAGGGGACTTTTTTGGCTTCTCTTTCCTTTGGTTGGTTCTGGTTGGCGAGAGCTCCACCATACCGTTCACCGTGGTTTTCGAGTTGACATCCTGGTGCTCTCAAGTGCCCTCTAAGGTGTCTGACTCAACATTAGATTGGGAGGGGAAGCTCTCTTTGATTTTTTTGTGTGTGGCGGGACCTCCTCGCTGCAGCTCACTGGTTCTGTTTTTAGTTACCCACCTCTTGTGAGTGAGGTTCTTTGCTATGAGTGCCTGACCTAGTATTCTAACTCAGGAGAAGTAAGTACAAACTACCCCCATCGGTCCGAACTCCTCTTGAACCATGGTTTCTGAGTTCAATATTCTGTCGCGGTGAGCGTGGACCGTAGCTTGTTTAGAAAATTCTGAGTAAGTTCCATGATACGAAGCAAAGGGCAAGCTTCCGACCCAGGCAACTCTCCACCCTTGGGCGACTATGTCAGAAACAACAATTTTGGTGAGTTCAAGAAGACCATCCTGGAGACCATGCACCTCGCCCTCACGCCGCCAGACAAGTGCTCGACCCCTACGGTCCCGATACTCGCCTCGCAAGCCTTGGGCGTGAAGGCGCCAGACATGCGAGCAGGAAAGGAAGTAGCGACGAAGGAGGACGAGCGGGCCCTCCATGAGAGTGCTGTTCCCCAGCCCGCCGGGTACTCGCTACTTGGGCGAGGATACTGTGTGAGTATCTTCAGCTCGCCAAGCCGGGTCGGGGAGCCCGTTCTGTGAGCTGGTTCTTTTGGCTCCGATCCCGTAGGGGTTCAGGGATCCTACCATGTCCTACCACACTGACAAAGATGATCCCATTCATCATTTCCAGTGGTTCGAGGATACTGTCTCCATCAGACAGGTGACGAACGCCTTCAAGTGTAGGCTGTTTGCCATTTCGTTTAAAGGAAAGATAAGGGATTTGTTTCAGTAGCTTCCCTCTGGGACCATCTTCGAAGACCTGCAATAAAGTTTCCTGCTGCATTTCTCCACGTCCAAGAAAAGGAAGAAGGGGGTTGAGACCCTCTTCCTGATAAAGCAAGGGGTTGAAGATTCGTCGACGAGCTACGCAGATCACTTCCAGGAGGAGATCCTTCTGGTTAAGTATGGTGCTTGCTCGGGACCCCCTTTGTCTTTCGAGGAGCTGATCGACCGAGCGGAGTGGGAGATTGAGTGCAAGGCTACGAACCGCACGTTCGTGTCGAAGCTGGCCAAGTTAGGAGACAGTGAGGCGAAAGCACAAGGAGGATCCCGACAACAGGAAGTGAGGAGAAGAAAAGAGCCGAGGAGGCAAGAGTTTTAAGGACCCCCCGAGGGGAAGGAGCCAGGATGGAGGTTTCAGCCTCCGATCAACAAACCAGTCTGGAGGCTGCCAATAGGACCTCCTTAGGGCTAGGGAAGAGGGTTTGTTCATGACGGAGGGCCCTTCCAGGGACGGGGAACTTTCAAGCAGGGCAGGGACGGTTCAACCCTCCGTGGTGGAGACCGGGTCTGAGGCCATTCCAACCCCTCCCCAGCAGGCCGCGACGATTGGCAGAGGAGGAAGAAGAGAAAAGAGGAACCGACCTAGAGGGGCAGGAAGGGGAAGCGTGGCGTTGCACTATTGTGACTTTCACCAGGAGGAAGGTCACACGACAACCACCTGCCCCGAGTTCTTGGAGGTGTGGGGAGTATTGAGAGCCCCGAGAGGGCAGCAACCGCAACAACAGGTCCAGGGAGTGGGAGGAGGGTGGACCGGTGTGAAGACCGGGTCGACATTGGCACCCGAGGCGGGATCAGGGTGATCCATGGGAGCCTCCATGCCATCTACTGCCAGAGTGTCGCTTTGACCTCCAAGACCCCACCCCCAGAAGAGAAGATCACCTTCTCAGCGAAGGACATGCCTAAGCATGAAGACCCGTTCTACAATGTGCTTGTAATCCATACAGCGATCAAGAACTTGGTTTCCAGAATCCTGGTGGACAACAGGAGTTCTGTTAACATAATCTTTAAGAAGGCCTTCGACGAGATGAAGGTGAAGGCGAAGAGGGTGTTTGCCCTTGATGGCCCTCTCTTCGGGTTTTCTGGGGAGAGGAAGGAAGTGGAGGGAGGAGTCGAGTTCCTCGTAACTTTGGGGTGGCACGTCGAAGAACTGATTCGTCATCGTGGACGTCCTAAGCAACTCCAACACTATCTTTGGGCAACCCCTCATCAACACCTTTCGGTGCGTGCATTCTTCCTACCGGCAGTGCTTGAAGTACAATATCGGAGGAGTTCAATTCTTGGTCAGGAGAGACCCTAGGGTTGCAAAGTAGAGTTACATCACGACTTTCAACACCATCTTTTGAAAGGAGGCAGAGGAGGTCGACAAGACAATGGAGGACCGGGCTAGGCTGGAAGCATCAAATGAGATAGAGATGAAGGAAGTCATCACCCAGGGCGGGAGGCCGAAGAAGGTGCAAGTCAGCGAAAGGCTGAGTAGGGAGGAGCGCCGTGGACATGCCGGGCAAAATGTGGATGTCTTCGCTTGGAGCGCCGTGGACATACCAGGCATCGATGCAGATGTAGCGTGCCACCGTCTCAACCTCGATCCAAACGTCCTCCCTATCCTCCAGAAGAAGAGGGCTGTGGCAACCACTCCGGCTGAGCCCATCCGAGTGGAAGTAGGAAAGCTGTTGGAGGTAGGCTTCGTGTTGGAGATCCCGTACCCATATTGGATCTCTAATGTTGTAATGGTGAAAAATAGTTATGGGAGTTGGAAAATGTGTGTAGACTTTCTTTGTTAAATAAAGCGTGCTCCAAGGATTGTTATACGCTGTCTCGAATCGATGCGCTGGTAGATTTAGTTGTTGGTTTTCCTGTAATGAGTTTCTTCGATGTTTTTTTAGGTTATCATCAGATCCGAATGCACCTGCCGGATGTCAAGGATGTTTCCTGTAGCACCCCAACCTAGTTTAACATCCCATCAACCGTCCGTCCGGTCCAACGATAAGAAGTAAACTAAGAAATAGTATTAAAACTGGTACATAACAGACATAAATGAAAAGAACTGAATTGTAAGCTTACAACTAAAGTTGAATATGAAACTAACTGTAAAAGTGTACCTCATCAAGCTAAATTCACAGAGTTACTAGAAAGAAAAAGAACCAAACCACTGCAAATTTTAAATATTATATAATGTCTGGTACATACACAAATTCTTAAACATTAATATTACATGAGTCCAAAACCAAACAGTATGGTACTAAAAGTAAAACAACAACTGAAAGAGAAACAAATTATAACAGCGACTCCACTAATACGCTCATCCTAGGCGCAGTTTCCCACCTGGGTCCCCTGTAAAAACATGCCCAAACATGAGTTAGCCCAAATGAAGAGTAAGAAAAACTATTTTTCCTAGTGACACTAAAATTATTTGAAAATAAATGTTTGCATGCTTAGAAAATAGTTTTTATGTTTATAAAAAACAGTATGATAATGTACTATGCATGATTTCTTAAAATAAAACTAGCAGCATAAATGATTGTTCTAATTACTCATATTGTGTGAAGTTTACTCAAGTTCCGAATAATTTGGTTAACTAGGAGTTTCTAGGGTTCAATCTAATCTTGAGTTCTAAATTCACTTATGTTTGCCCTTCAACAAAGTTCTAGACAGAGTAGCTTATACCGCGCAATACTAATCTATCGATCTGAGTTCTATTAACGAACTCAAGTTTTCTAGTGTCTCACGGACATAGACTCGAATCTACTAATCTTCTAAATCGGGATACATCCCCTAACAATTTGACTCATAGGGTATACTATAATCCACGAGAAAGATAGTGCTCCTCTATCTAGCACGAAAAGAGGTTTCAATCGTGCTTACTAATCATATACTAACTGACGCTACCCTGCTTTTGTTCTCATTTGCGTGCCATGAGTAGTGTCTCTTATTTGTTATTCTCTAAAATCCAAATTCATAGATTTGATAATTACCCGCACCCTTGTTATTTATGCGGTCACAACACTTTCATAATTTTCCTAGGTTTTTATGCAAGTCTAACTTGCAATGAAACAAAATACTATTTTTGTGATTTCATTTTGAATAATGGAGAATACTACTATGCAACGCTATCCGATATGTCTAACCAAAGGGAATAAGAGTTTCTTACAACAGTATTGCGACGCTCGTACACCTGACGCGACGACATAGCTTCCTTTGAGAAATAAACTGAAACCCTAATTGATCCCTAGTTTACCCTAAAAGGGAAAATGATCACTACTAAATCAAATCACTAATATATATATCTATGAACATTATCTCAAACAAAAGGAGCTTACCACTCCTCTAACAGTGGACGATAAATATTTTTTGAAACGGAACGATTACAACTAAATTTGAACTTTCCGGTTTCGACGTTCACCAAGAAGATCTAACATTTGTGGTAGGGCTTAAGTGGGAATTCTGAAATAAACCCAAGGAAAACCACTAAAAATATGAATTTCGCAAAAGAGAAAAATGGTATAACCTGAAGATGAAAGAGCCGGAGGTAAAACGATCGCGACCAAACACTCCGGCCTCCACTAGGGTTGATGTGGAGGACAAGAAAAATAAACCCCCAAGTCCAAAATCTGAGAAAGAGGGATGAAAAACTTGAGCCCTAATTTCAGAAACTGAGATGGGAAGACAAAGAATTTGAGAAACAATAGGGAAAGCGGGTTGAGCCACTACCAGAAAATCCCAAACTGAGGAAGGGGAAGGAACTGTAGTCGACGGTTCAGCACACGCCAATCAGACAAAAAAATTCTCTCTGGGTGGCCGCCGGTTGCAGGATTGAAAGGGGGAGGCGGCAAAGCCTCTATCGACGCTAGCTAGAGGCAGAAATCTCGATCAGCCGCAGAGGGAAGTGTCGTCGGGGGAGGAAACGCTGATCGCGGAGGAAGAGGGCTTAGCGGTTTGCGAACAATAAAAAAAGTAAGGGTTACGAGACTTAAAGAAACCGAGCGGCGTTTCCACGTATCGGGCGGTTACGTAAACCGCAGGAGGGAGAAATGAACCAGCACTTCCTTTAGAGCTAAAATTAGGGATTGAGAGTTTATTGCACTATTGCCATTTTCCCATCACTTGAAGAATTTTTTATGCTATGCCCTCGCGTCTAAAATAAAAAAAATGCGTCGAACGCAAACTCAACGATTAAAATTTATCCTTAAATTATCGTACAAGATTTAACTGTACTAAGTTCGTACGTCGTCAAGACCCAGCCTCTATCAAGAACATTCGCGATCCGATCCTGCAATTTAATTTCATTTTCGCGTCACTTTACAGTTGCTACATTTCCTTTATCACGGGCGTTGAATGCTATTGCTACAAAATGATGCCCTTTGGGTTGAGGAACACAGGGGAAACCCATCAATGATGATGGACCGAGTATTCAGGGAGCAGAATGCAAGAAATTTGGAGGTCTACGTTGATAAGCTGATGATGAAGAGCAAGGATGTCGAGTCACACCTCCAGGATCTGGCAGAGACTTTCACCCCCCTGAGAAAGATCAAGATGAGGCTCAACCCCTTGAAGTGTGTTTTCAGGGCAGGCATGAGAAAGTTTCTGGGCCACCTCCTTACCCCGACAGAGGTAGATCCCAACCTCGATAAGTTGAAGATGATCCTGGATTTTGAGTTGCCTAGGAATGCCAAGGAGGTCCAACATCTGTTAGGGAAGTTGGCAAGGTTGAGTAAGTTCCTCTCTCGGGCCGAGGTGAAGTGCTCGCTCTTCTTTAAGGTATTACGAGGGAACCAAATGATTGAGTGGTCTCAGGAGTGCGAGGAGGCCTTCCAAGTGTTGAAGAAACCGCTCATGCAGGCCTCGCTACTCCTAGGGCCGAGGGAAGAGGAGGATCTGGCTCTGTATCTCGAGGTGGGAGCTGAGGAGATAAGCTCGTCCTATTCCGAGAGGAAAGAAAGAAGCAGCTACCCATTTATTACGTCAGTAGGGTCCTGAAGAAGGCAGAGCTCAGGTATCCCATCCTTGAGAAGTTATCATTTCCCCGATCATCTCGGCTATGAAGCTCCGACTGTATTTTCAGCTGCACTTGATCAAGTTGGTGACTAACCACCACCTTCGCTACATCACGGAAGGGGTGGAGTACTCACGAAGGCTGGTGAATTGGTTGGTGGAGCTAAGCGAGTTCGAGATCTCCTTCGTCCCACGACTGTCAATGATGGCACAGGCGGTGACCGACTTCCTGACAGAGTATTTGGTTGAGGTGGAAGAATCCAAGTTTCCCGAGCATGTGGCCTAGGAGATGCTTGTGGACGGAGCATCAGGAAGATACTTGATAACTCGTTATTTATTTATATTTTTATAATATTTTATTATAAAATAAATAACTTTAATTGTTTGTATATTTAATTTGAGTCTAAAATCCAATCTTTTGTGTTTTCAGGAGAAACTGGGTTGTTTATAGCAAATTGGAGCACATAGGGAGCATCAGGAGCTAAAAGTGTGCAATTCAACAAAAAGTCCAAAGTACACGCCCCCCTGTCACGGGCGTGTAGTGGGGGCGTGACCTCAATCACGCCCAGGGCTCGTCCCCCGTGCTCTAGAAGGCACTGCCACGTCAATTAAAAGTACACGCCCAGAGTCACGCCCATGAATAGGGGGCGTGACTTCCATATCATGCCCGTGAACCGCCTCCAGCCGATCCCGCAGTTCCCAGCGATCACGCCCCAGTCACGTCCGTGACCATTGTACTTCCCACAGATCGACCGTTACACGCCAACTCAGCCAATTCTTCCCGCTATTTTCCGTTACATGAGGTCACACCCCTTTGACACGCGCGTGACACGCCCAAAACTCCCCACATTTACTCCAGCTCGCTGCTGACCCGCCTCCATCCGTTACGCCTCAGACAGGCCCCCAGGTCACGGGCGTGACCAGGGAGCGTGCAATCTTAAAATTGCTGTTGTAAAAGCCCGGCTGATTCAGAAGACCAGGAGTCCACCCCCAGCCCCTCTTGGCATATTTCCAACTTTCATTTTATGTATTTTTAGATTGTAGTTTCACTTTCTTCTTTAGCAATTCCAATTCATTGTTAGATTTCTCTTCTTTGCAATTGTAACTCTTTTTCTTAATGAATAAAATTGTCTTTTTTCTTCTACTCCCATTTTCTTTATTTCAAATCATGTCTAGCTAATTTTTTAAGCATTTGATCAGATGAATCCTTTTGGATTTTTGTTTTGATATTTATTTCTCCTTAGTTTTGGATTGAAGTTTTGATTTATTCTCGATTAATTGTGATTTCATATGTCGATATATGGTCTCGTTTTTATTTTCGTATTTTAGTTAGCTGAAAGGTTCGTGAGTTCGAATCGATCACTCGGGAATAAAAGGAGTTGATCACAACCCTTGAGAGAGGAAAACAAAACTTTTCCGGATAGTAGTCAAAGCCTATAGTGAGATTCACCTCGATAAAGCAAGTCTTAAGTTTTGGATTTGAACGGGAGTTTGGTTAATATTTCTTAAGCTTAGTTGAGTGTATTCCTCGAAAGAGGTGCGTTCGTGCTTCGGGAATCTCCACGGTCAATTCTCTTCTTCAAGATTTTGAGTTTTAATTGTGTTTTCTATTTTCCTTAAGATTGATTCTCGATCAAATTTTTGTTCTTTTATTATTTTATTTCTCTTCTTAAACCCCCAATTTTCATGTCGATAAGATAATAATAATTCGCTCGAAGAAGTACTCAATAACCTCGAGTCTAATACGACCTTGATTCAAAAAATCCTATACTACTCTCGATACAGTATACTTGCCGTTATCATTTGCGGTCCGAGTTTAGCGCATAAATTTTTGATGCCGTTGTTGGGGAATTTTGTTGATATTTTGAAAAGAGTGGATTTTATTAATTTTTTCATTATTCCATTTCTTTCAAAATAAATCTCTTAAAGGCACAATTTAAATTCTCAAAAAGGGAGGTTTGAGCTTGTAATTAGAGCATCTCTTAGTACCGATGCGAACCCCTCACATGGTAGACCTCGAGAAGTTCAGGACTAACTTAACTCATTTTATTTTAAAAAAGAAGAAACAAATTATCTTTTTTTTTTTCAAAATTCCTTTCCTCTAAGCTAAGGTTGTTTATTTCATTTTATAAAATTATTATCCCAATTGGCCGCTACTTTTGCCGAGCTTCAAAATCATGTTAATATTTTGGAATCCGCTAGAAAGCGCAATTCCATTTGTAATTTGTGCGGCACAAATCAAAAATGATTTTTCTTATGAAAATAGTTTTTATAATTCTTATGAAAAGAATTCTTCTAATCCTTATGATAAAAAGTTTTTAAGGGAAAAAAATTCTAATTTTCAAAATTTTTTGTATGAATTTTTTTTTATAATTCTTATGAAAATAATTTTCAAAATTTTATAATGAAAATATTTTTTTAATTATAATAAAAATAATTTTTCTAACAAAAATAATCTGTTTAATTATATTGATAATCAAAATTATAATTCTAATGAATTTTCATCACCGTTCGATATTGACTATTTATGGTGACAAGATCACCCGGATAGTTCTCGGTGCGAGGAAGAAAATTTATTTAATAAAAATTTGCATTCCTCCCCCTTAGCACCGCAAAATTTTGCTCTTGAGAATTCTCCAGATTTTCTTTGTCGAAATAGTTATTACTTTACGCAAGATATGTGTTTTTAAACCAAGAAGTTATAAGAGACATGGAGGCACTAGACGAAATTTAAGTGTAACATGTTTCTTCTTCATCTTCTCCCGTTTCTACTCTTATTTTTCATGAAAATCTTCCTAATAATTTTGAAAATAAAATTCATGAAAATATTTTGCCCCATAATGATAAATTCCTTGGTTTTTCAAATAAATTATTTCATAACAAAAACAATCTTGAAAAAGAACAACCGATGCTTAATCTTATAATTTCACAAGAAACTCATGAAAATTTTTCTGATTCGCTTATTTTTTAATTTTTTATAATAATGAATTTTATATAGTTGATGAGTCATCGCAATCAAACTTCGTTAACGATTCATTTGCCGTTCACCTGCAAAAATTCAAATCACCTCAGGTATGTTTCTGTGATTTGAACTTGCATTTTCAAGCAAACCGCCAAAAGAAGAATCAAGAATTTAGCGGAGGAGTCGTCTGGCAACGGACTTTGGCCTGTGCCCCGCAACACAAATTAAGGGAGTTCCCGACAAATGTTAATTTTTATTTCCTTTTAGCTAACAATAACCGTCTAACTTAATCGCGTGAAAAAGAAAACGCTTTTGGAGGTACCCCTTGCTTATCCTTCTTCTTATTTCATTGTTTTATGAAAAATAAAAATTATGTATTCCTTTTTTTAATTTTTACCTTTCATACTTATTTTTAACATTATGGACAATGTTTAACTTTAAGTATTGACGTGTCCTATTTTTTGTTTGTTTTTATTTTAAAATTTTTCAAAAACAAAATAAAAAAAAGTTATATTTCTTAAGAAAATCAAAAATTAGTTTCTTGGAAAATAAGATATGGCCTTTTATCCCATCGTATCTCCTAGTGTCGTTGCGAGCCCTTCACATAGTAGATCTCGGGAAATCCAAGAATTAACAATTTTTTTTAGGAATAGTACTTTAGTTTTCTCAATTTTAGTATTGTTATTATATCTAAAGAAATTAAAAATAATCTAAAAACTTAGCAAAAAAAAACCCCCAAAAAATATGTTTGTTTTCAATAAACCCTTAGATTTTTGCGATTTTCGGAAATCTAATTTAAGTTTATTTATAAACATATTCACTTATTTTAATTTGCTAATCTTTTATTTTCTCGTAGTTAGTTAGATTTAATTTTTAGGTGATTTTATTTTAAGGAGTTTCTTATGATTTTAATTTATTTAGAGTAAGCTGTATAACACTTTTCCTCTTTAATTTTAATTAGTTTCAATTTTGTGATTCTTTGCTTAACACATCTACATTTTAATTTTATTTACTCTATGCTTTTAGAGTTTTAGAAATATAACTGCTCTTTAAGTTTTTAATTTAATCTAAAAATTTGTTTAGCCTTTCCTTGTTTTTTAAATTATTTTTTGTTAAATTATGTCATGAAGATAAGATGATAAAATTCATTATCCCTTGCTAAACATATGCAACCCCAAAAAAAAAATGGAGTAAGAGAATAAAATTCATTACTCATAATCATTCTTGTTTTGTATGAAGAGCAAAAAAATATTATTTTTGTTTATATGTCATGAAAAATGATAGAATAATAGTCTATCATTTTTCTGGTAAACATATACAAATTTAAAAAAGAAAAGAAAAAAAGTAATGTGAGAGGATACAATTCATCACCTCTAATCAAAGACCTCTTCATACCCCTTGTCTCCCCAAAAAACCTGTTAGCCAATAAAATTGTTTTAGACTTAAATTAAAATTTTAGAGAGCAAGTAGTAGTTTGAATTTTTTTTAAGTTTCTTTAGTTAGGGTTTTTATAATTTCTAAATCTAATTTTGTTAGCTAAATTACTCAACTTTGCTTGCTAATTAAATTTCTTGAGAAGTCCTTGCTAATTTTCTTGCTCTTTTCATTTTAATTCCATAATTTAAGACTTAATTTTAAATCCTTAAATTTTATTTTTAACTTTCTTTTGATTTAATAAATTTTAGTTTAAATTAAATTTTTTGTTAATGTCTTATAAATACTCTTATTCTTTTACTCTGCAATAGCGAAAGCTTAAGCACGTGAGTATTTGATAACTCTTTATTTATCTATATTTTTATAATACTTTATTATAAAATAAATAACTTTAATTGTTTGTATCTTTAATTTGAGTTTAAAATGCATTCTTGTATTTTCAGAGAAACTGAGTTGCTTTTAGCAAATTGGAGTATATAAGGAGCATCAAGAGCTAAAAGTAGGCAATTCAACAAAAGTCCAAAGTACACGCACCCTGTCACGGGATTGTACTTAGGGCGTGACCTCAGTCACACCCAGGGCTCGTCCCTCGTGCTCCAAAAGGCACTGTCACGTCAATTTAATGTATACGCCCAGAGTCACGCCTGTGACTAGGAAGGCGTGACTTCTAGATCATGCCTGTGAACTGCCTCAAGCCGATCCTGCAGTTCCCAGCATCACGCCAGCGATCACGCCCCAGTCACACCCGTGACCATCAAGGGTCACGCTCGTCTACTTCCCATGGATCGACCATTACACGCTAGACCGCCAATTCTTCCCGCCATTTGCCGTTACATGAGGTCACATCCCCCTGTCACGGGTGTGACCAAGGGGGTTGACACACCCGAAACGGACCACATTTACTCCAGCTTGCTGCTGACCCGCCTCCATCCGTTACGCCTCAGATACGCCCCAGGTCACAAGCGTGACCAGGTTGCGTGTAATCTTAAAATTGCAGCTATAAAAGCCGAACTGATTCAGAAGACCGGGAGTCCACCCCCAACCCATCTTGGGCCATTTCCAGTTTCTATTTTATGTATTTTTAGTTTGTAGTTTTACTTTCTTATTTAGCAATTCCAATTCATTGTTAGATTTCTCTTCTTTGCAATTGTAACTCTTTTTCTTAGTGAATAACATTTTCTTTTTTCTTCTACTCTTCTCATCTTCTTTATTCCGAATCATGTCTAGCTAATTTCTTTTAGCATTTGATCGGATGATATCTTTTGGAATGTTGTTTTTATAATTATTTCTCGAAGGATTTTAACATGAAACTTTTTGATTTGTTCTCGAATTAATCTCATATGTCCGTACGAGTGACAGGCACGGGCCTTCGGCCCTGGGGGCATTCGGCGGGGGTACGACATTTATCGTGAGGGCAACATTTGTCGTGAGGGCAACATTTGTCGTGGGCGGCGACATTTGTCGTGGGCGGCGACATTTTTCGTGGGCGTCGACATTTGTCATGGGCGATGACATTTTTCATGGGCAGCGACATTTTTCGTGGGGGCGACATTTTTCGTGGGGGGGGGGGACATTTGTCATTAGGGCAACATTTATCGTGGAGGTGACATTTATCGTGGGCGGTGACATTTGTCGTGGGCGGCGACATTTGTCGTGGGCGTCGACATTTGTTATGGGCGACGACCTTTTTCATGGGCGGCGAAATTTATCGTGGGGGCAACATTTATCGTGGTGGCGACATTTTTCGTTGTGACGACATTTGTCGTTGGGGCAACATTTATCGTGGGGGCAACATTTATCGTGGGGAGCGACATTTATCATGGGGTGGGGACATTTATCGTAGTGAGGATATTGGCGTGGGGCGACATTTGTCGTGTGAAGGACAGTTGTCGCGAGGGGCGACATTTGTCGTAAGGGGAGACATTTGTCGTCAGAGGCCACATTTGTCGTGGGGGCGATATTTGTCGTGGGAGGGACATTTGTCATGGGGTGACATTTATCGTGGGGGGGGGTGACATTTGTCGTGGGTGCGACATTGGTCGTGGGTGGCGACAATGGTCGTGAGCGGCGACATTGGTCGTGGGTGGCAACATTGGTCTGGGGTAATGACATTGGTCGTGGGCGGCGACATTGATCGTGGGAGGCGACAATGGTCGTTGGCGCCACATTGGTCGTGAGCGGCAACATTTGCTGGGGTTGTTGACATTCGTCGGGGGCGGCGACATTAATTGGGGACACCGACATTTATCAGGGGCGGCGACATTAGTCAGTGGCGCCGACATTCGCCGAGGTCGTGAGCGGCGACATTAGTCAGTGGCGGCGACATTAATTGGGGACACCGACATTTATCAAAAATTACTTTTCTATCCAATAAAATCATACACTCTATCAATACAATTACAACAAATCCGTACATAATTTAAAAAAATAGGCATGTCAAAAGACTAAATGCAAGGGAAGTATTTTACTATATGATTATTATAATGACATTAACCATAATGAAAAAGAAATTAAAAGCTAATTTTATTTAATACCTTCAACAGTTTAAAAGCTAATTTAATATAACACCTTCAATGGTGGGAAGAGCTGATGAGAAACACATTGTTGCAGCTATAGAAAATGAAATGGAATGTGGGGCTTTTCCATTGTTGTTTTTGTTGGCTCCCTTGAAGATCAACCTCATTATTTTGTTAATCAGGATAGCAAGATTTTGAGGAATTAAAAATAATAATTAGCCACATACCTTTTCAATCACTCCATATATAGGCGTCATAAATTTGTTCAAGAAAGTTATATACTATCCATATATTGATTTCTCGTCCTCTCCAAACAAAGCTGTGGGATTCATCAGACTTGGGAAAACTGACATTTATGGAATCATGTCTTGTGAAGAACATAAAACATCACTGTAAATAATAGGTGCCAATAATAGGCAAATGAACATAAAACACCACCGTAACATGGTTGGTAGAAGACTTCTCCAGTATATGTGCTCACAAAATTAAGGACTTCTTGCAACCCTTTTACTTGGGACTCATATGAATCAATAAATTTCATTGATCTATCAAAGGGGAAATCAGAATATCAGAGAACAAATGTGATAAGAGTATATAATCATAAGAAAAAACACATGCTAAGAAATTACAGGCATGCTGTATAACTCAAAAGCACAATAAAGCCAAAAAAAATAATTCTGTTGTGAACCAGTGAAACTCAAAATCCCAATTAATTTGAGAAACTCATAATGTTCAAATCAGAAAAAGCCAATCCTTTACATGTTGCTCCGAAAACGAAGATCAAACGTTAGAAAAAAATTGGTCCGGATGATGGCAAACCATCCCTAGAAGATGGCCACAGAAATTCACAATTGATGGGAACAGGGATGCAACCGATTAGTGGTTTTAGAAGACCGAAACCTGGAGGAATCGCAAGAGAATAAACCATCGGATCATAATTTGGGCGATGTCATAGAGGCGTGAACAACATCTTTCTCACTCTCGATTGGCCAAGATGATCGCAAATAGCAGGATCTTGATGCCCTAGAGCAAACGAACACTTAAGCGATTGGCCAGAGAAAGAAGAAACAACCTTCAGTGCAGAGAATAGCGGCGTTCAGTGAGTTCAGCGAGTTTGTTGCCCAAGAGTAGAAGTGGAAGGCAGGGCAGAGAAGTGAAGCTCGAGATGGTAGGAAAAACTTTAAGAAATTGATGAGGGCTTGCAGGATTACCTAAGCTTTTTTTCAGCGGGAGGAGGATGTCTCCTGGTTGATGCCGCTCATGTAGGAACGAAGAAGTGTGGAGGATGTCGCGTGGAGAATGTGAGGAGCCGGCAAGGAGGGTTTGAGCCAAGGAGAAATTTGCGGGATCGAAGGAGAAGAGGTGTATTGAAAATGATGAGAAACTCTATGCACGGGAATTAATATGTCAGTGATAATAATATGCACGGGAATCAAGGGAGGAGTTGGGGGGAATTAAAAAATTACTGTAAAGCTCAAGAATTCAAAACATTTTGAAATTAGTGTGGAGAAATAGTAGTAATTAAATTTAAAAATGAAGGGTACATTTGGCATTATGAATGTTGCACCAAAGGGTGTTTTTCTTTTATAGAGTAGTATAGATATGATTTTATTTTCGTATACTAGTTAGCCCAGAGGTTTGTGAATACGAATTAGTCACTCGAGAATAAAAGGAGTTGATTGCAATCCTCGAGAGAGGACACATCGAAAATCCTCCGGATAGGAATCAAATCCTATAGTGGGATTCACCTCGATAAGACAAGATTTAAGTTATTGTTTTGAACGGGAGTTCGATCAATATTTCTTAAGCTTAGTTGGGCGTAGTCTTCGAGAGTGGTACGTTCATATCTCAGGAATCTCCACGGTCAAGTTTTCTTTTCTTCAAGCCTGTGAGTTTTAATTATTTTAATCGTATTTTCCTTTAGATAGATTCTTGATCAAATGCTTTATTTTTTAAATTATTTCTCTTTTTCCATCCTCAAATTATTTATCGATAAGATAATAATAATTCACTCGAAGTACAAGTATTCAGCAAACCTGAGTCTAATACGACATTGATTTATATTAATCATATACTATATTCGATAAGTTACACTTGCCTTTGTCATTTATAGTTGCGATTTTACGCATCAATACTCTCTGGGGGGGGGGGGAGTGGTTTTGGTAAGTCCGCAGGGGATGAAGATCGAGCAAGCAATCAACATCCTCTTCCCTCTCACCAACAATCAAGCTGAGTACGAGGCTGTCATAACTGGGCTTCGACTGGCAAGGGAGTTAGGGATTCAGGATTTGTAGGTTTCAACAAACTCAATGGTGGTGGCATCCTAGATTAAGGGGGAGTTTGAGACGAGAGAGCTGACTCTCCAACTGTACCTGCCGAAGGTCAAGGGTTTGATCGGTTTGTTCCACACCTCCATTCAGCACGTGCCGAGGAAGGAGAACACTCAAGCAGACTACTTGACAAAGTATGGCCCTCGCGCGGGAGGGACGATGATAGCAATTTCGTCCATCCATAGATAAGGGGGAACTGATGGAGATCGATCGGCGACCGTCGTGGGTTGATCCCTTCATTGTTTTTTCGAGCTCAGGCAGGTTCTCAGATGATGTCCTAGACAAGAGGCGGTTCACGTACAAATCTGCCTACTATCTACTTCATGAAGGAGACCTGTATCGGAAGGCCATGTCAGGACTTTTGGCAAGATGTGTCACTGAGGAGGAGGTCCTCAGAGTCTTGGAGGAGGTTCACTCCGGGGAGTGCGACAGTCACTCAGGGAGCCAGATCTTGGAGAAGAGGGTGTGGCGACAAGGCTATTTCTGGCCGACGATCAGCCGGGATGCGACGGAATATTTAAAGAAGTGCCAGCTCTTTGTGCCGCTTTAGCTCATACCATCACAGTGACTTAGGACAATCACGACGCCGCGACCCTTTGCAATTTAGGGGATGGACCTGATAGGCTGTTTCCTCCAGGCCATTGGGCAGAGGAGGTTCCTCATAGTCATGATTGACTACTTTTCCAAGTAGCTGGAGGACAGGGCGCAGACAAAAACAACCTCGCAGGTAATAAGAAAATTCATTTGGGGGGAGATAATATGCTGGTACGGGCTACCCCTAACCATCATCATGGACAATGAGCCACAGTTTGCTAGTGATGAGCTCACCAGCTTCTGCAGCCAGTTGGGCATTGACCTCCGCTTCACGTCCGTCCATCACCCCAAGAGTAATGGGCAGGTGGAGGCCGCAAACATTATCATTGTAAACCTATTAAAGAAAAAGGTGGAGAATCTGAAGGGAAACTGGGTGGAGCAGCTCCCCTACGTCCTTTGGGCCTTACAAACCACACCCAACGTTTAAACTCACTCATGGTTCAGAGGCTGTGCTGCCGGTGGAGTTCGAGGTGAGGTCCCTACGAGTCGTCACCGCTAGGGAAGGAGATGTTGAGTGGAGAGTAGAGAACAAGCAAGAGCAGCGACTCTCGCTTGACCTCGTGGAGGAGCTCCGCGACCTGACAACGGTTTGTCAGGTGGAAATCAACCGCATGATGACTGAGTATTTTGATAAGCACATTAGAATTAAGCAATTGTAAAGGGAGACCTAGTTTTCAAAAAGGTCAATGTTCCGAGAAGGTCAGCAGCAGTTGGGAAACTTCATCCCAACTGGGTAGGTCCTTTTGTAGTTGTGGAGGCATTGAATTCAGGCGGGTATCGCCTCCAAAATTTTGAGGGAGCCCCCCTCAGTAATACTTGAAGTGACGATGACCTGAAACGCTTTTACCCTTGAATAAATGAAAAGTGCATCCCAGTACGTTCCTCTTTACAACAAATGTTATTTCTACTCGACTAGGTTAGTGTGCAGAGTATCAAGTAGTTCGCCGCTAGAGTAACGAAGCGGCATTATGGTTGGAAGCTCACGAGAAGGTTCCGCTGACCGTGCTCTCACAAGCCGACAGGGCAGGTCGATCACTCGGGCGGTGAGGTAGGAAGTTCTTTTGGTTGTGGGAAGCCCCCCGAGAACGTTCTGCTGATCAGGCTCTCACAGGCCGGCCGGGCAGGTCGATCACTTGGGTGGTGAGGTAGGAAGAAGTTCTTTTGGTTGTGGAAATCCTCTGAGAAGGTTTCGCTGACCAGGGTCTCACAAGCAGACAGGACAGATCTATCATTCGGGTGGTGAGGTAGGAAGAAGTTCATTTGGTTGAGGAAAGCCCCCGAGAAGGTTCCGCTGACCGGGCTCTCGCAAGCCAACAGGGCAGGTCGATCACTCGGGTGGCGAGGTAGGAATAAGTTCTTTTGGTTGAGAAAAGCCCCCGAGAAGGTTCCGTTAACCGGACTCTCACAAGCCGGCATGACATGTCGATCAGTTGAGTGGTGCGGCAGGAAGTTCTTTTGATTGAGAAAAGCCCCCGAGAAGTTTCTGCTAACCGGGCTCTCACAAGCCGACTGGGCAGGTCGATCACTCTGGTGGTGTGGTAGGAAGTTCTTTTAGTTGAGAAAAGCCCCCAAGAAGGTTTCGTTGACCTGGATCTCATAAACAAGCAAGGCAGGTCTATCGCTCGGGTGGTGAGGTAGGAAAAACTTTTTTTGGTTGAGGAAAGCCCCAAAGAAGGTTCCGTTGACCGGACTCTCACAAGCCGACAGGGCAGACTGATCACTCGGGTGGCGACTTAGGAAGAAGTTCTTTTGGTTGGGGAAAGTCCCCGAGAAGCTTCCGCTGATCGGGCTCTCACAAGCTGGTAGGGCAGGTCGATCAATCGGGTGGCGAGGTAGGAGGACGTTTTTTTGGTTGAGAAAATCCCCTGAGAAGGTTCCGCTGATCTGGCTCTCACAAGTCGGAAGGGCAAGTCGATCACTCGGGTGGCATGGTAGGAAGAAATTCTTTTAGTTGAAGAAGGCCCCTGAGAAGGTTTTGCTGACCGGGCTCTCACAAGCCGGCATGGCAGGTTGATCACTTGGGTGGCAGAGGGGGGAAAGTTGATTTGATTGGAGAAGAGGTAAGCCAACTTGGGAGGCCCTCGAAAGGGGACGATATCATAACAATGGGTGCGGGAATGAGAGAAATCAGCGAGGTAAAAGCACCATGATAACACAAGTAAAGTGGAGACAGGGGGGCGAGCACAGTAGGTCTTCCCCCTCCATGCGCAATCTCTACTCACCCATTCTAGGTCGTAAAGTGTGCGGCCCGCGGAAAGCGCGGGCAGGAGTGAGCGTTATTTCTTATTATGGGCGCGAGACCCAACACCTAAGCTCAAGTACTCGTCAGGTTGAGGGGTACTTTTAATACCAAATCCTAAATCACGTGAAAATTTCGCGAAGGAAGCGAGTGTGCAGGTCTCACCTGTAACTCGCGGGCTAAACTCTAAGCGAGTTCGCAAACTCTTGAATATCAAACTGTTTCTGGCGCATGATTTTTCGTGGAAAGGTTGTTAGC
This sequence comes from Platanthera zijinensis, assembly GCA_039513925.1. Lineage (NCBI taxonomy): Eukaryota > Viridiplantae > Streptophyta > Magnoliopsida > Asparagales > Orchidaceae > Platanthera > Platanthera zijinensis. The sequence goes on along the minus strand of CM077097.1, from coordinate 110,111,324 downwards.
TCACCAGGGATGCTAAACCTAGATCTCGTAAGTCTCGTTGGAGCGAGTACGTCTCGACAAATTACCTAGCATCTAAGGCCGACCCTCGACAAGTCCAAGTGACTAATGCGAGTCACTAACTAAGAAAGAGAAAAAGATGAAAGAATAAAAGACTTAGAAAATTTCATATATAATTCATCCAAAATGTTTACAAAAGTTCTTGGGCCTCGCCCTTACATAGCAAAGAAAAAAGAGAAACGGGAAGGTGTCCTAGGCTAAGAGGCTGACGGGTCCTTGGGAGATTGACCCGGCTCGCCCTTGTTGCTCGGGGAGGGGGGCAAATAGGAATGCTTTCCAGAGGGCTAGCTCCCCGCGGACTCGTAGAACTCTTGGATTAGCATTTCAGCGGAGACGTCGCCCACCCTTCCCGCAAGACGTCGAGGTTGCGTAGCATCTTGAACGTGTTCTTTGTGGACTGCGCGTTTAGGAATTTGCAAGTGATTTCAACCTCGCGCAGGGAGAACCGCTGCATCTTCCCGCTTTTGGAAGTGGACTCGCCACATTCCGCTGGTGGAGATTTCTCGGGGGCCCCGACGAGTCGAGCTTTGAAACCCTCCACCGCTAGCTCCAACTCGTAGATCCGCGCCCTCATGAAGTCCGCAGTCTCGACATCCTGTAGCGAACTCGCTTAAGAAGGCTGAACGAAAAAGAAGTTAAAATTAATCTAAGGGAACGAAGCTTACCACGCCGATGGAGGCCTTAGCGAGAAGCCTCTCGGAGAGTCCCAGTCGCGTCTCGAGGTCTTCGACTCGCTCCTCTGCAAGCTTCCTCTTGTCCTTGACAACAAAGTACTTATTGCTGAAGCTGAGGTCGCGACACGATGCCATGTGCGAGAGCTCAGCAACGCGCCAGTGGGTCCACGAGCTCTGATATGCGAGCTCTCGCATGGGTAAGCTGTCACGTCTTCCCTTCCATACAATCCAAAAGTCAGGGCGTAGGCGTGCTCGCCAGATTGGCCGCGCTTGAACCAGAAGGGAAGAAGGGAGGAGATGGAGACCTTGTTTTTGCATTGTCCTCCCAGACGAGTAGCGGGTCTCCCGTGCTATCATGTGTCCTCTGCCCCAAGCCGAAGTTAGAGTTAAAGTCTGTCACCTCCACCTCGCCCATCCCCGCGCCATTCTTAGTCGAGGGCTCGGGATTGCTTGGCGCGGTGGTTTTCTTCTTCCTCGCTACGGTCTTCTGTTTCTTTCGCCAGTCGGGGGGGGGGGGGAGAGGGTCAAGATCTACCAAGGACCTCTTCCCCTTACCGCTGATGGACGCGAGCTCGCCCAGGTCGCGGGCACTAGCAGCCGCGGAGGCCTTCACAAGGGTGAACTGGGAGGTCATGATCGCCTTAACTGCATACGACGGGTTCACAGGGATCTGATGCTTGCCTGCAACACATATACAAATTATAAGTTATACCTTTAAAGGGAGGCGAGCAGAAATAATGAGACGAGGCAATTGAAATCATACTTTCCCAGTTTCCCTTGGGGGGTGGGGAGCTGATCGAGGTTTCGCCGAAGGTAGAGTAGACTCCCTCGAAGTTCTTCCCGATGAAGAACTTGTGCAGTTTCGCCGCCTCGCAGTCCACGCAAGGGGCCCGATAAGTCGGCTCGCTATTCTGAACTAGTGAGGAGGGGACGTTGTCGAGGTCCCCCTTGCCGAATAGGAACCTGTCATTTCAGTGGTGGACCTTGTTTGCGGTCTCGCAAACTTTCAGCTGCAATCTGTTCAGGAACGCGACCCTGTCATTTGTCACCCGGTAGATGAAGAGCTTGCGGAATGCGGTGAGATTGAACTCCACCTTTTCCTCGCACACGTAGCAGGCGAATGCAACCAACATGGCGATCACATTCGTATTTACCTGCGCGGGTACTGCGCCAAAATACTTGAGGAACTGTTTGACTTCCGGCCATAGTGGGAGGCGGTGTCCAATGTCGAAGTGCGGGAGAGGGAAGATGAGCTCGTCTTGGTTAAAGGTGTTGATGGCCTCGCCTTCCCCAGGGAGGCGAGCGGAGAATCCTGGCGATAGGAACTCTGGCTTGAAGGCGAGATATTCTGCTTCCGACGCCTTCCCATTAGGGAAGCAGCATTTGGTGAAATTCTCCACGCACTTCCCCCATCCATCTGAGGCTTCACCATCGCCAGCCATTTGCAAGTAGAATGAGCGAGTGGAAGCCGCTAGTGCAATAAGGAAGAAGGGCTGGGAGGGGTGCAATTAATGCGGTAAGGGCTGGGGGGGGGTGCAGTTAAGCGGTAGGTACATGAAAAAGTGTGCGCGCGTGTGTGTGTGTGTGTGTGGGGGGGGGGGGTGCAGTTAAGCGGTAGGTACATGAAAAAGTGTGTGTGTGTGTGGGGGGGGGGGGGGGCGAGGTCGCGATATTGGCGCGATCTCCTCGTCCTCCACCCTCTCGCTTCTACCCGCGTCGCGAGTCCCACCAGCTCGCTCGTAAGGGGCGAGCACGAACACCCACCACCACTCATATCTAGGCATCAAAGATAAACATTACATGTGAGTCATATCAGATAGGAAGCACAAATCCCCGCGAGTCTGGGTCAAGCAAAATAGAAGGAATAATAACTGTCCGAGTGCGTTCACGAAGAAAGAAAAAAAGAAAAGGAAGAAATAACACAAACATTCTTAAAAGGATAGAATGTGGAAGGGTGGGAGCGGGATCAATGAGGTTGCCATCTCCAGATGCTCCGACCCTGCGTCCACTCTCGGGCCTCCCCTCGTGGTGGCATCCTCGCGGACGGCGATGACTTCTTGTTGCAGGGCGCGCACACAGTCTTCGGTTCGCTTGAGTTGACCCTCCAGCTACGCCATGTTGACTCTCATGATCTACTGCACCTCCCCCGCGAGCATGGCTTAGTCCCCCTCCAGAGCCTCCATTTAGTGCTCCAGGGTAAGGATGCAAGTGAAAGGATCATTCCCCGGCGAAGCCCTCTCCTCCAGAAGCTCGCTAAGCATGAATCCGTACTTTCGGAACACCCCTCCCGTGCAACTTTTTAGCTCGGCGATGGTGGTGGGGTCCTCCTGAAAGTCCTCTATCTTGTCAAGGGAGGAGGCGCCGAGAAGTTTCCTGCACCATCAGATTCGTCAGCTATTGAAACTTCGTTTAGACTACATTCCACCCCTAGAAGTCTTGGTTTTGTGCATCCCGTAGCCTATGCTACATGACCCTCCCTGCCCCTTTTCCTTAACCACCACCTCTTTCTGCTACAAGCCACCATCGCCCACTTCCAGTTCCATCAGAAAACCACAGCCCCTCTCCGCTGGCCGCCGCCAATCCCTCTATACTACCAGCGAGTCCACCCCTTGCTCCTGAGGAAATTGTCTGCTACTCGTGACAATCGCCCGCCCTCACTTCCCGCCGCCAGATCTCTTTCTCTTGAGTATTTAGCAATGTGTTATCATCTTTGTTATTGAATGTGTTGATGAACATTGAATAACTGTTTGGAAATTGTAATATGCTGTGCTATTGTTTTGTTTTTCTATTTTCTATAATACTCATTTAGTGCAAGTGTAGCCGAAAACCCTCTGTGCGAAGGATAACTTTGTTTTGCTTAGTTGCTAGAAATTGTAGTGAATGTTGTGTTGCTAAGCCCAATTCATCTTATTGCTAAATTTAAGTACGGATTGGTTCAAATCATACACACATAATATATGTTTGGATTTGTGTGAGTCCACCAAACACCATTTGCATAGGGTTGCATTAGTATCAGTCCACGGCCTACCCACATGTACTTCTCATTGATGCGTTCATCACAGGTGAACTTACTCTAGCTATCAGGGGAGCTTGTATTTTAACACATGCATATTGTAGCTTTATTCTTCTTAGAATTTCCCACTGTATATCTTTTAATAAGAAAAACCATTTGATGTTTTTTTTTGTCGTGATTTATATTATTGGTCATATTAGTTTTGTGCCCAAGAGTTTGTGCTATTTACTTTTGTCAACGTGCTACTGTATTTATGTTTCTTAGCTCCCTAATTCCAGGCGTGAAGAATCACTTCCTATTTTTAAGCGGAGATTGCTAGGTGGCTTGCTAGATTTTGCTATCAGAGAGCTCCAGGTTCAGGTAAATTCTGATCTTTCAGAACTGTCCCTGAACTTCACATGTGCCATTGTTTCTTAATCTTTTTGGTCGTACTTTTAGCATCTATGCGATTAAATGTTAAAATATTTTAGTAAAAAGCTTCTTATAAGAATTTTATCTATTTCCTATGTAATTTATGACATACTTTATGAAATTTATTTTTCAATGACTATGAACTTCCTATGATTAAATATCTGCTTTATTTGTCGCAAGTAACTGCTGTCAGATACCTTTTAATATCACCAGTGGAAAGGGTTTGTGGGATCTCGTGTACAGTACCTGGCACAGCTTTTTGGACAATCTTTTGCAGTAGAGCTGTTAGTTGCCTGCCTAAACCTGCCCACTACCCATCCTCTCTATCGTTTGATTGCTTTTAATCGGAGGGTCATTATTTCTTTCATGCTGTGGTAGACTACTTTTTAATTCTAGGGATCTTGTAAAATAGAAGGGCTCTTGTGTTGATATCCATTCAAAATGCTTAACATTTGGTGTATGTAACATTGTTTGTCAATAGATTTCATAAATTTGATGCAACAAATTTAATTTAATATGCTAATAATAATATGGAAGATCATACAAACACTGTTCTTTTAATATTTATTAGAGGAAAAAGCATAATTATTTGATGAACTTGAAATTCTCTTAGAATTCTTTACTATTGGAAATGTTGGGGATTTTGCGGCAGGGGAAGATATGGTCTGAGTCTTGTTTGCAAGATAGGATGATGGCAATGACGATTACTCTCAAATATAGGAAGTGATAAGTTGTACTAGTGGACAATCAAAACAAAGAAGACTAAATTTAGTTAATGGATTTTTAGATGTAGCATAAGTTTTTCAGGATGTTGTCAGTGGCTTACAATTTAAAGACTTTTTGGATGTGCAAGATTGAGCGTTGACTTCAATGCTGAGCGCTTGAACTTCTTCTGAGATCTTCCTGATAGGAATTAATGATTGAGTGATCTATTTACATGAACAATAGAAAAAAATATATATACATGTACAAGAAAGAGTGCCCATGACACCCAAGGTGAGCCTAAATTAACTCTACCACACAAGATGTGCACTATATCTAACACCCCCCTCGCAAACTCACGGGGGATCATACACTGAGAGTTTGGACAGTAGATAGACATGATGGGTCCTCGTCTGCGGCGTTGTCTTAAAATATGCAATTTATTGCTCAGAAGGAACAAAAGAATAAGCAAGAGTGTCACGACCATAGTGTTCACATAGGAAGAAAACATCCACCCCAATATGCTTGGAGTGTGAGTGTTTCACCGGGTTTAGAGTAATCTGAATGACACCGATGTTATTATAGTAGAGTGAAGTGAGATCTGGAGAAGTGACACTAAAGTCCTCAAGATGCCCAAAGATGGTGGTGGCCATGGCCTGAAGCTCAGCTTCAGTGCTAGAAGGAGAAACACCAGTTTGTTTCAGGAACTTCCATGCAATAAGCGAGGAACCCAAGAACAAACAGAAATTAGTGACAAAGGGACGTTCAACTAGAGCTGTCACGATTCCGGTTCGGTTCCGGTTCTACTAAAACCATGAACTGAACCGCTAAGGTAACAGTTCTTCAAGTTAGAACTAAAACCTTATTTGGTTCAACCGGTTCCGGATCTGGTTCCGGTTCCATCATAATTTTTGGAACCATCGTGTCAACGGTTCCGATTACGGTTTAACAAGAACCAAAACCAAACCGGTCACTAACGGTTCGGTCTGGTTCTATGCGGTTCGGTCCGGTTCCAATCGGTTCCAACTAAAACTAAAACCAAATTTGACAGAATGAAATAAAAACGGTCTGCCAAAAACTCAAAACACCTTAAAATAGAAATAATTAAGTTGCACACTCCTCGACGATCTCTTCCACGATCGGTGGGCTAATATATGTCGCCTTCCTACGCGTGTAGACTTGCTACGACGTCTAGTTGGCTTGTGCGCGTCTCGTCGACATGCTTCTATGTGGTTCGGTCCGGTTCAAATGAGTTCCAGCTAAAACAAAACCAAACTTGACGGAATGAAATAAAAGCGGTCTGCAAATAGTAAAACTCAAAACAACAACGAAATAAAAATAATTAAGTTGCGCACTCCTCGTCGATGTCTTCCACGATCTGTGGGCTAGTATCTGTCGCCTTCCTACGTGTAAAAACTTGCCACAACGTTTAGTCGGCTTGCGCGCATCTCGCCAGCTTGCGCAACCGTAATAATCAGCTACAATTAGTTGTGTTTTTCATGATTACTATTTAATAGTAATTATATACCTTCTATATTCTTAAAATAAAATATTTCAGAAAAATATATAAGTAAAATTGAAAATACATTATATAACTGTATAAAAATCAAAACTGTACTGTAAAAACCGACTTCAAACCGCACCAATGTCAAACCATATCACACGGTTTTAGTGCGGTTTGTTCAGTCCAAAACCGACCCATTTTGGTGTGATTACAGTTTGGGTCCAAACTGCATCAGTTTTATCCCTGATAGTAAGTATAAATATTATAGATTGATTATAAAATTATAACAATATTATAATAAAATTAATAATAATAAACAAGTTGCGGTTCGGTTCTACTTCGGTCCGGTTCGGATCGGGTCCAAAAATCTTGAAACCACTTGAGACTTGTTGTTGCGGTTCCGGTTCCGGTCCGGATAATAAAATGTAAGAACCACACCCGAACCAAAGTTGTTCACGGTTCCAAAATTCAAACCAGAACCCGAATAATTTGCAAACGGTTCGGTCCGGTTCTTTGCGGTTCCGGTTCGGTTCCGATTCGGTTTACGGTTTTCGGTTTTAAGTGACAGCTCTACGTTCAACTGGAATACTAGCCCAGGTAGTATCCGAGTAGGCACAAGGCTGCAGAGAACTATTGCTGGTGAAGAAAAGACCACTAGAAGTTGTCTCTCGGATATAATGCAGGAGCCGCATCAGGTGACCTTAATGCACAGAGGTGGACGCACTAACAAACTGACTCAACACATGAACATCATGGTTAATGTCGGACGGAGTAATAGTGAGGTAGACGAGACTCCGAACGAGGTGGCGGTAGTGAGTAGGATCAGAGAGAGTAACATCGATGGCACGGATGCGACGATTCAGATGATTCAAAATCAAATGCTCGAGGCCAGGATAAGGATCCGAAGGCATTGGGAGTCGAATCAAATTTACCATTAAATGCTCGAGGCCAGGATGAATCAAATTTTAAAAATGATCTCAAACTTACCATTTAAAATGTTTCATAAAAATCTCTTAAAACGCGTGTCCCTATTATAAGTAAAAAAAGTTGAAATCAAGTCGTTTTTTTCATTTTCTATTGTATTTTACCCATAAGGGTATTTTTGTCCTTGTACCTTTCTCCCCTACATATATATGTATGGGGAGTCTCCTTTGTTTTAATTTACAAGTGTTATTTTCCTCTCAACTTGGTATCAGAGGGATACCTGAACCCTAATGTTTCTTTCCCACCGCTCGCCCGCACGCCCGATCTTCTTCGTTCTCCCCTCGCCGCTCGCCCGATCCCCTTCCTCCCCTGCTATTTTGTCGCCACCGCCACGCATGGAGGCCCACGACACTCACGCCGACAACGAGGGGTGTTGAGGGAGCCGACCGTCTCCTCGTGAAGCATCGCCACGTCGTTGCCTGTGCTCGTCGTCGCCTGTTGCTGCTTGTCGCACGCCGATTGAACGCCGATCCCGATCCAGATCCCGCCTGTCGCTGCTTCTTGATGCCGACTGCTGCCTGATGCATCCAGATCGATCCCGTCTTCTCCTTGTCGCACGCCGATCGATCCCGATCTTCCTGATGCCGACTGCTGCCTGATGCATCCAGATCCCGCCTGTCGCCTGTCGCTGCATCCAGATCGATCCCGTCTTCTCCTGATGCATCCTGTCGATGCTTCGCTACCTTTGTCTTCTCCTATTTCGCCTCTGCCGCACCCAGATGCTACTCCTAATGCATCTAGTTCCTAACGCTGAGTATCCTGTGTTGTAGCCAACCTTTTGTTCTTGCCGCTACTTTTTTTTTGTCATGGATGACTCCTCAGCTGCGGTTGATTCTACATCCCCGATGGTTATGACACCCCCGATGGGTGAATCTCAGCGGCCCTCGGGCCATGCTGGTTCCTTGAAAATTACCACTGTTCCACTGGATGGAACGAACTACCTCGAATGGTCTCGTGCAACACAACATGTTATCCGCAGTCATCAGTTGTTTGGATACATTGATGAGACTAAGGTGGCACCACCTAGGGCTTATTCTTCTTGGCCGCGATGGGACTCAGAAAATTCACTGGTGGTATCCTTGCTTTTCCATTCTATGTCACCCAAGGTGTACCGCAGTTATATGCTGATGGACTCAGCCTACGAGATTTGGACTCGAGCACGGGAGACCTACTCTCAGATTGGGAACTCCACTCATGTTTATGAGCTCACCCGCCGTATGTTGGAGCTACTACAAGGATCTATGAAAGTCTCCTCCTACTACTCCGAGTTCGAGCGGATCTCTCAGGAGTTGGACTACTTCGACCAGTTTACTCCTGCCTGCACTGCCGATGCAGTCCTGTTGCAGAAGCGCGATGAACGGTTCCGCCTACATGTGTTTTTGATGGGCTTAGGGATGGAGTTGGATATGGTTCACACCAATATTCTTCATCAGTCTCTGCTTCCTTCTCTTCATGAGGCCTTCAGTATGGTTCTTGGCGATGAAGACCGTCGAGGTTCTCTCAGCACCGCAGCCCCTCCTCCAGACCACTCTGCCTTTTCGAGTACTGGGCGTGTTTGCTCCAGTCATACCAGCACGATTCCCACGTGCACTCATTGTGGTCGTCGGGGCCATTCTCCTGAAGTGTGCTTCAAGCTTCGTCCACACTTTGCTCCACCTGGATATATCCGTGGCCGTGGACGTGGTCGTGACCCCGGACGTGGTGGATCTCGCCAGACTGGTACCCGTTCTCATGATGCTGCTTATTCCACAGAGATGCAGGAGGGCCTTCTTGGTCTGCTCCCGGATCACTTCACCACATCAGAATTGGATGCTATGCGACGCCTGCTTCACTCTCAGTCTGCTCCTACTCCGAGTGGTACTTCCTCTTTGTTTGCTACTGCTGCGATGCCCAGTGCCCATGCTGCTGTGTCTCCTCTGTCTGAGTGGATCATTGATTCTGGAGCCACTGACCACATGACCGGGTCCTCTACAGGTTTTTCCTCCTACACTCCCTTGTCTGGTAAGGACAGGGTTGTCTCTGCTACCGGTACCTTGTCTTCTATTGCTGGCACGGGTCTTTTTTCATGTTCCCCTGCTCTTCACCTCTCTTCTGTTTTGCATGTTCCTTCGTTTCCCTGTAGTTTTCTCTCTATTAGCAGCCTTACTAAATCCCTTAACTGCTCTGTAACCTTCTTCTCCGACTCTTGTATTTTTCAGGAACTGAGCACGAAGCGGATACTTGGCAGTGGTAGGAATCGCGGCAGACTGTACTACCTGGATACTACACCATCATCCCTTGCTCTTTCTTCTTCTGCTGCTACTGCTACGGATGCTCGCCGCTGGCACTTGCGCCTTGGTCATCCGTCTCCTGTCTATCTTCAGAAATTGTTTCCTGCTTTATCTCCGTTTATTCCTGGTTTGAAATGTGATGTATGTGTAATGTCAAAACATGTTTGTCATTCAACATCCCATTTATCATCGCCTAGTAGTACTCCTTTTGCTGTTATACATTCTGATATTTGGGGACCTTCCCCGATTGTATCTTTAACTGGCTATAGATGGTTTGTTACCTTTATTGACTGTTTTTCTCGTACTACGTGGGTTTATCTTTTGAAAAAGAAAAGAGAAGTTGCTTCTGTTTTCCAAACCTTTCATAAGATGATACAAACACAGTTCAATGGAACCATTCGTGTTCTTCGAAGTGACAATGGGGGGAATATGATGATCGGGGTGAGTTTGGGGCCTACCTCTCAAGAAATGACATCATCCACCAGACCACATGTGTTTACTCTTCCACCCAAAATGGTGTGGCTGAACGCAAAAACAAGCATCTTCTTGATGTTGCCCGTTGTCTTCTCATCTCCATGCACCTTCCGAAATCCTATTGGGGTGATGCCATTCTGACGGCCACTCATCTTATCAACCGCCTCCCTTCACGGGTTCTTGCGTATACTACACCTCTAGCCCGTCTGTCCTCTACTACTGTTGTTCATACCTCGTCTCTTCCACCCCGCGTATTTGGGTGTGTCTGTTTTGTTCATGTTCATTAGCCACTCAGTGACAAGCTCGATCCTCGAGCTATCCGTTGTGTTTTCCTTTGCTATTCTACCACCACCAAGGGGTATAAGTGTTATCACCCACCCTCCAGACGTACTTACTATACCATGGACGTAACGTTTCGCGAAGATGAATCTTATTACTTAGCTTCGACTCCTTATCGTCAGGGGGAGGAGGATAATGATGTTATTGGTGCTGTTCCTCTTCCTGTTATCCCCCTAGGCATAGTAGCGCTCCTACTTCCACTATGCCATCCACTATAGATATCTCTCCTACTTTCACTATGCCATCCACTGCAGATATCTCTCATATACCCTTCTCTCATCATCCATCTCTCATCACGCCGCTACCTCATGTTTATCATCGTCGAAAAACAGGTGAACAACCCGTCATTATTCCGCCGCTGCCAATGCTGCCTTTGGACTCAGATCCTGATGCTGATTTACATGTTCCTATTGCTCAACTAAGAGGTAAGGCCCGGTGTACCGAACACCCCATTTCTAACCATGTTGCTTATAATCATCTCTCTAAGCCTCACCAGTCTTTTATATCCTCTTTGTCTGAGATCTCTATTCTTAAGACATGGCAGGATGCACTTGGCATTCCAGTATGGACTCAAGCAATGAAGGAAGAAATGTCCGCTTTGGAGAAGAATCACACATGGGATGTCATCCCTCTTCCTCTTGGCAATAAACCCATTGGTTCAAGATGGGTCTTCTCAGTCAAGCAGAATCCGGATAGGAAGGTCGAGCAATATAAAGCTCGGTTGGTTGCTCGTGGTTATACCCAGACTCAGGGGATTGATTACCAAGAGACCTTTGCACCGGTTGCAAAGATGGACTCTATTCGTGTGATCATATCATGTGCTGTGATTTTAGATTGTGAACTTCATCAATTGGACGTCAAAAATGCGTTCTTGCACGGAGACCTCGAGGAAGAGGTGCACATGGTCTTTCCTCCAGGCTTTGTGAGGAAGGGACAAGAGAGCCTTGTCTGTCGCTTACGAAGGTCCTTGTATGGACTGAAGCAGTCCCCGAGGGCATGGTTCGGTAGATTCCACAAGGCCATAATCCAGTTTGGCTACAAGCAGGGACACTCTGATCATACCCTGTTTGTCAGGAGGAATGAAAAGAAAATTGTTGTTCTGATTGTCTATGTTGATGACATTGTGATCATAGGAAATGACACAGATGAAATCTCCAAATTGAAGGCCCGTCTCTCAGCTGAGTTCGAAGTCAAAGACCTGGGAAGGCTGCGCTACTTCCTAGGAATTGAAGTAACCCGTTCTGACAAAGGTATTTTTATCTCCCAACGCAAGTATGTGTTGGACCTGCTAACGGAGACCGGTCTGCTCGGATGTTCCCCTGCAAATACCCCTATGGAGGAGAACCGTAAGATCGATGAGGATAGCAATGGTGATCGTACAGATGCCTCCAGTTATCAAATGTTGGTGGGAAAGCTCTTATATCTCTCACATACTCGCCCCGACATTACATATGCTGTTGGGATCCTGAGTAGGTACATGCATTCCCCAAGGGTCAGACACCAGGAGGCAGCTTACCGTGTCCTCAGATATTTGAAGAAGTCCCCAGGACGGGAGCTAATGTTCTATAAGAACAATCATTTGTGGATCGAAGTTTTCACTGACGCTGACTGGGTTGGATGCCACGATGACCAAAAATCTACAACGGGTTATTGCACCTTCATTGGAAGAAATCTGGTCACATGACGTAGTAAGAAACAGAATGTGGTGGCAAGATCGAGTGCCGAGACTGAGTACCGGGCAATGTCTCAAGGTCTCTGTGAAGGCCTGTGGTTACGTACTCTCTTGCAAGATTTGGGGCTCCAGGAGGAAGCTCCCATATCCCTGTACTGTGACAACAAAGCTGTCATCAGCATAGCTCACAATCCAGTTTAGCATGACAAGACTAAGCATGTTGAGGTGAATCGGCATTTCATCAATGATCATCTTGAAAAAGGAAGATTAGTCACACCATTCGTTCACTCAAGAGGTCAACTGGCTGACATCTTCACCAAGAGTCTAGGTTCCGATGTCTTCACTGATGATACTCATAAGCTCGGAATGACGGATGTCTACGTTCGACTTGATGGGGAGAGTTGAAATCAAGTCATTTTATTTCATTTTCTATTGTATTTTACCCATTAGGGTATTTCTGTTCTTGTACCTTTCTCCCCTACATATATATGTATGGGGAGTCTCCTTTGTTTTAATTTACAAGTGTTATTTTCCTCTCAACTAAAAATCCTAGGGCATGATCAAATCCTCCTAATGCGGCTAAGCCTAGATTGATCGAAAATCTTACGAAGTGACTCATTGTGCTCACCTTCAATCAAAGGATAGTGAGGTGAAATAAAAGTGTGGTCCCAAAATTTAAAATCAATATAAGGCGACACTTCTACGACATTTAAGATGAATTACTCATCAGAGCCAAGTACTTCTTTCTGGAGCGGGGGTCTAGGCACAAGTGTGACACTGAATAAAAGTGGCACGATGGAATATGAGGGAGGTGAGGTAGATGATGACGAGGTCCTCCCGGGTGCCATAGGAACAAGACCGTTTTCTGGGGAAGATAAACAATCCTGCACCCTTGGTGTTCGATGAAATGAGAATTCCTTACACCATCATGACAAGTCTGTCGTACTACTATGATCACCCTAATAAGATGTGACAAACATCGATGAGGTGATGTAGAACGAATTTCTCGAGTCAATTTAAAATAGAATAATTTGATTTCTCTTTTAAATATGTTACGCTAGCATGACGTCGGAGAGCGATAATCGATCTTAGCCTCATTAACGTACCTATTAGTCTAGCAAGCGAGCATAGTTAACAATATGAATTAACGCTTCCACAATCTTGTAACAAAGATGGACAAGCGCAATTTTCAAATTGACGACAAATAAGGAACATGTGAATTGGGGCAAGCAGCTCTGATTTTTAAAGATCAAAATAAACAAACAAACATATCATAATGCTAACGGGAAACCAACAAGGAGATGAGTATCAAAGTATACCATCAGTGAGCAACAACGACATATCTAGCTGGGACCAAACTACAGCCCGAGGCTCGGGCGGTTCCTGTGGAGGTCGGAATGGACTCAGGTGGCGGAGCGACGGTGGCAGAGTGCCGGGCGGAGGTGGAGTCAAATAATTGGAAGCAAACCGTGCACTAGAGGTAGTCTACGACTTCTGGCAAAGACCGAGATTTACTGGAATGTGTGGCAACTCCGTCGACTGCGTTGTAAGATGGCAGAGGAAGGCTCGCTGGAACCCTCGAAGGCTGGCAGTGGCGGAGATAAGGTCCGGCGCGACAAGACTCAAGTTGGATCGACGACGCCTGTGTGATGTGACCCAGATCCGCTGCAGGGGGCGTCAAAGTTGAAGGGGGCTCGAAGTGGAAGGTTTGTGGGAGCCCACATAGGCTAGCAACAACATTATTGTGGATGGTGGAGGAGTTTGGGAGACGAGCCCACGTAGGCTAGCAGCGGCATTATTGTGGATGGTGGAGTTTGGGAGACGGAAAGGGTCGGTAGGAATCAGGGGTCCGACGGGACTTATTGGAAACATGGATGAATTTCTCTTGTTTCCAAGTCCTGTCCAAGCCGATTTCAAGGGAAGGGTTGGGTGGGTGGGGGTGAGCCTATTAATAAATAGGGATAGGTCTTGTTATTAGGAAAATGATATATTGAATTAAAACGGCAGGTTATTCAAAATTTGAATATGAATTTCTATGATTTCAAATAGGAATAGGAATTTCTATGATTTTAGATAGGAATAGGAATATGAATTTCTAATAAGGCATGGTATATTTATTTATTTATTTATTTTTCAAAAGAATTCCAACCATTAAAGTTTGAGTGCTTGCCTTAATTAACATGACACCTAATTTGACAGATTTTTTTTATTCAAGGACTTATTGGACGATCACCCCAATAAGCCGTAACAAGTGCATAAAATAAAACACTTGATGAATAAAATGTGCATGCGCGAGGACATGCGCTACAAAAAGAAAATACCGTAAATAATAGAAAAATAAGGTCGCCCGAGGATGCAACACAAGTTGCATCATGGGGGCTACATGACATAAAATAGAATCCTGGTACATGTTCCCTATAAAGAACTTGACGAGACAACGTTGAGTAACATGCATAACCAAGCGACTACTAACCCCAGATAAGCTATTGGGCTGATCTAAGGGATGCGTCTTTGAGTCCTAGCGTGTCTACTATACAATGATAAACGATGTTCTCCATACTACCACTATTAATGATAGAACAAAAATGTTCACGAATGCGTGAAGTAGCGAAAAAAATATCATTTCTCCGAAAGCCAGCCTCATTGGTCTCGCCATGGGAGTCACTAAGGAGAACTCTATGATTAGCTTGTTCTCCTTCGACCTCTATCACCTTCTCGGACTCGGGCTCAGGTTTAGGCGTGGAGTCACTAAGGAGAACTCCATACTCATGCTCATGTCCATCAGTGGAATTAGTAATGACGATGAAGTGACATCATACACACTCAGATGATTTGTGCCTAGACTCTATACACTTGAAACATCAAAATACTTCAATGTTGGACTTGGACCCAATGAGCTCCTTACTTCAGGAGGGGTAAGTGGGTGGAGTCTGGGTCCCAGTAGTGACATGAGGACATGGGGGATCAAAGATCGTAGTGGAGGGGGCAGTTTTGGTGCTCAGAGTAGGTCTATCCGTAGACCTAATCCCGAATGTCCTTTTCAGTAGTGAGGACTCCACTCTATGGGCTCTACTAGTCATTTCACCCAAATCTATAAAGTTGTGCAACTCGAGCGGGTCCCTAATAGCATAATAGAGCCCGTTCAGATAGCGGGACATCGTCGTACCGTCTTCCTTACGAAGATCTAACCTAGACTGCAACACTAAGAACTCGTGGGTGTACTCGTCTATGGAACGATTATCCTTACAATGGTTGTGGAGCTTTCAGTATAAATTTTGTAGATAGTCGGACTTGGGTTATGAGAGGAAAAAATACTTGAAACTTTCCATGTTCTTTTTTTTAAAAACAAACACAATCCTTAAAATTTTGAATGCGAGAAATTAAGGGAATTTTTGTTTTAATTTCTTCATTCGAAAGAAAATTGTTTTTTTGAAGAGAATTTTTTTGATTAAAAAACAAATTAATTTTAAAACAAAGTTTAAACAAGGATCTTCTAATTCACGATAAGGATGAATCAAATTGTCTCTGATACCAAACTGATGTAAACTAAAATTCAGGGATTATTATTTTATAAATATTAAATTTGAGCTCGATTTAAAATTATCAGAAGCGAGCTAGGCTTTCACGGATAATATGTAAATTCAACTAAGGTTTGCAAACACCTTTAAATGTCTAACATTCATTCACATTCAACCTTCACGATTAATTTTTCCACAGACATTTCATTGATACGACATTGAATTTAGAGGAACAAGTGACAAACTTGAATAATGTTAACTTCGGCAAGCAAGCTCTGAATTTTAAGATCACATAAATTAAGCATAGATTTTGCTAATAGTAATCGAGGCATAAGATAAGACGAGAGTCATATCAAGAAAACATGCACAGAACAACTAAGCCCAAACTATGTCAAAAAGGTCTATGGGCGGTTCCTGGAATAGCGAGGGACGTGGAACACAAGAGAAGGCTCGTGTGGGAGATGCCTGGTCACGTTCGGATGTCAGTAATGATTATAAACGACGAATGAATGGTCGAAAATGGAAGTGAAGGTGGACTGGAGGCCGATTGGATGAGGCGGACTGGTCGAAGGCGAGGCAACGAACTGGAGGCGAAATGACTGTCTGAATGGTAGATCTCGGGCACTGGAATAGTCAGACTTGGGTTGGACGAAAAAGGAAATGTCGCAAGTGGCTAGGGTCGCCGGAGGAGGCGTCAACGGAGGCCAAGGAGGGGGTGGCTGATAGCAAAAAGGCTAGTCATTTGCAATCAGGGAGCAAAAATCGGTTTTTCTCTGTCTTTGATAGTTCTTCCACGACATTGTTTTAGGAGGCTATCGGTTCTCATATAAAGCAAAGACTTTTTTTTGTTTTTTTAATGATGGGGTTTAAAGGAAATAATGAGATATGAATATGAGGAGGTTTGATGGAAATAAATTGGTATAAATGTGGCCTCTTGGTTTCAAACTAATTGATCGAGGCTTTTAATAAAATGTCTCTAGGCATTCTTTCACCATAATAATATAAATACTTAATTTTAAATTCTTTGCTTGTCTTTACTACTCTAGTCCTAATTTGACGGATCTTTTCATTCATAGTCTTATTGGTCGGCCACACCAATAAGGCGTGTGATCATGCGCGATACAAACACACATAAGCTAATAACATGCACGGACAATGAAAGGCAAATATGCACGAAAAATAAAACACAAACATACGCAACACAAATAAAAATGCGGTAAATAAAAATAAAATAAAAAGGCAACTCAAGTTGCATCTTTAGTCTACATCAAGAACGTGATGAACTACCACTTGATATTAAGCTTTGTCTCTGTTATCTTATTAGAACCTATGCACCCAACCTAAACTCATTTATTTGTCTAAGGTAATATGATGTAGGCCACTACGTTTGACACTATAATGGCATAGGGAATAACACATACGCCTCTCTATTTCCACTATTACGCTCACACAATAATTAAACGCAGCACACTCACGAACAACGTTATAAACTATTACTAACGTACGGTAGCCACGCCGTTTTAAGATCGAACAAACGACTATAGGTCATCGTTCTCTCAAGCTAAAAGGACCCACCCGGTCCGAACGAGCGATGGTTGTACCAAAAGAGACCTACCGAAAAGTTCGGTTCGGAAATGGTAGATCTCTCCCAACAAAACGAAAACGAGGCTCGCCAAACCTCTCGGAAAATTAAACAACTAGAAAGAACAACACATGCAATCGGAAAGATAAACCACGAACGAAAAAACGATTCCAAAGTAACACAACGGTATTCCACCAAATGAAAATCTAAAAATAAGAATCACACAAGAGGTAGAAGATCTCGTTACCCAACCGGAATAGATGATTCCGGTTCACTTTCAAGGATCGTTCTTCCACGACTCCGCCGGAGTTTCGCCGACCGGAGAGAAAACTTGTCCGCTTCTTTTGCTTCACGCCGGAGAGGGATTCCACAAGACTAGATCTTGCCTTGGCTGACCTTTATCTTCAAAGATTGAGGGTGTTTGGAGTTCTTGATGGTGAACGGGTAGGGTAGAAGATGAAAGTGGAGGTCGGTTTGGAGGGATGGAGGTGGCTCGGGTTGGTGGAGGTTGGCGGCTATGGGATGGGGTAGGCCGAACTTGGTGAGGAGGGAGGAAGGAGGTTGGCGGCTTTTGGATGGTGGCCGAAGTGGAGGAGGGGATATGGGGGTCGGTCTTCTTAACAAGGAGAGGAGGAGGGGAAGAGAATAGGGAGGAGGAGAGGGGAAGTGGCCGGCGGCCAAGAAGGAGGAGGGAAGGAGAAATTCGGCCAAGGAGGAGGAGGGAGAGAGATTTCAAAAGGGAGATATTTAGGGTTTCAATTTTATTTTTTCAATGCCTCAAAATGAAAATGTCCATGCCTATATATAGGCTTACATCAAACAACAAAGGGAAAATGCTACATGCAGCCCAAAAATTAAAATACAAATAATCATGGTTCAAAACATAATCATGCCACATAATATGAAAATTAAATAAAATGCATAAATAAAATAGAACCAAAAACGCATAAATAATTAATAATAATTTTAGTAATAATTATTATTAATTATTTAAATATAGGCTTGCGCCGCGGGCGGATATTTGGGCGACGCGCCACATAGTCTTCACGGCGTCGTACGTCACTACTTGGAGACGGAGAAATATCTTCCGTAAGCGCACCATCCTCGTCTTCAACCTGTTGAGGGCCGTCGTCTCCATCATAATATGACTATATGAGTTTACAAATGTGGGTTTATATTGTTAACATGTGTCATGCTTGTTGCATAAAATCCTATATTCATGAGAATTCCTTCATAAAGTATGATATGATGTCTTTGAGTTTAGTTGAGTGGGTAGATTTAAATGTAATTTTTTTTGTTCCTTCTCACTTTATTTGACTTCTCAGTTTTGCAGTCACGTTCCTTTAGAATTTTCACTCGGACAAGTCTTCTTTTTTGGTTTTAATGTTTTCTAAATTTAGTAAAAAAAGAATTGTTTTTCAAGAAAAGTGGTCATCAATTTAATTGCCAAGTGTTCACTTATAGAAAAGAGGGGTTTTTGGTTGAGCAGGACAAAGGCTGAGTATATGGAGCTTAAATTTAGTAGTGCTAGAAGGACGGATGACTCCGCCATTTAGTCGGGTAACCAAGATATTTCTCGCAGTGAGTACTTTAAATATCTGGGATTGATTGTTCAAAAAAATGGAGTTGTAGATATGGATGTGATACATAAAATCCAAACAGGTTGGTTGAAGTGAAGAGGCACATCTGGGATCTTATTTGATCGTAAAAAATTAAAAGGCAAGTTTTTTGTATTGCAATTAGACAAGTGATGCTCCACGGTTCTGAGTGTTGGGCTGTGAATTATGTACATGAGAAAAAAAATGGGAGTTGAGAAAATGAGAATGCTTGGGTGGATGTGTGGACACACGAGACTGGATAAAATTAGGAATAAATTTAATCAGGGATATGACAGGAGTGACATCAATTGTAGAGAAGATGTGAATGCTTGGTTAAGATGGTTGGAACACATACTAAGGAGACCATTAGAAACACCTGTTAGGCTTTGTGAGAGTTTAACCACTATACATGTTAAACGAGGGAAGGGTAGACCAAAAAAGACTTACAATGAAACTATAAGGAAAACATGATGTACTTAGACATTACTGAGATTATGACTAAAGATAGGATGCAATGCCGACGAAGGATCTATATAGCCGACCCCAGTATGGTGGGATAAAGGCTTGAGTGTTGTTGTTGTATGTATTCTATTATTGTGGATCCTTTTATCCTTATTACTTGATAAATTGTTTACTTTCAACTCGAAAGTCAAACAAGTATGCCAGTTTTATTTATCTTTTTTTTTGCTTAAGGACATGCTCTTCATGGTTTAGGGTGAAGTTGTTGACAATTCAATAGAGATTAATTTCAGCTTAATGTTGTAAATAATGAACTATAAAGGCGCGGGGATGCTTTGTGCACCAGTCTGCCCTATACTTATGCACTTTAATATGAACGCCTTTTGCATTTATTTGTGGTTCGTATTTATAGACATATATTCTATCTTTTCTGAAACCAGCCTATGCCGGTCCCAAGCCCGGATGAAAAGTGGCGAGAGTTGTGTTAGATAGACAACCTGCGTAAAATTTAGTCATACTTATGAATATGGATCATTTGAGAAATTGTGCAAAAACTAGGTTGTTCCCCTTAAGCAATACGTCACATTATCCGAATGCGGCGTCTTGGCAAGGATCGCTGCATCTCCAGGACTTGGGTGTAGTGTTAAATATGCAAGAGTTCTCGTCGTATCTCGTCGTATGGTCAGAATGCGGCGTATTGGCAAAGACCGCTGCACCTCCAAGAGGACTTGAGTGTAGTGTTTAATAGCCAAACGTCCTCACATATTAGACGTCCCAGGGAAGTATGTTGTAGGAATTGTGATCGACTTAGGTTTGGAAGTTGGAATATAGATACGCTAACGAGCAAAACGATGGAAGTAGTGGATATAATGATTGAGAGAAGGATAAATATTTTATATCTGCAAGAGACTAGATGAGTGAGTGAGAAAACTAAATTTTTAGATAATTCAGGTTTTAAATTATGGTGCACTGAAAAAAATAAAACAAGAAGTGGAGTAGGTATTATTGTGGATACTACTTGGAAAAATGAAGTTGTTTGAGTAAGTACAAAATGTGATAGAATCTTAACTCATAAATTGGTCACATGAAAGAAAATTATTAATGTGATTAGTGCTTACACGCACAAGTAGGATTCCGTGAAGCTATTAAAGTGCAATTTTGGGAAGACTTAAATGATTTAGTAAGAGAAATCTCACAAATAGAGAAGATTTTCATAGGAGGAGACTTAAATGGACATATATGAAAGGAAAATGTAGATTACACAGTCGTTCATGAAGAATATGAATATGGAGAAAGGAATGAAAAAAGGATAAACCATTTTAGACTTTGCCGTAACACATGAGCTAATTGTATCAAATACACTTTTCATAAAGAGGGAAAAACATTTAATTACGTTTAAAAGCAACCAAATAAGTCACAAATTGATTATTTTATAATTCACAAAATGGATAAAATGATTTGTAATGATTGCAAAGTTATACCAGGAGAAATTTTGATAACACAATATAGATTAGTGATGTTAGATATACAAATTAAATATAATAAATTTAAGACAAGAACAAAAATGTTGCAAAAAATTCGGTGGTGGAATCTGAAGATAGAAAAACAAGTTGCTTTCAAGACGGCAATTATGGAACAACTAGTTGATGACACTTATGTTAATCCTAATGTCTCATGAGAAATTATGTCTTCATATTTAAGGATAAGTTGAAAGAACGTACTTGGAGTATCAAAAGATCGTGTATCCCCAAATAAAGAATTTTGGTGGTGGAAAAAAGAAGTACAAGACAAAGTGGTGGGAAAATAAGATCAGTTATAAATCACTCTACGTTTGTAGGAATGATGAAAACTTAGCCAGATATAAAGTCGCCAAAAAAGAATCTAAACATGTAGTAAGTAAAGCAAGAAGTCAAGCTTATGAAAATTTTTATAAGCGACTAAATACCAAAGATGGAGAGCATGACATATATAAAATTGCTCGAGCTAGAGAAAGTAAGACAAGAGATTTAAGTCAAGTAAAATGCATAAAGGATGAGACAAATACAGTTTTGACGGATGATGTGGATATTAAAGAGCTATAAAAAATATACTTTTATCAACTATATAATAAAACAAAGGACAATGAATTGAACTTGTAAGAGTTAAGTAAATCAGAGAAGTATAGAACCATAACATTTTTTTCGTAAAATTCAAGTATCTGAGGTAAATGATGCTCTAAATAAGATGAAAAATGGAAAAGTAGTTGAGTCAGACGATATACCCATTGAAGTATGAAAATGTCTAGAAAATAAAGGAATTTTGTGTCTTACATGTTTTTTCAATAAGATACTGAAGCCAAAGAGGATGCTAGATCAATGAAGAGAAAGTATCTTGGTACCTTTGTATACGAATAAAGAAGATATACGAAATTATGTTAATTACAAATGAATTAAATTGATGAGTCATACCATTAAACTATATGAACGAGTAATAGAAAGGAGAGTAAGACGAGAGACTAACATTTCAGAGAGTCAATTTGGATTCATGCCAGGGTGGTCAACCATTGAAGCTATGCATCTCTTGAGGAGACTCATTGACAACTATCGAGAAAGAAAACAAGATTTGCACATGCTGTTTATTGATCTTGAGAAAGCTTATGATAGAGTTCCAAGAGGGATCTTATGGAGAGTCTTAGAAAATAAAGATGTAAATGTATCATATATTGACACAATCAAAGATATGTATACAAATTTAGTGACAAGGGTGAGGACATCTGGAGGATTAACACAAAGAATTCTCTATAACTGTTGGCTTACATCAAGGTTCAGCTTTAAGCCCTTATCTCTTTAACCTTATCTTAGATGAGCTCACTAGACATATCCAACAAGAAATATCTTGGTTTTTATTGTTTGCGGATGATATCGTTTTGGTTGATGAGAAACACGAGGGTGTAAACGCAAAACTTGAATCTTGTCTAGATACTTTAGAAAGGAAGGGTTTTAGGTTGAACATGACAAATACAAAGTATATGGAGCTTAAATTTAGCAGTACAAGAAGGACAAATGACTTCGTTATTAAGTTGGGTGATCAAGATATTTCTCATAGTGAGTGTTTTAAATATCTTGGATTGATTGTTCAAAAAGACGGAGGTATTGATAAAGATGTGACACAAAATCTAAGTGGGTTGGTTGAAGTGGAGAGGTGCGTCAGGGATCTTATGTGATGGTAAAGTAACACTAAATTTTAAGGGCAAGTTTTACCATAGTGCAATTAGACCCGCGATGCTTTATGATTCTGAGTGTTGGGCAGTGAATTGTGTACATGAGCAAAAAATGGGAGTTGCGGATATGAGAATGCTTAGGTGGATGCGTGGACACCCGAGATTGGATAAAATTAGGAGTGACTGTATTAGGGATAAGACAGGAGTAGCACCAATTGCAGCGAAGATTCGAGAGGCTCGACTAAAATGGTTTGGACACGTACAAAGGAGACCATTAGAGGCAACTGTTAGGCATTGTGAGATTATAAACTATTGAATTGTCAATAAACGAGGGAGGGGTAAACCAATAAAGAATTGAATGAAACTATATGGAAAGACATGATGTACTTAGGCATTAGTGAGATTATGACAAAAGATAGAGCACAATGGCGACAAAGGATGCATATAGCCGACCTCACTATAGTGGGATAAAGGCTTGAGTGTTGTTGTATATTCTATCCTTTCTGAAATACATTTTCTGGTTCATTATTTACAACATTAAGCTGATATTAATCTATTGAATTGTCAATAACTCCACCCTTCCCACTAAACAACATTAGATAATGAACTAATCAATGTGTTATTTCGGATAGCTTTTCCCTTAAAAGGTAGCTGGTTTTCTAGAATTTGAATTTAAATTAGGTTGAAATAGTGATGGCGGTAATGTAAAAATAATGGCTTGATATAAACTTATTTATTTTATTTTGCTTATTTAAACTATCAACAAACCAAATGTCTGTTTCTTTATTAATGTTTTCTTTCATAACAGACTCAAGTTATTGCAGCAGCAGCTGCTGGTGTTGCTGCAGAAGGTTTATCACCAGATAAAGCCAAAGAAGAAGCAGAGAAGGTTGCTCATGCTTCTGTGGCCTTGGCTGAGAATGCCATTGTGATTTTAATGATTGTGGAAGATCATTTGCGATTACAAGCTCAAGCTTTCTGTTCTTCAACGTCTGTTGTTTGCTGCTCAAACTCTGCAGGAGCAACTTCTGGAGCATCTCTTGGAACTCTTGGGTCTAGGATGTCATTATCACATAATAGTAGTGCAGGTGTTTCCCTGGATGTATGTATGCAACCATCTCTCTTTTGTAAAATCTCTTAGTATTTGCCATGGATTATTTCTTGTTTTATTTCACCTACTCCATGCCCAAGTGGACAAAATCATAATTTGGTTTATCCCTATGATTTGGAAAAAAATATAATTAGGGCTAGTATTATAAAAATGTCACTATATGTAATGAAAAAATCTAACACGATATGAGTTAAGAATTTAAGCATATTAATTTCAGTGTAGGTGGCTTTACTTGGCAGGGCTATTTTGTTTCTGTTGATTATTTTTCCTATTCTTTACAGCTGTTGCCTATCTCATTATGTTTTCTGTCAGGTTCTTGCTTCCATGGCTGATGAAAATGGCCAAATTTCATCTGCTGTTATGGAGCGCCTCACTGCTGCGGCCGCAGCAGAGCCTTATGATTCTGTTCGCGGTGCTTTTATATCATATGGAAGTTGTTCATTAGATATAGCCGAGGGTTGGAAATACAGGAGTAGATTGTGGTATGGTGTTGGCCTTCCCTCCACTCCTGCAATTTTTGGTGGTGGGGGAAGTGGGTGGCCATCCTGGAAATCTGCTTTGGAAATGGATTCAAATGGAAAATGGGTTGATCTTCCTCTACTCCAGAAATCAGTTGCCATGCTTCAGGCACTTTTACAAGATGAATCTGGGCTTGGTGGAAGTCTTGGCATTGGAGGGGGGTTAGGAACAGGAATGGGAGGAATGGCTGCACTTTACCAGTTGTTGAATAGTGACCAACCATTTCTTTGCATGTTGCGAATTGTCCTTGCGTTCTTGAGAGAGGATGACTGTGGAAAAGATGACATAGTTGTGGAGGACACTGTAGAAGTTGCGAATAGTGAAATCCATGGCACCTGGAAAAGAAAAAAGAATAATTACATGTTAAATAGGAAACCATGTGCAGCTTTGCTATGGAGGTAGCTATTCAGATATGTTTTACTTTGTTAAGAGCTTTATATTATTTAATTTTTAGAGGAAGTGATCTTAATATGAATTATTTGAAAACACTTGTTCAAATTTTACCCTTTTTGTTTCTTTTTCCTGTTCTTGAATTAATTTCTGGGGTCTATTTACTTTAACATGCCCTATTTTAACTTGTTGCCTGATGTTACACATTTTGTATCATTTGAGCACACTTCTTAGGCCGATAAAAGGTCTAAATCCTTTTTACTTGTGCAAAATTTTGAACATACAGGTCTTCTAATCCTGGTGCAATGACCAACCCACTGAAACCATTGATTAACTTATGTATTTTGTAATGCTGTGCTTGAAAATTCATACTAAGCCTTTTGCAACCTTTACAGTGTGCTCGCACCAATTCTAAACATGCCAATTTCTGAATCCAAGCGGCAGAGAGTGTTGGTTGCGTCTTGTATTCTCTATTCTGAGGTTAGTCGATTTGTTGACATGTATTATCTTATTTTTACTCTTTGGTCGTGACTTTCTGAAGCGGCAGATACAATGAGCTTGAGATTGAAAGACTTCTTCCTCATCTTTTTGTCAGTTACTACAATCAATTTACAAACAATCCTATCTCTCTCAAATTCCTGTCAGTCTGTTTAGCTACCTTTCTTTTTGTAGAGAAAATGTTGAAGTCTTGTATATACTTCTTCAATGTATAAAAATAATGTATGAGTACATATATATAGGGAGAAGAGAGAGAGATGAGTCCATTTACATGGTGTGGGACTAATACAAGACTAGTAGAATCTACACTAAATAGGCCTATACATGGGCCTAAACATGGGCCTTTTCCAACACTCCCCCGCAAGCTGAAGCGTACAAGTCGTAGGCACCCAGCTTGGACAAGAACTGATAAAATAGGGTACTCGGTAGGACCTTAGTGAGAAGATCAACAACTTGGTCAGTCCCCGGAACATGCTTCAATTCCAGCTTGTTCATTTGAATTTCTCCCGAATGAAGTGACAATCAACTTCAACGTGTTTCGTTCTTTCATGGAAGACCAGATTCTTAGTTATGCGTATAACAACTTGACTGTCAGATAGTAAAGTAGCTGGTGAGGGAAGTTTTACTTCTAGATCAATGAGGAGACTTTCAAGTCATGTAAGCTCAGATACAACAGAAGCCATCGAACGGTATTCCGCTTCAGCTGAAGATCGAGAAACCACAACTTGTTTCTTACTGCGCCAGGTAATAAGGTGCCCTTCGAAGTAGGTAAAAAATCCGCTGGTAGACCGCCGATCATTTAGAGAACTAGCATAATTTGCATCTTAATACGCAACCAATGTTGAAGTAGTAGAAGATGTTTTGTATACTAGCCCTTGACCAGAGGTTGCTTTTAGATATCTCAGGATGTGTTCGACAACCTGTAGATGAGATGTCCGAGGAGAATGCATAAACCAGCTGACAACCCCAACAACAAAGGATATGTCTGGTCTCGTGACTGTTAGGTAAATCAGTTTTCCAACGAGACATCAATATTATTCTGGATTCGGAAGAAGTAGATCTGTATTCGAGGCATGTGCACAAAGCTTATGATTGACATCCATAAGATATTGGTCGGCTTGCATCCAGAGTAGCCGGGATCCCTGAAGGAGGTCGAGGCAGTACTTCCGTTGAGATATGACAAGGCCATCAGGACGTCTTGCAATCTCAATGCCAAGGAAGTATCGAAGGTTCCCCATATCTTTTGTTTGAAAAACATAGCTCAGGTGTTGTTTGATCATTTGTATTCCCTTTGAGTCATCACCTGTGATTAGTATGCCATCGACATAAACCAAAAGGAGAACGGTGCCTGTTTTGTGATGTCGAGCAAACGAAGAAAAATCTGCTGAGCTCCAAGTAAAACCAACTTCTCGCACAGCCTTACTGAACTTGTCGAACCATGCCTGGGGGGATTGTTTGAGACCATAAATGGATTTCTTGAGGTGATAGACTCGGTACTCTCCCGGTGTCTCAAATCCCGGTGGTTGCTGCATGTATACTGTTTTTTGTAGATCACCATTTAGAAAAACATTCTTGATATCCAGTTGATGTAAGGGGCATTGGCGATGCACAAGCACAACCACTGAGAGAAGGACACGAACCGTGTTGAGCTTGACCACTGTAGAGAATGTTTCCTCATAATCAAGACCCTGTTGTTGAGTAAAGCCACGAGCCATCAGTCGGGCCTTAAGACAGTCAATTGTCCCATCAGGAGCATGCTTGATGACGAAGACCCATTTACAACCAATAGTAGTCTGGCCAGGAGGGAGAGGAACCAGGTCCCGTGTCTGGTTAGCCCAGTGGGCTGTCATTTCTTCGTCCATGGCTGCCCGCCAACCCGGATGTTGGAGATCCTCCTGCACAGAGTTAGTGACAAAAATAGAGGATAATGAAGTAGCAAAGGTATGAAGTGCCAGGGACAGGCGATGTAGAGATACATAGTCGCCATCGGATGGACAGTGGAGGCCGGTGTCGGATCAACAGGTCGCAGAGTGTCAATGGTCGAAGTCGACTGCATCGGGGCGGCGAAGCGAGGAGGGAGACGAGTGTAGACATGGATAAGAGGTGGCTTGTGAAGAACGGGAGCCGGGTCAGGGAGGAGTGGTGGTGGAGGAGAGGTAACTGGGATGACAGGTCTTAGTAAGGATTGTAATGGTAGAGGTGGGTTCGGAGCAGAGAGAAGTGGTTGATCTTTCTGAAAGGTAACATCAGCGGAAACGGTCACCTTGCGGGTGGTAGGATGATAGGAGAAGGGAGGAGGAGGAACTAGAGAGGGAATTGGAGAAGAGATTAGGGTTTAGAGGGAGAAAGGAGAAGAATACCTGCATACGTTCATGATTCCCCCAAGAGAGAACCGCCCGGGTATAAGTATACCCAGGCCCAAGAGGGGCCGGTCGACCCCTCCCATATGGGGCTGAACCGGATGGTTCACCCCCCAAGCCACCGGTTAGTGAGTTGGGGCTGAATCGGTTGGTTCAGCCCCGTTGCCGCCCGTCGTCTCCTTCCGCCTGCGAGCATATTGACGCCCAAAGAACCGAGCCATGTTTGGGGGCGTAACATTCCCCTCCCCATCAAGAACTATCTTGTCCTCAAGGTGGTAGTCCGGGTAGAGCTCCTTGAACTCCAGCAAATCAACCCAAGTATTGTGTGCGTCGGTCATGTGTTTCCATTTGACAAGGATCTCGGGGCGGAACTCGATGCCCCTATGTTTCCATTTGAGCATCTGGATCTCCTCAGGCATCAGGCGTAGTTCGCCCGTTACTGTTGCCTCGGGCAGGAATGGGCTGGCCTGAACGGTATTTGCTTCAGTAAGGACACATGGAATGTAGGGTGAATACGCGACCCTTCAGGCAGTTCCAAGGTGTAAGCGACAGACCCCACACGACAGAGAATACGAAAGGGCCCATAGTAACGAGGGGCCAATTTCTGGTTTGTCCGGCGGGCAACTGAAAATTGACGGTAAGGGTGGAGCTTGAGGAAGACTTCTTCTCCGACCACGAATTCCATTTCCTTGCGATGCTTGTCTGCCTGGGCCTTCATGCGGTCTTGCGCGGTTCGGAGATTCTCCCTTAACGTAGCTAAGGTGCGGTCTCGGTCACGGAGTACCCGATCAACAACCGGTAATGCTGTATTGTTGGGCTCATAGGTGCTCAAGGAAGGGGGAGGGAGACCGTAAACCACCTCGAACGGGGTCAACTTGCTGGCGGAATGGTAAGAGGTATTATAGCAATATTCAGCCCAGTGTAGCCAACTTGTCCAGGTCTGAGGCTCAACCATCACATAACAACGGAGGTATGTCTCGACCCCCCGATTGAGAACTTCTGTCTGGCCATCCGTTTGGGGATAATTAGCTGTACTGAACCGTAAGAAAGTCCCCTGTAGTCTAAAGAGTTCCCGCCAGAAAGTACCCACGAATGTCGAATCCCTGTTGGAAATGATGGCACACGGGACACCGTGAAGGCGGACAATTTCTCGGGCGAAGAGATCGTCGACTGACTCGCCGGTGTACGAGTGACTCAATGCCAGGAAGTGTCCATACTTGGAAAACTTATCAACCACGACCAAAATGACAGACTTGCCCTGAGACTTGGGCAACCCGTCGATGAAATCCATAGACACGGTCTCCCAAATGTGATGCGGAATCTCAAGGGGATAGGCAAGCCGGTCGGATAGGTTGTCTCATACTTCAGTCGCTGACACATCTCGCACTGCTGCACAAACTGCTGGATGTCGCGCCGTAATCCCTTCCAAAACACATTCGTTCGTGCCCGTTGGAGAGTACGAAGTATCCCTGCATGACCGCCGGTCGGGGATGAGTGGAACTCGTGCATCATGACCGTTTTCCAAGCTGACCGGGGTAAGATGACCACCCGACCCTGATAATACAGTCTGTCATTCTGTAGGTGATAGCCTGGGGCAGTGCTCTGCCCCCGCCGAAGAGCTTCAACAGTGGCGCGAAGTGCGGGCTCGCGCATGATCTCCTCCTGTATATCATCTAAAGAGTCGACCAGGGGACCAAAAATCTGGGCGAATGTGCTTTTCGGTAAGCGGGACAAAGCGTCAGCCACCACGTTCTTCTTGGCCTGCCGGTAGAGAATCTCATAATCATATCCCAACAACTTCGTCACCCACTTCTGCTAGAGTGGAGAGGAGGCCCGCTGTTCCAAGAAATGCTTCAGGCTCTGATGGTTGGTACGGATTTTGAAGTGTCGTCCCAACAAGTAAGGCCGCCACACGACCACTGCATGAATGATATCCAGCATCGCCTTCTCGTACGTGGAAAGACCCAAAGTCCGGGGTGCCAACGCCTTGCTGTAGAAGGCTAGTGGTCGACCCTCCTGCATCAACACCGCGCCAATGCCTACGCCCGAAGCATCGATTTCTAGCACAAACTCTTTGGTAAAATCCGGGAGAGCGAGGCTCGGGGTGGTCGTCATGACCCCCTTGAGGTCCTGGAATGTCGCCTCTGCCTTGTCCTGCCAAAGAAAAACGTGCTTCTGTAAGAACTGAGTTAGCAGCCTCGCAATCTTTCCATAGTCCCTCACAAATCGCTTGTAGTAGCCCGTAAGGCCCAGGAAGCCCCGTAATGCCCGAACCGTATGAGGACGAGGCCACGATAGCATGCTCTCGATTTTTTTGGGGTAAGCCTTGACGCCGCTAGCGGAGACCAAATGGCCCAAGTACTCAACCTCCTCTTGTCCGAACGAACACTTGGATTGCTTAACATATAGTTGGTGCTGGCGGTGGATGGTGAAAACGTGCTCGACATGGGTCAGGTGCTCCTCCCAACTAGTACTGTAGATGAGGATATCATCAAAAAATATCAACACAGCGACAGAGAAGAGGTCAAAAGATCTCATTCATGAATGCTTGGAACGTGGACAGGGCGTTGGTGAGCCCAAAAGGCATCACTAGGAACTCATAGTGCCCATCATGCGTGCGAAAAGCTGTCTTGTGTATGTCCTCGCGCATTCGAATATGGTGGTAGCCTGACCGGAGGTCCAACTTGGTGAACAGAACAACGCTGTGCAATTCATCCAACAGTTCTTCGATCAACGAAATGAGAAATTTATCTTTGATAGTCGAGCTGTTCAAGCCGCGGTAGTGCACACAAAATCGCCACGACCCGTCTTTCTTCTTGACTAGGTTGATGGGGGACGAGAAAGAACTAGTAGTGGGACGGATAATTCCGGCTGCTAGCATTTTCCGAACACTGCGCTCAATCTCGGTCTTCTGGTTGTACGAATAATGGTACAGTTGGATGTTGGTGGGCTCTGCCCCCTCCTTGAGTTGGATCTGATGGTCTCTAAACCGTGGTGGTGGAAGTGTACGGGGTGTCTGGAATATATCCACATACCGAGCCAGCATCGCCTACATCTGAACTGGTACGACCGGAGGAGCCGCAGAGGCCGCAGGAATCTCCATAATCACTGCCATCGTGCTGCCTTGATCCCCTAGTCGCTCCAAACTGCGAAGATATATCTCCTTCATCTGGGAGGATTTGAGGTTCCCCAAACAATACTGCCTTCCGTGTTGAAGAAACTCCATCGTCATTTGATCCCAGTCAAAGGTTACTCGCCTCAATTGCCGCAACCACTGTACCCCAAGCACCATGTCCGAGCGTCTGATGGTTAGGAGGTAGGCGTCCGTGTGACCCGAGTATCCCTGTATCTGCAACTCCACCACCTTCATAACCCCTTCACATTGAAGTTTGCTTCCGTCTGCCACCATGACATGAAAGACAGCTCCTCGATCAACCATATGCCCCACCCGTTGTGCCACATCAGGATGAATGAAGTTGTGGGTGCTCCCGCTATCCACCAGAATCATCACCCGCTCCTGACTAACCTTCCCTGCCATCCGTATAGTGAGGGGGCGTTGCATCCTTCCTTCGCCTGTATGGATGCCCCAAACTCAGCCAAATCTAAGTCCCCGTCCAATTCGACTTCGGGAGAAAATTCGTCCTCCACATCATCATGTAGCATATAAACTTGTATCTTCTGGCACTTGTTCCCGGGCATGTACTTGTTGTCGCAGTTGAAACATAGATCCTTCTCCTTCTTTGCCTGAAGCTCGGCCCATGATAGCCATGTCACAGTTGGCCTAACGGTTGCAGGTGGCTCTCTCCTGGCGACTGCCGGTGTCGTCGTGGTTTTCCCCGAGGTGCGGTTCCGTTGCCTTTTGTAGTGTTCATCCTGAATGCGAGCCAAAGTAATGACATGATTCAAACTGCGGGGCATATATGATTAGATCTCATCCCGCAGATGTTCCTTGAGTCCGGATACAAAACAGCTAAGCAGCGTCCCTTCTTCCCAGTGCACTATATTTGCCAATTTCTCGAATTCTGTGTGGTACTCCATCACTGTCCCCTTCTGCCTTAACTTCTGAAGAAGGGCCTCGAAGTCTTCGTATTCTAACGACCCAAACCTGGCCGTGAACCCGTCCACAAAAACAGCCTAGGGCACATAATCCTTGCCTCTCATAAATCACTGCACCCACTGAAAGACATCATCCTCCAAGTTGAACGACGCGAGCTGTACCCACTGGCCCTCTGGAATCTCCTGATAACTGAAAAAAAGTTCAGCCTTCTGCAACCATTCGAAGGCGTCTCCACCGTTAAACTTGGGAAAATTCATACCCGTCAATTTCGGCGGCATGTAGGCTCTCGACGCTGTCAGGCCGTGCCACCCTTGCTCCTGTCCATACCACATTTGCCTCCTTTGTTCCGGAGGCTCGAGAGGATTGCCCGAAAATCCTTGACGAGGCAGTCCCCCCGCCGGTTGGGGTTAGTCTCTCCATGGAGGGCCGACTCCATAACCCCCCGGCTGCCCATAGCCACGTGGGTGAGGTAGAAGTCCATCCGCCCCTCCTACTGGTGGTGTCGGAACACCAGGAGCCCGTCCAACCCCTCCCATGTCCTCACCGCAACGTCTCCACAGCAGACGCTCAAATCCGGGCTCGCCGGTTCCGCTCGGAAAGGCCCCCGCGCCTGAGTCGTTCGCAGCCTCCCCACCGCCCATCGCCTGACGTCGATTCTAGCCCGCCGCTCCAGCCCGCTGCTATGCTCGATCCCATCACTCCTGTGCCGTACGGAAAAACCCATGCTGCTTCGGCGCCATTTGCTTGCCGCTGTCCCTGCTCCGCCAGATCCAGATGCCTTGCCCCCCCGCGGAGCAAAATGGGGAAGCCCAGTCGATTCTACGGGCGGGACCAGCGAGCCTCCGGAATCCTCATTCGATGTCGCCTTCCCTTTCAGGTTTTGTGCCAGTAAAACCTTGATCTCTTCCATGCGGGTGTCGATCCTTTCTTGCAACCTTTGTGTGGACGCCCTCATGTTCTCGTCGATGGCGGCTACCGAATCCGTCAACCCGATGCAGTTTTCTTCTAGGGTTTCCAACCGGTTGCTTTACTCTTGCGTGCGTATGGTCACCATGGCCGAAGGAGTGATGCTTTGGTACCAAATGATAGAAGAAGAAGGGAGGAGGAGGAACTAGAGAGGGAACTAGAGAGGAGATTAGGGTTTAGAGGGAGAAAGGAGAAGAATACCTGATTACTTTCATGATGCCCCCAAGAGAGAACCGCATGGGTATAAGTATACTCGGGCCCAAGAGAGGCCGGTCGGCCCCTCCCATTTGGGGCTGATCCAGATGGTTCATCCCCCCCAAGCCGCCGGTTAGTGAGTGGGGGCTGAACCGGTTGGTTCAGCCCCGTTGCCGCCTGTCATCTCCTTCCGCCTGTGAGCGTATTGACGCCCAAAGAACCGAGCCATGTTCGTGGGCGTAATATAGGAGAGTAACAAACATAGCCTTTCTGAGTTCCAGAATAACAAACAAACATGTGTTTGGCCGCCCAAGGATCCAACTTGTCCGTGCTCGGACCAAGTAGGTGAACTTAGCAGGTACACCAAAAGATGCGAGACGTGAGAGAATGACGGAGTCGAGGGGAAGAGGAGACTCAACGAAGAAGCGTTTTTTAGGGACGGAGGGAGACGGTTAATGAGATATTATGCCATCGAAAGCGCAAAGTTCCAATAAGCCTTAGGTACTTGTATTTGAATCATGAGCGAGCGAGCAACACCAAGACGATGTCGATTTTTACGTTCAGCCACTCCGTTTTGTTGGGGGGGGGGGGTATAGGCACACGACGTCTGGTGAATAATTCCAAATTCAGAGCAGGGATTATCAAATTCATAGCTAGTGTATTCACGAGCATTATCCGTCCGGAGAGTTTTAATTTTGTCAGAAAACTACGTGCGAATTTCAAGAACGAAAGCTCGAAATACACAGGGAAGTTCAGAGCGATCACGAAGTAAAACCATGTCGTGCCAGAGTAATCATCAATAAAGATAATAAAATAACGATACCCAGATATACTAGTGATTTTGTACGGGCCCTAAACATCAGAATGTACTAGAATAAAAGGAGCAGAGTTCCAAGTACAATGAGGAGGAAAATAAGAACGGTGCTGTTTTCCCAAGATACATGAAACACACGTAAAAACTGGAAGAGAAATATCAGGAATAGCCTTCTTGAGGACCGGAAGAGGAGCATGCCCGAGACACCGATGCCAATCAACGAAGGAGATGAAGGAGAGGATGGTAGGAGAATCATCAAGAAGGTAGAGCTCGTTTTGCTGTCGTCCTTTACCGATGATACTCTGCGTCCGTCGATCCTTCTTCAGAAAAGAAGAAGAGATGAATGTGACAGAGCAATTCAAATTAGCAGTGAGGCGACTGACAGATGGTAAATTAAACGAGGAGCCCGGGACATGAAGATCCGAGCGGAGAGAGATAGAGGAAGTGAGGGAGATATCAGTAGAGCCAAAGACAGAGACGATGTCGCCATTGGCTACTGTAATACACTTAGAATGTGGAGAAGTCAAGTATTGCTGGGGCTTCAACGAGGTGATATGGTGAGTAACACCTGAATCCACTATCCAACATGGACTAGTGGAGAGACAAGAAATACCTTCATTGGAGATGAAGACAATAGAGGCAGGCGGGTGTCTAAGCATCCTGTGAAGTTGTTGGAGCTGGAGGCGGACTTTTCAAGATCAACACAAGTGGCAAAGGGACTGTGAGCAACAACAGAAGCAGTCGGACGAGGAGGAAGACCATGTTTGCGGTAATAGGTCGCCTCAAGATGTCCATCCTTACCGCAGAAAGTGCACTTGTGCCGCGGCTGCCCACCTCGGCCCCTTCCCCGAGAGCCGGAACGTCCTCCACGAACAGAGGGAGGGAGAGGTAGTAAAGACACAAAAGAGTGCTGGAGAAGGGCTGGTGAGGGAGGGCCGGTAGTGTCAGGAGGTGGTGAAACCCTCAGCAGCACGAAGCACACATCAGAGAATGAGGGAGTCGCAGCAGACGATAGGATCTGAGCCCGAACACTCTGAAGATGAGGCGGGACATGCGCCATTATCATTGCAATACCGACTGCTTCCTTTTGAGCGCGCTGAACAACAAGATCCATAGTGGGAGGCTGATACTGGATCCAGGCTTCAACCAGAGTCTTGGCTCGAGCGACAAATTAGGTTAAGTCGGCAATACCGTCAGTGTCCAGAGTCTGAAGATCTGTGATGATGTCATATAGGTGCTGGAGACTGTCCTTGCCGGAGTAAAGGGAATGGAGCTCATCCCACATTGCCTTGGCTGCCTCGTGATATATGGCCATACGGTAAGGTTCACCATCAAGAGAGTTGAGAAGCCAGGTCTGAACACGACCGTCGTCACGCAGCCAGTCGTCAGTAGGTGCTGAAGGAGGATCCCGAGAGAGATGATGCAAAAGTCCCTTGGGCTGAAGTACCCGACGTACAAAGTGCACCCATTCAACAAAATTCTTCTTCCCAGTAAGGGAGATTGTGGTGATCCTCAACTCATCATGCACTTCAGGAGTGGGAACTAGGCGGGTTGCAGGAGAGGAAGCCGGGTGCTCGGTAGAATCAATCGAGGAGCCCATGGAGAGACGGTATGACGGCTAGAAGAAGCGGTTAGAGCATATACAGCGGACAACGGCTAGAGGCAATGCACAGTCGCCAATGACCAACGGACAAGCAGAGAGCTTGGCAGAGGAAACCGCGCAGGAAGGGAAGGCCGCTGTACAGTCAGAAAGAGGAGGCCGCGACAAGAGTAACAAACCGCGGATGAGGAAAACCGGTCGAGAAGATCAAACCGCTAAGGAAGACCATGCGGTTAAATGAGAAGACCGCGGAGGCTAAAGAAGTCAGCACGAGGACAGGAGTCAGGAGTCCGCGACGAAAACTAGAAGACCACGCGGTTAAAAGAGAAGACCGCGCGGCTAAGGAAGACCATGCGGTTAAAAGAGAAGACCGCGACGACCAAGTTAGCAGGAGGACAGGAGTCCGCGACAAACACTAGAAGACCGCGCAATAAGATCAAACCGTGCGAACACGTCGAGAAGAAGAAAACACGCGACAGGGCGTGCGACAAGATTAAGTCAGCACGAGCAGATCGCGCGACAAGCGACCCGCCAAAGAGGGAAGCAGCAGGTCGCGGGGAGGGCGGAGGGTCCGCAACGACTAGAGTAGAAGACCGTGCGGTAAGAGAGGTGGGACCCACGGAGCAGACCAAAGAGATTATAATAGGAGAAGAGGAGAAGGAGGGGAGATGGGTGGTTCCACGATAAGCAACAACAAAGAAACTTGCGGTTAGGAGTAAACCGCACGAGAGAAGCAGCAGTGACCGCAGAGAGGTGCGAACACTAAACCGCAAGGTGTGTCGTGCGGTTACTCAATTACTATCCGCCAAAGAGGGAGCTCGCCGAGTCCGCATGAAGGAAGAGCACACAATGGGAGGCGGTAAAAAAACCAGAGACCGCCCAAGGGGGACCGGATGCTTTGATACCATGTAGAGAAAATGTTGAAATCTTATATATACTTCTTCAATGTATAAAAATAATGTATGAGTACATATATATAGGGAGAAGAGAGAGTGATGAGTCCCATTTACACGGCGTGAGACTAATACAAGACTAGTAGAATCTACACTAAATAGGCCTATACATGGGCCTAAACATGGGCCTTTTTTAACACTTATGTTTATGATGAATATACATGTGGGCCAAATTAATAAAAAATAGAGATAGATAGTTGGGTAGATAGATAAACAGAGAAAGTTGCCACCCAGACATTTAGAAAAATCTTAGTTTTCACAGTAATTTAATCTTGATTACACAAAATCAAGGCTGCTGATCTGGATCTAAACTATTGTTGATAAGTAGAAACTATTTATCTTGACAGTGTTTAAATTATTTGTCCATCCATAGTGTTGGTAAGAAATCTTATTAATTATGGATTTTTCATAGTCAAAACATTGTTTTTGATTTTGTATTAAAGTTTTGGCAGTGGAATGGTAGAATAATTACCACTTCATTAAAAATATAGATTCTCATCTCTATAGAAAAGAATAAAATAACAACCAAGTAACTAGCACTATCATTCAACTTGCCCTCTAAGTATGGAAAAGATAATTATCATCCCTAACTTGGAGAAATCATCAATGAACACATCACAACCCAACTTTTTTGATAAAGACAAAATTGTGCTGATCATTTCACTGAACAAAAGAAATGTACAAATTTTCTTTACCAAGGGAATCCTTAATGAAGTTTTTATCAATTTTTGCATGTTTGGTGTTTCCCTCGGATCCTGCGGATAGAAGAATCAGAAGAATCTAAGTCAAAATAAAGACCAATTCGGGCTGTGAGAAATGTGATGGCCGTCCACGCCCCCTCCTCGAAAGCAAGTGCGATCACTTCCCTTATGACCGCGGTCCCCTTGGTCCAATCCAATCTCAAGCCAATTACCCCGACCTACTACCAGCGCAGTCAGGGGACTCAGTGCCCGTCCAGCCCAGCGTAAGAAGACTTCCTCCAGCCCTTGCTCCCCAGTCTGGTTACGACCGCTCTTCCTCTTCAAACTCCAGGTGTGCCTGCAAAAGGAGCTCCAACGTCTGCAAT
Source organism: Platanthera zijinensis (assembly GCA_039513925.1). NCBI lineage: Eukaryota > Viridiplantae > Streptophyta > Magnoliopsida > Asparagales > Orchidaceae > Platanthera > Platanthera zijinensis. Next base: position 110,074,339 of record CM077097.1, on the reverse strand, counting down.
CCGCGCGATCACTGTCCCAGTGACCATGCGCCCTACCTTTTTTGTTATCCGCACACCATGTAACCTCTCATGCCTGCCCGACTCTCTTGAAACCCGGGCAACCCTTTTTTTCTAGGACTGCCCGTTCGGGCTGCTTCCACTATTATAAATAGGGGCTCTCCTCATTCTGATTCGAATAAGGCCTAAGCTAGTGACAGCTCGCTATGAGCTTGGACCCGGAGCTTCTAAGGTTGTTGCGAGCTCTCTAGTTAGCACAAACACTCTTCTGAAACCTTCTTTAGATCAATAAAATCACCTGCAACAAGTGAAGTTGCCATTGCGGGAAGTCTGGTGTAGCCGCGCACGACAATCTTTTTCACCGCGCACGACAATCTTTTTCACCCCACTCGACCGCGAAGTAAACGACCTCTCTTAGCCTTTTCACCCCTTAGTGTGAGTTTTGTGAGGTGCACTTTTGGCATCAGCAGAATAAACACGCGACCTTCAGATTAGAGTTGTCTAAGAACAAGTTCGGTCAAGATGAGTGATGTATACCGAAATGACCAAATTAATTTTAAAATATAAAATTTGAAAACAAGTTAAATTAAGCGACACTTTTCAAATTGTTGCGAGCTTTATCTAACGAGATTCGATCTAGGGTTCTCTATGCTCAAAAGCTAAACATTTATTTGTATTGTGCGACATGAGATACAACATCCATAAGCGTGCAATTCGAGAATTGAAAGTGCAAGAACGGACAAAATTTTAAATTGATGACAAACAGGTAAGATCTAATAATATTAAGCATAAATATTATACTAACAAGACGCGAGAAAGGGAAGAGAGGTATACCATAAGCCCTCGAGTATGAAGGATCTCTGGAATCTGTGGGAGAAATAACAAGAGGCTGGAGGAGTCAACAATGGGGAGAGAAACGGGCTGAAACAGGGCTCCACGGGTTTTGCGTAAACAACCGCAACTGAGCGAGGCGAAAGTGACTGAACGGCTGCTGAAGAGGTCAGGCTGCAAATCTCTGCCTAGGAATCTACAAGAAGGGCGGTGGTAGGTGCCGATGGGATCTAGTAGGCCCTTTGGAGCAGGTGGAAAAGTCCCACACAGTAGTCCAGTCGTCCAGTAGGAGGGAACTAAGGCAGGGGAAGCACTAAAATTGTCGGAGGAAGTCCAGAAGAGGTGGATCGAGCCCTTGGGTCCACTGTCTGGCGGTTGCATCGGTAAGTGTGGCTGCTGGGGTTGTGGCGAGGTGAGAGGAGTAACCAGGCGGCCTCGAACGACTGCAGCATCGGGTGCAGGAAGCTGCGCTGGAAGGAATGAAAACAAAGGGGAAATTTTTTTGTTTTCGTTTATTTTTCCAGGCGGCTGTAGAATGAAAGAAAAATCTCCTTTTTTATAAATCATGAGGGATTATTTCTATGAGGGGGTTGGCTGCCTCTTGGCTTTTTAGGAGAATAAAATATATGCTAAAATGAAGAGATTTTATATTTAAATAATCTTCCAAAAGTAGATTAGGAAGCTGCACTGGAAGGAACGGAAACAAAGGAGAATTTTTTTGTTTTCATTTCTTTTTCCAGGTTGCTGTAGAATGAAGGAAAATATCATTTTTATAAATCATGAGGGATTATTTCTATAAGGGGGTCGGCTGGCTCTTGGCTTTTTAGGAGAATAAAATATATGTTAAAATGAAGAGATTTTAGATTTAAATCATCTTCCAAAAGTAGATTTTTTTTATTTTAATTTCAATATTGCCTAAAATAAAATATGCTTAATTTTAATAAATCATTTGTGTGTGATTGCCTTAATTAACGTATTACCTAATTTGACAGATCTTTTTATTCAGGGACTTATTTAGCGATCACACCAATATGCCGTCACGATGAGCGTGCACGAGGTGTGCGAATCGCGATACAAATAAATAATACATACACGATAAATAAAATAGACGTGCACGAGGACATGCGCTACACAAAGAAATACAAGAAATAGTAGTAAAATATAAAGAAGCACGATGATGCGACAATAGTAAAATAATAGATACAAGATGCATTAATGGGTGATCACGACAATCAACGTTCTCAGTCCGATGGGTCCCTCCCTATCTCAGAGTGCACGACCTCTCTGGTGTTTCTTGAGCTTAAGTTTAAGCAAGCTCCGCGAAAGACCACGTAGTAGATGATCGCCGTGATGCAAGCGATCACGCAATTGACTGAACAACTAATTCATTCAACGGGAGTATCCCCACGACTTCTCCGGTCCGCCCGCAAGCAACTTTGACGGCGCCGCCTTTACGGCCCTAAGAAGAAGAGTTTGCCGCTGCTTGCCGTAACTTCTTCCGCAAGGCCGCAAACTTTAGCCTAGCCAGGGAGCTCGATTTCGGGGAGGTGCTGCCCCACTCCCCTTACTAAAAAAGAAGAGTCTTCTCCCTTTACTGAGAATGTCCATTAGGAAGCTGTCTCGAATAGATTCAGAGAACCATATCTCCCTCGCTTCTCTGAAAGGAAAGACCACAAATCATCTCCAGGCCTTCGAATCTACAGTCTCAATAAGAACTCTGACCAATGGAATTTAGTGCAGGTTGCTCTCCACGATCTTTGATGGTAATTCAAGGAAGTGGTTTTATAAGTTGCCCTCCGGTTTTCTATTTTTTTACAGATCTCCGAAGAGAATTCTTGTTGAGGATCACAACCTCTGGAAAGCGAAATAGTGGCCATGCGGCCCACTTCCAGATTGTCCAACGCCCTGACAAGGCCCTTGCCCACTATGTAGACCATTTTCAAGAAGAAGTTTTGGGGATTCATGATGTGAATCTCTCGATGTATCAGATAACACTCACCTGTGGGCTCCAATAGAGTTTTTCAAGTTTGAAGTGGGACGAAGGTCACCGAATTCTTACCCGAAGCTGGTTGATATGGCCAACCACTTCATCGAAGGAGAAGCTTTTACTCCCGACCTCATGATTTTTATCACTGTTTCAATCAATGAGAAGAGAGAACTTTCTTCTGCCAGAATTCTTCCCCCTCAACATCCAACAAGTTTCCCTCGCAAAGAGTTCCCTCTGCCACCCGCGTAGCGCGGGAGGATCTTAAGCCATCATCGCCCTCATGTTCCTCACCATCATTTTTCTAATAGATGAGGCCCCAACATCCTTTTCCCCCCTTTGAGGAATAGGTTCGCCCCTCCGCAGCATATCCCTCACCCTTTCTAGCCATCATCGTCTCAAGCCCCACCTCGATCCTTTCCTGCCCAGGCTCAGTATGATGACTCGCGAGAGTCATATACTGAGCTTAATGTTCCCATGGGGGAGATCGTGCAGATCCTCCAGAAACGGCCCAATTTCAAGAGGCTCCTCCCCCTCAAGCCAGATCCAAGACACCATAATCCAGAACTGTACCATGAATTCCATAGAGAGAGGTCACCATACTAATAATTGTCGCGCTCTCCGCAATCTCGTTCAGAATATGTTCAAAGAAGGAATTTTGCAAGGTCTAGTCAGTAAACTTGTCATTGAGCTCGTTGCGGACAAGGAGAAGCATGTCACTAAAGTTTATTTTTCTTTCCAGTGGGAGTGCGTTGAGGTAGAAGACAGTCTCCCTTGGGAATATCAATTGTATTGACGAGTGCCTCAAAATTGCTGAAAAAGGCCGTCTGGGCCAGATCAATTGCATCCATGGAGGAACTGGACTCGAGTCCTCCCGCAAGTCAAACATCTCCATGATCTACTGCTGCAACCTCATCTTTAGCTCCACTGCGGGGGGGGGGGGGGGGGGGGGTCATCTTTAACCAAGACAATCTACCAAAAACTGCTAACCCTTTTGTCGTCAAGGTAGTTTTGGAAAACTATACTGTATCAAGAATTTTGATAGATACATGTAGTTCAATAAATGTACTATTCAAGCCCGCCTTCGAGGCAATGAAGGCAGGGAAGATGCTCCAGGAGAGTGATGGACGTCTATGGGTTCTCCGAGGAAAGAAAGGAGATTGAAGGAAGTGTCACACTCTCTGTGACTATGGGAGGGGTGATGAGGCCTGCCATCTTTATTGTGGTAGACACACCATGTAGTTATAATGTCATCTTCGGGCATCCCCTTCTGAATGATTATCAGGCGATAGTGTCAACAATCCATCAAGTGTTTAAGTTTTCCATGGAAGGGATGTAGTTTTGAGTCAGGAGTGACCCCAAGGTATCAAGACAGTACTATGCAAATTGCGTTAATGACATTGTGATCAGGGGTACGCTGAAAGAAAATTTAACAACAAAAAATGCAATCTAAATGCCGTGTGTGTGCAAACATGAAATTACAGTCCAGCTCAAGATTTTCAAACAAGTAATTAAAATTACTAAAGCTCTAAACAACAATTGTACAATCGAATAACAAGCATTGACGAGTAAAGAACAATTATAATCTACCACCGAGATGAGGCGCAATTTCCGTTCAAGTGCGCCGAATGCATTCCACAAGTTAAACACCAAATAAAGTAACGATTGCATAAAAGTATCAACAATCCCAAGACAATAGTTCAAAACCAAAGCATCCAATAGAGAGCAATAAAACATCCATACCTAGATTTACTCATGCATGTGGCGGCGTGAATTTGGGATGGCACGACTATGACAGTGTTTCCTTGGCACGTGGTGTGGATCCACGAGTGGTCTGCTGGTGGGTGAATAATATAAATATGGGGATTTTAGGGTTATTGGTGGGTTGCAGGAAGTGGGTGATGGAAGGGGTTTGCGGATTGGCAAAATGGGGGTGGAGTCGGGGAAGAAATAGGGTTGCGGAAGATTGGGGAAGGGAGGTCGGGGCTGGGGCGTATGGAATCCGACGGTGGGATGGCCGGGTGGAAGGCGTTGGGCTGAGAACAGAGGAGAAAGCGGCAGCGGCGGAGTGATTGGCGTCAAATGAGGTTGGGGAGAGGGGAGCGACTGCGGAAGGCTGGGGACGAGGCTGTAGAGGGTCGCCGAGGGGTGAGGAGGGGGAGGGTGGACGAGGCAGGGGAGCAAGAGGGCTCGCCGGGGAGGGGAAAATGGAAGTCTCGCTTGCTGTAGGGGACCGGAAGACCAGCTGGCTGTAAATATGCAACCACTGATCCCTAATTTCAGCTACATACATAAGTATATATCGGGGGAGAGGGGAAATAAGAACTAGGGCACCCAGATCGGATGACTGATATTGTTCGGCCCGATCGGGTGTCAAACACAACATGAAAATATAAAAATAATATATCAAAAAAATTCTGAGCGACCATCCGGGCTCATCTGCGGACTCGGATCGCCCAAATGGGTCTCCGATCACCGCCTCCTGTGGGAATGAATGCGTGTGTGCCGTTGATCGCCATCACTTTGTTTTTTCTCCTCCTGCAACCAAGGAAATGCTGGAAGTCCCCCTACCCCCTATAGTTGAAGAATGTGGCTAAGTCGTGGAAGCCAGACCTACCAAAAAAGAGGAATCTGTTGTGGAAGTGGATAGAGATGACGCTCATCTGGAACCTGCCCCGGTCATCAAAAGCTTTCCTGTCACCGAAGGAGACAGAGTTAGAGTGCTCTTTGTCAATGCTGAGTTGCAAAAAGTAGAGAAGGTCGAGCTGGTTTCCCTCTTCCTTAAAAATCTCAACGTGTCCAATTGGTCGGCTGTCAACATGCCTGGGGTGAGCCCCGACATAGCCTGCCACCACCCCAACCTTGATCCGTCTTTCAGGTCAATCAAGCAAAAGAAAAGGGCCGTAGCTACTACTCTCAAAGGGTTATCCCGGAGGAAGTCTCGAAGCTACTGGACGCCGGGTTCATTAAAGAAATTCAATACCCAAAGTGGGTTTCGAATGTTGCAATGTTGAAAAAGCCAAGAATAAATGGCGTATGTGTGTTGATTTCACCTGCTTAAATAAATCTTACTCCAAAGTTTGCTACCCACTGCCTCGAATAGATTCTCTAGTCGATTATGCCGTTTGGATATTTTTTTGAGTTTTTTTGGATGCGTTTCTAGCCATCACCAAATTCAAATGCATAACCCTGACATCCTGTATACCTTATTCATTACAAACGATGGATGTTTTTGATATCAAGTAGTGTCGTTTGGACTCAAAAACGATGGCACAACTTTTCAAAAAATGATGGACCTTATATTCAAAAAACAAAAAGGTCGAAATTTAGAAATATATGTCGACGATTTCCTAATCAAAAGCAAAAAATTCAATGATCATATTGCGGACCTCTTAGATACCTTCGTTGCCCTACGAAGGTTTACCATGAAACTTAGCCCAACAAAATGTGTTTTTGGAGCTAGCAAAGGAAAGTTCCTGGGGCATCTCTTAATGCCCCAGGGACTCGAGCCAAACCCCGACAAGGTAAAAACAATTCTCAACATGTCACCACTGAGGACTCCAAAAGAAGTGCAACGGCTGGGGGTAGGATCGTATGGTTAAGCAGATTTATCTCTCATTCCGGAGATAAGTGCGCTCCATTGTTCAAAATCTTCTCTGAAGGCTCGAGGTTTGAATGAACCAAAGAGTGCGCTCTAATGTTTGATGAGCTAAAAAGGCAGTTCACGTCGACTTCACTTCTTCAAAGTCCTCGCGAAGGGGAAACTCTCCTTGTTTACCTTGGTGTGGTTCTGATGCCATCGGTTCAGTTCTGGTCAGGGAAGATAAAAGGAAGCAACATCCAGTTTATTATGTCGACAAGATCTTAAAAGATGTGAAAACCTGATACGCCATTCTTGAGAAGTTAGCGCTAACATTGGTCATCTCAGCCAGAAGACTCAGTCCCTATTTCGAGGCTCATACTATTCAAGTACCAAGAATATGAGGTCTAGGCCAAGCAGGCGAACTCAACGAATTTGACATCTCCTATGTACCAAGAATGACCGTCAATGATCAAGTGTTAACAAACTTTATGGTTGGTGCAACAAAAAAGGCAGTAGAGAGAGAAGTTAAAACACCCTTATTTTGGGCAGTGTTTGTATAACGATGCTTCAGGTGAAAATTCTTCAGAGGCAGGTGTGGTACTCATCAGTCTGAGCGGAGTTCGATTGGAATAGGCAGTCAGGTTTTACTTTCCAAGTACCAATAACCAAGTAGAATATGAAGCTTTCATCGCTTAACTCAGGTTTGCCAGAGAATTGAGGGTTGATGACGGCGAAGTAAGAACAAACACCCTAGTGATGGCCTCTCAGGCTAAAGGAACTTTTGAAATAAAGGAATCGACATTAAGGCAGTACCTTTTGTTGGTGTAGAAAGAAGTCAGTCATTTTAAGAATTTCAGTATCTAACACATTCCCCAATCTGAGATTTCAAAAGCGGATGAACTCGCCATGCACGGTTTCCTCTTCGGAGGAACTTTGAGAGAACTTTTTCAACCAGCCGTTGAAGGAGAGACTCTGTAGATCGATCAACGCCCTTCCTGGATGGATTCCTTTATTCTCTATTTTAACAGGAATTTTCCACTCTTCAGTCACAGATAAAAAGCATAGATTGAAAGCAACTCATCATTACCTTCTCTCAGGAGTCTTATGTAGAAAAACTTTGATGTCAACACCACCAAAGTGATTGTTTGAGGAAGAAATTCCCACCGTCTTGAAAGAAGTGCACTCTGGAGAGTAGCAACCATTCAGGATCCTGGACCCTAGAGAAGTGTATTCTCAGGTAATTATACTTCTGGCTTGGGTTAAGGAAAAATTCGGAAGCCTTCACAAAAAATGTGTTCATTGTCAGTTATGTGCTTCGCTTCAGCCACAGTCTGCAAATCATCTAAAGTCTGTAATGACCCCTTGGCCGTTTGTAGTTTGGGGAATGGATCTCTTAGGATCTTTTTCAATGGAAAGTAGCTAGCGCCGTTTTATCTTGGTTATGATTGATTATTTGATCAGATGGATAAAATAAAAAACTTTGGCAAAAATAACCACCCAGATTGTCAAGAATTTGGGGGGGGGGACCGTGTGTCAACATGGAATCCCAATGACCATTATCAGAGACAACAACCCTCAGTTCAACAACTCAGAATTAAGAAACTTCAGTGGTCAGATCGACACAGAGTTGCGTTTCGCCTTAGTTTACCATCCAAGAAGCAACAACCGGGTTGAAACCACCAACAAATTTATTTTGAACCTATTGAAACAGAAGGTTGAAAATATTTGAGGCAATTGGGTAGAATAATTATCATCAGTATTGTGAGCTTTAAGAATCACCCCGTCTTCAGCCATCAGAGAGACTCCTTTCAAACTTTCTCATGGTTTTGAAACACTCATCCTCGTAGAGTTCGAGGTTATGAGCCCAAGGATTATAATGTCAAAGCATGACAATGAATACTGGATGGATACCAACGATGAGGAAATCAGGTGTAACCTCTTTCTTGTCGAAGAATTAAGAAACCAAGCAGTATTCAAGTATGAGGAAGTCGGGAGGAGAATGACAAATCATTTTGACAAAATTATCAGAGTAAAGCAGTTCGCTGCCGGCTACTTAGTTATTAAAGAAGTTTATTCAACAACCAGGACCTCCTCGGCCGGAAAGTTGAACACGAATTGGTTCGGCCCCTTCATCATCATCAAGGAAGTCCTAAAAATGGTGCTTATCATCTTCGAGCATACGACGAGGAAGACATACCACGCGCTTAGAGCGTTGACTATCTTAAGAGATTCTAAGCATGCTAAACGATATTTTTTATCCTCTATTCTTCCATTTTTTTGGTCATACATGCTCTCCACAATAATAAAAAAAGAGTAAAATGAATCAACGGAGCGCAATCACCGGATCTTACTTGACCACCCACAAATTGAAGATCACCTGTGTAATACCACCGAGACCACGTGTTAGCGGGGAGATTTCGCGCCGTGTAGTGGGAGCTCGACCAATCTCGTGAGACAGACTTTAAGATTCCGGATCTCCACCGACATCTGGCACACCTCTGCAATAAGGGAGGCTTTGGTGAATGCTTAAGTGCTGATGTGCACTAACGAAGATATCACTATAACTATAATAATCTTTCTTGGAAAGCAATGCCATTGCACATTTTCCCAAAACGTTACCTCTAGACTCTGACCCTTGAGACCCCTTACGGTTCCTTCATAAAGGACTGTGAAAGTCTTTGATTACAATGGTAGTTAATCACCTAGAGGGAGGGGGGGGGGGGGGGGGGGGGTGATGCGGAATACGGTGCGACCAGCACCGTCAGCGAAGAGACCCTCACCGAACCGGGGATTGCATGGCTTGAGAAGTTCGACCCGCTTTGGATTCCGCGAACTGTTTAAATAAAGAGGCGGCGCTATTTAATTTATGCTCTCTTTGCTTATGTATTTGTTTCTGTGGAACTATTATGTGTGTGTGCTATTAGCGTGTGTGTGCTAATAGTTATTTCTCCCCCTCATAGTATAAGAGGGAGGAGAGTGTATGTTCATTGGAGTTTTTTGGATTGCATCAAGAAAGCTGATTGCCCTAGCCGCCTCCCTCTTCTCCGTGCGAGAATACCCGATCCGGAAGGATCCCGCTCCGCCGCTCGACGCTCCCCCGCCCGTGAGGTGCGATTCCGGCCGGAAGGCTCCGTCGTCCCTCTTCCTGTGGTGATTCCTACACCAGTTGGTATCAAAGGCTTGCCCCGACTTCTTAGCTCGGCGCCGGTCCTCCCTGCTCGCCTCGCCGCATCGATCTACTCGATCCGCGGCAAAGCCCCGCTCGTTCTCTCGTTCTGTCACGCTAATGGGAGATAACCCGAGGGACGACCAAGCTTTGTGGGCGGCCATCAATGGCATCACCGCACAGCTCGCCGCCCTCACCGCAGCACTCGGCAACCCACAGCCACCTCCGCCCGGCGATCCCGCACCCGCTGCAGCACCTCCGGTCGACGCCTTCTACGGCCGGCAGTACCGCCGTGGCCGTGCGGCACCTCCCCGCCCGGCAACTCCCCTGTCCGATTCCAGCTCCGAGGATGACTATCATGCCGGGGCTGATCCCCCTCCATGGCGCAACCCGCCACCACCGCAGCAGCACGGCTACCGCATGCGTGCGGACATTCCACAGTTTTTTGGCAACTTGGGCATTGAAGACTTCCTCGATTGGATCTCGGAGGTCGAGCGTTTCTTCGAGATGGCCGAGCTCGACGAACTCCGCCAAGTGAAGATGGTCGCGTATCGCCTTAAATCCGGCGTGGCGGTTTGGTGGGATCAACTTCAGCTCAATCGGCAACGCCAAGGCAAGGCCCCCGTCCGCACCTGGCTCAAAATGAAGAAAATGTTACGAAATCGGTTCCTACCACCCGACTACGACCAACACCTGTTCCAGTTCTACCAAAGTTGCTCGCAAGGCTCTCGCACCGTCACCAAATATTTGGCTGAAATTTGCCGCCTCGCGGACCACAACGACTTGACCGAGTCGGACGGCCAACGCGTTACTCGATTCCTACATGGGCTATGCCCATCCCTTCGTGAGAAGATCGGCTTGCATGTTTTGCGCACGGTGGATGAGGCCTACAACATGGCCCTCAAGGCGGAACTCATGGAGACGTCGGCGGCACCTTCAACCCGCCCGGCCTCTCGCCGTCCTTGGTCGGATGCGTCGGGGTCGCATACTCGGGACTCGACCAACCGAGAGGTGCCGGCCATGCCTTCCGCACCTAAGGGTCGGGCACCTGACCGCGCACCACCGGGGACATGTTTCAAGTGCCACCAACCAGGCCACTTTGCCTCCCGGTGCCATCTTCTGCGCCAACCCGTACACGCTGTTACTCAGGACGAGGATCCGGAGGATGACTTGGGAGAGGCCGATGAGGTCATCGATGGGTTTGCAGAAGATGGCGATTTTGCTGCTTGCGTGGTCCGACGCCTCCTTCTTACACCGCGGGTGGATGAGCACGCCCAACGTAGTAATGTCTTTCGGAGCTATTGCAACATCAAGGGGAAGATATGTGATGTCCTGATCGACAATGACAGCTGCGAGAATTTTGTCGCTAGTCGGTTGGTCACCTACTTGCAACTACCAACCGAGCCGCACCCGCACCCCTACTCCATTGGGTGGATTCAAAAGGGTCCCTCCGTGCGCGTCACCCACCGGTCACACGTACCCGTCGCTATGGGCAAGCACTACCTAGCCGACATTTGGTTCGACGTTGTGGAGATGGACGCGAGCCATCTACTTTTGGGGCGGCCGTGGTAATATGATACAGACGTTGCGTACAAGGGCCGCAACAATATCTACTCCTTCACTTGGGCCGGCAAGAAGATACAAATTGTGGCCCGGGTCGGCGATAAACCCGCGGCCAACCTGCCCACCGACAAGGGGCGCAGTCTACTCGTGATGCACGATGACACCTCACGGTTCGAGCGGAATGTTGCGGAGGCCAAGGAGGTGGTGGCCCTCGTTCCCTACGGGTTGTATGCCACCAACGAGTGGGAGATGGATGCCGCGCACCCAGACATTCGGGCATTACTTAATGAGTTCCGCGCCATCACCACAGATGATTTGCCAGACCACCCTCCACCACTTCGTGATATACAACACAAGATCGATCTCATACCAGGCGCTAGCCTCCCGAATTTGCCCCACTACCGCATGAACCCCAAGGAGCATGACGTCTTACGTACAAAGGTTGAAGAGCTGCTACAAAAAGGCTTTATCTCCGAGAGTCTTAGCCCATGCGGTGTTCCCGCACTTTTGGTCCCCAAGAAGGACGGGTCCTGGAGAATGTGCGTTGACAGTCACGCCATTAACCGCATCACCATCAAGTACTCCTTCCCCATTCCCCGCCTGGATGACATGTTGGACATGTTGGACGGGTCACAACTGTTTTCCAAAATTGACCTCCGCAGCGGGTACCATCAAATCCACATCAAACCGGGAGACGAATGGAAGACCGCCTTCAAAACTCAGGACGGCCTCTTCGAGTGGAAGGTAATGCCTTTCGGTTTGTCTAATGCTCCAAGCACTTTTATGCGTCTTATGACACAGGTGCTGCGACCTTTCTTGGGCAAGTCGGCGGTCGTCTATTTCGACGACATTCTCATCTTTAGCAAGACCCGGGCGGAGCATTTATCTCATGTACGTGCTGTGTTGGAAGTTTTGGTGGAGAACAAGCTATTTATTCACCTCAAGAAGTGCACCTTTCTTGCCCCGCGGCTGAACTTTCTGAGTTTCGTGGTGGGTGCGGACGGCATACAAGTTGACGAGGAAAAGATACAAGCCATCCGAGATTGGCCGGCACCCGCATCCCTCTTCGAGTTGCGGTCTTTTCATGGGTTAGCCACATTCTACCGGAGGTTCATTCGCGGTTTCAGCACCATCTCGGCTCCCATGACCGGATTCCTAAAGAAGGGGCGTTTTCTTTGGGGGGACGAGGCTAACCGCTCTTTCCATTTGCTCAAGCAGAAGCTCAGCTCGGCACCGGTCTTGGCGCTACCCAGTTTTGACAAGCCATTTGAGGTGCATAGCGACGCCAACAGTGTTGGCATTGGGGCGGTCCTCTCCCAAGACAAGCGGCCGGTTGCCTTTTTCAGCGAGAAATTAAGTGATGCTAGGCGGAAGTGGTCCGCTTATGATCAAGAGTTCTATGCCGTTGTCCGGGCTCTCAAACATTGGGAGCATTATCTACTACACAAGGAGTTCATCTTATATACGGATCATCAAGCCCTCAAATTTATCCACAGTCAGAAACGCATGGATGGTATGCATCTCCGTTGGACCACTTACCTTCAACGTTTTCCGTATATTATTCATCACAACCCGGGTTCTTCCAATGTCATCGCGGATGCCCTCAGCCGGCGGAGCTGTTTATTGACCACACTACAATACGAGATCATTGGTTTTGATATTCTCGCCGAGTCATATGCCGACGACCCGGATTTTAAAGACACTTGGAGCGCCTGCTCGATGGGAAGTTCATGCGGCGGGTTTTTGATACTCGAGGGGTTTTTACTCAAAGACAACCGCCTGTGCATTCCCCGCTCTTCATTACGGGAGAAGCTGATTTGTGATCTACATGGTGGCGGGATGAGTGGTCACTTGGGCCGAGACAAGACACTTGCAAGTCTCCACGAGAGGTATTTCTGGCCGCAGTTAGCCAAGGACGTGGGGAATTTCGTTCGGAAGTGCTATGTGTGCCAACAATTCAAGGGCCAAGCACACAACACCGGTCTTTACTCACCTCTCCCGGTCCCCTCTGGCGTGTGGGAGGACCTCTCCTTGGATTTCGTTTTGGGCCTTCCGCGAACTCAGCGCGGAGTCGATTCAGTGTTTGTCGTTGTGGACCGATTCTCCAAGATGGCACATTTTCTTCCTTGCCGCAAAACATCCGATGCTTCCCATATTGCGCGGCTATTCTTCCGCGAGGTGGTCCGTTTGCATGGCGTTCCAACCACCATCACATCCGACCGCGATCCAAAATTTCTAGGCCATTTTTGGACCATGCTGTGGAAAATGTTTGACACATCTCTCCAATTTAGTAGCTCCGCTCACCCCCAAACGGATGGGCAAACCGAGGTGGTAAACAAGACCTTGGGAAATCTATTGCGTTGTATTTGCCAAGACCGGCCGAAGCAGTGGGATTTCGCTCTCGCCCAAGCTGAGTTCGCTTACAACAATGCGGTCCACCGCTCAACCGGTCGCACCCCGTTCTCCATCGTCTACACCAAGGCGCCCCGACACGCGCTAGATTTGGCCCGCTTACCCGCCGCCCCCCCTTCGGCCACGCAGTTAGCGGAAGAGGCCCGCGACGTCCAGGCCGAGACCCGCCTCAAGTTGCTCGAATCCAACGCAAAGTATAAAGCTATAGCCGACAAGCACCGCCGCGAGCAGATTTTTCAAGTCGGCGACTTGGTTATGGTTTTTCTCCGGAAGGAGCGGCTTCCTGCCGGCCCCCACCACAAGCTCATGCCGAAGAAGTTCGGCCCCTTCCCCATCACCCGCAAGATCAGCGACAATGCTTACGTGGTTGATCTACCACCGGAGTTCAACATCTCCAAGACCTTCAACGTGAGCGACTTATCTCCGTTCTACCCGGACGTGCCTCTTTATGCCGACCACTCGTGGTCGAGTGCTTCCCACGTGGCGGGGAATGATGCGGAATACGGTGCGACCAGCACCGTCAGCGAAGAGACCCTCACCGAACCGGGGATTGCATGGCTTGAGAAGTTCGACCCGCTTTGGATTCCGCGAACTGTTTAAATAAAGAGGCGGCGCTATTAAATTTATGCTCTCTTTGCTTATGTATTTGTTTCTGTGGAACTATTATGTGTGTGTGCTATTAGCGTGTGTGTGCTAATAGTTATTTCTCTCCCTCATAGTATAAGAGGGAGGAGAGTGTATGTTCATTGGAGTTTTTTGGATTGCGTCAAGAAAGCTGATTTCCCTAGCCGGCTCCATCTTCTCCGTGCGAGAATACCCGATCCGGAAGGATCCCGCTCCGCCGCTCGACGCTCCCCCGCCCGTGAGGTGCGATTCCGGCCGGAAGGCTCCGCCGTCCCTCTTCCTGTGGTGATTCCTACACCAGGGGGGTGAATAGGTTATTGCAATCTTTTCTTGAGTCTTTAAAATCTTTTATGACTTATGTCCTACTGTGAATACTTATTTCAGCTTTCAAGAAAATAACAATCAGCACAGCACAACACAGAACACAACACACCAGATTTTATAGTGGTTTCCCAGTGTATGGGTACATCCACTGTCCCTCTCCGCCTTTCTAACAGTATGTTAGACAAGGCTCTCCTTCAAATACTATGGTTCCTTAGATATTACAGCACGATCCCACTGGATCAGTCAGTCTCCATTGAGACTTACAACACAGGCTCACAGCCCCCCCCCACAGTAATCACCTGACAACCACACAGCCACAAATGCCCTTCACACAGGCTGGGAGAAACAACCTCACACAGATTCACACAGGAATCCAATCGTATAGCCTTTATAATTTAGGCTTTACAATTAGATCTCACACACAGCCTAATCAACCTAGGCCTCAACATAGATCTTTTGCAGATCCACTGGTTTAAAAAGTGTTTGTTGATTTGACTCAAGAGAAATTGTTCTCTGAGTCAATTTTTTCCTGGGCTAAGAAATTCTCAGCCCTATCTGCTTCCCAGCAACAAGGATGACAATCTTTGACTATCTGCTGCTTGTGCTGGAAGTTCCTCAGGACCTTGATCCTGTTCTTGCTGATGAAAGTGGAAGATTCAGAATGAAAATCTTCAATCAACAAACCTTTATTGACAGAGAAATGTATTCCTCTGCCTCTCCTTCTGTCCAGAGAAAACTCTGTACAAATCTCTACTTCTTCAGCGATTCAGAGATTGATCTTCAGATTTGGCTCAGCTTGGATCGAGAATCAACTGCAGCTCGGGTTTGCCTAGACTGATTCGTCTTTCTCAAAGAAATCCTCTGATCTTGCTGTAGCAGATGTTGATTGCATCAGCAAACTCAGAAACCCTTCAGATTTTTCAATTGAAGTTCTTGGTTCTTTAATAATGGAGGATGAAGACGACGAACTCCCGCTTCTCATTTTTCAGAATGTTAATCAGTTTTTTTTTAATTTGATCTTAATCTCAGCTGTTATTTATAACCCCGTCGATTTGTGGGATGTTTGACACGTTTCTCAGTTTTAACGGTGGTTAAAATCCCAGCTTAATCAAAATGAGATCCACTATAGACTGACGACGACGTTAATGTCGATTTGCAGCAATTAAGTAACGAAACAGAAAATCGTTGACTTGTTGACTTTGCTGACGTCAGCATCATTCTGGACTTAGCCAAAATCAAGCAATACCTCAGAAAACTTTAGTTCGACGAACTCTTAACTCAGCTCGACGAATTCAGGGTTTAGCTCGACGAAATCAAGCAATACTTCAGAAAACTTCAGTTCGACGAACTCTAAACTCAGCTCGACAAATTCAGGACTCAGCTCGACGAAATCAAGCAATACTTCAGAAAACTTCAGTTCGACGAACTCTAAGCTCAGCTCGACGAATTCAGGGCTCAGCTCGACGAAATCAAGTATCATTCCAGAAATCCTCAGGTCGATGAACAGGTGAAAGTTGAGTTCGACGAAATCTGAACTTAACTCGACGAAATCACAGCTCAGCTCGACGAAAACTGGATAAGTAATACTTCGACGATTCTGGACTTAGAATTTTCTTCAGTTCTGCCAGGCGTTGAGAGCGTTGAGTGTATATCCCTCACTCAACGCTTTTTCCCTTAACTATATTTTTCAGCTTTCTGCCTGATGACGTTGAGAGCGTTGAGTGTATAAGCTTTACTCAACGCATCTGGACTTAGTCGATTTTCTGCAATCTTGCCTTCTTGCTGAAGTTTGGCGTTGACAGACTCAGCATGACATTGAGTGATGAAGCTTCACTCAACGCATCTGGACTTAGTCGATTTTCTGCAATCTTGCCTTCTTGCCGAAGTTTGGCGTTGACAGACTCAGCATGACGTTGAGTGATGAAGCTTCACTCAACGCTTCTGGACTTAGTCGATTTTCTGGCTTCCACTGCTTAGGCTTTGACATGATATCCTTGTCTCAACGATTTTGGCCATATGGCGTTGAGAGCGTTGAGTGTATATACCTCACTCAACGCTTCTGGACTTAACCAAATTTCTTCCTTGTCAATACTGTAAGCTTTGACTGCCAGCCCTCTCTCAGTGCTATTAGCTGTATGACGTTGAGAGCGTTGAGTGAGCTTGCCTCACTCAACGCCCGTGGACTTAGAGCCAAATTTCTAACTTTCCAGCCTATCACTTTGAGTCCACCTGTCATTGTCTCTTGAACTATATGTCCAATCATTGTGACAAAGACCAACCTGTATCCATGAACTTAAACATACATCAAATACAACTATGTGTATACCATTAACCTGTTTGACTTCTTACAAATCTAGGACATTGTGATCAATGGACCCAACCATCCCCCCTATTTGAAGAAGTCAAAACACCACTTAAACTTGAGATTTTTTGTCAATGATATACACTAACATAAGCAACACAAATATTATTAAAACAAGAGTTACCACTTATCAAATTATTAAAGCAACAAGAGTTACCACTTATCAAATTATTAAAGCAACAAGAGTTACCACTTATCAAATTATTAAAGCAACAAGAGTTACCACTTATCAATAAGTTTACCACATTTACCCTTGTGCTCCCCCTGCTTTGCTGCATCCTTCTACTGCAAACTGCTTCTTTGTTGCTGCTACTCCCCCTTGCTACTTTGTTGTTATATCACTTATCCCCCTTTTTGACTTCTTTGAAATAGCACTTGAAAGTCTGGGAAATAGCTTAGGAGCAACATGCTATCTACTCTTCCTATTTGAGAGCAGAGAAGCATCTAAAGCAGAACTTGCTCCCCCTCAATAAGAACAACTGAAGCTATACCAAATTCAACATACCCAATTCAAATTTGAAGGTGTTGAACTTTGCTTCATCTAGTGGCTTAGTGAAAATATCAGCCACTTGCTTGTTTGTTGGGATAAACTCAAGACTAATATCCTCACATTCCACATGCTCTCTTATAAAATGATATTTAATCTGTATGCGCTTAGTCCTGCTATATGATACAAGATTCCTAGCTATAGAGATTGCACTTGTTGAGTCACAAAATAAAGGACTTTTACTTATCTAGATGTTATAATCCTGGAGTTGATGCTGGATCCACAATAACTGTGCACTGCAGCTTCCTGCAGTTATGTATTCTGATTCTGCAGTAGAAATAGATACACTAGTCTGCTTCTTGCTGCTCCAGGACACTAGTCTTCTACCCAGAAACTTACAGGAACCTGATATACTTTTCCTGTCCTCTCTGCAGCCTGCAAAGTATGCATCTGAATAGCCAATTAGCTCAAAATCCCTATTCCTAAGGTACCATAGGCCAAGATCTGGTGTGCCCTTTAGATATCTCAAAATTCTCTTAACAACTGAGAAGTGAGTCTCTTTACGGCATGCCTGATATCCAGCACAGACACATGTAACATACATGATGTATGACCTAGTAGCAGTGAGGTATAAAAGAGAACCAATTATCCCTCTATACAAAGTTTCATTAACAGCTTGACCTGCCTCATCTTTGTCTAAAGACATATTTGATGCCATGAGAGTTTTCATTGATGAAGCATTCTCCATCCCAAATTTCTTAAGTAACTCCCTGGTAAACTTAGACTGAGATATGGATAAACCATTGTCAGTCTGTCTTACTTGGAGACCCAAGAAGAACTTAAGTTCACCCATGTTACTCATCTCAAACTTCCCTTGCATAAGTTTGGCAAACTAATTACAAAAGTTATCATCAGTAGACCCAAAGATAATGTCATCAACATATATCTGGACTAGTATGATCTTGCCCTTAGATTCCCTAATGAATAAAGTCTTGTCTATCTTTTCTCTTGAGAATTTATTTTCAATGAGAAAGCTAGACAACGTTTCATATCAAACTTTAGGAGCTTGCTTTAGCCCATATAGAGCTTTCCTTAGTCTATAAACAAAATCAGGATGGTAAGGAACAACAAAACCTGGAGGTTGTTCCACATAGACTTTTTCTTTCAAGTCTCCATTCAGAAATGCTGATTTCACATCCATCTGATAGACTTTGAATTCTTGGAATGCATCATATGAAAGGAATAACCTGATAGCTTCTAGTCTTGATACATGGCCAAAGGTTTGATCAAAGTCAATACCTTCTTCTTGTCTGTATCCCTGAGCCACCAGCTTAGTTCCAATGACATTATGTCCTTGAGGTCTGGGAACCAGCTTCCAAACCTTATATCTTTTAAAATGGTTCAGTTCCTCTTGCATAGCTCCAATCCAAAACTGGTCTTGGTTAGCCTCTTCAAATTTCTTAGGTTCTACATGTAATAGGAAACAATAGTACATTGCTGTGTTGAAACATCTGCTCCTTGTCACTACTCCTTATCTTGCATCTCCAATAATTTGATGGTCTGGATGATCCCTCAGATATCTTACTGCTGAAGGCAGTATTGCTTCAACATCATGTTCTTCATGATGTTGATCTTTATCCACTTCCTGTGATCCTTGTGCTTCTTCTGGATTGCACACACCCTCTTCTTGGTCTTGCATTGTTGGAGCATCTTCTTCATTTCTCTGGAGAGTGAGCTTTTTCAACCCTAGTTCAGTACCTGTAAAATTAGAAGAAGAGCTTGACAACTCATTGTTAATCATATTTGCTTCATCAAATACTACATTAACTAACTCCTCTACAACTTAACTTGTCAAGTTATAGATCCTATAAGTCTTACTATGATTGCTGTACCCAACAAATATTCCCTCATAGACTTTGACAACAAACTTAGTTTTATAGGATTTCCCATTGTTGAGTACAAAACACTTGCTCCTAAAAATTCTGAGATATGCAAGGTTTGATTTCCTACCCTTCATAATCTCATAGGGAGTCTTTTTGTAGCTCTTGGTGATAGAAGCGCTGTTAAGGACATGACAAGCTGTATTTACAGCCTCAGCCCAGAAATATTCTGGGAGAGAAATGTCATTTAGTAGTGTTCTACCAGCCTCTATGAGAGTTTTATTCTTCCTCCCAGCTATCCCATTTTGCTGGGGTGTTCTTGGAGAGGAAAATTCTTGCTGAATCCCATGATGTTCACAGATTCTTGTCATGCATTCAGACTGAAACTCAGTCCTATGGTCACTTCTGATTTTGACCACAGTACTGTTCAGCTCATTCTGTTTTGCAAGACAAATGTCTTGAAAACATTTGAGTTTTCAGACTTTTTCTTTAAAAAGAATACCCAAACAATCTGGAAAAGTCATCAACTACCACAAAGGTGTAGACCTTCCTACCTAGACTATGAACTGACATTGGATCAAATTAGTCTATATGCAAGAGGTATAAACACCTCACAAAATCTTTAGTATCAAGGCTTTTGAAAGAAGCTTTTGTCTGCTTACCCTTTTGGCATGCAGAGCAAATACCTTCCTTTCAGCATTTCATGTTAGGACCATTCCTAACTAACTCTTGACTATAGAGCTTTCCTATAATTTTATAATTCAAATGAGCTAGTCTCTTATGCCATTTGACACAATATGAGGTTTTCTCATTTGCAACTAGATAAATGAGAGAGTCTGATGATAAACAAAAAAAATTAAGACAATAGACATTCCCACTCCTAGTGCCAGTCAAAGTGACCTCTTGGTCACTTGATCTTCTTATATGACACCTATCCTTGTGGAAAGAAATAATATAGCCAAGATCACATAGTTGGTTTATGCTTATAAGGTTGTGTTGCAACCCTTCCACATAAGCTACTTTTGTGAAAGTGATTAAGCCATTGGTGATCTTACCATAACCTTTGGTGATCCCTTTATCTGATCCACCAAATATCACCTTAGGTCCATACTTTACTGGAATGAAATCCTTCAGGATGCTCTTTGTTCCAGTCATGTGCCTGGAACAACCACTGTCCAAGTACCATATAGAAGTATGACAACTTGACTCACTTGCAAGAAATAAATCACTTATCCTTAGGACCCCAATTCACATTGGGTCCTAGGTGCATGCTAGACTTAAAATGAACATGCCTGCCTGCAGCTTTTCTGACAGGTAAGTGTACATTAGCTTTCTGTACACTAATATTATGCAACAATCAATGACATAGTGACCCACTTTGCCACAACACCAGCACTCAAAGATGTTGTACCTCCTTTTAAGGGCTGGTTTAACAACATTGCTGTCAATAGCTCTTAGTCCAGCAGGTACAACAACTGCCTTTTTCTTGAGTGCTGGGGCTAATACACCAAACCTAAATGGTCCAGGATGAACCATTTGAACCTCCTCATGGGCTGTCTTGTAGCTACTAGCACCCTTGCCATTCCTACCACCATAGTGGTGAGCAACTTGGTTCTTCCTTTTGGAATTACCAGCTCTAGTGTTCCCTTTGAAGCCCATCCCTTTCCTATCCTTTTGGGAGGAGAAGGAATCTATCAAAGGCAACACAGTAGATGACTTTGAAAACTTAGCCACTAGCTCCTCCTTTTGGAGCTTACTTTCTAGATTCCTGATCAGCTCATTCTTAAAAATTATGGTGCCCATCTGAATAACAGTCTGTTTTTCAGCTCGCTAACTTCCCTAATTTTCTGCTCCAGCAAAGTTGCTGTTTCAGAATACTGGGAAGAAACAAGCTTCAGAGATGAAATCTCCTGAGCCTGTTGTTTGATCAACAGCTTACTCCTTCTGAATGCTTCCAGAAGTTCACCATATCTTTCAATTATTTGATCTCTGTCTTCCTCAGATTCAGAGCCATCTTCATCTCTTAATGAAGATGCACTTGAATCTGAACCAGTCACATATTTGGACTTGAATGAAGAATTGGATGAAGAGTGTACCTTAGATGGTCCATGCTGATCCTGGCAGGATTCCTCATGTGATCTTGCCATCAACCCAATGTATACTTCATCATCCTCTTCTGATTCTGATGAGGAAGACTCAGTCCAGCTTTTCTCCCTCTTAGCAATGAAGGTTTTCTCCTTCTTGCTTTTCTTGTGATGATGATTCTTTTCATCAGCTTCTTTCTTCTCTGGAAAATCAGCCACAACATGACCTGACTTGCTACAAAAGAAGCAAACAATCTTTTTAGAAACATGTTTACCAGGTTTTGGATCATACCTGCTCTCTTTGGAGGGTTTCTTCTTATTTCTGTAGTAGTCCTCTTTGTGCTGGAAGGAAGAGGTAGGTTTGCTCCTCCACCCTTTATTTTTCATCAGCCTCATAAACTGCCTTGAGAAAGCAGCAAACTCCTCATCAGACATATTACAGCCTGATTCCTCTTGATCTGAATCTTCAGATTCAGCTGGCCTTCTTAGGGGAGAAAGATTCTTCTCCTTGCTCCTCTTGGAGCTATCTGCCTTGAAGGTCACAGAAGTTTCTTTGGCCTGACCTCTGCTAGTCTTCTCTTCCTCCTTCCTTGCTGTCAGCTGTATCTCATATGAAAGCAGCTTACCAAACAGTATGAATGGTGGCGTATCTGCCAGCTTTGCCACTTCTCTAATGACACATATCTTAGTGTCCCAGTCTCTAGTAAGTGACCTAAAAAACTTATCATTTAACTCATAATTATTAAAGACCCTGCCATATGTATTTAACTCATTGATTGTCCTGAAGAACCTTTCATAACAACTAGTTATGGTCTCCTCCCTGATTTGTCTGAAAGCTTCATACTCCTGATTCAACATTGACTTTCTATCATCTCTCACTTCCTCAGTTCCTTCCATATACACTATCAAAGTGTCCCACATTTCCTTTGAGGCCTTGCAGTGCACCAGATTTTGAAAGACGGAGTCATCAATGACACTAACTATGATGTTTTGTGCCCTCTTATCCATAGTTGCTAAGATGACTTCATCCTTAGTCATCTCAATGTACTTCTTTGGAATCTGAATATTTGCATCAATGACAGATATCTTCATTGGGATGAAGGGTCTTTCCTGAACTGTGATATAGATCCTAGGATCAGATACTTGCATGAACAATCTGACCCTTTCTTTCCATATGCCAAAATTTTCCTTCCTGCAGAGAGGAAGTTTCATGGATCCGAGCTCTTTATGACTCTCTCCTGAACCCATCTTAACCTCTGACAGCTACCCTGAAGATCTTCTCAGACTGTTAAGCCTTTTTTGAGCAACCTCCCTCTGATACCACTTGAAAGTCTTTGATTATAAGAGTAACTAATCACCTAGAGGGGGGGGGGGTGAATAGGTTATTGCAATCTTTTCTTGAGTCTTTAAAATCTTTTATGACTTATGTGCTACTGTGAATACTTATTTCAGTTTTCAAGAAAATAACAATCAGCACAGCACAACAAAGAACACAACACACCAGATTTTATAGTGGTTCCTCAGTGTATGGGTACATCCACTGTCCCTCTCCGCCTTTCTAACAGTATGTTAGACAAGTCTCTCCTCCAAATACTATGGTTCCTCAGATATTACAGCACGATCCCACTGGATCAGTCAATCTCCACTGAGACTTACAACACAGGCTCACAACTCCCCATACAGTAATCACCTGACAACCACACAGACACGAATGCCCTTCACACAGGCTGGGAGAAACATCCTCACACAGATTCATACAGGAATCCAATCACATCGCCTTTATAATTTAGGCTTTACAATTAGATCTCACAGATCTCACTCACAGCCTAATCAACCTAGGCCTCAACACAGATCTTTCAGAGATCCACTGGTTTAGAAAGTGTTTGTTGATTTGACTCAAGAGAAATTATTCTCTGAGTCAATTTTTTCCTGGGCTAATAAATTCTCAGCCCTATCTGCTTCCCAACAACAAGGATGACAATCTTTGACTATCTGCTGCTTGTCCTGGAAGTTCCTCAGGACCTTGATCCTATTCTTGCTGATGAAAGTGGAAGATTCAGAATGAAAATCTTCAATCAGCTAACTTTTATTGACAGAGAAATGCATTCCTCTGCCTCTCCTTTTGTCTAGAGAAAACTCTGTGCAGATCTCTACTTCTTTTTCAGCGATCCAGAGATTGATCTTCAGATATGGCTCAGCTTGGATCAAGAATCAACTGAAGCTAGGGTTTGCCTAGACTGATTCGTCTTTCTCAGAGAAATCCTCTGATCTTGCTGTAGCAGCTGTTGATTGCACCAGCGAACTCAGAAACCCTTCAGATTTTTCAATTGAAGTTCTTGGTTCTGCAACAATGTCGGATGAAGACGACGAATTCCCGCTTCTCGTTTTTCAGAATGTTAATCAAAATTCTTTTTTTTAATTTGATCTTAATCTCAGCTGTTATTTATAACCCCATCGATTTGTGGGATATTTGACACGCGTCTCAGTTTTAACGGTGGTTAAAATCCCAGCTTAATCAAAATGAGATTCACTGTAGACTGACGACGACGTTAATGTCGATTTGCAGCAATTACGTAACGAAACAGAAAATTGTTGACTTATTGACTTTGCTGACGTCAGCATCATTCTGGACTTAGCCAAAATCAAGCAATACCTCAAAAACTTCAGTTCGACGAACTCTAAACTCAGCTCGACGAATTTAGGGCTCAGCTCGACGAAATCAAGACATACTTCAGAAAACTTCAGTTCGACGAACTCTAAACTCAGCTCGACGAATTCAGGGCTCAGCTCGACGAAATCAAGCAATACTTCAGAAAATTTCAGTTCGACGAACTCTAAGCTCAGCTCGACTAATTCAGGGCTCAGCTCGACGAAATCAAGTATCATTCCAGAAATCCTCAGGTCGACGAATAGGTGAAAGTTGAGTTCTACGAAATCTGAACTTAGCTCGACGAAATCACAGCTCAGCTCGACGAAAACTGGATAAGCAATACTTCGCGATTCTGTACTTAGAATTTTCTTCAGCTCTGCCAGGCGTTGAGAGCGTTGAGTGTATATCCCTCACTCAACGCTTTTTCCCTTAGCCATATTTTTCAGCTTTCTGCCTGATGACGTTGAGAGCGTTGAGTGTATAAGCTTCACCTAACGCATCTGGACTTAGTCGATTTTCTGCAATCTTGCCTTCTTGCTGAAGTTTGGCATTGACAGACTCAGCATGACGTTGAGTGATGAAGCTTCACTCAACGCATCTGGACTTAGTCGATTTTCTGCAATCTTGACTTCTTGCTGAAGTTTGGCGTTGATAGACTCATCATGACGTTGAGTGATGAAGCTTCACTCAACGCTTCTGGACTTAGTCGATTTTGTGGCTTCCACTGCTTTGGCTTTGACATGATATCCTTGTCTCAACGATTATGACCATATGACGTTGAGAGCGTTGAGTGTATATGCCTCACTCAACGCTTCTGGACTTGCCAAATTCCCGCCTTGTCAATACTGTAAGCTTTGACTGCCAGCCCTCTCTCAGCGCTATTAGCTGTATGACGTTGAGAGCGTTGAGTGAGCTTGCCTCACTCAACGCTGTAGACTTAGCCAAATTTCTGACTTTCCAGCCTATCACTTTGAGTCCACTTGTCATTGTCTCTTGAATTATATGTCCAATCATTGTGACATAGACCAACCTGTTTGCATGAACTTAAACATACATCAAATACAACTATGTGTATACTATTGACCTGTTTGACTTCTTATAAATCTAGGACATTGAGATCAATGGACCCAACAGACTGTCAGCCTTTGGCATTGACCTGTAGAACCTTTAAGGACTACCGGCCCTTGGCCTTGTCCGGTGGAACTTTAATAGAAGGATTGCCAGCCAATGTCCTTATTCCAGTAAAATTTATGTAAAGGACTACCAGTCTTTGGCCTTGTCCTATAGACCCTATAAGGACCGCCAACCTGTGGCCTTATTCTGGTAAAGATTCTTTAATGATAGGTCTCTCATCCTATGACTTTGTCCCAATAAAATTTCTACAAAGGATTTCCAGTCTTTGACCTTGTCTTATAGAACCTACAAGGATCGTCAACCTATGGCCTTCCCCAGGTAAAGATTCTTTAATGATTGAACTGCCAGCCTATGGCCCCGTCCCAACCAATAACTTTTCTGAAAATTTTGGGATGCAGTGTTCGTGGACAACCCTATGGTGTCCGCGACCACCCACTCTATTCCTATTCTCATATATTCACCGGCTGATACATCAACACGCCTGCTTAAACAACACCATCATATTATCTTATAAAATGTGTTACGAACACACGAATTGCGCTCGCTATAACGGATCATTTTTGACCCCTTGGCTCTTGATGAAGGTACTTGGTGGAGACCAGCCCCGATCTGGACGTCGCAAAAGTACGCGGCGCCGCACCTGACCAGACCTCTATCGGCCCTGAGTCTTGCATAATTTTATTTGTGTAATTTTGTTATTGTTTGTAATTTGTGTGGAAATATATATATATATATATATATATATATGTATGCTGTTAATATGAGTGTCAATATATATATCTTTATATATTATAAAGAAGTATATTTGAATTCATATTCATAACCTACATTTCTTTCTGTCCGTTGAATTGTTACCACCAAATTAATCAAGACCGTCCAAATGCCTCCTATTTGAGTGATAATGCTGCCAAAAATCTTTTTTATTCCCAAACCCCCACCAAACTTTAATTATTGTATATGTCAAATCCCCACCAAACTTTAATTATTATATATGTATATATATCTGCTAAAACCCCACCAGCACGCCAAACTTTTTTATTCCCAAACCTCCATCAAACTTTATTTACCATGTTATTTCTTTTTTCTGCTAACCCCCTCCAGCACGCCAACTCCCTTTGGCGCGAAAGACCTGCCGAAGACTGGCTCCTCCCGACAACACTCCGCTGCCACCTCGACTGCCTCGACTCCCGCCTCGACTGCTTCGACTCCCGCCTCGACTGCCACCCGTCGATTGATGGCTTTATAACCCTAGCTCTCATCCTTGGAGCCCCGCCCTCTTCCACCGTCTTTCTACACTCTCTGCACCTCTCCGGGAAGAGAAGTTCCTATTCGACTTAATACCCTCCCCGGAAAGAAGTTCCTCTTCTTCTGCAGGTAAGCTCACCTGTTCTTCCACTCTACCTCAAATCTACTCCTCAACTCGCCGTTTCAGATCTACCTTAAGCTTCCCCTGTTTTGTGCCCTACCTCTCCAGGCCGCAAGGTGTCCGGGTCGTAAGTTTTTCCAATCTCACTAAGGCCACTTCGGACAGGTTCGCTCAAGGCTCGAGGCTACTCCATTGTACTCAATAGGTAATCCATAAACATTAAGATGGTGATGCAGCTGGATTTGGAGAGATGCCTTGCACTGCTTCTTACCATAATGTCATTTTCACGAACAAAGCCTAGCTCTTATATATATAGTCATGCCATTAGTTGTTTTCTGCAGGGGGCGAATCCAAAGTTTTGGTTGAGTTTTATTTGAGTTTTTGTTAAGTTTTGGTTTAGTTTTTTGAGTTTTCGTTGAGTTTTGCCTCACCTCGCCGCCCGTGCGCTATGAATACTCTCATTACACCGCTTGACCGGAGAATAAAAGTCCCCCCCAAACGAAGCCTAAGCTGTGTTATCTCCGTTACACCGCCGCTCTATCCTGCAAATAATCCTTGCTATTTTTTTTATCTCCGTTCCAATCTCATTCATTTATGTATCTTTTAAATTTTAAAAAAAGTGCTCTCACCAGTCACCACCAGCCCAACAAGCGAGGTATAATGTTCAGAGGAGATGCTGATTTTGGAGAAGAAGATTTGATGTCATTGTTGCAGCCGCAGGCTTCCATGCTTTCCTTGGATGATTACTTATATGGTGGTTTTGGAATTTAGTTTATGCATTTTCTTCAGAGTTGGCTTCTTTATTTTCCCTTTTTTCTGGGCCAGGAATAACTTTTGTATTAGCGGATGACATTTAGATATAAAATTTATCGTTTGACATTTTTGACATTTTATGGAACCTCATTATGTTAAAACTTTAGCAAAATGTAACTATTTTATTAGCATTCCTCGATTAAATACCTGGTTAAGTTAGTACTCATCTAATTCTAATAAAATGTAGGCTGCTCGTTCTGCAGATCTTTTGTCTCTGTTGAGGGATTTTTAATTTGATGTTGGTGAGTTATGGGAGAGTTATGGGAGAGTTCTGGGAGATTTCTTAGGTTGTCATTTTCTTTCCATCGTTTGTGCCCTTTCTATCGTTTGTGATCTTTGTTCTCATTTTCTTTCTTTGTTTGTACTTCTTTATTTTCTTTGTTTTCAAAGCCAAAATCTTAGCTTGATATAAATTTCCTCTGCGCTTTTTCATTTCTTTTTGTTGAAATGTTGTTGGTCGAGGACTCGCCGGACCAATGAGAGCATATTTTTCAATGGAGTAGATGTTGTGGATTTTAGTTATTTTGAGTCTCTGTTTTCCTCCAGCATGATTGTTCTAGAATTTAAAATTGTTTACATCCAACTTTGATATCAAGCAAGCACATGAGCGGGATTAAATCCCGCCTAAGTAGCTTTTCTTTTTAGTAGCTTCTTTTTATATGAACACTTCCATGCTGAACACTCCCATTAGTAGCTTTTTAATGTAGTTTGTGGTCCAATTGAATCAAGCAAAAAATAATATTGTTGCGGAGGGACCCGTCGTGGGTGGGCGAAGCCCGCCGTCACGGGCCGGGTAATGTGGCGCATAGCCTTAGGGGCGGAGCCCCGTGTCGGGCACTCATATATATATATATATATAAAATACATCTCTCTTTCTATATATATATATAATTTGATTTAAACCCTCCGAATGAAGACCCGGTCCAGCCCTCCTATTCAGCCAGAGCACACAGTTCTTCTTCCCGGTCCAGCAGTCATTTCCTTCTCCCAACTGATCCTTCCCTGATTTCGGTGCTGCACCCGGAGAAGTTCTCACGCAATTTCCGCCACGATCCAGCGACGTCTAAGCTTCGCCGATCCACGATCCTTCTCCAGAGCTATGATCGCTGCCACGGTTCCTCTTCCTGACAGTTTCGTCCATGGCCGCACCTTTCCACGATTAGAAGTTAGTTTCGGTGAAACTTATAAATAGAGTTTGTTTTCTTTTTATTTTTGGTGATGGATGAATGTATTGAGTGATTGATTATTGAAGTTGCTGTGAAATTGTGATTTCCTATTTAGGAGTAGTCCAATGATGTAGATGATGAATAGTTCATGAAAATTTGCTGCTTTGTTCCATTGATTCCCGTTTTGAGTGTTGATGTTGGTAAAGAAATTGATTGTTTGCTGCTTCCATGATTGGAGACCTGTTGAAGATGTTGATGAATGTTTCCGTTTACTGCTGCTTGTGTTTGTTTTCCCTTTGGAGAGAGCTGTGTAATTTTGCTATTCATGTGAAGAAATCTATGTAGTTAGTGTGATGCATTCCTTCTGTTGATAGGATGGTAAAAAACCTGTGATATTGATGTTGAATGAAATTTAGGGTTGTCTAGTTTTGTGGCATCTCAAACAGTAGAGTGAAAATTATTGTTGTGCTTTTGAGATTTCATGGAGCCACTCAAGTGTGAGAGCGAGCGAATTTTCTCCATTGTGCCCGTGTGCGATGGAGACCGGCCTTGGAGCGGGAGATCGAAGGTGACGAGGAATTTTTCATGGGATCGCCATTGACTTCGAATACGGAAAGACGTCTCTTTCCATAGCTAACTTGATTCTTCCCCCTCATTTGCGTGCGTCTACATTTTCTCTTAGGATTTTAGGCTCTTTCTGCTACGACAAGAGGGAAAGAACGAAAGTTGGGAACCTTCTTTCCCTGAATTTAGAATTGAACCATTTTTTTCAAGACAATTCATTTTAACAAAATAGTTATTTTGTGCTTTACAAAAATCTAGTTGTTTTATTTCTCAAAGTAAGTGCAACGCCTGCTCTAAATATTTGCTGTAATTCATTAAACATTGCATGGATTTAGGGTGTCCTAGAAAAAACCAACAGACGCGCAAACCCTACGAGCGCGGGCAAAGAGAAGATGCTTGCTCGAGCCGTCTCAACTTAGACCTGCAACATCTTAATGAAGTTATTTCGCTCCATACGACTTCTTTATGTGCTTGTGTAAGCTATATTCAGGTGTTCGCGTAAGCATTGCCCGAAGGTTTTTTCATCTGGCCTTCCCATCATTGCAATCTGTAATTTAACGTTCATGCATGCATATATTTCACTAAGATCGCGACGATCACATCTATTGAAAAATTGAGCTAAGTACATGGTCAAAAGCGTGGGTGTACATATCAGACGTGGGGAGTACTACTATGCCCACTAAGGACCTCAAAATATGAGCAAAAATTATTATCAAAGCATGACACAGGCGTAGGATCATGCTCGCCCAAACAAATCAGTGAATACCAATATATCCGAACACAAATAGTAAGTTCGCGAAGGGGGAGCCAAGGTAACAATATCTTTTTCATTAACTTCAAAAGGTTATATAAGTATGGCGTCCACATTTACAAAAATGAGAGATGCAAACACCTTAATTCAAAAAAAATTTACATCAATTGAAACAAAAATTCCGGAGTGAGCTGACGATCTTTCTCGCAACATGTTCTTTCCCCTGTTCTTCTGTTTCTTCTTCTCAGGAAGACGCGACCCCTTCAACAAGCTTATCGAGCTCGTCTCAGAAGAACTCAGATACCACGATCTCCCGGCTGTCTGCTTCCTCCTGATCGACGCTCTGAGAAGGATTATCATCTTTTCCTTCTACATCGCCCATCTTAGAGTCTGACTCCTCCGAGTTGACACTAAAAAAAGAGACGAGGTCCATCAAGTTCGCATATCGGGGATACCAAATGACATAATCAGCGTCGACGAACTCTGGTTTGAACCATCCTCTCTCATTAATGATCCTGGTTGTGGCCTCCATGGACACTCTGCTATATTTAATAATCTCCTTCTGAAACTCCAGGTTCTGAGGTTTGTAAGGATCCTGCGAGACAAGGATAAAGATCAGTTCGAGCGTACAAATAGAGCGCGACCACGTTAAGTTCAAACCATGCTCACCTCAAGTTGTTTCTCCAATTGTTCAATCTTTTTTTGATGTTCTTCTAGTTTGTGTAGCGCGTTGTTGAGTTTGAATCCAGTCCTATGGGCAAAGATCGCGCTCCGAAGTGCCTCTTGGGTGGACAGGAAGGGCATTTGACTCGCAGGACGTCCCTTCGTTCACGTTCATTTTCCCTCCCGTAGAGCACCGAGCGAAGGATGAATGCATGGGAGGTGATATGGTCACTCTTCGTCTCCTTCCAGCTAGGCAAGTTAGTGGTTTTCTCCACGCTTCCACCTTCGCGGTTCCAGGAGATAAACTCGCCGCCCGTGGTGTCCCTCAATTTTTCACCAAAACCAATGATGAGAAAGTCATGTCTAGGCGATGGTTGCACTGACCTCCTATGAGAAGATGAGGAGCTCGCGCCTGCTCCGGTTACCCCTACTTCTACTGCCTCTCTCTTTTTTTTCTCTTGAATCTTTCTCTTCTCGCGGGCAGAAAGAACATGTTCTGTGAGTTCCTACGACCGGTTTTGGGAAACCATTGAGATCACCACCAAATAATTTTCGAGTTAGAACAAGATTGAATCAAGACACATCTAACAATCCATGAAGTATCTGCAGTTACTTTGCATCTCAACAACATTCAGAACCTCTTGAGCCCGCGATACTTAGAAATCCACGTACAGACCTGCGTGCAACAAAAAATTACCATTCCTTCCTTAACCCCTTGAAGCACCGGGGTCTTGAACGCGGCCACCACCCTAGTTCCCGGCTTCATAGGATTCCTACCAAAGTTACCTTTGAAGAAGACAAAGCGGTCGTCTCAATTGTGTTCCTTGTTTGGGATGCTAATGGTATTCATCTTCGTGGTGCCAAAATAAAGCATATCCGCGAAGTGCAAGTCTTCGCCGCAGTCCCTCTCCTTCTGAGACCACAAGGAGAACAAACTTCTAAAAACATCTCAGTGAAGTCGAATCCCCTCCATCCACAGGTAAATGACAAAGGCATGGATAACCGCAATGGGGTTCAGGGGGAATTGCGCAATCTCCCAAAATGGTTGGAGCTTGAACCCGTGGCTGAAGTGTTCAAGGGGGATCACTAGCTCGTTCACGCTCAGAGTGTTCGGCCTCTCATTTGCTCTGGGAGGTTGCACCACAAAGTCGTCACTCAGAGGAGCCCGCGCTAAGAAGGCTTGAAACTCCACCTGCGTCATTTGGGGTTTAGAAAGCTTTGCATAATGGAAAGACTCGGTCGCGGAAGTGCAACCAGGGGACATTTTAAATGTTTGCCCAAAATTTTACTTTTGTCGCATCCAAAGAAAGTGATACCTTTGCTTAGGGGACCCCTCTATTTATAGATTTTACCCGGTGGAAGTCAAAAGGACGGGAAGCGGCATGACCGCGCAGACCTATCAGTGTTTGTGATGTTTAGCTTCAATTTCCCTTGCAAGATAACAAGCATCACAGAAAAATGTTTGTAACAATACCTTTATGATCACGTAGATATACACATTCAATTCAAACAATGCATCCAAGATTTAAAAGAGAAAAGTAAAACACCAGAGGAAAAATGCTCAAAATTATATTGTCCGCAAACAATCATATAGTAAACAAGTTTATCATCTATAAGCAAATTCTCACTCACGACGGCCCGCGTTCCTTCCCAATATGGGTAGCTTCATTTTGCGCCCTAGTGACCACAGCCAAAACCTGGGAAAAATTGCGTGTGACCTGGTAGAGAGATCGATGCACTCGAGCAACATCCCTCTCCACGCGAGCCTCCAGGGGGGTCGCGGTCACTTCATATTAGCAAGAAGCTTTTTCGATGCGTGCAGTAACCGTCTCCGCAGGTTCTGGAGGATTTCGCTTCAGATGTCTGTTTTACTCTCTTCGTCCGTTCCTTCATCAGCTGGAGCTCCATCTCTAGCGTCATGTCAGACGCGGTCATTGCACAACAACAAAAGCGTTGAAATTTTTTGAAAGCTGTAATTATCAATTCAGGTAATGAAGATATACATTCTATATTCACCACAAATATTTCATTGTTTTTCTGTGTCCACTCCTCGGTAATCCAAGTGGCCACGATTAATATTTCTTTGCAGGAAAAAGAGGACGCTTTCTTTGCTCAGTATTCATAAGCACTAGCATCCGCTTCCACGCCGCCTCTTCCTTAGACGTCTCTGGTTCATCTCCTCTTTGCTAACATGAGGTTCCCCGTTCATGGGGATAATCACAATCTGCGATCGCGACATGGGAGGAACTGGTTTGAACATAGACACTATCCTCATCGACTTAACGCTCAAAGTCATGCTAGCAACATTTTTTCCTTTGCTCCTCTAGAGAATCTCCGCCGCCGCAACTCTGCCCTGTTCAGCCCTATTCGCGACAGACTTGCCCGTGACAGCCCTGTCCAAGGAAGCCTTATCCGCGGCAGCCTTGTCCGTGGCATCCATGTCTGCCTCTGCCTTGTCCACCACAACCTTAGTTGCAACATCCTTGTCCCCGAGTTTCTTATTCGCTGCTCTTATAGCCGCGGTCTTCTCCCTCTTAATCTCATGTAGCTCGGTAGTTTGGAGTTGCCTGTGCAGCTCTTTGTTCGCGATGGATCTACTCTCTTCAACCCTTCGTTCCCCTTCAGTTGAGGTAAAAGCTCCAACAATGACAGCCTAACCAACTCCAACCCTTTAGAGCAGAGCACCTGAATCAATCTCCCCCCCACCGAGATCGCGCACACTCACCCTCTTTAGGCTGAGGGGTGCTAACGCTCGCACCAACCTCAACATTCGCGCCAACATTATTGCCCACCCCAACATCTGCATCCACGGGCGCTCTCTCTTCAACAACCTCCGAGATTTTCTTCTTTCCCTTACTCTTACTCCTCTTTGTATCATTAACAACTTTCTCCTTGTTAGATAGCCTTTTCCGCGGATCATCCACCATTTTCTCCAGGTCTTTTGAGATGTCTGATGCAGTCGTATTAGTTTCCGCGGGTAGAGAAAGAACAGTTTGATCGATTGGGGTTCGGTCAGCTGCAGCCTCTCTGGGAGCTCTATTGTCTACAACTCCCCCAAATCTCCTTTCCTCCGCAGTGTCTTCAGCGTCCGGTTCCTCAATAATGACATTCCAGCCACTTGATCGGCCTTCTACTTCTTGGACGCCATGATCTTCCTCTTCTTGTGACTGCGGGATCCCTCTGCTTCCATCTTCCGTGGGAAGCTGTGAGCTCTTTTGTTCTACAACGCAATTTCAAGGATGTCTGTGTTCTCCTTGTCCTCCATAGCTCTCTTCAAGATAACAATCGTGATCAGTGAGTGTCGATTAGTCAAAATATTTTCTCAAATCCCCGACCCTATACAATATTTATAGATTTTTCCAAGCATTGAAGGCCCCTCACAATCCCCGCATTCAAAGTTTACTTTTTCGAAGTTTGCGCGAACATAAAAAAGTACGGGGTTCATGTTTCCCACGGATACTGTTACTAGAAGAGTCTAAGTCAAAATAAGACTAGTTCGGGCGGTCAGAAATGTGACGGTCGCCCATGGCCCCTCCTCAAAAGCAAGCACAATCACTTTCCTCTTGACCGTAGTGCCCTTGGTCCCAGCCAATCTCAAGCAAATTACCCCGACCTACTGCTAGCGTGGTCAAGGGACTCAGCGTCCTTCCAACGCAACGTAAGAAGACGTCCACCTGCCCTTGTTCCCCAGTGTGGGTACAACCGCTCTTACTCTTAAAACTCTAGGCGCGCCTGCAAAAGGAGCTCCAGTGCCTGCAGTCCGCGGGATCACTCTCCCAGTGACCGTGTGTCGTACGTTTTTATTTATTCACATACCATGTAATCTCTCATCCCTTCCCGACTCTCCTGTAACCTAGGAAACCCGTATTTTTCTAGAACCGCCCGTTCAGCAGCAACCACTTGGACACTTGTATATAATCCTCATTCTGATCCGAATCGAGTTTGAGCTAGTGTCGGCTTGCCGCGAGCTCGGATCCGTAGCTCTCTAGCTAATGCGGATGCTCTTTTTAACTTTCTTCCCTGGATCAATAAAATCACCCGCAATAAGTGGAGTTGCTGTTGCGGGCAGTGTGGTGTAGCTGCTCACAACACTATTTTTACCCCGCTCGACCACGAAGTAAATGACCGCTCTCAGCCTCTTCACCCCCTTTACTTCGTGTTCGTTTTGTGAGGTACACTTTTGGCATCAATATTTGGTACTTTATACCGCACAAGATTATTAAATACTTATACATCCTTATTGTCATATAGAAAGACGTGTCTTTACTCAATGAGTTCGAGGTCGTACAAGATGAATCTCAACCACAAGCTCTCGCATATACCTTGTGACATGACTCCATATTCTACCTTTGCAATAGATTTCACTGTACCATCCTGTTTTGTTTCTATTCCATATGACTAGATTTTCCCTAACAAATGAGCAATACCCCAAGATCGATTGCCAATTATCTTGGCATCCAACCCAATCAGTATCATTGAAAACTTTGACCCTTAAATGATTCTTCTTCCCCTTCTTCTTATTCCCTTCACCCCCTTCATTTTCTCCCCTCCTTTACAGTTTACTTTGTTGTTAACCCATTAGTACTAGGAGACCCGGCAAGACTTCTGTCTGAATTGAAGTTTTCTGAACATCCTGAGCATTCTCACATCATTAAAGTTTGTGTGGGATACAATCTTGGCTGCTCCAGATCCAAATCATTCGTCAATTTTGGTTTAATAGGAAAGGAAGATGAAGCATCTTTCCCCTTTATGCCCTTTACTTAACATTGGACGTACATCACAGATCACTTATGCATTACCTTTAGCCAATATCCATTCTTCTCTGAACTAATCCGAGCTTATTCATTATAGTTCCCGTCGGAAGATGTATTTTCTATTTTGTATATTGAGGTCAGAAGTGTTTTCTCTTTCCAGTTAGGTCGTAACATGTTCAGAGCGCTAAGCCTTACAAGAGAAAATAATGTCACCGACCCATCCCCCGTTTGCCTCAAATTTGATGAAAAATTGATGTTTGGGGGCCCTTCCTCATTTCCTCAATTTTTGGATGTCATTGATTTATTACCTTTATTGATTGTTTTTCTCGCCCTACTTATATTTGATGAAAAATAAGGGTGAAGTGTTGTCTATTTTCCACAATTTTATAACACGCTTTTTACCCAATTCTCGCCTACTATCAAAATTTACATTGTGATAATGGTCAAGAGTATATCAACTATCCATTTGAACACTATCTTACTTATCATGCAAACTTCATGTGTTCACTCTCTTTCTCAGAATGCGGTAGCTAAGCGAAAAAACTATCACCTCTTAATAGATGCCCAATGTTTACTATTCACTATGAACCTCCCTAAATTTTATTGGGGTGATGCCGTTCTCATGGATGCCTACCTTATCAACCGCCTACTCTCTCGGGCATTGGGTGCACCAAACCCCTCCTATCACCATAAGGGATACTCCAACTCTCCAATCAAAAACATTTGGTTGTGTGCTTTGCTCCCATACATTCTTCGGGCCAATCTAAACTTGACTTTGATGCCTTCATGTTCCGTTCCTTGACTACTCTCCTACTTAGAAAGGTTTAAATTGTATCATCCGTAATTTTAACGCGATATTTATGTTATCTTGTAGGGTCGTGTTGCGACGGATTTTGATCGAGGCAGCGCGTCGTCAAGGTACAATGTTACTATGCCAAGGGTCGCGTTCATTAATTGGTGATTTTTGTTAGTCATAATATTAGTGAGACACACATTAAATGTTAGTAGCAATGCGCGACAAGAACCGTTTAAGTTTTAAGGCATTAGTATAGTGTGAGATTGGGGTGCTAATAACATTTTACCCCTCCCTCTCTTTATGCGGTTAAGAGGGAAAAACATTATAACCCGATGAAATAAACCACAGCCCTCATCTCACGATTCTTAAAAACCGCACGCCTCTTTTCCCTCACGGAAGAAAACCCGCAAACCCTCTCTCGATCTCTTCCGTCTCCCGCAAACGGCGAGCCCGACGCCCCTTCCGCGCACCTCTGCCGCCCTAGCCGCCGCCCGATTCCTGTCCAGAGTCCAAATCCGCCCTCTCCTCCCTCCTCTGCAGGCGCCGAGGAGTACTCTTCTTTCCTTGTCCGTGGGAGAAGTGGGTCAAACCCTAACCGGAGGAGTTGAAGTCCGTTTTTGATTTTGGTAAGTCCGATTTCTCTTTCTCGTTATTTCCTTCGTGGAAATTAGTGTTTTGGAAATTAACTTAGACTAAGTTTTCGTTCCCTTGTGCCCAAATTAGGTTTGGAGATTCTAAATCCTCTACAGAAGTTGTGTAGGGTGTTTGGAAAGCCTTGGTTTGCCCTCATAAAGGTAATATGCGAAGTAATACCTTATACGATAGTTGGGAGGGAAAGCCGGCAAGGGGAAGGGCGGCCGGAAGAGGGGAAGAGGGGAAGAAGAGAGAGTTAGGGTTGAGAGAGGAGAAAGGGGGCAGCCCTCAATTCATTGATCATCCAAGATAAAAAAACCAAGCAAGAGTCCAAACCCATATATAGGGTTTCAAATTACAATAAACCAAAATAAACCAAATTAAACCAAAAGCTGAAATAAGCTCCAACCGACCCAACCGGGTTTGGCCTAATCTCCGGTTGGGTTGGTGCCGTGCTGGGCGCCTCCGCCCGACCCCGTCCCGGCCGGTTCGACGACCTCGACCGCGTCTCCAGTATTGCGCTCCCGAGCTCTTCGTGTGTACACCTTCCACGGCGGCTCCTCAAGTAATTCCGTAACAATACCGCCATCTGGAAAATTGGCCTTGTCCTCAAGGCAGTAGTCGGGAAATTGGCGGCGAAAGTCGTCG
Source organism: Platanthera zijinensis (assembly GCA_039513925.1). NCBI lineage: Eukaryota > Viridiplantae > Streptophyta > Magnoliopsida > Asparagales > Orchidaceae > Platanthera > Platanthera zijinensis. The sequence goes on along the minus strand of CM077097.1, from coordinate 110,037,104 downwards.
CGGATGAGCCAAGTGGCGTCGCTCTCCGGCCGATGTTGCCAAGCCACACGGATCTCTTCGGGGGCCGCATCCCCGGGTAAATGGTGACGGTGGCCAATGATGCCGGCCGGGTAGAGGGGCGCCATGCCCGATTCCTCCTCCTCGGTGGGTAGAGGTTCCACAGCCGGGTGGTCGCCAATGACCCGGCGGAGTTGTGATACGTGGAAAACTGGATGAATGCGGCTATGTTGCGGTAGGCGGAGCCGGTAGGCCACCGCGCCAATACGGCTGAGCACTTCGTAGGGCCCGAAGAACCGAGGTGCAAGCTTCGGAGAGGAACGGCGAGCTACCGAAAGTTGGCGGTAGGGGTGGAGTTTGATGAAGACCTTGTCGCCCGCCCGGAAGGAGAGGTCGCGGCGCTTCCGATTCGCAAAGGATCGCATCTTCTCTTGGGCTCGTTGGAGGTGATGTTTAAGGCTATCCAAAATGACATCCCGATCATGAAGGTGATCGGCTAAGGTGGCTACCGGACACTCTCCGGGAAGGTGGCGAATGATGGACGGAGGAGGCCGTCCGTAGACGGTTTCAAAAGGAGTGGTAGCCGCGGCATGGTGGTAAGCCGTATTGTAAGAGTACTCGGCCCAACATAACCATTTGGCCCATGTGTTCGGGCGCTCCCCGATAAAGCAGCGGAGGTATGTCTCCAAGCAGCGGTTAAGGACCTCCGACTGGCCGTCGGTTTGCGGGTGGTAGGCTGTGCTCATGCGGAGTCGAGTGCCCTGTAGCCGAAAAAGTGATGTCCAAAATCCACTGAGGAAGAGCGGGTCGCGGTCGCTGACGATAGAGCGTGGAAATCCGTGGAGTCGTACTATCTCCGCGATGAAACAGTCGGCCACCGTGGCCGCCGTATAGGGATGTCGGAGCGGAATGAAGTGTCCATACTTTGTGAGGCGATCCACGACCACCAAGATGCAGTCGAATCCATTCGAGCGTGGGAGGCGCGTGATGAAGTCCATGGCAATATCCTCCCAAATCCGCTCCGGAATGGGTAATGGCTGAAGGAGCCCGCCCGGAAACATGGCCTCATACTTGGCCTTCTGACACGGTAGGCAAGCCGCTACGTAGGCCTTCACTTGGCGGAGCATGTTCGGCCAATAGAGAGAGGCCGCCAAACGTCGATATGTCCGGAATGCTCCAGCATGTCCGCCGGACGGTGTGGAGTGGAACTCGGCGAGGAGGCGCGGGATACTGGCGGCGGCCGTGGATAGCACAAGACGGCCCCGATGAAACAGTCGGCCTCCGATAAGCGTATACGGCGGATGAGCCGCCGGGTTCGTGAGAAGAGTCCGCCGGATTGCGGAGAGGCGCGGGTCCCGATCAACTTCCAGTTGGATTGTGGTGGCGTCGTCCCAAATGGGGCGAGAGATGGCGGTGAGCTCGGATGAGGGCGGTACGCGGGAGAGCGCGTCGGCCGCCTTGTTTGATTTACCGGAGCGGAACTCGATCGTAAAGTCGTACCCCAAGAGCTTGGCGACCCATAATTGTTGTGCCGGCGTCGCGATTTTTTGTTGGAGAAGATACCGGAGACTGTGGTGGTCCGTTCGAACCACAAATGCGCGGCCAAGAAGATAGGGTCGCCAATGTTGCACGGCGAGCACGAGGGCCATCAACTCGTTCTCGTAGGCCGAACGACTGCGGACTATGGAGGAAAAAGCTCGGCTAAAGTACGCGATCGGGCGGCCGCCTTGCATAAGAACGGCCCCCACTCCGGTGCCGGAGGCGTCACATTCCACGACGAAGGGTTGTTTGAAATCGGGCATTGCCAAGACCGGGGCTTGCACAAGCGCCGCTTGAAGGGTGGAGAAAGCAGACATGGCCGCGGCCGGCCAATCGAAACGGGCATCCTCGGCCCCTTTAAGGAGTTGAGTAAGGGGGCGGGCGATGGCGCCGTAATCCTTGATGAACCGGCGATAGTAGCCGGTGAGTCCCAGAAATCCACGGACTTCGCGGAGGGAAGTCGGCGGCGGCCAATGGAGCACCGCCTGAACCTTGTCTATATCCATGGCGACGCCGTTGGAAGAGATGGTATGGCCCAAGTAACTGACGCTCGTCATACCGAATGAGCATTTTTTTTGATTAAGTACCATGCGGTGGCTCCGCAAGGTGGTGAAGGTGCGGCGCACGTGGACGAGGTGTTCCTGCCAAGTTGGACTAAAAACCAAAATGTCATCGAAAAAAACAAGAACATGTTTTCGAAGTACCGGCCGGAAGAGATCATTCATGGTCGCTTGGAAGGTGGCCGGCGCATTGGTGAGGCCAAAAGGCATCACCAAAAACTCAAAGTGGCCGTCGTGAGTCCGAAAGGCCGTTTTGTGGATGTCCTCGGCGCGCACCCGGATTTGATGGTAGCCGGCGCGGAGATCCAGCTTAGTGAAGTAGGCCGCCCCGTGTAACTCATCCAAAAGCTCCTGGATGACGGGAATGGGGTATTTGTCCGGTACCGTCGCTTTGTTCAACTCGCGGTAATCCACGCAGAAGCGCCAACTTCCATCCTTCTTGCGCACCAACAAGACCGGACTGGAGAAGGGACTGGAACTGGGGCGAATGAGCCCGCCGATCAACATCTCCCGCACGAGGCGTTCGATCTCGTCCTTTTGGGCGTGCCCGTAGCGGTAAGGCCGGACGGACACCGCCGCCGAGGTTGGATGGAGAACAATTGGGTGATCCGTGGGCCGAACCGGGGGAAGACCCGGGGCTGTAGAGAATAAGTCCGGAAAGTCGTCGAGGAGGGGGCGGAAATCCATGTGGAATGACGGAGTTTGTGGATCCGCCGGTTGGAGAGGTAGGAGATAAGCCGAGAAGAGGGCGTCCGTGACGCGGTGAATACCACGGGCCGATAGCGGAGAGCGTAGGAGCGCCGCGTCGCCCATTAAACGACATGGTTGGTTCTGATGTTGGAAACGCATGGTCATGGTAGCCCAATTCACATGAACGTCGCCCAAGGTTTGGAGCCACGCCACGCCGAGAATGGCGTCGAGGCCCCCCAATTCGAAAACATGAAAATCAGCGGTGAAAAGGTAGGAGCCCACCGAGAGGGTCACTCCCGCGCAACGTCCCAAGGTCGGTCGGCGTCGACCGTCCCCCAATGCCACCGAAAATCCGGGGGACGGGAGGCTCGGTAAGGCCAACTCTTGAGCCAAGGAAGCCGAGATGAAATTGTGACTCGCGCCACTGTCGATCATCACTACCACGGCTCGGCCGTGAATGGAGCCCTTCAACTTCATGGTGCGGGGTCCGGTTATACCGCCCACCGAATAGAGGGGAAGGTCCAAAATATTCAAGGTGGCGGTGTCATCCGGGGGAGGAGGAGCCTCGTCGGGTTCGACGAGCGCATCAAAGTCGGCCGCGGTCACTTCGGCGTCGAAATCGCCGAAAAGGGCGTGAAACTCCTTGACGGCGCAAACATGTTGGGGCGAATAAGGTTGCCGGCAACGGAAGCACAAGCCCTTACGGCGAAGCTCATTATAATCTTGATTGGAGATGCGATGGGGGGGATCGGGTCGGCCTGGGCGAGGCCCTCCCCCTCCCGCCACGGGTCGGGGGGGCCCATCACGCAAGTTGGCCGGCCGAACGGATGGAGCCGGGGGATTCGGGAAAGGGCGATGGCCGAGATCGGCTTCCACCGCGCGCGCGAGGTCCAAGGCTTCGGACACCGTATGCGGGTTGTGAGTCCGAATGCGCGAGCGAATCGCCGGGCGGAGGCCTTGGAGAAAGAAGCCCAAGTAATGGTCGGGTGGGAGACCCGGGACTTGGGTGACGAGGGCGACGAACTCGTCAATATACCCGTCGAGATCGGCCGTTTGGCGGGCGCTGCAGAGGCGTTCAATCGCGGAGCCGGTGTAGCGGGGATCATAACGCGTGATCATTTCCTGCTTGAAGTCCGCCCAAGAAATCGTCGGCTGGCTTTGCCGGAGCCAACGTGCCCAATGAAGGGCGGAACCTTCCAAGCCGACCATGGCGGTGCTAACCCGGTCCGCGGGGGGTGTGAGCTGTAGGTCAAAGAGTTGTTCCGCCCGTGCGATCCAACCCAAAGGATCCACACCGGAGAAGGAGGGGACATCGAGGTGTTGCAAATGTCGGGGTAGCACGGCGGCCGCTGGCGGAGGTGCGGGCACAGCCGTGTGGAGTGGCGGGGCGCCCAGCACGGACGCCGTGTCCGCGGAGGAGGCCGATCCGGGGTTGGAGGGGGCGGCGAACGCGTCGAGACGGCGTAGGATGGCCGTTTGGCCCACGGCGAGGGCTTCGATGGAGGCTTGCAAGGAGGAGAAACGGGAATCGTGCTCGGCGACGCGGGCGGCGAGGGCGTCGTGGGCCTCGGCGTCGGGCTCGGTGTGCGCACGGGTGGTCGGGGCCATGAAGTCCGGCGGCAACACGGTGCAGGCGGACCGGCAGGTCGGACCAAATAATACCTTATACGATAGTTGGGAGGGAAAGCCGGCAAGGGGAAGGACGGCCGGAAGAGGGGAAGAGGGGAAGAAGAGAGAGTTAGGGTTGAGAGAGGAGAAAGGGGGCAGCCCTCAATTCATTGATCATCCAAGATAAAAAAACCAAGCAAGAGTCCAAACCCATATATAGGGTTTCAAATTACAATAAACCAAATTAAACCAAAAGCTGAAATAAGCTCCAACCGACCCAACCAGGCTTGGCCTAATCTCCGGTTGGGTTGGTGCCGTGCTGGGCGCCTCCGCCCGACCCCGTCCCGGCCGGTTCGACGACCTCGACCGCGTCTCCAGTATTGCGCTCCCGAGCTCTTCGTGTGTACACCTTCCACGGCGGCTCCTCAAGTAATTCCGTAACACGAAGCTAGCTCTTTTATTTTTGTAACCCTAGTTGTTTTGGAGATTTTCCACCAGAAACCCTAAGGGGAAAAGTATAAAATTAGGTTTACCTTAAATTTACAGGATTTCGGTGGCCTCGGGGAAACACTCGAAAGATCCCCAGCAGTAGGATTTGCCTTCGAAAGAGAAAATATCGCCGCGCCGAGTGTACGAGCGCCGCACCACCACGGTAAGGAAATTCTAATTTCTTTTAGCTAGACATACCAAGTAATAATATTTTATACGCATGAGTAGGTTTCGTACAAGCATCATAACCATGCATAGAAAAGTGTGGCAGTAGGAAAATAATCGTGGAAATGCGTAGGATAACGTCTTTTTCCATAACCACGTCAGTAAAGTCGTGAACAGTTATTTAGGTACGAAACTTTACACGTGTACGTAATTTTGGAGATTTTGTCCAACCAAGGGCGAGAAGGTCCCTTCAAATCGACCACGAGAAAGTCAAGGGTCGCTTAGTAGTATACCAGAAAAGATATCTCATGCAGAGTAGCGTCAGACCAAAAAGGTCTGTGAGCACACAATTCTTTTCGTGCTAGGTATAGGCGCACTACCTTTTTTATTAGGCATATGGTATCTTGTGAGCAGTACAGTCTTGGAGGTTTACTTCCCTTTGAGACAGCTAGTAGATTCGAGACCGTGTCCGCGTGACACTAGAACAATTGAGTTTCGTCAGATGGTCTCGGATTGTCAGTTTCAGTTGCGCGTTAGGAGCTACTCTGCCTAGAGCCTTCCTAGTAGATGAGCGGGTTAGAAGTCGCATAGAACTCAAGTATAGACCCGTCGTGAGTCAGTACACTAGCTAGTGAACGTCAGGACTTGGGTAAATAAACGGAAAGTCACGAATATAGAACTAATAGATGTGTTGACCAGGAAATATAGGAAAAGCATGCATAACATATAACATAAAATGTTTTCAGTGCACGAGACTATTTTAAAGGCATGCATGCATTCATATATATAAATCTGTTTTAGTGTCACTAAGGGGAATTGTTTTTCTTTACTCTGACCCTTCGTGGACACTGTTTTTCAGGTGACCCAGGTGGGAAACTACGTCTAGGATGAGCTTTATGGTGGCGTCAGTTTGTAGTATTTTTCCCATTCAGTTTACTCTATTTCAGCGTGTACTTGTAGATGTGGACAATGTACATAGTTGTTATTTTATATAACTTGTATCAGACTATTATTGTTATACAGATTCTCAGTTATTTCAATTCCAATCTTGTTTAGTGACTCTGTGAATCCAGATATCAGGTATGTGTTACCCGTAGTTTACTTTTAAACTTCCGCTGTAAGTCTTAAATTGCTTAGTGTAAACTTTTATTACCTGCTGCTATTAGTTTTTATACTGTTTCTTAGTTTTCTTTATATCGCTGACCCGGCCGGACGGCTGATTTCTGAAATACTGGGAAGAGGTGTTACAAATTGGTATCAGAGGCAGGTTTAGGATCCCTGGACCCTAGAAAAAAATTCACAGAGTCATATGATTGTGTAAAAGTAAACTCTCGTTAGTAAAGTATTTTTTTTAAGTGGCGTTTAAGTCATAGTTTTCGCTAGAGTACGAAATAAACTGCTAAGCCAAATTTCTCAGATGTGTGGTAAATAAATAGATTTCCTTTGTTTGTTCTATCCGGCACCACGAGTTAGTGAACCAGGTGAATCTTCACGTCAGGACCCTGTTCCTAATGCGACCATGAGAGACGCTGCCGTGCCACATGTACCACCAGTTCCAGCAGCTCCAGAAGGCATGGACATTTCATCTCAGATAGCCAGGGCGGTCACTGTTGCCCTGATGGAGTTTCAGAGAGGACTGGCTGCAGGGTTTTCAGCTTCAGTACAAGTACCAGTCCCTGCACCAGCTCCTACCCCAGTACCCGTGGAGGGTACCCTGGAGCGCTATTTGAGAAATTTTAAAGAACTTCAGCCTTTGAACTTCAGTGAGGATGAGACCCCGATGGACACAGATGATTTGATAGCAAACACCAGAGACCTGCTGAATGTTTTGGAGTGCCCAGAGAACAAGAAGGTTCCTTTGGCTGTTTTTCTCCTTCGAGGTGAGGCGAAAGTCTGGTGGGACAAGTACCGGGCAGATGATCCTGCAGGTAATGCGAAATGAAATTTCCTCATATTATAGTAAGTGATGCGTTTCATTGTTAAATTGTATGACCATATGTTTGGCCAGATCGTACATCAGATATGTTTACTTTTGGCGAGTTCTCTAGAGCCCTTGCAAGCTGGTTCGTGCCTCCTTCCGCACGACGATGTCTCCAGGAGAAGTATCTTATGCTTTTCCAGGGGGACAGGACAGTTTCTGAGTACGAGCGAGAGCTTACTCATCTGGCTCGATATGCGGGCGTGATGCAGGGAGATCAGACTGAGAAGTGCAGTCGCTTTGTGAATGGTTTGCGTGACTCGTTGAGACAGCCGCTGATGACTATGGTCAACGCTGATTACAGGAGCTTAGTGGATATAACTCGCAGACTGGAGGCTGATAAGCAGAAAATTCATAAGCGGAGTAGTTTCCGTGCGAAGCGATCTCAGGATTCGCACCAGCCGCATCAGAACAGGAATGATCAAGGGAAGAACTGGATCAAGAAGCCGAAGCCCGGTGGCAAGAAGGGTGGTCAATCTGGTGACCGGAGCAAGGACTATCCCACGTGTCCCAAGTGTCAGCGTCACCATCCAGGAGAGTGTTTGGCCAGCGCAGGCGTGTGCTACAAGTGCCGACAACCTGGGCATATAACTCGCTTTTGTCAGGAAGTTGGTGCGAATCAGGTAAGCAAAGTTTGTTGTATTACTGTTCTTGTTTGTAATTTCAGTAGATGATAAATGAAATTATTCCTGCAGTCGAAGTTCGAAGTTGGTAGCTCTAGCAGGGCTGATAAGGGCAAAGCGTTGATGATTACTGATGGGAGACCACAGCAGAGTTGATAGTTAGTGCAACCCAGGGCTTATGGGCTGGGTCAGCAGGAGGCGAAGGATCAGGAGGATGTAGTGACTGGTAAGTGCTCTTTTTTTTACGTAACGAGTTTATCTAAATCCTCCGTAGTGACATTTATCTTCATCCTTCATAAACTCATTCATGTAGGCATTCTTATGATTCGTAATTTACCCTCTAAGATTCTGTTTGATACGGGTGCCTCACACTCGTTTATCGCGGAATCTCTAGTGCGTAAGTTGGATTTAGAAGTCTTCCCAGAGTCAGTACCGCTGGAAGTCATGATGCCTAATGGATCCCTTCTGCAGACCAGAGACAAGTGCAGGGTACCAGTGCAGTTTGGTGATACCGAGATTATCGTGGAAGCTTTGCAGCTACCTATAGCCGGATTCGACTTGATCTTTGGAATGGACTGACTTTCAGCAGTCAACGCCAGGATTGACTGTAGGGCGAAGCAGATTCAGTTCGATGGCCCCAACCAGACATCTTTCTCTTTTCAGGGATTGAAGGGAGTAGTGAAGATGATCATATCTGCAGTCCAAGCGAGAAGGTACATTAGTAAGGGTTGTGAAACTTTCGTAGTACTGATGAACGCGGAGCCTAAGGATGAATTGTCAGAGGTACCAGTGGTGCAGGAGTTTCCAGATGTTTTCCCGGAAGAGCTCCCTGGTGGCCCTCCAGATAGAGAGGTTGAGTTCCCGATAGACTTGCATCATGGGGCTACACCGGTAGCAAAATCTCGCTATCGGATGACTCCAAGGGAACTAGCAGAGTTGAAGAGCCAGTTGCAGGAGCCGCTTGATTTGGGTTTTATACGCCCCAGTACTTCGCCTTGGAGTGCTCTAGTGCTTTTTGTGAAGAAGAAGGATGGTAGTCTGAGATTGTGCATAGACTACCGTGAATTGAATAAGCTGACCGTAAAGAACAAGTACCCGATTCTCAGGATTGATGATTTGTTCGACCAATTGGTGGGATCGAACACTTTTTCCAAGTTAGATCTGAGATTAGGCTATCACCAGTTAAAGATTCGTGACGCGGATATACAGAAGACTGCTTTCAGTACCAGATATGGACACTTCGAGTTCGTGGTCATGCCGTTCGGGCTGACCAATGCCCCTTCAGTATTTATGGATCTGATGAACAGGGTATTTCGGGAGTACTTGGATCGTTTTTTCATCGTCTTCATAGATGATATTTTGGTATTCTCTAAGAGTGCAGAAGATCATGCAGCACATCTGAGAATTGTTTTGAGCACACTCAGGAAGAACCAGTTGTTTGCTAAGTTTTCAAAGTGTGAGTTTTGGCTTTCAGAGATTGCATTCTTAGGTCACATCATCAGTCAGAAAGGGGTTAAGGTTGATCCGAAGAAGATAGAGGCTATTAAGAATTGGACAAGACCGACGACAGTTTCAGAGGTTCGCAGCTTTTTGGGTCTTGCTGGATACTACAGGAGATTCATCAGGGATTTCTCGAAGATAGCCTTACCACTGACTTCCTTCACTAGGAAGGGTAAGAGCTTGGATTGGACAGTCGAGTGTGAGTTGGTTTTTGAGGACTTGAAGGATAGGTTGATGACCACACCAATTTTGAATTTGTCTTCAGGACCTGACGGGTTTCAGATTTATAGCGATGCTTCAGGTCAGGGTTTGGGTTGTGTTCTCATGCAGCATGAAAAGGTTGTAGCCTATGCCTCGAGACAGTTAAAGGTTCATGAGATGAACTATCCCGTGCATGACTTGGAGCTTGCAGCAGTTATTCATGCTCTTAAGATTTGGAGGCACTACCTCTATGGAGTGCGTTGCGAGATTTTTACTGACCATAAGAGCCTCAAGTATATCTTTGATCAGGAAGAGCTCAATTTGATGCAGCGTAGATGGTTAGAGTTTCTATCAGACTACGATGTAGACATTCAGTACCACCCAGGAAAGGCGAACGTTGTAGCTGACGCTCTTAGCCGTAGAGGCTCGTGTTTTTACCTTCTCACCCAACAGAAGGAGTTGGTACGAGAGATGAAGAGACTGGACATCGTCGTTGTGCGCCGTTGCGGTTTTGGTTCAGCTTGGTTGAGTTGGATGGAGATTTTGTGCGATATTAGAGATAGGATCAGGACAGCTCTACCGTTAGATCCAAAGATGGTAGAGATTTGGATCTCAGTGCAGTCAGGTCAGAAAGAGAGGTTCTCTATTCAGGATGATTTATTATTGCATGATGGCAGAATGTGTATCCCAGATGTTAGTCACCTTCGCGAGGACATTCTTTTCGAGGCACACAATTCCAGATATTCTATACATCCTGGTAGCACGAAGATGTATGCAGATCTTAAGAAGGCAGTCTGATGGCCAGGTTTGAAGAGTGATGTTGCAGATTATGTAGGGAAGTGCGAGACATGCAAGTTGGTTAAGGCCGAGTGTCAAAGGCCTGGAGGCAAGTTGCAGCCACTTCCCATTCCTTAGTGGACTTCTGAGGATATATCTATGGACTTCATTCATGGTTTGCCGAGATCGCAGAGTGGGAATGATTCTTTATGGGTTATAGTTGATCGACTTTCTAAGGTCGCCCATTTCATCCCTCTTAGGAAGACGGATCAAGGTCCGAAGTTGGCCAGTTATATCTTGACGAGATAGTTCGACTTCACGGTGTTCCCAAGACTATAGTTTCAGACCGAGATGACAGATTTACCTCCAGGGAGTGGCGTTACGTACAGGAGCGGTTGGGTACCAGGTTACATTTCAGCACCGCATTCCATCCCCAGACCGATGGACAGACTGAGTGCACAAATAGGACTTTGGAGGATCTGCTACAGATGTGCACACTGGATTTTGGAAGAAAGTGGGAGAAATATGTTACTCTTGTGGAGTTCTCCTACAACAACAGTTTTCAGGCGAGTATTTGGATGACACCGTTCGATGCCCTTTATGGCAGACGTCGCCAGACACCGTTGTGTTGGGCTGAAAGTGAGGAAAGATCTACCATCCCCGAGTCATGAAATTATAAGACCACTGATAGGATCAAGCTTATTCAGGAGCGTATGAAGACAGCTCAGGATCGCCAGGCCAAGTATCATGATCAGAAGCACAGGTCAGTAGAGTTCAGTGTTGGAGACTATGTTTATCTGAAGGTCAGACCAGTTAGAGGAGTCTCTAGAATAAAGCGGATGAAGAAACTGAGCCCCAGATTCGTTGGTCCTTTTGAGGTACTAGAAAGAGTTGGTGAGGTTGCATATAGGTTGACCTTACCTGAGGAAATGAGTGGTGTACATGATGTATTCCACGTTTCTTATTTGAGAAGAGCAGTCAGAGATTCTAGTCAGATTATCAGTACCGAGGAAGCACCAATCGAGACAGATCTTAGTATTGGGGTTAGACCAGTCAAGATAGTGGACTCAAGGATTCAGAAGCTCAGGAGTAGAGAGATTCGTATGGTCAAAGTCCTTTGGATGAATTGTGGCCGTCCAGAGTATACTTGGGAGCGAGAAGATGAGCTTAAGAGCAATGCAGACTATTCTTTTCTCTTCGATTCAGGTATGGTTTCAATTTTCGAGGACAAAAATTTTGTTAGGAGGGGAGATTTGTAATATCCGTAATTTTAACGCGATATTTATGTTATCTTGTAGAGTCGTGTTGCGACGGATTTTGATCGATGCAGCACGTCGTCAAGGTACAATGTTACTATGCCAAGGGTCGCGTTCATTAATTGGTGATTTTTGTTAGTCATAATATTAGTGAGACGCACATTAAATGTTAGTAGCAATGCGCGACAAGAACCGTTTAAGTTTTAAGGCATTAGTATAGTGTGAGATTGGGGTGCTAATAACATTTTCGATGAAATAAACCGCAACCCTCATCTCACGATTCTTAAAAACCGCACGCCTCTTTTCCCTCACGGAAGAAAACCCGCAAACCCTCTCTCGATCTCTTCCGTCTCCCGCAAACGGTGAGCCCCACGCCCCTTCCGCGCACCTCTGCCGCCCTAGCCGCCGCCCGATTCCTGTCCAGAGTCCAAATCCGCCCTCTCCTCCCTCCTCTACAGGCGCCGGGGAGTACTCTTCTTTCCTTGTCCGTGGGAGAAGTGGGTCAAACCCTAACCGGAGGAGTTGAAGTCCGTTTTTGATTTTGGTAAGTCCGATTTCTCTTTCTCGTTATTTCCTTCGTGGAAATTAGTGTTTTGGAAATTAACCTAAACTAAGTTTTCGTTCTCTTGTGCCCAAATTAGGTTTGGAGATTCTAAATCCTCTACATAAGTTGTGTAGGGCGTTTGGAAAGCCTTGGTTTGCCCTCATAAAGGTAATATGCGAAGCTAGCTCTTTTATTTTTGTAACCCTAGTTGTTTTGGAGATTTTCCACCGGAAACCCTAAGGGGAAAAGTATAAAATTAGGTTTACCTTAAATTTGCAGGATTTCGGTGGCCTCGGGGAAACACTCGAAAGATCCCCAGCAGTAGGATTTGCTTTCGAAAGAGAAAATGTCGCCGCGCCGACTGTACGAGCGCCGCACCACCACGGTAAGGAAATTCTAATTTCTTTTAGCTAGACATACCAAGTAATAATATTTTATACGCATGAGTAGGTTTCGTACAAACATCATAACCATGCATAGAAAAGTGTGGCAGTAGGAAAATAATCGTGGAAATGCGTAGGATAACGTCTTTTTCCATAACCACGTCAGTAAAGTCGGGAACAATTATTCAGGTACGAAACTTTACACGTGTACGTAATTTTGGAGATTTTGTCCAACCAAGGGCGAGAAGGTCCCTTCAAATCGACCACGAGAAACTCAAGGGTCGCTTAGTAGTATACCAGAAAAGATATCCCATGCAGAGTAGCGTCAGACCAAAAAGGTCAGTGAGCACACAAGTCTTTTCGTGCTAGGTAGAGGCGCACTACCTTTCTCATAAGACATATGGTATCTTGTGAGCAGTACAGTCTTGGGGGTTTACTTCCCTTTGAGACAACTAGTAGATTCGAGACCGTGTCCGCGTGACACTAGAACAATTGAGTTTCGTCAGATGGTCTCGGGTTGTCAGTTTCAGTTGCGCGTTAGGAGCTACTCTGCCTAGAGCCTTCCTAGTAGATGAGCGGGTTAGAAGTCGCATAGAACTCAAGTATAAACTTGTCGTGAGTCAGTACACTAGTTAGTGAACGTCAGGACTTGGGTAAATAAACGGAAAGTCACGAATATAGAACTAATAGATGTGTTGACCAGGAAATATAGGAAAAACATGCATAACATATAGCATAAAATGTTTTCAGTGCACGAGACTATTTTAAAGGCATGCATGCATTCATATATATAAATCTGTTTTAGTGTCACTAAGGAGAATTGTTTTTCTTTACTCTGACCCTTCGTGGGCACTGTTTTTCAGGTGACCCAGGTGAGAAACTACGTCTAGAATGAGCTTTATGGTGGCGTCAGTTTGTAGTATTTTTCCCATTCAGTTTACTCTATTTCAGCATGTACTTGTAGATGTGGACAATGTACCTAGTTGTTATTTTATATAACTTGTATCAGACTATTATTGTTATACAGATTCTCAGTTATTTCAATTCCAATCTTGTTTAGTGGCTCTGTGAATCCAGATATCAGGTATGTGTTACCCGTAGTTTACTTTTAAACTTCCGCTGTAAGTCTTAAATTGCTTAGTGTAGACTTTTATTACCTGCTGCTATTAGTTTTTATACTGTTTCCTAGTTTTTTTTATATCGCTGACCCGGCCGGACTGCTGATTTCTGAAATACTGGGAAGGGGTGTTACATAAATATTATCACCTTCCGTCCAATAAGATTTTTGTCACAACGGATATTGCATTTCGTGAATTCGAGCTTTTATTATGTAACCTCACTTCAGGGAGAGTCTACACCTACATAAGAAGTAAGCTCCCCTAGTTTATCCTTACTGATCCCTCCACTATACTGCATTTCTCCACATATTCAGACTCATGATGCGACTCCCAATTTGGGGGAGCTTTGTCAAAAAGAATAAGAATTACAAGTGTCTACCAGATGAATTAAAGGTCCTAACGCAAGCTCATTCCATGCTTCCTGTCTCAGTTCCAAACCCGTCAGCAAATTGCTTTAAACTTCCCATTGCCATTAGTAAATGTAATATTTCTTGCACCAAACATCCATTGCCTCATTATCTTTTCTATGACACTAAGGCTTCATTTGAGAGAGCAGTTGCGGTTGTAAAATGAGCTGTTGTAAATGCAGGATTGTAAATGGAGCTGTTGAGAACTGGTTGCTGGAAATAGAGATATGTTTGGATAGTCTGCGTTTGTAGAGTTGTTCAGAATAGAGAACCGTTTGACAAAACAGCGGTGACGTTTTATAAGTATTTTTTAATATAAAATCTTTTATATTATATAAATTGTTTTATTATTTTTTCTAATCTATAAATATAATAATATTTATATATTATTGTATAAATATTAATAAATAATATATAAATATAATAAAACATTTTTTTAAATATTAACATATAAATATAATAATATTTATATATTATATATTTTAATGTTATTGTTTATAGTATATAATATAGGTAATTATAATTTGAGCCCCTCCGCCGTGTAACACCCCTTTCCAGTTTTACAATAATTAGTCATCCGATCGGGTCAGCAGTATAAAGAAAACTAGGTAACAATATTAAAACTAGTATGCAACATGTAAAAAGAAGCAACTACTCAGAATTTAAAATTTACAACGGAAGTTAAGAAAGTAAACTAAGGATAACCACATACCTCATATCTGGAATCATAGAGCCACTAAACATGAATATAAGTGAAATGACTGAAAATCTGAAATAACATTATGAGTCTGATACAAGACATACAAAACATTAACAAGGTACATTAACCATAACTACACGTGTATGCTGAAGGTAAAGAAAAACTGAATGGGAAAAACACTACAAACTGACGCCACCATAACATTCATCCTAGGCGTAGTTTCCCACTTTGGTCACCTATAAAAACATTGCCTACGAGGGGTCAGAAGTAAGGAAAAATAACCCCTCCTAGTGACACTAAAAACATTTTCTCATACGATGAACTCATGTCTTTAGAAAATAGTTTTGTGCATTAAAAACATTTATGCTATATGTTATGCATGCCTTCGCAATACTTCCTGGTCAATACACCTACTTGTTATATGTTCGTGACTTTCAGTTCAATAACCCAAGTCCCGGCGTTCACTAACTAGTGTACTGTCTCACGTCAGGTCTATACTTTGGAAAAAGATCATGCATGTAATTTAACACACCTTCCACACGAAAAAAGGCTGTTGGTTGTAAGTGGATGTTTATTGTGATGCAGAACTCTGAAGGCTTGGCAGAATGTTTCAAAGCGAGATTGGTTGCAAGTGGATATACTCAAACCAAAGTTATTTTTTTTGAGTATTATTAATATTTATGTGTTTAGTCCCACACTGCCTATCGGTGTTTTGTTTTTGGTTGTAATGTTATAAATTGTATATGGAAAGATGCATCTGTTATTTCCTTTTCTTATATTCTAGCATGGTATCAAAGCCTGCTGCTGCTTGGTTGTGCTTCTCCCTGGAATGCTTCTTTTGCGGTTGCAGTTTCAGCGCCTCTTATTTTTGGTTGTGCTCCTCTGCCGCTGCTGTTCTCCCACAACATGCCTTCTTCTGGCTCAATCCCTCTGCTCGCCGGGGCTTTGGATTCGCTGCTCGGTCGATGATAGTGCTAATGTAGTATTTTGCTATTTTTCTTTATGTATTTTTGTGTTGTTGTTGTTGTCTTAGTTATTGTGTTGTTAGTGCCATCATGCGTTCTATTCCTTTATGCACGTGTTCTATGTGAGGGAGAGTGTACGCCACGGTCTCCAGGTGTTGTCTATGCCTTCATGCACGTATTTCACGTGTGAGGGAGTGTTTGTGGTAATGGAGACTCATATCCCTCTTTGCCGACTCCTGCCTTGGTCACACATGGCCTTCAGGTATAGCCTGAGTCTTCATGCACATGATCTGCGTGAGTGTTTGTGATAAAGGCGACTCAGATGCCTCTTTCCCGACTCATGCCTTAGTCATACATGGCCTCCAAGCATATATTGTCTGTTTTTTGTGTCTCCCCATATTTTTCTTCGATTTGAGGTTGGGTTGGTTTGGTCTTTCTTGGTTTACTTAGTTTCAACTCCGGGAGCATCCAACGTGATCCTGGTCGGTTTGTAGACCAATGTTGTGTGGCTTATGTCCGGTTGACGTATCCCCAATGACACGCGGTTGAGCTTCGGTGGCTGTAGTTTTTGTCCCACATTGCCAACCACCTTTACTTCTCCTTCTATGTTGTGTCCAAGCTGGAGGTTTCCTCTCCAGCTTAAGGGGAGTGTTAGAGTTATTAATATTTGAGTATTGTTAATGTTTATGTGTTTAGTCCCACACCACCTATCAGTGTTGTGTCTTGTTGTAGTGTTATAAATTGTCATTTATATGGATGAATATGATGCTCATTTTATTTCCTTTTCCTATATTCTAACAATTATCAATAAAATTTTTCCCCTATATAAAATATGAACTCTATAAGAGTCTTGCTATCTTTTTCTGCATGCAAGAGATGAGATTTTACCCAATTGTACATGAAGAATGCATTCCTTCATGGAAACTCAGAAGATGTACATATGTCTCTTTCTCGTGATTTTTGTCCTCATGGTTTCGAAGGTAAAGTATCCAAACATAACAAAACTCTCTAAGACCAGAAGCAATCTCACATGGCTTGGGTTGGTCTTTTTCACGAAGCCATGACCTCTCTTGGATATAGACAAAGTCACACCGACCATACTTTGTTTATCGAATAGATGGACAACACATTAATAATTCTCATTTTCTATGTTGATGACATTGTCATAACAAGAGATGATTTTGAAAAAGTGAAAGTTTTAAAGGAAAATTTGGTGGAGTTTGAAGTAAAAGATTTAGGAAAACTTAGTATTTTTTGGGGATCAAAGTTATTAGATCTAAACGTGGTATTTTTTTCTCTCGGAAAAAATATATCTTGATTTACTAAAACAATATGGAATGTGTGGGTGTAGTCCCACTAATACCCCTATGGAGGCCATTCTCTTGGAGGGGATGATGGTGATCCTATTGAAGATGTTTCTTACTACCAACGTCTTGTCGAGCGGATAATCTACCTATCCCATACTCACCCTGACGTTGTTTATGTTGTGGGAGTTGTGACTCGTTAGCCAGTATATGAATTACTTAAAGACAAGACATCTTGACGTTGCTCATATAATATTGAGGTATATGAAGAGCTCACTAGGGAGAGACATCCTCTTCACTCCTAAATTCTAATACCTAATTGAATATTGAAATTTATAATGACACGAATTGGGTTGGATTTGTTGAAGACAGACAATCTACATCGATGTATTGCTCATTCATTGTTGAGAACCTGGTTACTTGGAGAAGTAAAAAATAACCCGTTGTCTCAAGATGTAGTGCCAAAGCCGAATTTAGAGTTATGACACATGACATATGTGAGTGATTGTGGTTATGCTCTCTTATGTGTTGTCTGGGACTAAGCGAGGCTAGTCCCATTCAGTTGTATTGTGATAACAAAGCTGCAATCAGTATTGCCCACAATCATATTCAGCACGATCACACATTTGCACCAGACATATTGAGGTGGAAATACACTTAATCAAATAGAATATTGAGAAGGAGATTATTTGTATTCCACTTGTTTCTTTAAATGGACAATTAACTGATATTCTCACTAAGAGTTTAGGAGTGAATATTTTTCGTGGTTTTATTGACAAGTTGGGCATGAGAAATATAACTTGCCCAACTTGAGGGCGAGTTTTTGAAACAATGTTAATTATATTCTTTTAATACTCCTCTATATATAAGAGGAGTCCTCATATTGTAATTATTATGCTTTTATTTTCTTTACACCTCCGGATGACACCTTGGTGCCATTGAATGAATCAAGAAACCCATTCTTGAATTGTTGGAGGTAATAGTAACTCATCCTTGGTCTCCTCCTAGATTCAATCTTGACGCCAAAATCTGAAGGTTAAAATTTCAGGACCTAGAGCTTTGGTGGAACCTTCATTCAAGAGACTTTCCTACAATAGCTAGCTGAAATTTCCTCTTTTGCCTATGTTGAGTGAGCTCAAAACTTGTATGTATCGCTTGTGTATTAAAATACAAGGAGAGAATACAAATATATAGGAGAAAAAAGGAGAGAAGAAATCCTATACAATGGTGTGGGACTAATAGGAGAAGAAAGAAATACAATAGAACAAGGGCCCAATAATGAGCCATTTACATGAGCTTTTCTAACACTCCCCCGCAAGCTGGAGCGTACAAATCGTATGCGCCAAGCTTGGACAATCACTGATAGAAGAGTGAACTGGGAAGAGCCTTAGTGAGCACATCCACAACTTGTTCTGTCCCGGGAACATGCTTCAGGTCGATCTTCTTCATTTGAACCTTTTCTCTGATGAAGTGACAATCAACTTCAATATGTTAAGTTCTTTCATGAAATACCGGGTTCTTGGCAATATGTATAGCCGCTTGGCTATCACAAAGGAGAAGGGCTGGGGAAGGAAGTCTTATACCCAGATCGGTAAAAAGACTTTCTAGTCACGTTAGTTTAGAAACTACAGACGACATTGCCCGGTATTCAGCCTCAGCAGATGATCGAGCCATAACAGCTTGTTTCTTGCTCCGCCACGTAATCAAATGTCCTCCAAAATATGTGCAAAACCCACTGGTTTACCATCGATCATCAAGAGAAACAGCGTAATCAGCATCTGAGTAAGCTATCAATGTAGGAGCAGAAGATGAGGTCTTGTAGACCAATCCTTGACCAGAAGCCGTTTTGAGGTATCTGAGAATGCGTTCAACGGCGTGAAGATGAGATCTTCGCGGGGAATGCATATACCAGCTGACAATACCAACTGCGAAAGAGAATCTGGTCTAGTTACCGTGAGGTAGATCAATTTTCCAACTAGACAACGATAGTATTCAGGATTCTCGAGTAATAGATTTGAGTCGGAAGCCTGAGCACATAACTTGTGATTCACATCCATTGGGGTATTGATCGGCTTACAACCAGAGTAACCCTCATCATGAAGAAGGTCGAGACAATACTTCCGCTGAGAAAGGACGAGACCATCTGGCCGTCTAGCAACCTCAAGGCCCAAAAAATACCGGAGGGGTCCCAGATCCTTTGTTTGAAAAACTGTACCGAGATGTTGTTTGACCTCTTATATTCCCTTTGAGTCATCTCCCGTAATGATGATGTCGTCCACATACACTAACAGAAGAACCGTCCCGTTGTTTGGTGACGAGTGAACATCAAGAAGTCTGCGTGCTGCGAGAAAAACCAACCCTCCCGAAGAGCCTTACTGAACCTGTCGAACCATGCCCGTGGTGATTGTTTGAGGCCATACAGAGCTTTCTTAAGGCGACAAACCTGAGACTCCCCCGTGATCTCAAACCCGGGAGGTTGCTGCATATAGACAGTTTCCTACAAGTCGCCATTCAAAAAGGCATTCTTAATATCCAGTTGTAGTAAGGGCCACCGACGATGGACAGCCACCGAGATAAGAACCCGAACGGTGTTGAGTTTGGCCATCGGAGAGAAAGTTTCCTCATAGTCCATCCCTTGTTGTTGGGTGAAGCCCCGGAGCAGTCGAGCTTTCAAACGGTCAATCGTCCCATCAACGACATGTTTGACGACGAAGACCCACTTACACCCAACCGGTTTCTGACCCGGGGGAAGTGGTGCGAGTGTCCAGGTCTTGTTGGCCCAGAGAGCAGCCATTCCCTCCTCCATGACAGCCTTCCAACCAGGATGTTGTAGCGCTTCCTGCACAGTGTTAGGAACCGAAATGGAGGAAATAGAAGTGGCAAATGTATGTAGTTGGGGAGAGAGGATATGCAGGGAGACATAATTTGCCAGAGGATGAGCGGTGGAGGGAGATACCTGATCAGCAGGGCGCGGGGTAGCCAAGGTTCAGGCCGACTGCAGAGGGGTAGCGGAACGAGGAGGAAGGCGGCGAGTGTAAACCTGGATAACTGGTGGCTTAGAGGGAGCAGGAGCAGGGTTAGAAGGACGTAGGGGAACAGGCACAATAGTAGGGATGACGGGTCGGGGTAGAGGCTTTGGTGGAGATGTCGTCAGGGAGGAAGGAGCTAGAGGTGGGGAAAAGAAAGGTTGATCTTCCCAAAAAGTAACATCTGCGGAGAAGATGACCTTTCAGGTTACCGGAGAGTAACATAAGTAGCCCTTCTGAGTGCGAGAATAGCCGACGAAAATAATTTTAGCTGCACGGGGATCCAACTTATCCGAGGAGGGACCCAAGAGGTGAATAAAACAAGTGCATCCAAAGACCCTTGGTGTGATAGGGAAGGCCGGAGTAGAGGGGAATTGGAGGCTGAATGGAGTGGCAGAGTTGAGAACCGAGGAAGGGAGTCGGTTGATGAGGAAACACGTAGTGGAGACCGCAAAGTTCCAGTAAATTTTGGGAACATGCATTTGAAGCATGAGGGAGCGTGCAACGTCGAGGAGGTGGCGGTTCTTTCGTTCGGCAACGCCATTTTGTTGGGGGGTGTAAGCACATGAGGTTTGATGAATAATACCAAATTATGCACATATATTGGCAAATTCATGGTCGGTGTATTCACGAGCGTTATCAGTGCGCACTGTTTTGATTGTTGTGGAGAATTGCGTTCGAGTTTCTTGTATAAAATCGCGAAATATGCGAGGAAGCTCAGAGCGATCACGAAGTAGGTAAAGACATGTTGTGCGAGAATAATCATCAATGAAAGTCATAAAATAACGATAGCCAGAGATACTTGTAACTTTGAAAGGATCCCAAACATCGGAGTGCAGTAAATCAAACGGAGCAGAGCTCATAGTACAATAAGCAGGAAAAGAAGTGCGCGGTTGTTTGCTGTAAATACAAGAATCACATTTGAAAGCAGGAAAAGATACATCAGACAACGCCTTTTGGAGAACAGGTAGAGGGGCATGCCCAAGACGGCGATGCCAATCAACCGCGGAGACGGAGGAGAGGATAGGAGGAGAGGCATCAAGAAGGTAGAGCCCGTTCTGCAGTCGACCCCTACCAATGGTAGTCCGCGTCCGCCGATCCTGTATCAAAAAAGTAGATGGAGTAAATGTGACAGAGCAATCCATATCATGAGTGAGGCCACCAACAGAGAGCAAATTAAATGGAGAGCCTGGAACATAAAGAGCCGAGCGAAGAGAGATGGAGGGGGCAAGAGAGATGCCGGCGCAATCGGAGACCGGAATAGTCGCCCCATTAGCGACGGTGATAGATTTCGGATGAGGAACATCCGAGACTTGAGTGGCCGCATCGAGGTGATGTGATGAGTAGCACCTGAGTCCAAGATCCAACGTGGACTTGAGGAAAGACAAGTAATACCTGCGGTAGAGATGGAGGCAACAGAAGCAAAAGGAGGGCTAAGAAGCCCCTGAAGTTGCTGTAGCTGGAGGAGAACGACCTCAAGGTCGGCACCGGTGGAGGAGGAGCCATCAGTGGCAGCAGCCGCAGTTGGGCGAGGAGGATAGCCATGTTTCTTGTAGCAGACGACATCAGTGTGACCATCCCGGCCGCAATATGAACACTTGGGGCGGCCCCGACCCCCTGCCGCGAGAGCCAGAACGTCCACCACGAGCAGAGGTCGGTGGGGGAAGCAAGGGGGAAGGGTCTGCTAAAGGAGGGCCGGCGAGGGGGGTGCCGGAGAATCCAGGGGTGGTGATACTCGAAGGAGCATAGAGCAGACATCAGAGAGGGACAGAGTAGAGGCCGAGGCCAACACCTCAGCCCGGATGCTCTGAAGGTGAGGCGGGACACGAGCCATCATCATGACAATGCAGACGGCCTCCTTTTGCGCGCGCTGAGCAACAAGGTCGGTGGTAGAAGGCTGATGCTGGATCCAGGCCTCCGCAAGTGTCTTGGCACGAGCAACAAACGAGGTCATGTCAGCAGCCCCGTCAGCATCAAGAGTCTGAAGGTCGGTAATAATATCATAGAGGTGTTGAAGACTATCCTTTCCAGAGTATAAGGAGTGAAGCTCCTCCCACATGGATTTGGCGGTCTCATGGTACATGATCATTTGGTATGGATCACCCTCCAGCGAATTAAGGAGCCATGTTTGGACGCGACCGTCATTTCGTAGCCAGTCATCCGTAGTAGGGAATGGAGGTTCGTTAGTAAGGTGAAGCACAAGGCCCTTGACCTGAAGAACACGACGAATCGAGTGGACCCATGAAACAAAATTCTTCTTCCCAGATAATGAGATAGTTGTGATCCGCAGCTCATCTCGGAGGTCTGGAAGAGAGGTCGGGCGGGCAGCAGGAGGGTTAGCCGCCTGTCCGGTAGAGTCGATGGAGGAGCCCATGGAGACTGGGGAGGCTGCAACGAATAGAAGATCGCGCGGTTAAACACAACGCCGACAGCGGGAAGAGGAGGAGGCCGCAGGAGAAGAGAAGCACGACAAGCCCACACGGTTAGATATGAGGCCGCAGCGGGTAGTCAAGGCGACAAGCCCAGGGGAGAGAGCGACAGGAGGCCGCGACCAGGTGCGGAGAGAGAGAGCAAGGACAATCCGCACGGTCACTGTGAGAACACCAGCGGCCAAACAAGAGCGAGAAGAGAGGTGGGCTCTCAAAAGAAAAGGAGAAGTCACAACGGTTAGAAAGAGAGACCGCGCGACTAGAAGAGGGAAGCAGCGAGAGGAAGCTGAGAGCAGAGGCCGCGAGTAGGGAACTCAAGCGACAAGGAAAGAGACCGCGAGTAGGAATACTCGAGCGGCAAGAGAGAGAAACCGCGAGCGGCAAGAGAGAGAAACCGCAAGCGGCAAGATAAGCCGCAGCGGGAAGGGCTGGAGAAGACCTGCGACCAAAATGCGGGAAGGTAGCAGTCCGCACGGTCACGGCGGACACCAGCGATTAGTCAGATCGCGACCAAAGTGCGGATAGAGAAGAGTCCGGACGGTCTAGGTGATCACAGCAGCAGGCAGACCACAGGAAGCGGCGAGGAGCGACAAGAAGAGAGAGAGAGACAGCGGCGGGCAGGAGCAGTCCGCAAGAAAGAGGAGCCCGCAACGGGTAGGAGAAATCCGCGAGAGGAGAAGCTCGAGCGGATAGAGAAGAGACCGCGAGCGCGAAGGAAAACAGCAAGAGAGGAGAGGAGCTCACAACGGACAAGAGGAGAGCCCGCAGCGGACACGAGAGGTGGGCCCCACGGGACTGAGCAGAAGATAGCTATAAAAAGCCTGAGGAGGGTGGAACCACGGAGAGAGAGAGAAGAGAAGCGGGTGCAGAGCTTGCAGTCCGCAGAAGCCGCACGGATAAGGGGAGGAGCGGATAAGCAAGACAGGCCGCAGGAATCTGGAGCGGACATAGAGGAGGGCGGGCTGTGCGGTTAGAACAGGGAAACCGCAGCTAGAGGACCGCACCCTCTGATACCATGTTGAGTGAGATCAAAACTTGTATGTATTGCTTGTGTATTAAAATACAAGGAGAGAATACAAATATATAGGAGAGAAAAGGAGAGAAGAAATCCTATACAATGGTGGTGGGGGGTGAGGGGGTGGGGGGGGGGTGCCGGGTTCCACTCTGGTATGAGGGGGAAAAAGGGGGGGGGAGGGAGGAGGGAAGAGAAAGAAAAAAGGGGGCGGAGAAGGAAATGAGGAGAGTGGGAGAAAGAGAGAAGAGGGAAAGGAAGAAAAGGGCGGGGCAGAGAGCGGGTTTGGGTGCACCAGCTGCAGTCTGGCTGTGAGCCCAGGTCGACCTTTATATAGTCAGCCTTGACCTTTTTATGGTCGGTGGGCCCACTTTCAACGCCCTATTGGCAATTTTATACCCCTTATGTGAAGGATCTTTGGTCTTTAAAACATGATTTTTTTTATATATAATTTTGGTGACGTCTGAGTGTGTTGTTTAGCTTAGCCCATTTTAATATCATTTTAGAATATGTGTATGAGTGTATCCAATTTTAAACCAATTGATTATAGGCGGAGGATCCCAACATCTATATTAAGTGCACAATGACATGAGTTTTGTTATGTGAGACTAAATTCTCAGCACATGCAATGACATTCTTTGCCCATATTGGAATTTTTTTTACTCTTTTCTATACACACAATGATGTATTTTCTTTTATTATATATATATATAGGGCCATTTACCGGGACCTCCCCTCTAACTTTGCTAAATTATTGACAACACCCCTCTTATTTTCGAAATTACAAAAACTTCCCCTAAAGTTTTCATTTCATTACAAAAACCTCCCCTGAAGTTTTAATTTCATAACATCCATGCACAAAAACGCCCCCCTCGGTGAACAGTGTCCAGGGGGTATTTTTCTTCATGAATGCAATTAAATGAAAAGACCAGGGGGGGTTTGGTAATGAAATGAAAACTTAAGGGGAGTTTTTTGTAATTTCGAAAATAAGAGGGGTGCTCTCACTAATTATGCTAGTTTACAGGTGAGGTTTGGGTAATTATTTCTATATATATATAAATATATATATTTCACAACATTAAAAAAATAAAATAATACAAATGCATGAATTTGAAAAATATAAAAAGCGGACAAATAAAATGCAAAACTCAGGGCCGATAGAGGTCCGGACAGATGCGGCGTCAGACACTTTTGCATCAACCTGAACGAAGCTGATCTCCACCAATCAATGTACTTCTAACTTCAGGCTAATGTCCATAATTAGTAAATGAAAAATAAATTATTCAAAATTTTATATTATGCACAAGTTTCAAGATCTCTGTAGGCTAAAGCTATTCAACAGTAACTTCTCAGCAACATCTTACTAAAAGCCAATGCTTACTAGCATGATAAGAGAATTACTCGTTAGCATGCAGAACATTATTCTTACAGCATTTGAGCATTTTTTTCATCTTCTCCAACATACGTAGGCCCTTATGGACTTTATCTCAGGCCACACCGAGGCCCCATGCTCAGATGTAGCGATGCAAGTCTATGGTCTAGTTTAAAGCCAATAACCCGTCAAATAAAAGCATAAAAATATCATTCTATATCAAAATAGAAGCACACAGATAGTGTCTCTCAAGATGCTTATACAATAAGAAAAGAAATGTGAGCCTAACAAGGAGAGGAAGTATTCATGATATGCACTAAGATACAGTAAGTACAAATAGGTGAGAAGGTGTATCCATTTGGATGGAGCGAAATACAATTGGTATTAACAGAAGACACTGCAGTCTGTAGAGGCAAACTATGATGATAACTGCTCTAGTTTATGTTGTCCAACACAGTTCATAATGTTGTAAGAATCCCATAAATTATTTCTTTTCAAATGTTGCATCGGTCATAATTATAAAACCAATAGTAGAGACCAGTTTCCGTTGAGTTGTCGAATCGTGCTTCTTTCAAAGAGCGTGATTCTTCCACTGAATGAGTTAGTGTTGCAATCTCTCTCATAATTTTTCTTCAGATCAGCAATCTCCTGATAGGCCGCATCTGTCCTCTGGTCTGCATCTAAAACTTGCTCCTGTACACAAATCATTTAAATAAGGAAAACGAAGGTTTATCTAGTTGCAGAAGTTATAAATATAAACTATTTGTTCTCAATACAAATCTCTCTCTGATTTTTTGAAAGGAGACGGGAAATGATGTGATGTATATTAATTGAAATCAAAATTATACATAAATTTTTGAATTGAGCAATTTGTCAACTTCTCTGGATTGAGCAGTTTACACTAGATTCGCAATTAGATCCATAGTATGAATAACAATAATGGCTTTATTATGTGATGTGATCAAGAATTTAGAGACGTCAATAGTAAAGTTACCAATCAAAACACAAAAAAATTCAATCAAGACTAGTGTTGCAATCTCTTTTGGTCGTTTATTAGACGGTGGCTTCTGGTGATGTGTTGTCCCTTGTAGATTATCTCGGTCACTTGGCCATCAAGGGAACGTTCGACTTTCTTCTTGACTTGACATTTTGGGTGGTTACATTTATAATAGCTCCTTGGATATCACTGCCCTTATCCTGATTTTGCCCATATTTTCGCCAGTTGTAGCCATCATCAACAAGTTTATCAACAACAATGACTGCTGATTGAGATATTTGGTCACAGTAAGGGGCAACTGCAGATTCAAAATTATGATTATTTGTGTCAGAATAAATATACTGCATGTTAATGTTGGAAACTTGTTGTGTGAAGGTGCTTGATGTGCGAGAAGATGGATGTTCTGCCATGCTATTATTTTGTGCATGAGAATGAGCAGCTTGTGCGGTTACTTGTGCC
Source organism: Platanthera zijinensis (assembly GCA_039513925.1). Lineage (NCBI taxonomy): Eukaryota > Viridiplantae > Streptophyta > Magnoliopsida > Asparagales > Orchidaceae > Platanthera > Platanthera zijinensis. Next base: position 110,011,005 of record CM077097.1, on the reverse strand, counting down.
AAGGCCTGTTGGTGTGACATCCCAAAATGTCCCTGCATATAACCATCAACCAAAGATGCTAAAATTATAAGTACTACAACAACATTTTTTATTAAGATAAGATGACATGCCATGAATGTTGAATATAAAAACAACACAAGAAACCCATAAAGAGAAAAAACTGCTTATACTAATATCAGATCATTGGATGAGTAGAAGTAACTTTAAAGTATTGTATTTTAGTCCCACATTTAATAGGTGAGAAATATTTTGGTGTAGAAATACTAATAAGTTGATACTGTATATATATATATACACACGAGCAGTTGCGCACGGGTTTCGCCCGTGCTCGACTGCTAGCTGACTCTTAGCGGGTTGCGCCCACATAAGTGAGAGCTACGCCCGCATAGAAGTTCTCAAGGATGTCCTCCCTTGTGGAGAATCTCCTGCGAAGCTTTGGTGTTGTATTATGCAAAGCTTTGACGACGTCTTATGCAATATATATTAAGTTGAAGTAAAAAAAACAAAAGCACAAATAAAGAAAAAACAGTAGCAATACAGAAATGCCCAAATTCTCCCAAGAACAAAAAACTCAACTCTTTATCAACTAGATGAGAAGGAAAACATATTTGTTTATTTAGTTTCTACTCAATCAAACAGTGAGCAAAATTCATTTCAATTCAATTCTCTTACAATTCCATTTCCATCTCCTTTTGATTGCATCTCCTTCAATACCTTGTTGCGAACCTAAATCTATAAATATTGATAGATTGCTCATTTAGAAGGATGGAGAGTTGAAGAAGAGAGTCCCTTCGTTTGGTCATTTGGTGTCGAAGTCAGAGCCTAGGTGCGAAGCAGGAAATTCCTTTCCCTCCCCTTGGCCAGCCTCCTCCTCTACCTCCACCTCTAGCAACCTCCACCACCTCCAGCCACCACCAAGGCCGGAATCCCCTTCCACCACCACCTCCACTTATCCCCATTACTCACATAACTATTTATAACTTCCACATAACTACATGCCCACTACACAAAAACTCTCCATTATCCTAATTAACTCTCATCCCTCTCACAATACCAAGAAAGCCCACTGTCACCTATGAACCACTAATTTCTCCCCTTGTAGTCACTTGTTTCCCCTACTACGGACCTTGGGTGGCAACTTCCACCACCTCCACTCTCAAATTCTCCCAGTCCCACTTCATAAGTCTTTCAATGCCATTTCCCTCTCAAAACTCCTGAAATGAGCCCTCCTCTTACCCCCATCAATTCACCAATTAATCCCTATCTCCTCTGTACCAATTCATATATTTCACTGGTTTGATATTCCAGTGATAGGAATCCTCTTAGCCTGTGTAGTACTCTTCTGGCCCAAATTGCCTGAACCCATTCTGTACTCCCACCAACTGCCGGCCTGCTCCACATGCTCAAAACATGTACAGGACAACAATCAGACTGAATTTAGTTTGTAAAGAGATTGCAATTTGCATACAAATATACAAGAACAGCTGGGATTGTCTAAGTGGATTTATATAATAATAACATCCATAATTGCACATTCATATAGATTTATACATCCAGGTATCTGATTATAAATGAACAAACTTGTGTGATCGTACATAAATGATCAAACATTGTATACGTTTTAACAAATCATTACTGTGGAATGATCAAACATTATTTGATTATTTCACTTTTTATACATCCAAAAATTTCAGGTTTGAGGTGAAAAAAATGACAAATGAACAAATCTGAAATCTGGCAGTCAGTGAACAAATCGGTGAAGAAATCAGTGAAGAAATCGAAAATCTGGAAGTGAGAAATCTTGGAAATGAAAATTTTCTCGTTACCTGCAGTCGACGGAAAACAATGATCGGGGGCTAGTCGGGTGGGAACGATTGTCAGCGGACTCCTAGTCGCCAGAGAACGATGATCGCGGGATCCTTCGGCAATCATGAGTGTCTATCGGGCGCGGAGGATGTTTGCTAGGGCTCGCCGGCGTGTTGAACAACGATGGTCGAGGGCTAGTTGGCGGAGAACGATGGTCGGCGGAGGCCTAGTCGCCGGAGAACAACGATGGTCGCAGGATCCTCCGACAATCTGGAGCGACTATCGGGCGTGGAGATGTTTCACTAGGATTGAAGTCGACTGGTGTCGCTGAGGGATTCTGGAGCCGCTGGAGAACTAGGGTTTTGGCCCGGGTGCGGACACGGAAGGAATGTTGAGGGGAGACATCTCTGGGCGAAGTTCCTCCTGCGGGAGAAAAAGGGCGAGCGAGAGAGAAAGAGATGGCTGTGGGAGAGAGAGAGAGAGAGAGTGATCGGAGTTCGAACCAAAGAGGAGATCGCCGCTCCATTCGCACTCTGTGAAGATCGCCTGGAAGGAGGAGGAAGGAGGAGATCGTCGTTCCCTTCCATTCACCATTTTTGCTGTTCCCGTCTGATAGGAGGAAGGTGGAGATGTCATTCACTTTTTAGATGAGAATTTAATACATTGTTTTTTTAAATGATATTTTAAATGTAATTACAGTCCGTTTCAGTCAGACCAGAGTGAGTCCCGACCGGGGTGGGGGGGGGGTGGGTGGGGGGTGGGGGGGACGTAAATGATATGCAAGTTTAGATGGTTATTTGTGAGCTTTCAATCCTATCCAAAGCCTTAGCAGATTCCCCTTCTTGAATTTAATATCTACATCTTAAATCTCATATTTTTATTAAAATGAAAAAAAAATCAATTTAATTTAATTAAATCCATATTAGATAATTAAATATTATTCTCTTTTATATTAGGAAAATTATCTAAGTGACTGTTACTTAATTATTAACCAAAAATTACCTTTATTTCTTCATGGTCTATCATTTAAATTAAAAGTCTTAATGGAAAAAATATAAAATTTTAGGCTTTACTGCAACACCAGTAGATTAAAGACTTTCGATGACCTGGAACATGATGCGAAGAAAACGGGCACTCATTACCATCATGAACTGGAATGGCCGACGTTGTTGACCACTCTGGAAAGACGATCACAACCCAATCACGTTTACTACCAATGTCACCACCAAAGACTCCTACACCTAGAAGTCAGTCCATCTAAGAAAACAAATCAAAACATTGGAACTTGTTTATGAGAATATAAAGGCACATGGTTCCCATGGTGTGGTGTTGTTGCGTTTCCCCATCTATGTGATAGGGGTGCTTCTCTGTTTGCCATGCACTGACTCTATATATAAATTGTACATTCCAAGACCTCCCTATTTAACATTTGGAACCTTTTACTGCATTCCCTAGTGCCATGTACTGTTTCAATAATCCTATTTTTTGTATAACCTGCACTATGTGTACACTGATAATTACTCGAAGTAAAAGCAGATAGGCGTGAACTATAGCTTTCAATATTTGCTAAGTTGTCTATTATGACACTTCTCCTAATATAGTTTACATCTGCGCTAACTTTTTATTCCTACGCTATAGATGTCAGTAGGTATTGGGATTTTATTAAATGCTTTCTGATTGTAGGTATGGCATGCTGTTAGCAAGGACAGAGTAATTCTACGAAAAAAGTATTTGGAGGCAATTATACCACCATGCATAACGATCTTGAGGCGATGGCGGCCTCTTTTGGCTGGAATTCATGAATTTACATCCCCAGATGGTCTTAATCCTCTCTTTGTTGATGATCATGCTTTGGCAATTGATACAATGCCTGTAGAGGTAATTTGGTTACTCGGGCACAACCAATTTTTATATTTTTACTTACATTTCTCCTTGTAAATAGCTTCTATCATATTTTTATTGATTTAGATATCTGAACCTACATGCATGTAGGTGTTGCGCTACTAAAAAGTAAAATAAAATATGTAAGATTTATCACCAAATGCAACTATAAACATGATTAATATATGATGAAGATGGATTTGAAAGATGATCTCAATTTGTTTGAATTGAGTGTGATAATGGTAGTTTCTTATACATGTTGCTTCCTGCCAATTTGTGTTTCATTGTACTCTTCGTTGCTGTCTGTAATGAGTAGATTTTTTTTAATATTTAGCAATAAAATTGATTTATCTAAATACATTATTCATATCAGAAGGATCATTTTTCTTTTTGATGCTTTAGGTTACCCTCTTCATGGTATCCCCTGAGTGGGCTGCTGCTTTTGCATCTCCTCCAGCTGCAATGGCACTAGCTATGGTGGCTGCTGGTGTTGGCGGTGAAGCTGCAAAACCTATTAAAAGCTCATCACTTAAACATGACCCATTATTTTCTGAGCGAAATCCTGCCAGTCTAAACACTTTTCTAGGTCTTCCAACTCCTGATATGCCAACAAATTCTCCTCCTGCACCGAAAGTTACAGCTGCTACGATGGCTGCTGCACGAGACCGTGAGCGCTTGGCCAGGATTGGTTCCAGTAAAGGTTTCAGTGCTGTAGCTATGGCAACTTCAACACAAAGGAGGAATGAAACTGACCTCGAGCGTGCTAAGAGGTGGAATATCACTGAGGCCATGGGAAGTGCATGGACACATTGTATTCAGTCAGTTGACATGAAGCCAATACTGCGAAAAGATTTCTCTACATTGCAGAATAAGTACTCTAGCATATTACTGGAGAGCTTATCTTTAGTACGGAACTTGCAGCATATGGAGGTACGTTCTATTCATTTGTTTTACATTTTTTCTATTTAGTTGATTAATTTAACCGAATATCTTGCAGCTTAGTAGGCGGTCTCAAGATCATGCTTTAGATCAACTACACACATACAGTGGGAGTCGAGCATGGCGAAAATTTATTTACAGCCTCATTGAAATGGACAGACTTTTTGGTCCTTTTGGTGACAGCTTGTCTGGTCAGCGTGTATGCATATTTGTTTCCTTTCCTGCTTATGTAAAATCTTATGATGCTAGTAGATTATCATTTAATTGTGCCTCATCTTGTAGTCACATCCTACTTTGTGATGTTTTTTTTTTGCTTTCTTTCAACATCTACACAGGTAATTTGGAAATTGGATTTCATGGAAGGCTCTTCACGGATGCGGAGGTTTTTCAAAAGTGATCACCATGGGTCTGAACACTTCGGTGCAGCTGCTGATTATGAGGATCACGTCTCACCTACAAAATCCGATGGAACTATTGCATGTAGAAAAAATAGTAAAGAAACCCCATTTACTGCTGATCTTCCTTCTAAAGCGTCCATTTTAATCCCAGAGGCCATTTCTGTGGATGATGTAAATGACGGTGAGGTGAAAGTAGAAAATGATATTCTTGATAGCATGGCAGAGAATCATAAGAAGATGCTAAAAACTACTGGAAGCTCTTCAGATGAAAGTAATGCCAAAATCTCTACAGATTCCTATGATCAAGTGATTCAGCCAATTCCAGTAATGCCCATGCCCTATAGACATGTGCAAAGTGACTATGATGAAAAACTTATTTTTGAGCTATCTTCATTGATGGTGCGTCCATTGAAGGTTGTGAAAGGAACCTTTCAAGTATGTACAAACATTTTACACTCTACACTCTTTTTTACTGATTAGTTCCCTATTCAGCTTCTCCCCATATATTTAGACAAGCATTTTCTTATCGTGATATATATATCAACTCCTATTTTTTTATAAAATTTCAAATTGCGAGCAATTATATACATCTCCGTGCTTATGTATGGCATTCATACTTTCCAAAGCCTAAGGTGCCTTATTCTGTTTCGCTTTGGTATATTTTAACTAACTATGTTTTATCTTTTAATAAACAAACAACTTTTGTTCCTATTATTTGCTAAGCCTTAAAATCTAGATTTGACATGGTCTTTAGCCAATAGTATGATGTTCTTTTAACTTTTTTCCTCTTTATTTGAACTTGCTTCCTGTGATATTGTAGTGCTTGCTAGTGATGCAGGACGAATCTATAGGCGGCGGGTAAACGGTGACCTAACCCTACATGCTATGCAAATCCGACGGTTAAATCACAATTAGATAATAAATAACTACATTCCACTCAAACAGTTCACAAGAAGACAAAATAATTTATTAGGGCAAAACAAGCTTAGACTTTCTTCCGCGTGGAGAGTCAAAGCGAGAGTGCGCGACGAATGAACGCTGCAAATCACAATAATTATCCAAAAAACAACTACAATACAAGAGGCTCCAAACAAGTATAAGATCCAAACCAATAATAGTAATGCTGAGAATAATTAACCAATACAACGAAATCTCACCAAATAGCGGGCTGACCAATGCACTGAATAATCCGGAGCCGGAGATCCGTGTACGGCGATCCGAGGTGGAGCCGGAGGCGTTGAAAACGATGTAGGTGGCTGTTCTCGGCAGTCGAAGGTGGAATTGGACCCGAAATTGATAGATCTGACGATGTATGGATAGATCCGGGCGGGAAAGGGTAGATCCGATATCTGAGATCAGATTCAGGCTGAAATTTCCAGACTGGGCTGATTCGGAAAAAGGGTGGGCTATCAGAGGTGGTTCCACAAGAGGGGTGGCTGTGGGGAGAAGGAACATGCGGCTGAAATTTTTGCCGACTGCTGGGAAATAGAGGGGGAGGCCGGCGGTGCAGGGAGGGTTTAGGAGGGGCGGCCGACGGTGGTTTTGTTGGAGGAGGGGCTGGCGGTGGCAGAGGGGATAGGGGGTGGTTAGGCGGCTTGCTGGAAGTCCTTGGGGAAGCGGCACAACAACAGGGAGGCTTAAACCAGCGGTATTCATCTCACGGAACAAGAGGTTTGCAATGGTTATAAGTTTGAATAGTGTAATCAACCTTATTATAGGTGGCAAAAACAGCCTCTGCTGTTGGGAAGAGTGGAAACTTCTGGAATCGCCAATAGGAGCTGCAGGAGGGGGATTTGGAGGTGGGGGAAGGTGGCTAAGGGTTAGGGTTATCGTTGGGGAGCGGGAGAAGGCCTATGAGTTATCACTTAGGGTTCCACGGAGTCGGCACCTTGGAGGGATCAACGTATTTCGGGATTTCTTCTTCTCCAAAATTTGCAATCCTCTAATCAGCCTCTACATGATCTATTTATAATAAAAGGAGGCCAGGACATCCCACCATCGACGACTATGATTAGCCGGAGGTGGGGCCTCCCAAATACATCAAAATAAATGCAAACGTAATAAACTAATATATGAAATCGATTTGCAACGCGAATCCGGACGCATCCGCGGAGTCCGATCATCGATTCAGGCACACCATATATTCTAAGTCGCCAATCGGCCCCGAACGGGTCCGAAACTCGTCCTCCACTGTAGGTCCCCGTCTCCGCTCCGCATCAATCTCCCCGACTTGAAATAATTCATCTCCCGATGAATAGAGATCGAAATTCTCGTTGCATGTCAGGTAAGGCTCGAAGAGGTCCACCAAAGGTCATCCAAATGTCGTCGCTGGGAAACGATCCTCGCCAATTAACTACCCCTGATTGAAAAGCTGTCATCTCCGATGAGTGGAGACGGCCGTACTGAAGTTGAAGTCCAGGGGTGAATTGATCAAGATCAGCTGCTAGTACCCAGGTGTCATCAACATTTGTAATAAGAACGCACTGGTTGAATCTGTTTTCTGTAATGCTCTTAGCGCTCAACTCACGGGTGGCAGATCCCGGTGCGATCGGCGGTGCCGAAGGTGAAACCAAAGAAGGCGAGTCTCCAAGTGGGTGGGTGTAAAAAATAGGTGAGCTGTGGTGGCTACGAGACGTGGGTGAGCTATGAGGGTGGTAAGGCAACGTAAATGGAGGTGTGGGCAGCTGGAAGTCCTCACTGCTTGAGTCCACATACTCGCGAGGTTCGTAGTACAACATCAAATCTTAAACATTAAATACCGGTTGGATACTCATACTTGCAGGGATATTAAGATCATAAATGTTTGCTTCGATCCGTCTCGTGATTATATAAGGATCCATTCGCCTAACGCTTAAGCTTTTTTGTAAGCCTCACACGGAGCCTCACAACACGAATTCTCACCATCACCTGCTCGCTTTCATGACCTTCCCTTGCCAAAGAAAATCCACGTGCAATTTATAGAATTTATTGTCAATATTGATTTTTCGTCGGACCGACTCATGTAATACATGCAAATGAGAAATATATAAATCAACGGACTCATGCAGATAATGCAAATGAAAAACAAATGACTCAACAGACTCATGCAGACAATGCAAATGATGCGAATAAAACACGACAAACACGATACACTCGCTAGGGGAGAATCTAATAATGACCGGAATGTCTTTAAAATGTGGTGGCTTATTAGGAGGCTCTCTCGGTGGGGTGTAAAAAAACTCATCCCGTGTGTGTCGAGTGTTCAGGTGACTGTGCGAGGCATCTACACTCAAATACAAGCTCGTAAAGAGCCAAATGTCTCTCAGGTAACGTAACACATCAGGGGGCTCACCTGGAGGTATGTCTGAAAAGCCTTCGCGAATCCGACGACCACCTGAGTGAAAATCATGTACACCTACTAGAAGACGTGGCTCTATAGTGTGGTGAGTGTCCCTGAAAGTAAAAAAACTCGTCTAGTGGGTCAGCAAACGGCATGTCCCAAAACTCATCAAGAGTGTGATGTGTCATAAGGCAGGTCCTCAAAATATGAGTATGTTCAAGTGTACTCAAGGAAGGTCCTATATACACCATGCTCCACTCAAGGCCCCTTCTCTGGGGCTGTAACACCTCTTCCCAGTTTTACAAAAATCAGCCATCCGGCCGGGTCAGCGATATAAAGAGAACTAGGAAACAATATCAAAACTAGTATACAACAGGTAAAAAGAAGCAACTATTAAGAATTCAAACCTTACAACGGAAGCTAACAAAGTAAACTAAGGGTAACCGCATACCTGAAAACTGGATTCACAGAGCCACTAAACCTGAATTAAGATGTAAGTACTGTAAACCTGAAGTAACATAACAAGTCTGATATATGATATTTCAATTATTAACCAAATACAATATCCAAGGTTACAGGTGTATACTGAATGGAAGAAAACTGAAAAGGGAAAACACTACAAACTGACACCGCAAGGATGCTCATCCTAGACGTAGTTTACCACCTGGGTCACCTGTAAAAACATTGCCCACGAGGGGTCAGAGTAAAGAAAAATAACTCATCCTAGTGATACTAAAAACTTTTCCTTAAATGATGAAGGTATGTTCTTTGAAAAATAGTTTTGTTCTTAAAATCTTTATGCTAGATGATATGCATGCGTTTACAATGCTTCCTGGTCAACAGACCTACTCATTCTACATTCATGAACTTTCAATACATTTACCCAAGCCCCGACGTTCACTATCTAGTGCGTTGTCTCTCGTCAGGTCTATGCTTGAGTTCTAGGTGGCTTCTATCCTGCACTTCTACTTTAAAGACTCCAGACAGAGTAGCTCCTAACGCGCAACTAAAATCTGACGACCCGAGACCATCTGACGAACTCAATTGTTCTGGTGTCGCGCGGACACGGTCTCGAATCTACAAAACTGTCTCAAAGGGGAGTCAACTCCCAAGACTCTTCAACTCATGGGATTTCATATGCCCCAAGAGAAAGGTAGTGCGCCTCTACCTAGCACGAGAAGACTTATGTGTGCTTACTGACCCTTTTGGTCTAATGCTATCCTGCTTGAGAATTCTCTTAAGTGTACTACTGACCGACCCTTGCTTTTCTTGTGGTCGATTAGAAGGGACGTTCACGCCCTAACTTAGATAAATTATCTCACTTGCGTAAACGTGTAAGGTTTCACACCTAACGCTAGCATATGTAATCTGGCTATTAGGGTCTTGGAAAAGGATTTACCCTACAACTAATTCCGCGACCTTTTCCTACCACAATACTTTTATGTGCATGATTATGATGCTCGTACGTAACTTACACATGCGTATAAAAAAATAATTTTTCTTGTTACGTCTAACTAAGAGGGATTAGATTTCCTTACAGTGGTGGTGCAGCGCTCGTACACTCGGCGCGACGACATTTGCTCTTCCGAAGGAATTCTGACTACCGCAGACGTCCAGAGCCGGAGATGCGTGGATCTAGAACTCCAAACCTCAACTAGGGCAAGAGGAAAAATGCGAAAAACGTTAGGGTTGACTTCCAATAGAAGGATATCCATGAAGAATGAAGACTAGAGAGGAACAAAACTCACCGGAATCAAAACGAACTTCGGCACTTCAGATTCCACCGGTTAGGGTTGAAATCGGTTCTCCCATGGCAAAGGAAGGAAGGAGAGCACTCACCGGCGCCCGAAGAGGAAGGAGGAAGAGCTTACGCTGAGAAATGGAGTGGGGGAGGGCGCTGCTAGGGCTAGCGGGAGGCGGCGGTGCGTCGAGTGCGGGAGACGGGAGATGCGGAAACCGAGCGGCGGTGCGTCAGCTTGCGGTTTTTCTCCCGTGAAGAAGAAGCTTGCGGGCTTAAAATTTGCGGGCATGCAGTTTTAATAATAACCGCTAGAGGAAAGGGGGGTGAGACTTGCTATTGGCACCCCAAAATATGCTACGCTTCGCAACAAAAAATAAAATGCATCACACGTCTTTATGAATGATATAAATCACAAATTAACGAACGCGATTCTTTTGACCATACTGATATCGTACCTCGACGACGCGCTGCCTCGTTCAAAATCCGTCGCGACTTGATCCTACAATTAAAATAATTTTTTGCGTCAAATTTTATGGATGTTACAGGGGCAAGGCCAGAGATGATAAAGAAAGAGACGCCAATAACTCGAAACCCGTAAACGAGCAACCCACCTGAATCACATCCTCATCAGTATGTGGCGGCTCATCAAGAGGCTTAGCAGGGGGGTCGTCATAGAACTCGTCACTAGGGTCATGATCTCCCATATTAGTACCATCGTAAGGGGTGGTTTCCCCATGAATGGGTGAGATAGCCACTACATGATCAACATCGGAATCTGGGCTCTCGATAATGACTTGACTCAGAATAATGAGAAGGGGAGAGGGAAATAGACCTATGCTCAAGAATGAGTCTGTGGGTGCAGTGTTAAGAAATGAGTCTATGATAGGGGTGCTAACTAGCCCAGGACATGACAGAAGAGGGGTGCAGGTGAGGGATACAACACTATAGACTCAATAGGTCGCTCAGACACACTCTCAGTCGGGATCATAAGAGACGGGTCAGAAACAAGAGATAAGGCACTCACTGTGCTAAGTACCTCACTGGGGTGAGAGCAGTCCGTATCGGGTATCACTTCAATCTTGTCTAACGGAACAATGATAGACAAAGTGGTGACCTCTGTGTGGGAGGGACTCGTAATGCGGAGGTTAGATAAAAATCTAAATCGACCAGCTCTTGCGGATCTCAAAGACTGTTCATAACGAAGGGCAAGTTGATATGTCTGCTCGAGGGACTTCGAGCTGTGATAAACCAACTCAGTACGTATGTCAGATCGAAGTCCAGACCAAAAGCGGGAAGTGGTCATTGCTAGCTCCTCTCGAATATCACTTCTCACAACTGACTCATCAAAATGATCTCTGTAATTAGCGACAGACATAAGTCCTTGTTGAAGGGAAAATAATTGCTCGAACAAATGATTCCGTTACGATGGAGACAAATACCTCTGACACAAGAGGCGCTTCATATCCACCAAACTAGTGATCTAATGAAGTCGATCACGCTGGCGATCGAGAATTATCATCGTAGTAACGTGAGGATCTCTTTGACGGGGCTCTAGATACACTCTAAAGCTGCGTATCAAGAGTGTGCTCGCAACCTGACTTTGATACCAATTGACGCATGACGAATCTATAGGCGGCGGGTAAACAGTTACCTAACCTTACATGTTATGCAAATCTGACGGTTAAATAACAATTAGATAATAAATAACAATACCCCACACAAATAATTCACAACAAGACAATAATTTATTATGGCAAAACAATGTTAGGCTTTTCTCCACATGGAGGGCCAAAGCGAGAGCGCGCGGCGAATGAACCCTGCAAATCACAATAATTATACAAACAAACAATCACAATACATGAAGCCCCAAACAAGTATAATATCCAAACCAATAATAATGTTGAGAATAATTAACCAATACAGCAAAATCTCACCAAATAGTTGGTTGACCAAGACACTGAAGAATCCAGAGCCGGAGATGCGTATACAACGATCCGAGGTGGAGCCGGAGGCGTGGAAAATGATGTAGGTGGATGTCCTCGGCGGTGGATGGTGGAATCAGGCCGGAAATGGATAGATCTGACCACGTATGTATAGATCCAGGCGGGGAAGGGTAGATCCGATAATTTGAGATTGGATCCGGGCTGAAATTTCCAGATTTGGGCTGATCCGGAAAAGGGAGGGCTATCCGAGGTGGTTCCACGAGAGGGGTGGCTGTGGGGAGAAGGAACATGCGGTTGGAATTTGGGCCGGCTACTGGGAAATAAATGGGGAGGCTGGCGATGCAGTGAGGGGTTTTGGAGGGGGCAGCCGACGACGGTTTTGCTGGAGGAGGGGCTGGCGGTGCCAGTGGGGATAGGGGGTGGCCAGGCGGCTTGCTGGAATGGTTGGGGAAGCGGCATAGCAGCAGGGAGGCTTAAACCATCCGTATTAACTTCACGAAACAGGAGCTTTGCAGTGTTTATAAGTTTGAAGAGGGATATCAACCTTATTACAGGTGGCAAAAACAGCGCCGCTGCTAGGAAGAGTGAAAACTGTTGGAATCGCTAATAGGGGCTGCGGGAGGTAGATTTGGAGGCGGGGGAAGGTGCCTAAGGGTTAGGGTTACCGTTGGGGAGCGGGAGAGGGAGAGTGCCTAGAAGTCATCACCTAGGGTTCCACGGAGTCAACACCATGGAGGGATCATCGGATTTTGGGATTTCTTCTTCTCTAAAATAATAAAAGGAGGCTAGGACATCCCACCATCGGCAGCTATGATTGGTCGGAGATGGAGCCACCCAAATACATCAAAATAAATCCAAACATAATAAACTAATATATTAAATCGATTCGCAACGCGAATCCGGACGTATTTGTGGAGTCCGATCATTGATCCGGCACGCCATATATATTAAGTCGCCAATCGGCCCCGAACGGGTCCGAAACTCGTCTTCCACTGCAGGCTCACGTCTCCGCTCCACATCAGTTAGGGTGTAAGGATCAAAATTGGTGTGTGTTTATTTTTCTTGTAGTAATAGATGTTTTGCCTTCATCAATAGAAGCTTAATTCATCTTGTTGTGATGCAACCTTCAGCAATGAGTTGGCACCCTTCAACTCCTCATAGTCACCTTCTGCATTATTAGTGTGCTTTTCTAGGCTGATGGCGGAATGCTCCAACTGTAACTTTTTATGGCTTTTGCTTTGCCATTCTTCTCTGGTTTCCCCTCGGCCGCCCTACCGCGCTCATTAGCAATGCTAGAGTGGTTATTGACCTCCGTGGACATCTCACTCCGCTTTCTCTTCTACGTGCACTAACTTTACCGAACCCATGTTTGACACCATCATGAGCATGAATCTCTATCCCAACGTGCATAAGACACTTGAATATTTTTCATTGCAGATCCGCGCTAATCAAATTTTTACTATAAGTCTCAGGATAGTTACAAAGGAACCTTGACTAAGATACACACTAATCAAGACAAATTCAAACAACTCAAGATGCACTCAAGCACCTTAAACAGCAACCAACCCAAATTTTACACAACTTGGAGAACTCTCCTGAATATCACCCCCAAAATTTGAATGATGAATATGACGAGACACCTTCCCCTTTTATAGGCCCCATCCACTTTCCCTCAAAAAACCAGGAAGAATCCTATAACATCCCAGATTTTGACGTCGTGCTTAAATTAATTTCAGGGTCCGATCGCGAGCTAAATTAATTAAGTCAACAGAGCATGAAGGTAACACTTATTTTATATAGCACTCCCTAGTGTTAGTGTGTTAGCATATTAATGAAAAACAAAAATAAAATAAAAGGGGATTTCCCCCCTCTCTAATAGCCGGTTCGCGGTTATAAGCTTAGGAGAACCGCTCTATTATGCCCGTACCTCCCTTCATCCCGATAACTTCCTCCCGATCAGAAAAAGGCGCAACGGAAGCGTATCGCATTCCGGAGAGGTCTGCACCTTCAGTCGCTCGCAATCGCGCCACAGCTGGGAACCGAAGCCCTAGCCGACCACCCCTCTGTCGCCGGATGCTAGTGCCGACTTCTCCTCCTCCCTCTGCAACCCTAGTCGACCCTGTTCTTCTCCCCAAGTGTCGTTGGAGTTCAGATTCAACCCTAGCCGGTAGGAATTAATTTCTGAAAACACTATTTTGGTTTCGGTGAGTTTTATTCCTCGTGATTTCCTTTTTGTAGCGGAAATCGTTTAAGTGGGAAACCAAATTTGTTTATTCCTCCACTTTGTCTTGCCCTAATTTAAAAAACGAAGTATTCGGTCATCCATATTCAGAAATTGGTCGCTTTTTTGGGATCTAATCATCGTCAGAGCAAGGTAAACGCAACATTTTGTTGTTCATAAATTGTTCAAACTGTATCCTTATCATTTTGAGTTTTCCACCGAAAAACCTAAGGGGGAAAACACTTAAGTTAGGTTACCGATGAATTTCAGATTTTGCGATGGCCGTTGGAGCAAGGGATTGAAGAAGTTCTTAGCGGTCAGATCTCTTGGGAAGGAACGTCATGTCACCTCGACGCGTGTACGAGCGTCGAAGCGCCGCGGTAAGAAATTCGATTCCTTTTAGGCCAGCAGTTCAAATTATTTTAATTCATGTAGTAAAAATGTTGGTATATGCACTTAGATTTACAAGTTCCTATAGTTAGAACCACGTCAACGGGGTAGGATACGCTTAGGCTTAATTTAACAGAATCAGTATCATGAAAATCCTAAGCCCAGTGTATTTAACTAGAGTCTTATTCTGTGTTAGACTCACTGAACATCAGTCTAAGTGAAATTCAGGAAAGAGTGGCGAGGAAGGATTACCCTCGCGATCCTGGTTGAGGCATACCACTGTATTTCCAGGTCCAGTAGGCCACCACACGTACTTTAAGCTCAGGGTCGATGACCCTTGTATCAGATTTGGAACTCCTCGGATAGGAGTCTGTGTTCCATTTAAGGGACACCCGGTTCAGGGCACCATCAGGCTTGCCGCTCAGTATGCAGTTCTAGTTGTGCACAGTCGTCCTTAGTGACATGAGTTAATAAGTAGTCAGTAAAGCGGGTTGAAACTCACAACGCATATAACTTCAAAACTTCAGAAATTAATGATTTATACACATAAGAAAAGAGTGTGTCAGATCACACGATAGGTTGAATTCATGTCAGATCATGGTTTCAAGCGTCATGTTTAATATTAGAATCATAATTCAAACTTTTAAATTCAAGTATTACCCATCTAAATATTTTCCGTAAGTGTTGCTGAAGAGAGTAGTTTTTTGTTGCGCCCCCGCTACGCTTCACGAGGCGTCATTATGTTCGGCGGTGCAAGGGAGCGGCGACCAACGGGGCTGAACCAACCGGTTCAGCCCCCAACCAGTGAACCGGTTGGCCGGGGCTGAACCAAATGGGTTCAGCCCCAACTGGAGGGGCCGACCGGCCCCTCTATGGCCCGGGTATATTTACCCGGGGCTGCTCTCATGGGAGGGTTATGCAAATCACTATCAAGGTATTCTTCTCCCTCATCTTCTAACCCTAAATCCCCCTAGTATTCTTCTCTAGATCTCCCTCCCCCTTCCTCCTTCCTATCATTTGGTATCAGAGGACAGGTCCTTCGACGATGGTGACCACGCGGACACAAGAAGAGCTTTCCCGTTTGGAAACTTTGGAGGAAAAATACGGTGGTTTGGCGGATTCGATAGCCGCAATCGAGGAAGAGATGCGCGCGTCTTCGCAGCGGTTGGAGGAGCATCTGGACGCTCGTATGGAGGAACTCAAGGCGCTGTTGAAGGGGAAAGGCACGTGCGATGAAGGATCGAGCGGCGGAAGACCCGATCGGTCCGCCGATCTATCGGGAACTCTCGATCTGGGCCGTGCTGGCACCAGAGTGGCAGCAACGGCCAACGTGGCTGGCGTGGGGTCGTCCCGACCCTGCGGTACCTCCGGCGACGGCGTCCAGGCAGGGGTTCCAGTGGGAGCTTGGACGGCGGCAGCGGGAGGCCTTCTGCCTAGTTCGGCCGCACAGGGGGATGGCGCGCATTCCTGGCGTCCAAGCGGGGTTTCAGCGGCCCTGTTCTTGGGGATTGGGGCCGACAGCCGTGGCAACGGGTTGATGGGGGGCCGGGAGCAGCTGTGAGGGCTCCAGGAGGTACGAGAGGCCTTCTTCCTAACCCGCGAGGCGGCGTTCTTCCCGTTGGGTACGGAGGCCACGTTTTGTAGGCCGGTCAACACGTTCCTCATCAGATTCAGCCACCTCTGGGCCACCCAGGAGCGTACGAGGGTCATATGGGTCCGGGACGTCAGGCATGGAACGGGCATGGACATAACGGGCTTGGACAGGGCTGGGCAAGGGCAAGCGGGGCCTCGAGCGTACATGCCACCCAAGTTGACACGAATGAACTTCCCCAAGTTCAAAGGGGGGATGCTCTGGAATGGGTTCAGAAGGTGGAATTGTTCTTCAGTTACCAGGAGGTCCCGGAGGCGCAGTGGGTGCAATTAGCGTCATTCCATCTGGAGGACGACACATTTCAGTGGACTCAGTGGTTCCTAAGAGGTAGAGATTATGTGCCATGGACTGATTTCGTGGAAGGGTTCACCGCCCGGTTCGGGCCCCCAGAGTACGAAGATTTTGAGGCGCTACTGCAGAAATTGCGACAGAAGGGGACAGTGACTGAGTACCAGACAGAGTTCGAGAAGTTGGCAAATCGGGTACACTGGGAGGAGAGGACACTACTGAGTTGTTTTGTGTCGGGGCTGAAGGAGCATTTGCGCGATGAGGTTCATGCTTATATGCCGCGCAGCTTGAATCGCGCCAGCAGTTTAGCCCGCATTCAGGAGGAGCGGTTCAACAGGCAGAGAACCCGGGCCACGGGTCGGCCATCGGCGGCCGCAGCAGCAGTAGCACGGCGGGATCCGCCAACTGGTAGCAAGACAACAGTGACACGACTTTCGTGGAGTGAGCTGGCCGCTCGAAAGGAAAAAGTGTTTTGTTTTAACTGTGATAAGAAATTCGTGTTGATCTTCTTTGATGACATTCTGATCTACAACGCCAATTGGGAGGACCATGTGGGCCATGTTGAGCAGGTTTTGGCCATACTACGTCGTCACCGGCTTTACGCCAACCGTTCCAAATGCTCCTTCGATCAGGAGGAGGTGGAGTACTTGGGACACTTGGTTTCCGGCCAAGGCATTAGGGCCGACCCAAGGAAGATTCAGGGTATGCAGTCATGGCCGCGGCCCGTCACAGTCCGTGCTTTGCGGGGATTTCTGGGGCTTACAGGGTACTACAGGCGATTCGTTCGAGATTATGGGAAGATAGCTCGTCCTTTGACTCAGCTGCTGCAGAAGGATTCCTTTTCTTGGACTGAGGAAGCGGAGGCAGCTTTTCAGGCTCTTAAGCAGGCCATGACCACCACTCCGGTTTTTGCATTACCGGATTTCACGAAGACATTTGTGTTGGAGACAGATGCCTCTGGTGTTGGCATAGGGGCAGTTCTGATGCAGGAAGGGCGGCCGTTAGCTTTCTACAGCAAGGCGTAGGCCCCCCGCACCTTGGGTCTCTCCACCTATGAGAAGGAGATGTTGGCTATCATTCATGCTGTGGCGATGTGGCGGCCATATTTATTGGATCGGCATTTTAAGATCCGCACCGACCACCAAAGCTTGAAACATTTCCTGGACCAAAGGGTCTCTTCTCCTCTACAACAGAAGTGGGTTACTAAGCTTCTCGACTATGATTACGAGATTGAGTATCGAAGGGGTAAGGATAACGTGGTAGCGGATGCTCTTTCTCGCCTACCGGAGTGGTTACATTGGGCCGAATATTGCTACAACACCTCATATCACTCTGCCAGCCGGATGACGCCGTTTGAGATTGTTTATGGGCGCCCTCCCCCGACCTTGGGTAGCTATGAGCCAGGCTGCACCGCCCTGCCGACGGTTGATCGAGCTCTTCGTGATCGGGATAGTATGTTGGCAACCCTCCGAGAGAACCTCCGCCTAGCTCAGGACCGTATGAAGATGCAGGCAGACAAACACCGCAAGGAACGGGAGTTCGCGGTGGGAGATGAAGTTTTCCTCAATCTCCAGCCTTACAGACAGTTATCAGTTGCTCGTCGGAGCAATCAGAAGCTTTCTCCTCGATATTACGGCCCCTTTCGTATACTCAGCAGGGTGGGGCCGGTGGCTTACAAGTTAGCTTTGCCGGAGGGATCCCGCATTCACCCAACCTTTCATATGTCTTTGCTCAAGCGGAAAGTGGGTGCCAATGTACAACCGAGTACTCTTCTGCCTGAGGTTACTGCTGCGGGCGAACTTCGGCCACTACCGGAGGATGTGTTAATGCTTAAATGGAAGAACCGGGGCACGAAGTATCGACCGGAACTCTTAGTCAAGTGGAAGAATTTGTCGACGGCGCACAATTCTTGGGTGGATTTCCTGGAGTTCAAGAAGCTCTACTCCGACTACCACCTTGAGGGCAAGCTGGTCCTTGATGGGGAGGGGAATGTTACGCCCCCGCTACGTTTCACGAGGCGTCATTATGTTCGGCGGTGCAAGGGAACGACGACCAACGGGGCTGAACCAACCGGTTCAGCCCCCAACCAGTGAACCGTCCGGCCGGGGCTGAACCAAATGGGTTCAACCCCAACTGGAGGGGCCGGCCGACCCCTCTATGGCCCGAGTATATTTACCGGGGCTGCTCTCATGGGAGGGTTATGCAAATCACTATCAAGGTATTCCTCTCCCTCCTCTTCTAACCCTAAATCCCCCTAGTCTTCCTCTCTAGATCTCCCTCCCCCTTCCTCCTTCCTATCATTTTCTTCAGTGAGTCTGACCCATTTGGAACTTGTTTTTACAGGGGGCTCAGGTCAGGGGATCCTCTTAGGATAGACGGCTCAATCTTCAGTGATCAGTTTGTTCAGTTGTACTTCTGTTGTTGTACTTTACTTTTATTTACAGACATATGTATTGTAGCACTTCACCCGTGTATTTGATATATCAGTGATTTCAGTTTGACAGTAATTTAATCCTTTAATGATACATTTTCAGTTTTAGTTGGCTCTGTGAATTCAGCTTGTCAATGTACACTTTTAACCTTAGAATTGCTTCACTTTTCCGCTGTAAGTCCTTTTTTTGCACTTTCATTACTTTTTCCTGCTTTATACCAGTTTATATACTATTACTTGGTTTACTTGTTTTCGCGGACCCGGCCGGACTGCTGATTCCTGTTAAACTTGGTTGGGGTGTTACAAATCCAAACTCCTCTAGGCAACCATGAAGCTAGATTCTTTTACACATTTTACACTCACTTTGAGTACGCCACACCTTCTTAGAATCTTCTAATCCCCAGAGCACTCTAAAGCATCCTAGAGTATTCTAGAACAAACAAGAGACTTTGTTATGGTCTCTCGATTGCGAGTGAGTGTGTGGTCTTGAGAGGGAGAATTCTCAGATAGGATTGCCCTGACACTTCCTTGATTTAGCCTTCCCAATGGCAGATGATACAATGAGAGCCAAGCTCGGTGGAGAGATAAGGAGAGAGGGGAGCCTTGCTTATCCCTAGCCCTAGCTTGAGAAGATGAGAAGGGGAAGAGAAGATTAAGGTGAGAAAATTAATGTTTCATTCATCATTCCATATAAGGCCCCCTCACTCACATAGAGTGAGAGGTGAAAGTTTCAAAATATTTTGACCATTCCCTTCACTCAGGCTACATGATTGTATGAGTACAGTAAAGCTCCCTAAAAGATAAAAATGTGAAAAATGAAGATACATTTCTTACGGGGAAAATGCATGTCATTTACCCCTTCCTAGGCCCATGACTTCACCTCCCCCGTGCAGATCAAACTTGTCCTTAAGTTCGGGGTACGAGGTTCTCTCCGTCCTAACATCCTTGTCATTGTTGTCTGAGGGATCATCAACTTCTAGCCAAAAGAGATGCTTGCACCTATATCTGACACTCCGACTATATAATGGTCATCGTAGTTGAAACTTGGCCCTTGTACGCGTCTTTTCACTATCTCTGCTTGTGACAAGTGTTTGATGGCCTGGGGCCACTGGATTCCTTGTCCTTGGATGTGGTTGAAAAGGTATTAAGATGAGAAAGAGTGCCCTTCCTCTGACTGCACCCGTTCCCGCTGACCGCCCTCATTCTCGCTATGGTCGCCATGATACTGGTTGTCACTGAGGAGTTGTTTCTCACATATACTGGCTAGGATCATGGCTATGTTGAGGTTCCACGAAGCT
Source organism: Platanthera zijinensis (assembly GCA_039513925.1). Classification (NCBI taxonomy): domain Eukaryota; kingdom Viridiplantae; phylum Streptophyta; class Magnoliopsida; order Asparagales; family Orchidaceae; genus Platanthera; species Platanthera zijinensis. The sequence goes on along the minus strand of CM077097.1, from coordinate 109,990,699 downwards.
TGGAATTTGATATCGAGAGGCAGTCGGTCATGTTGACTGGTAGTGAAGATAAACACTCGATGTTATGGAACTACAAAATGGACACAAACTAGTAACATATGAAAACTCTCTGTGTGATCCTCGACATGCCCCGATTGCTTGAGAGAGACGAGGCTGCCTAACAAATTACTGCAGAGCGGCGGGACAAAGTTTAAATTGTAGGAATATTAGAATGTCACCCAATTTAAATTGTGGTGGTGGTGGGGTCTCCCACACCATTTGGATATAGCACAACTATGCTGAGCCCATGGGGTTGAAGAAAGTCAATCCTATCCAATCATCCAACGGCGTGAGTCAGTTGTCGAAGAAGTGATCACATTGGGCAAGTCAGACCAAGAGGTCGCTCTTGGCATCAATTAGTGGAAAGTACAACTTCACGTAGCGTGGAACGCTGCAGCCTGAGTCTTTGAGAATCAGAGTGTATGGCATCTGGCGAACTGCCCTGAGTGGAACTTGTCGCTGGGTGGTATCTAGATTTAGGTGACATATGCATGCTATCGAGGAGGGCGGTCAAGGCGGCGAATGGTGACATATGCGTGCTATCGAGGAGTAAAATTGAGTGTTGAAAATTCCGGTTCGGAGTGTTGGGTACTTGGGTGTCCGCAACAAAATCGAGGGAGAGGGGTAGGTTTACTATGAGGCCCTTCGAAGGTATGTGTATGTTGGTTGACCAGTTGGGGAAGGAGGAACTTTCACTACGGAGGAGGACTGGGGATGCATAGCGCAATGTGACCAACGAGTAAAATCGTAGGAGGAATGATGAATGTGCTTGAGGTTGTCGTCAGGATCGGGCTTGTCATGGGGAGTTTGTCGTTGGAGAGCTCATCGATCGTTGCCGGACGTCGGTTAAGCATGTTGCTGGCGAGCGAGACTGTTATGATCGGAAATGAAGGCATGGGTGCAGACTCGGCTACAAGAGTGGAAGCCGGAGCGACGATGGAAAGCTGATGCAACAGTGGGAAGTTGGAGCGAGAATAGAACGAGGAGCTGGAGAGGGAGCATCTGCTAAAGGGAGATCGTCGGTTGGCTTGTCACGTCGGAAGCAGGTCGTAAATTAAGTGGCTGCAATGGAGTCGTCCAGCTTTGGTACCAAGATATTACAGTCTTCCGATTGCGAGGGGCTGTGTGGTCTTGAGAGGGAGAAATCTCATAGAGGACCGTCTCGATCCTTCCTTACTGCCCCCCCCCCCCCCCCCCACCCTCCAAAAAAAAATGGCAGACGATGTAACAGGAATTGAGCTCGACTGAGAGAGGAGAGATGTGAGCCTTGATCAACAATAGCCCTAGCTTGAGAAGGTGAAGAGAAAATTATGGTGAGAGAATTAGGGTTTCATTCATCTTGCCATTTAAGGCCCCCCTCACTCACATATTTAGTGAGAGCAGAAGGTTTCAAACTATTTTGATTATGCCCTTCACCAGGGTTACATGACGTGAGTAAAGTAATGCGCACAAAAAGATAACAATTGCGAAAAACAAAGATACATTGCTGACAAGAAGATGCACGTTGTCCATGATCATGCGTTATCACCTCCTTTGTCTCCCCATAACAAACTTTTACACCATTTTGAAGAATTCTAGATACATTTTGAATTCTCAAGGTTCCACGGAAGTCTAATACCCACTAGACTTCTGCAGTTTTCTAGAAGCTTCTTTACCAAAGGACTATATTTGAAGCTTCTATACTAAAGTACTTAAGCAACGTAAGTCATCTGTGGATGGAACTAGTCACAGTGGGTATGTGAACCCCATAACCATGGCTTGCTGCTCAAATAGCTCTATCGATCATTCATGGCCAATGACCACTTTAGGAACGGAGACCCCACACCCTACAACCCTATCTATAGGAATAAGATCCCTGAATAATTATTACAAGATATAGATACTAATATTCTCTAAAACATGGTTTCTGCATGATCAAACAAAACTATAAATAAATTGCAAATGCATCATGTTGTGAAACCAGATTAGCTTAAATTTCTTCTTGTATATCTCTACCAAGTCTGGTTTTAGAATTCAAAATTAATGTTAGTTCTAATCAGTATCATGTTTATATAGTTGCTAATTCAATATATGTTTAAAAGATGATGTTTGATTGAGTTAGGTCTTTTTAAAAAGCTTATTTAAGTTTAAACTAGTAATCTTTTCTAGTTTTCATAGAACTAGTGAAGTTAAAATTTGGCTGTTGGTAGGTACAATGAGTAAATGACCTTTTCTATTTTTATTTGTCCTTGTGAAGTGTATGTTTTTCCTCTTGCCTAAAGGGAAATAATTTGAAGTAAAGATCATGATAGAAAATCATCGTGCCGGGGTTCACATTTCACAGGCGGGGCGACCCTTTAGAAATCCACTTGAGTCTACTTACACGGAAGGCGGAGTTAGGATCAGATGGACGATTCGAGCCGTTAGTCGCGTTCAAAATGACAATTACATATTTTTATGTATTTAATGCATTTTTTAATTTTATTTCATGTATATTTAGTTGTTTTATGTTTCGGATGATTGTGACCGTCCGCAGTGGGTTCTATGTCTATAAATAGAAATATAGGGAATGATTTTCAGACATTGCAAAATTTAGAGAGTAATTTAAGGTTCCTGTAATGTTTAAGCACAAGAGTCACGACCAAGATATTTACTTGATGACTATCCTGCCATATTTCAGTAGTACAATTAAAATTTTATAAAATCTTCCGTGGATCCTTGATGATCGGTGGAATTTTTGGACATACATACCAATGCTCTATTAAACATTTTAAGATTCCTAGATATGCCATATTCACTGGACTCTTAGTTCTGCTAATTTTTCCTTGCTTTATATCCTACTTTTTAAAGCTTTCAAACAGTATATTATATTTGATCATTATATATTGGCGTCTTTTTTTTTGTATAAAAAACTTCTAAATTAGTGACTTTGTTGACCTGTCTTTTATGAAGTATATTGCTTATTCTTGGGAAAACGATCAATTTATTTTGTGCTTGGTACCTTATTGAGATACACTTGCGTAGCAAAATATTTTAAGCTACTGTCACGAAATTTCTTTTTAAAGTTGTTTTCATCGTTCAGTTGAAATAATCTTTATTCATTGTCTTTTCAGATTACTACCAAGAGAATTAATTTTATAGTTCATAACCGTTGCTATGGAAGTTCAGTGGATCTAGTGGCCCCTAATAATGAGAAGGAGAAAAATCGGAGCTGGTTGATCTCCTCACTTCATCAAATGTATAGTAGAAGGTGGTTACTCTTTCATATCTTTGTTTTTGTAACTAGTCATTAAGAAAATCTGAACCTATTTCTTGTAGATTCATAGCACATCACAATAGGAGCGAATTGAGTTGCTAAGGGCACACTGAGAGTTTCTCTGAGCTCATCAGATTATCCAAATCAAACAAGCACCACAGATGTATAAGTTAAAATAAGTGCACACTAATGTATGCAATGGTGATTACGAGTATGATTGCTGGAAGGTTGATTGTTGAAAGCTCAAGCACAATAGTATAAGTTCACTCAACTAAGCACACAATAGTGTCAGAATTCTCCAAGATAAACTTAAAAGGTCATTTTCATTGTCAAAGTCAACTCCACATAATTGTGATAAGGCTAATGATGATAATTTGTCATATCATTAGCCTCATCCTAATTATGTAGAGTTGACTTGATTAATTATCAATTTTCATTTGTTCTATTTTATCATCATTAGCCTTATCCCAATTATGTACAGTTGACTTTATTAATTATCAATTTTGATTTGTCCTATTTGAGCCCTAGGTATTATTCACAAATCATTTTGTACCATTTTTATCTATCATTGTAACCTTAGGTTTATTTTTTCCTTCTCCTTCCTAATCCTTTGACTCTAATTTTGTACACTAGTTTGATTTGTGCTTTTTCTACCCTAATTTTCTACATTTATTGATAATGACTTTAGTTTGTATCTTCTCTCTGATGAAGTAACACAATTTCAAATGTTTGGTCCTCTCATTTGGTTCTCTCATGAAAGATTAGATTTGAAGTTATGTTGATTTTTGTCTGATTGTTGGAGTTGAGAGACATTGCTCCTTGAATGAAAAATCCAAATTCTTCGAAGATAGAGTTGAGGCACATAAGTTCACATGTATCTAAGGCCATGCTCTTATATCCCACTTCTTGAATCGGGCTATATCCATCTAATTTTTTCTTTCCAATTATATCAAATGACTACTCATAAACATTGAACCACTTGCAGACTTATCAACAGAACCATCCAATCGACATCACAATATCTAGGAAGTTTTAGATTCCCTTGACCTTTATAATGGATAACTTTAGTGGATGACAACGGAACCATCAGATAGAATATTCTTAAAAATGGTGATGATACATCCCTAATCCGGCTTAAAGGACAAAGAAAGTAGGTTGGCCACAAAATATGATGGCAATGATAATGATGATGATGATGAAGGAAACAAGATGGCGGAGAGGGATGGGACATGGAGTGGAGACCGAGTTAAGCAACGAGGATTCACACCTTGATGTAAATCTAATGTATATCACGTTAAAGACAAGTAGTCAAAAGGGGACAAACTATGATAACACACATTTCTCCTCCTCTACGGTCAAATTGCACTTATGAGTTAATTGGTTTAAAATGATACATTTGTGTTGAGATAATTAAACATCAAATTACACCTGAATAATAGATAAAATAAATAATATTTTACTCTTCTTTTCTGTTAAGATGTAATGAAAAATCCTATTAGGAGGAGCACATGTATAAGCCCATGTATATTCTATTTAGTCCCACATTGTAGATGTAGATGGCTATCTCTCTCTTTCTCTCTATATAAGTGTATGTATTCCTGTATTTAAAATATAATAAATTTTTGAGTTATTTTCTCCCTCTTGCATCTTTTTCTACGTGGTATCAGAGCCATACGGTCCTCCTGCATTGAGTTTGGGATTGTTCATCAGACTTTGTGTGCTTATACCCCCCCCCCCCCAGCAAAACAGTGTGGTCGAGCGGAAGAATCGACATCTTCTTGATGTCACTCGGTCACTTATGTTGCAAATGCAGGTGCTCACCAAATATTGGAACTTTGCTGTCTCTACTGCTTGTCATCTCATCAATCGCATGCCCTCCTCTGTGCTTGACTTCGCTTCTCCGTTCGGCCTTCTGTTTCCTTCCAAGTCTCCATTCTCCTTCACGCCCCGTGTCTTTGGCTGTATTTGCTATGTCCACTCTCTTGGACCACCGAATGACAAACTTGCCCCTCGCTCGAGCCACAAAATTTATGTTTGTTGGCTACTCCCGCACTCAGAAAGGATATGTCTGCTACTCTCTTGCGGACAAAAAGATGTTCGTCTCCACTGATGTCACCTTTCTTGAGGATCAACTCTTCTACTCCACCTCTTCCACACTGCCTCCACCTTCCACTATTGCTCGTCAGGCTGTCCCCGTCACGACTTTGCCCCATACAGCTCATCCTCCTCCACTCCCAGTGCCAACATTTCCTCCACCTCCTCCTTCACTTTTCTGTGTCTATACTCGTCGTTCATCCTGGCTAAATACCCTACAACTGCTCCCTTCTATCGATGCTATCCCGCAGCTTGATGATCCGACATCACCCTCTATAGCTCATCCAATGACGAATTATGTCTCACTACATCGCCTATCTTCGCCTCTTCTCAAATTTTCCCTCTCTCTCCACCATTTCCATTCCCCACTCTTTGCAAGAAGCTCTCCAACACTCGAGATGACGTGCGGCCATGGATGAATAAATGACAACTCTCTAGGCTAACCGGACTTGGGACCTAGTTCCTCTCCCTCCCGACTAGTCTTGTGCTAGCTGCAAATGGGTCTTTGCTGTCAAGCATGCTCCAGATGGCACCGTTGAACGTCAAAGCCCGCCTTGTCGCCAGGGGTTTCACTCAATAACATGTCCTTGATTACGACGAAACCTTTTCCCCGGTCGCCAAGTTGAGTACGGTTCAAGTCCTGATCTCCCATGTTGTGCATCGACAGTGACCCCTACATCAGTTGGACATCAAAAATGCCTTTCTCAATGACGATCTCCAAGACACTGTTTATATGCACCAACCGCCCGAGTTTGAGATCACGGGGGAGTCTCGTGTATGTCATCTCTGGAAGTCTATATATGATCTCAAACCGTCTCGCGCTTGGTTTGACAAATTCAGTAAAGTGGTTCGCGATGTTGGTTTCACACGGAGCTCTGTTGATTTCTCTCTCTTCACACGTCATCAACCAACTGTCACTGTAATTCTCCTTGTGTATGTTGATGATGTTATAATAACTGGCGACGAACCCACCGAGATCCAAAACATCAATTAACATTTAAACTCAGCTTTTCAGACAAAAGACGTTGATAATCTTCAATACTTCCTTGGGCTTGAGGTTGCAAGGAGACCTGATGGACTTGTCCTATCCCAACGGAAGTACTGCACTGATCTTCTGCAAGATGCGGACTACTCAGGATGCAAACCTGCAGACACTCCTATGAATGTGAATCACAAGCTGTCTGCACATGGATCTGGAACTGATCCTATTCTTACAAATCCAGAGTACTACCGACACTTGGTAGGGAAACTAATCTATTTTACGGTTACACGACCTAATATCTCATTTGTTGTTGGGGTTGTAAGCCGATTTATGCATGCTCCTCGTACATCTCATCTTCAAGCTATCGAGCGGATTCTCAGATACTTGAAGATTGCTCCAGGACAAGGACTTGTTTACAAACCGTCCTCTTTGTCTCTTGTTGCGTATTCTGATGCTGACTACGCAGTTTCCCTTGATGATAGATGTTCTACGAATGGTTTTTGCACCTACCTTGGTGGACATCTTATTACCTGGAGTAGCAAGAAACAGTCGGTTGTTGCTCGCTCATCTGCTGAGGCCGAGTACCGTGCTATGACATCGGTTTTCTCTGAGCTCACCTGGATTGAGAGTCTTCTCAGTGATTTGGGCCTCAAAATCTCCTCTCCGTCTACCTGTTCTGTGACAGTCAAGCAGCCACACATATTGCCAAGAATCCCGTATTTCATGAGCGAACAAAGCATATTGAAGTTGACTGTCACTTCATTCGGAAAAAAGTTCAATCGAAGAAGTTAGAGTTAGAGCATGTCTCTACGTCAGGACAAGTTGTTGATATATTCACAAAATCTCTCTCTCAGACATTATATCATCAGTTCTTATCCAAGCTTGGTTCCTACGACTTGTACACTCCAGCTTGTGGGGGAGTGTTAAGATGTAATGAAAAAGCCCATTAGGAGGAGCCCATGTATATTCTATTTAGTCCCACATTGTAGATGTAGAAGACTCTCCCTCTCTTTCTCTCTATATAAATGTATGTATTCATGTATTTAAAATATAATAAAATTTTGGGTTATTTTCTCCCTCTTGCATCTTTTTCTACATTTTCCATGATATCGAATATATCAAATAATGAGAGATGCATTTGAAGAATATTGTTCATCAATGAAATTAATTTGTCACGTGTCAAGTGTTATTATCGCCTCTTATATAGAGAGGAGATATGTGCAATGATAAAAATCCCAATATGTACTAAATACAAACAATTTACTAATACTTCCCTTCACTTGGGCATGATATATTTTCATACCAAATTTGCCAATAAGATCACAAAAAACATTCGCATTGGATCCTTGGTGGGAACATCCGCTAAATGTCTTTGTAAAGGAACAAATAAGGTACATATAATCCTATTTTCAATATTCTCCTCAATGAAGTATCTATTCACCTCTTGAGACTACACAATGTATTTTGCTTCTTTTGGTAAGTAAATTCCCTCCTATGAGCGAGCAATATCTTGATGTAGTTCGTCTGTCCTCAACAAATCTCGCTTAGTTTGTAATCAAAGTAATATTAAATGTTCAACTTTGTGGTATGGGTGAATGGAATGCCCCTTTCTAGTGAATTTTTTTGGTATCTCAGAGTCCTGTGTGTTGTATCGAGATGTTTGGACTTGGGAGAATTCATAGTAACTCCCACCGCCTAAGCAATGTTTGGAAGAGTATGAGATCGATAAATCAACTGCTTAACGAGTCTTTGGAAACCAGTGATGTCTTTTATTGTTTCCCCAACATCTCTTCCTAGTTTGTGGTTAGCCTCCATTGCAGTATCAATTGGCTTACATCCACCATACCCGATTGTTTCAGTGATCAAGGATGTACTTCCTTTAGAAAATGAAGATGATGTTGATCTTACAACTTCAATTCTCAAAAATCTTTGAATTTTTCGAGGTCTTTCACCTCGAACTCCTCATCTAGTATTCCTATGTGAACTTACATTTCTTCAACATCATCACATGTTATCTACATGTCATCTACATATACGATGAGGGCAACTAGCTTGTCCTCTTTTTGTTTGATGAACAAGTTGAGGTCAACATGACTTTGGAGAATACCCAAAGGAGATCGGACCCTTATGGAAACTACCAAAAGATGCTATATGAGATTACTTCAATCTTTAGAGAGATTTATTTAAGTTGTAGACTATCCTTTCTGATTTTCTAGGAGCAAAAGCCTGGAGGTATATACATACACACCTTCTCTTTTAATAAAGAAAAAACATTCTTCACTTCCAATTGATTAAGGTCTCATTCCTTATGTGCAACACGTGATAGCAGAACACTTAGAGTTCTCCTTTGCAACATGGGAAACTATTACTTGATAGTATATCTCTAGGTTTTGAGTCTATCCTGATAAAAGGCAAGCTGACTTAAGCTCACCAAGTGGTGACCATTCCATGGAAAGTGGCTAGGTTTTATCCAGAATATATATTATTTGTGGCTGCCTTTTCAAACTGATCGTGCAAGAATTAGGGAACCTAGAGGTACTCTCCTCTCTCATATCTACCATGGTATTAAAATTGTGAATCTGCAACCATCAGGCGATAACACCACTCCCTTTGTTACGATCTAAAGGTTTGTTCACCGGTTTTGACCCATCCCCCTCTCTTTGTACGACAATTCGTCGCTGTCTTACTTGTCTACCCTCCCCTCTTCACGGTCATCGACCATCCCTGGCACTTGAGAGCTTAGACGACGTCCTCCCTGTAATTGTGTTGTTGCAAGCTTGCTCTGTGTTGGTCATGGGTTCCTGTAGTCCAAACGCCTGTCCTCCCTCCTCCACCATCAATGCCTGTCTCTTCCTTGGGTATCCCCGGGTTTCCTTCCCACGTTGTGACTTCGTAGGAGCCGTTTCTTGATTTTCTTTGTCGGAAGAAGATTGTCGGAGAACTATCTTGCGGGTGATCAAGGTTTTGATCGCTAGTTGTTTTCTCTAGCTAGTAATCTCTTGCTCCTTTCGGTTACTCTTCCCTTCCTATCACTATGACTTCTTTCTGTGGGTGTGCTTATTTCGGCGTGCTTCTTCTCTCTATATATGTGGGACAAATCGAAGAGTGTTGTAGTCATTGTGGGGTCGGTTGATCAAGCTAAATTATATGGAGAAGGAAATTCGAATGTGGATTTCCCACATGGTGTAACTCACATCAAATTGAATGTTAGAAACTACCTTCTATGAGCTCAATCTATGCGAATATTTATTAGGAGTCATAGAAGACTAAGATTTATCACTGAATCCAAACTTGCTTCCATAAAGACAAACCCCTCTTATGAGGAATGAGAAGGTGCATACCTCACGGTGATCATTTGACTTATCAACTATATGGAATCCAAAATTATTAGTCAATTCTTGTTTCGTCAAACCACTAGGAAGATGCTAAGGAAATGTGAGAATTATTTGAAAGAAACTACTCCAAAAACAAAGACTTGACAAAATCTATCAACTTCAAGTAGAATGTCCATACATGATGAATATGAATGACTTTGAGTAGCATTATAATAAATTATAGGGGCTTACATAACCAATCTTATGCAAAAAATAGTCTTTGAACTGCTTTCTGGCTTGCCTTCAAAGCTTGAATTTCAAAGAGTTTAGAGGTTGGAAAGAAATTTTGATGCAAGAAAGATATGCAAAAGTGTAGCCGTGTGGCTCGACTATATGAATGGCTAAATGAACTCGACAATTTTCCGGCTACTAAATTTGCAACAATGAACGTTATAATAATACAACACAATAATCACAATCTAGATAAAGCTTCTAGAATGATACCAAATATTGTAACACATGCGAGAGTGCTATAGAACAAATACTTGGACGAACAAAACCCAATATGTCGTAGGATAATATTGACACAGATTACAAACTTAGATTACGCAAAATATGAAATAAACACACAATTCAGCACAAAAGAATTGACAACCAAACAATAAACTTCAATGCATATGGGATAGAAGGTTTAGTGGATATCCCGGGAGTTGTCGGTGATTAGAGAAGTAGCATAGGACTGAATATGAACTGTCATAGGGGACTTAGGAAGCTGGACTGGACCATCGTGGGACTGGATTAGTGATAACAGCTGCTGTGAATAGTTGGAGGGCCTGTTTGGGAGGCTGGGGCTGCAGGAGGGCTGTTTGGAAATAGTGCCAGGGCTTGGAGGGGGATAACAGGGTTGTCGAACATCTCCAGGGGTGGATGGAGAGGTTCTGTGGTGGTACAGGGAAGAGACCGGAGGGTGGGGAAGGGTTGGGGATTGTTTGAGGGGCAAGGGGATTGATGTTAGTCTGCAAGAAATTCAAAAGGGAGAGGCATATGGGGATGAACACGGTGGATTCAATCAGGGCTCCAGTTCTGGAGGGATTCTTGGAATCGAATAGAATTTCATCAGCTAGGATGTGAGATGGGGAGTCAGAGAATGCCAGCTGATTGTTGGGGGTTAAGGGGAGGTTGTCAGTGGGGTTCCAGGTGGAAGTGTTTGTGATGAGGAGAGAAAAACAAGGTGGTGTGGGAGAGGTAGGGAGTTAACCGATTGTAGACTTAGTGAGGAGGTTTCTGGTTGGATTCAAAGGAACTGTGGTGATTGGAGGACAGGGTATTAAGGAGAAGTGGTGAATGGGGGGGGGTGAGGAATTTTAGGAGTGGGCCTAAATTTTAAGAAGTGGTTATGGTGGGGTAGTGGATAGGAAGTGGGGATGAAGGTGGTGTCCGGCCAAGGCTATCCGGAGGAGATCGCCGTTGGTGGTGGACGGAGGTGGTGGCAGCGATCATCGGAAAATTAAAAAAGAGGGGAATTGAGGAGGAGGTGGTGGTGATGGAATTTTGAGGAGTTGGGGTCTTGTGGAGGGTTATCAATGGGGAGATATGGAGGGAAGAGGGGAGGGTATCTGACTAGATGATATGGTGGTGGCAAGGTGGAGGCCGGCTGTGAGCTTGTGGAGGGGGGGTTGGTCGTCTGGAAGAAGAGAGAAGAGGTAGGCTAACTGGATGGCTTGGGGAAGAGTATTATACAGTTAATAAAGGTGGAGCAGAAAGGGTGTATCTAACTAGGTTGAGATGGGAGAGAAGGGATAGCGTCCAAGCTTTGTACTTGAATTTTTGGCTTCGGCACCGGGACATCAAAAAGTGAACTTTTACTCAACTTTCAATACCTTGTAAATGTGTCTTCTATCCCTATTTATAGACTAATGGGCCATCATGGACGGTCATGATTCTCCGATCATGATGACCCTTAAAATACAATAAAATAAAAATTGTGGACCACATAAAATGGACGGCTCCTATCGTTTTGTAGGCCCTTAGAGTCGTGATCCCCATCAAATTTTCTTCCTGATTTGTGGACCACTGCTCATTATATTCCTGGAGAAGCTAGCCGTATAAACTCTCTTCGCACTGAAGTGAATATGAGATAGGACAAATCTACCTTTATTGCCGAACAAATTAAGTGGAACACTAGAAACTTGAGTCTAAAAGACTGGAAGATAAGAGTAAGATGAAGTTCCCCTGCTGCGGGAATAAGGTACATGGAAAGGAAAAGTGTTGGCACTTACACCCCAATTTGGTTCCAACGAGATGGATACATGGTTCACATGGGAGACATGTTAGATTTAAAACTACCCTATATGGCACCTAGGACAATAAAGAACAACTTATGGCTGAAAATGAATGTTTAACTTGAGAGTTAACTGCCCTAAAGGACAATGTTGGAAGATCCCCTATAAAGGATAAGTTTGGTACTACTGCTCATGCTCAAACTACCTCTCCATCGTCTTTGAAGTTGTACACACCCTAGATTGTTGATTCTAGGAATTCTAATTATATGACATGATCTACTAGTGGGATTAATTTCGTCTCCCCTTTATCTGGAAATGTTAGACTTGCTGATGTGTTTTTTATGAGTGTTTGGCAATCCTCAATTCAAGACTTGCTGATGGGATTGTCAATTCAAGACTTGCTGATGGGATTGTCAATTCAAGTGAAAGACATAAAGCAAGATTCATTGCCAAATGTTTTATCCAAATTGATGGGATTGCCTTCTGAGAGACATTTGCACATGCTGCTAAACTTAGTTATGTTAGAATTCTCTTATCTTTACTGCTCACAAGTCCTTGGAACTATACTAACTTGATGTGGAAAACGTATTCCTTCATGGAGAATTAAATAAAGAAATTTGTATGACTCCTCCACCTGACATACGAGTGTCTAGTGGACATAATACCGCCTTAAAATGTCTCTATACGATCTTAAATAATCACCTCAGGCCTGATTTGAGAAGCTAAATAACAAATTCTTAAGCATGCACTTTGAGAAGCTAAATAACAAATTCTTAAGCATGCACTTCTCTCGTAGTACATATGATCATTCTTTGTTCATATATAAGGAGAGGTGTACCACTATTCTCATTATTTATGTGGATATTATTATCACAGGGATTGATGATCCCCAGATTGCTCACCTTACATGAGAGTTGACCTCCACCATTGAAATTAATGATTTGAGTATTTTTCGATATTTTCTTGGAATTGAAGTTGTTAGATTTGCTGAGAAGGTTGTAATTTGCCCAACGTAAATATGTATTGGACCTTCTCGGTGACATTGATCTCTTGGAGCGAAACCTGTGGATAGCTTCATTGATCCAAACTAAGATATTCATAATTATGATTCACCCGGTTTGGAAAGGATGTTGGACTTCCAACACATTGCAGGGAAATTAATTTATTGGACTATTACTACGGCAAGCATCTCTTTTGTTGTTGAGTTGGTCAGCCAGTTTATGCACAACTCTAAAATTCATCATCATGAAGTTGTTCTTTGAATTATGAAGTATCTAAACAGAGATCATGAAAATGCACTATATACCAAAAGTCATGGTCATCTTAATTTTTATGGCTAGTGTGATGTAGATTGGACCTGCTTTTCCTTTGCTCGAAGATCTATGAGTGGATTCACTTTCTTTGTGGGTGGTAATCTTATGTCCTGGAGAAGTAAAACGCAAAATGTTGTTGTTTGATATTTTACTGTGGTTGAATATGTAACGCTCCGACCTACTGTGGGTGCTCTACAGGTCTGCAAATCAGTGACCCCAACCCCTCTTCATGGATTTGATTGACCGCAACCGCTAATTTCATTGGCGGGTTGTTGAGTCTGGCGCGCTAATTTCATTGGCGGGTTGTTGATTTTGGGGCTTGAACCATAGACCTCCTCTAGATAAGGGAACTCTAAACTGGTCCTCATCACCAACTGAGCTGTAACCATTGTCATTACTATATGTGAGATAATTTGAGTTAAATCTATCTTGGTTGACATGTGATTTCTTGTCTAGGAGGCTATAAAATTACATTGTGATTATCAGACAACTATCTACATCACCACTAATCATGTATTTCACAAAAGGACTAGACATATAAAGATTGAATGTCACTTTGTGTGGGAGAAAATTCAGAACCAAATCATCTCCACTGTGTTTGTCCCTAATGTTTCTAATTTGGCTGATATGTTTACCAAAACTATATTTGGTAAAAATCTTCACATAAATTCTCAGTTTGCGAATGGAGGATGCTTATAGTGTTAGCTTAGGGGGGGGGGGGTATGCATAACTGACCTAAGCTCACCAAGTTGTGACGATAGCATGAAAGACGGCTAGGATTTTCCCAAAATATATATTATTTGCAGAAGCCTTTGCAAACTAATCATGCAAAAATTAAGAAACCTAAAGGTACTCTCCTCTCTCATGTATTACATGTCCCCTTGCCACAAATCCTAACTTGAACTTCTCCATAATGCCTTCGGCGTTTTGTTTCACCGAGAGAACCCATTTAAAATCATTGGTATTCTTCCATTTTGGAATGTGTGTATTAAGCCCTATGCACGATTTGTTTCTAGAGCAAACATCTCCTTTATCAGTGTCTCTTTTTGTCCAAGTGTCTCTTGTCATGAAGAGGGAACAAAAAAATGGCAAGAGAAGATACAAAGGTTTGTATGATTAAGTTCTGGATTCAAAAGATACATAATGAGACAATGGATGTTGAGTGCAAGATCTGATATCTTTGTTGAGGGCAATAAGAATCTCAATAGACTTTGAAGATTGATTGGACACTGGATCTGACATCATGAGGTAAACTAGTGTGTTTGAACCCTTATGGTCCGTTCGGCGCGCATGTATTGACTTTCTGAAATTGGCTTTGACCAGAAAACCAATATCTGCAGGAATTGGTTTTGTGCAGAAAACTAATTATGGTGTTCGACTGCAGATGGTATTCAGTGAACAGAATTGACATTGATATGTAAAAGCTGTTCGGCTGCACACTGGAATTGACTTTCTAAACTTCAAAATTTTAAAATTTAAACAGCTTTAAATTAAAGTAGCAAAATGAAGTACTGACATTGAAAATTAATGTTCCAAAATAAGAATAACCGATACGGCATAAACATAGTCCATAATTAAAATACAAAAATATGATATGACAGATAAAAGTCTATTGTTCATTAAACAAAGACACAAATCTAGCGATCAAACTGCATTCGCAGCTATGTGCCCTTCATGTCTTCAGGTAGCCTCATGAATATGCCACGTTTGACACTATCATGACACAGTATGTCCATCGCCTTGAGAAAATCACGTTGGTGTAAATCCGTCATCTTCTTCAGTGCTCATAAATGCCATCAACATTGGTAGATGACTTGGTCCCCGCTGCTTTCTCTACAGAGTCGGTCAATTTCTCTATGGCCACCGCTACTGCATCAGCTCCTACAGCTTGCTTTCTCCTCCTTCTACTGCTTCCTTCTCCCTCCACTCTTGTGTGCTCTTGAGTATTAGCTGGTTTCTCTGCCATAGACTCCGCATCTACCTCCCTTGACATCTCTGTTGCGGTTGCGACATGACTGCCAGTTGCTCTATCAGTACCGCAGAGCACAGCTAAATCAGATTAGTTGATGATAACTTTGTCCTTATAATGCTTGACAGACGAGTGAGCCTGTATTGCTATAATGTATTTAGAATTATAATAAACAAATGCAACTAATGTAATTAAAATATATACCTTCACGTAGTTAGCCCACACCTCTTTACTATCCACCTTCACCATGTTTCTTTGCCAATCCCAACCAAAGCCGTTGGCGTCTAGCATTGCGCTGACTTCTACGTAATACTTGTTCCAAGTTTTCAGGCGTGTCATTAGCTTCTCCTTGCTCGTTTCTACACCACAAATGTCTTTCAGCGTTGTCATAGCTGCTGTAAAAGCAACACTTTTCCAACCGTTTGTGGTTTTATGCCCCAAACTATGTTGCTCCAACAGTGCATTAGAAAGAGTAATGTCCATTTCTAACATCCAGTGCATGTAGGTTCGCTCAGTCCTACCACCCACCTTTGCTGAGCTCTTATCCATGTTCTTATCTGTTGAAAATTAAGCAAACTAAGATAGTGCACAAGCAAACTACGATAAGACATATGCATAGCTGCACACAAACAAAAGTTTAAGTGCACCCGATTATTAAAAATTGAAGCACACTAAGATAGCATAAAGTAAAATTACATTCCAATCCAAACATAGAAGCAAACAAGCTAATATTGTAGTACTTAAATTATACATAATGTTTTTAAAGCATATTTTGATATTCATCAAACATGTTCATAGCTAGCGTGTCTCTAAAATTTGTTCACTCCTGTGTGGATTGGATTCGGCTAATAACGTCTACGTAATCATAGAACTCTTCCGATACATCTTGCGCCCATTGTTTTAAATGTCCTCCGACATGTCTGACATGTCTCCCGACATGTCATTTTATAGGGGAAAACGATATGTTTTTCTAAAAAAATAGATTATGTCATTTTGTAAAATATAGGCCGACATGTCCGATTTTTTCCGATATATCGGCCGACACGACATTTAAATATGTCACCCGTTATTTTATTTTATGTTATATTTCCAGACAAACATCATATGTTTAAATCACCTATGAATATTATATTATGTATGTTTAAATTGATTGGAATTATTGTTTCACAATTTTTTAATTTCATATTACAAAAAATATGAAAATATTTTATACATTTATTAAGTGATTGTTTGCATGTTTTTAATATAAATTTATAAGTTTGAAAAGACTTATAATAAATCAAGTATTTTTAACTTTTAAATCTTTTTTATTTACAATAAATTTATTGTTATCAAAATAAAATTATTGTACAGTATTAAATATATTTTACAACGTATCATTTTGTATTTATTAATAATATTTTTTCTTAGATACTATTCGAATTTATTTCGTAATTAAATGACTCATTTTTTAATCTATTTGTTATATTATTTATTTGTTTTTATAACATATAATTATAGTTAGTATACATAAAATAAAAATTTTATTTATAAGATATGAAAATCCGATATTTTAAAATATCCCCGACATGTTAGCGACTTCCGACATCCGATATTTATAAACTCATTCTGATATATCGCCGACATCTGATATTTAAAACATTGTTTGCGCCAATAACTCAGAGTCAACCTCCTCCAACATTTGTGCATCGCTCTCTAGTCTCTTTTTCACTAGAAAGTTATGTAGTATGCAACAATCATTTATCACCTGGACCTGTTTAACAATATGAAATTAGCTCTAGGCATAGAATAATAAAGCTTTACCATGCAATTCAAAAATCCTTTCGATAATATACCTGCACTTTAATATTGAAAAATGACGGTTGACGTAGAATACCCCATCGTTTCTTCAACAATTCAAAGCTTCTTTCTATAACATTCCTTTCTTTTGCATGATGTAGGTTAAATAATTCCTTATAATTGGATGGTTTGTTACCCTGATTTGACCATTCTTTCAAATGGTAACGTATCGACCGATATGGGGCAAGAAATCCTTGACCATTCGTGTATCCAACATCAACAAGGTAGTACTTGCCTATACAATAAAAATGTGTAAGTCCCACATATGCGTATTTATTTTTTTGAAAAAGAAATTTTTAACAGTTTATCATTTGACACTTCAAAGCGGTCTTGTCGCTCCAATGCATCGCGTAATACACGAGTTAGATGTTGAGCCCTCCCAACCGGGCAATACATACAAGAATTTCATAGTACTATCACATACACCGAGCATATTTGTTGTGATTGCTTGTTTTCGGTTACGATATCTGTCTTGATCTTCAACTGGAACAATTACTTCAATATGTGTACCATCTAACGCACCAATGCTATTTGGGAACCATCTAGATTTGTGTTGTTGTCTACTTTCAGGCAATCTAATATAATCGCCTGATAATTTTAATACAGCTTGCAATACAATGTTGAAGTGTCTGCTAATTGTGTCAATCGAGTGGATAAACGTGCCACCAACAATGCGAAACTTCGTGTTATGTGCCAAATTGTACAGAAATATTGCAACTGATTCCTTAGTAGATACATACTGCGTATCGCACACAAACCCTTTTGCCCTGAGAATATCACAAAGCTCATTGAATGGTGCTTTACCCATGCGGAGGTGGCTGAAACAGTTAGCCTCATGCCCATAATATAATCGTTTTAATATTATATTACGTAGAACGTCTTTATCTTCCACATCAACCGGGTTTTTGGGAATGGATTCCATAACCACGACAACTGCGCCATAAGCAGCAACAACTACCGACTTGATTATAATATCCATCTTTCTTTTTTTGTACCTATACTTGATCCATGACAGGCCTAGATACACGAATCACATTGAAATCAAATAGATGCTAGCACTTAATGAATGAGATCAAAATCTAACCCTATGACTAAAAATTCAGGACAAAAAAATTTGCCTTTAAGGTTGAAAAAAAAATCTAACATTTAATGAATGAGATCAAAATCTAACAGTTAAATAATTGAAGCCCTAGTTATCAATTTTAATGAAATTGAGCAAGCTCAACCTAAATTTGGTGAGCTAATTTGAATCTAACATTAATAAATAGGATCGAAATTGAGCTAGTTAGTTGCTTTAATTTCCTTGCCTCTTCATCCATTTGCCCTAGAGTATGTTTCTCTCATATACCAAAGAACAAACAAAATTAGATTTAAAAGTATACTGCACATAGAGATGAAATCAAAGCAAGATGTTGTAAAGTTGAAAGCGGCATACATCATTGATCTACTATAATCAAAGCAAGATGTTGTAAAGGAGGAGGAGGAAGAAGAAGTGAGGAGGCGGAGGAAGAAGTGAGTAGGAGGAATAAGAAGGGGCGGCCATTGACGGATCTCGGGTGGAAGAAGAAGAAGAAAGGAGGAAAAAGAAGAAGTGAGGAGGAGGAGGTGGAAGAAGAAGTGAGGTTGAGGAGGAAGAAGAAGGGGCGGCCATTGAAGGAGCTCGGGAGGAAGAAGAAGAAGAAAGGAGGAGGAAGAAGAAGTGAGGAGGAGGAGAAAGAAGAAGAAGTGAGGAGGAGGAGGAGGAAGAAGAAGAAGTGAGGTTGAGGAAGAAGAAGGGGCTCGGGAAGAAGCAGAGGATGAAGAGAAGAGAAGAGAAGGAGGAGGAGGGGTTATACCTGCGGCGGAGAGAGCGGCGGAGGAGGCTCGGCGAGGAGAAATCCGGCGTCGGGCGGAAGAGGACCTAAAAATCGCGCAATGCCTGCGTCGGGGGGTAAGAATTGAGGAACGCGATTGTTAGGTTATAATGAAAACCATCGGCTTTACTTCAAAAGCCGATTCCTGGCCAATTCCAACCCGCCGAACACACCAAACGGAATTGGATTTGGCCAAAGCCAATATCTGAAAGCCAATTCCGTTTCGCCGAACAGGCCATTACATTTTTTGGTGTACACCCACAATTGTTGTTGTTTAGGATGAGTTTGAATAGGCTCCCCTTTGCTAGGTTTCTCATCAGTAGTGTGATAGGAGAGTATGAGTAGTTATTGCTGGTCGGCAAAAAATTGTAATTCATTTCATTTGGATAAAGGACGCCCTCTATATATGGAGGGGATATAACAACAGAAATAGAAGGAAAAATAAAACATAAAAAAGATTACATATTCTAATGCTTCTCCTCAAGTTGGGCGTAAGATGTTAATCATGCCCAACTTATTAGCAATTCTTCCAAATATATTCCCATTCAACCCTTTAGTTAGAATGTCCGCTAATTGTCTGTCAGAGGGCACAAAAGGTGATAAGATTCCGAGAGGAATCCGGTAAGAGAAGGACCGACAGAGGTGAGGGAGAAGAGAGGGGATTAGAGTTGAGAGAAAAACCTTAGGAAGCAGCCCTAATTTTTATTCATCCAAGAATAATCAAAAGGAGTACAACACCACCCCTTATAGGCACGGGGTACAGATAACAAAGGCACATAATTAAAAGCGTACACATACATAATATGAAATAACATAAAGCAAATAGAAATAAAATAACCATGCTGACATCGTGTCTTCAGTCTCTCCTCCAGACCGACTTGTCATCGTCTCCCTCCGCGTGCGGACTCGCCACAGTATCTTGTCGGCGCGTGTGTGTCCCATCGGCATGCGCAACCGTAACAATGCCGCCATCAAGAAAATGTCTTGTCCCCAAGGCAGTAGTCGGAGGGGCGGCGACAGCAGTGAACATGGGGCAGCCACGTAGCTCCGGACTCCAGACGGTAAGACCCAGCAACAAGGATCTTCTGCGATCCAGAGTCCTCCTGAAGGTGGTAGCGGCGATCAAGTGGTTTGACTGGGTAGTACGACACCAACTGTCGTCTTTCTTTCGTACGAGAGTAGGCTAGGTTGGTGGCAAACTTTTCGGAGGCTGGATGACATCGGCGAGCACAGTAGAAAGCTCTTGGAGAGGGGAGTCACCGTCGAAGCGACATGGATGACCCCCGTGGAGGACCTGCATGGTCATGGTCGCTCAATTTACGCGTACATCTCCGAGTGTGCGGAGCCAAGACACCCCTAAAATGGCATTGATGTCTCCTAGGCCGAATGCGTAGAAGTCCACGGTCATGGAACAGGACCCCATGGAAATAGGCACGATAGTGCAACGACCCTGAGTCGGTTGGCACATCCATCTCCCAGGCAGACCGCAACATCTGGAAAGGAAGTTGAGGGAAGACGGAGCTGCTGCACCCACTGTTGTGGATATCCTCCGACATGGCCGATATATCGGCCGACATAAAGGTTTCATGGACAAAACGATACGTTTCCGATTTTTTTTGCAAAATATCCTTTTGGAATATATCCTCTGATATGTTTGTTATTAACCGATATATTCGCCGATATATCGGCCGATATATCCCGACATTTTATAGACTGATTTTTTTCAATTTATTTTAATTAGTGTCTATGGTCTAATAGACAATAGACCAAAATTATTTCATTGTTTAGGTTGTTTTTTTCTTCCTCTGGCTTTCTTTCTTGCTCAAGTTCGTCATCGACTTTAATTATGCATGATCTTTTGAATTATGGACTAAATGTTCATTATCTTTCATTATCATCGACAACTTCCCAATATTTTGTTTCCTCTTGTTTTATTTTACGTGTTATACCGTTATTACTAGTGCAATACAAAATATTTATATTAGTTTCATAAATTTAGGAGTTCAATAAATATCAAATAATCAATATATAAATATATATATAAATTAAAAAAGGATTAAATTTATAAATGATTACTCATATAAATAATTTAATATTAAAACCCGATATATGAAATATCCCCGATATATCCCCCGACATATTAAAACCGACATGAAAAACCTAAACCGACATGTCCCCGATATCCGACATCTACAACCTTGGGTGCACCAGACACTCAGAGATGAGGTTGTGGCTTGTGCTGCTGTCCACCATGATGATGATCGGATGATCTCACAGTGTGCTCGAGAGCTGCATGGTCTGCTGGCCAGAGATCACGCCCGTGGAGGCGCAAGACCACTCCAATCAGTGGAACGTAGTTACGGTGGGTCGAGAGGTGTATTCCCCGCTGAGAGCTCCAGGGCCTCAAAGTCAGCCATGGTAACCTCTTGGTCGACGTCGTCGATGATGACATAGAACTCTTTCACGGAGCACTCATGGTTGGGGGAGTACTGTTGGCAGTATTGAAAACAGAGACCCTTACTCCGGAGCTCATTGTAATCACTGTTCAAGAGGCGTTGAGGGACCGGTGGGGGGCCCGACCGATTTCCCCAAGGCGGCGGCCACGAGGGAGGAGTTGTAGCTGGTGGTCTCCATGGTGGCCGAGGCTGGTGGCGGTCGGTCGTAGGAGCGGGTGGCCTGGGGGAGAGGTCAGTCTCCACCAGATGCCCCAAGTCCATGACATCGAAGACTGTGTGAGGATGGTGCGTGCAAAGACGGAAGCGGATATGTGGCAGTAGACCCCGCAATCCCGCATGAAGAAGCCCAGATAATGATCGGATGGTAGCCCGGGGACGTGGGAGACCAGGGCGATGAACTTATCAACATTGTCGTCCAAACCGTCTGTCTGGCGGACACCGCAATGACTCTCGATAGAGAAGGAGCCGGAATAGTGGGTGTCATACCGCCGAATTATCTTCTGCTTGAACTCGGGCCAGGAGAGGCACATGTTTGATTGGCGGAGCCACCGAGCCCAGTGGAGTGCCGAGCCGTCTAGGCCAACCATCGCCATAGACACTTTGTCGTTTTCCAGTATGTAGTTGAGGTCAAAATATTGCTCCTTCTTGGCGATCCGACCCATTGGGTCAACGTCGACGAAGGAGGGAATGTCTAAGTAGAGGACGGACCGGCCCAAAATGGGCGACAGAGTGGTCCCTGAAGGAAGGTGCAACGGTCCAGCGCCGTGGAGAGAGCCACCGTCCGTGGATGGGCCAGAGCCATATGCGGCGGAGACGACGACGGTGGACGCCTGGTGGGAGTCAATCTGGGATTGAAGGGCAAGGAGCGAAGCGTGCATGTAGGCGACAAGTTGCACTTGAGCCTCCAAGCGGCGTCTAAGGCCTTTGAAGGTGGTATCTGGGAGGGGTCGCCAGAGGAGCGAGTGTTGGGAGCCATGGGGCTGGAAATGACGGATTCCGGCCGGGAATGGGCGGATCAGACTGGGGACAGCAGAAGCAAGGGGGCGGCGACCTTCCTGCAACAGATCAACGGAGTTATGGTCACACTGGAGCGGGAAGCGTAAGCGGATCGACGAACTTAAGCCTCTTCTGCACGCGCGATGAACGACCGATGCTTGGAGCGGAGCTGGGAGCAGAGTAGCGGACGCTGGCTGTAGAGGCGGATCGACTCGTGGTGCTGAAACGGCGGATCAGGGCCGACGTGGAATAGGCGCAAGATCGGGCGCGAAAACAAACACGACGCTGGCGTCGCTTTGTGGAAACGAACGGATCAAGGCTCATGGTGCTGAAGCGAAATGAATCGGGCGTGGATGTGGCTTGTTGCAGAATCGGCGGATGCTGGGCTGTCGCAGAGCGGAAACATGCACTGATCGGGTGTGGAACAACAGAGGCGGGCAATCACCAGCACCAACGGCGAGATGGCGGGTGATCCGGCAGGTCGGACCAAATTGATACGATCCCGAGAGGAATCTGACAAGGGAAGGACGACGGAGGTGAGGGAGAAGAGAGAGGATTAGGGTTGAGAGGAAAACCTTAGGGAGTAGCCCTAATTTTCATTCATCCAAGAATAATCAAAAGGAGAACAACGCCGCCCCTTATAGGTGTGGGGTCCTCCAAGTAACAATGTTTCCCCCAATAAGGGAACAATATCCTGAAGTTGATCGCCGATCCTCAACAGTCCCGACCCAATCAGTATCAATGTAAACTTCAATACTTAAGTTTGAATTCAGAGCAAACATGATACCCCTTCTTGGTGAGGGTTTGAGGTACCTAAGAATTCCATGAGCTGCATTCACATGATGTATCTTTGGAGCATGCATGAATTAACTGATAACACTCACCACATAAGAAATATCTGGGCGAGTGTGGGACAGGTAGATCAGCCTCCCCATTAATCTCTGAAACTCAAAGATGTCTTCAATCAACTCTCCTTCATTGGTGATTTGATTCAATCGGGGTGTCAGTTAGTCTACATCCACTCATCCTTACCTTCTTAAGGAGATCCATAATATATTTTCTCTAAGAAATGAAGATTCCCTGCTTGGATCTTGCGACATCAATATCCAAGAAATATTTGAGTTTTCCCATCTCCTTCACCTCAAAATCCCTGACTAATTTTTGTTTTAGATTCTGGATTTCTTTGACATCATCACATGTTATGACTATGCCATCAACATATACAATGAGAATGGTGAGTTTCCAGGTCCTATGTTTGATGAACAGTGTGTGATCAAAATTGCTCCGGTGATATCCAAATGACATCAAAGCTTTGTGGAACCTCCCAAACTAGGCTCTTAGGGATTGTTTCAGCCCATATTGAGTCTTTTTTAATCTGCAGAATTTCCCTTCTGCACCTCTAGGAGTGAAACCTGGTGGAACATGTTTTTCACATCAAGTTGACAAAGATTCCAACCTTTGCAGGCAGCACAAGATAATAAAACCCTAATAGTGTTCATCTTTGTCATTGGAGCAAATGTTTCCTCATAGTCAATACCAAGGATTTATGTATATCCTCTTGCAACCAGTTTTGTACCTCTCGACAATTCCTTGAGAGTTCTGTTTAACAGAGAACACC
This sequence comes from Platanthera zijinensis, assembly GCA_039513925.1. Taxonomy (NCBI): domain Eukaryota; kingdom Viridiplantae; phylum Streptophyta; class Magnoliopsida; order Asparagales; family Orchidaceae; genus Platanthera; species Platanthera zijinensis. The sequence goes on along the minus strand of CM077097.1, from coordinate 109,966,709 downwards.
CATTTACACCCAACAGTTTTCTTCTCATTGGGAAGATGCACCAAATCCCATGTATGGTTCTTTTCAAGAGCAGTCATTTCTCAACCATCGCCTCTCTCCACATAGAGATCTCCAGAGCCTGTTGCTAAGATACATGTATGGAAAAGGAAGCAAGAGAAGACACAAAGAACTTGTAGGAAGTAGAAAATGAGTCATAAGATACATAATGTGAGAGAGGTTGTCGAGTACAATAGCAGGTACATTTCCTAAGGGCAATTGGTGGATCAGAAGGCCCTGAGTCAGGATCCAATGACTTTTCTGGTGGCATAGTTGGATCTTGTGTGCTTGTCCTCTTTGTACGCCGAGTATATACCCGCAAGCTCGAAGCCGTAGAGGGAAGAGGTAAGGACACAAGAGGACTCACTTCCACTTGTGTAGACTCCCCCAGAAGTGAGGGATATGGTGGTGGTATGGGCAGAGGAACAAAAGGAACAAGTACAGGAGGGGGTTTACCCGAGGTAGGGTCATCCGAAGCATGGTAGTATGTCTCAGATTCACAGAACATGACATCTATAGTGACAAACACTTTCTTTGTAGGAGGGTGAAAACACTTGTATTCCTTCTGCGTATGAGAGTAGCCAATAAAAACACACTTGAGGGTGCGAGGATTAAGTTTTGAAGGGCAAGGATGGTGGATGTGAACGAAGCAGACACATCAAAACACCTTAGGGGAAAGTTGAGTTGGAGACACATAGAGAGTGCTAAGAGGAGTAGCATTTCCAAGGACATGGGAAGTCATACGATTAATAAGATATGCCGTAATAATGACCACATCGCCCCAGTAGAATTTGGGAAGATGCATGGTGGACAAGAGGCAATGAGCAACTTCCAGGAGATGACGATTTTTCCACTTAGCAACACCATTTTGTGCTGGGAATAAACACATGTAGTTTGGTGGAGGATGTCATGATCAACAAGATATCGCTCAAACTGCAAATCAATATATTCGCAGTCACCGTCACTACAAAGAGTTTTAATGTTGGTTTGAAATTAAGTGGAGATCATGTTATGAAATCGTCGGAAAACAGATAAACATCAATTTTGTTACGCCTCGAATATAACCAAGTAATACGAGAGAAACAATTAATAAAAGTAACAAATCACACACAATCAGAAATAGAAGATATAGGGCAGGGCCCCCAGATATCAGTATGAATAACGACACAAGGTGTAGAATTAGGTAACGAAACATGATTAAACGAAGTACGATGGTATTTGTTATAGTACAGACATCACACACAAGTGCATCAAAGACAACGGTAGACATAGCAGGAAACAACAATTATATAACAGAAGTAGACGGGTGGCCCAGCCGACAATGTCAGGAATACAATGGATGCGTTGTGCTGAAATGAAGAGCTAGAGGAGGCGGAGCTGGGTTGGAGTTGAGCACATAGAATCCATTGACCATGCTACCAGAGCAATCACCTTCCCCGTCATCAGGTCCTGAAAAACATAAGAGGAAGGCAGAAAGGTCATAGAGCAATTCATGTAGCTAGTGAGATGACTAATAGAAAGTAAATTACGAGCAAAATTTGGAACATGCAGGACTAGGTGAGAGAGGAGCAGGAGATGGAAACCTTTTCGGCAATGGAGGAAAGAGAACTTTTAAAGGAATCGAGGATTCTATTGAGTTTGTACCCTCTATATATGGAGGCGGACACAAGACATAACAAAATAATACATATGACATATTGTAACACTCCCCCTCAAGTTGAGCGTGAGGTGTTGATCATGCCTAACTTAACAACAATTCTTCCAAAGGTAATTCCACTCATGCCTTTCGTGAGAATATCAACAAGTTGTCTGTCTGAGGGAACAAAGAGAGTACACACAAGTCCCTTTTCAATATTTTCCTTGATGAAATGACGATCCACCTCAATATGCTTTGTACGATCATGTTGGACCTAGTTGTGAGCGATGCTGATGGCAGCCTTGTTATCACAGTATAATCGGATAAACTTATCTTCAGAGAGATCCATGTCACTTAGCAACGACCACAACCATAGAACTTCACAAACACCATAAGCCATATCCTGAAACTCTGCTTCAGCACTTGATCTCGCCACTATCTGTTGTTTTTTACTTCTCCAGGTAACCCGATTTCCACCAACAAGAGAACAATACCCTGAGGTAAATCACTGATTGTCGATAGAACCGACCCAATCAGCATCGGCGTAGACCTTAATTTTTAAAGCCGAATTGGGGGGAAACAATATTCCACTCCCAGGCGAGGACTTGAGATATCTGAGGATTCTGTTGGCAGCATCAACATAATGAGTCTTCAGAGCGTGCATAAATTGGCTGATAACGCTCACATCATAAGCTACATCTAGACGGGTATGAGCCAAGTTGACCAGTCTCCTTACAAGCCTCTGGAATTCAGAAATATTTTCAATCTCCTTCCCATCATCACGACTCATTCTGTGGTTTGCTTCAATATTTTCAATCTCCTTCCCATCATCACGACTCATTCTGTGGTTTGCTTCAATTAGAGTGTCCGCTGGTCGGCGGCAACCACTCATGTCAGTCTTCTCAAGAAGATCAAGAGTATACTTCCTCTGAGAGATAAGAATACCATGCTTGGACCTTGCCACTTCAATATCCAAGAAATATTTGAGAGCACCCAGGTCCTTGACCTCATATTCAGAAGCCAACTTTTTTTAGCAGTTTGATTTCTTCCACATCATCGCCTATGATAACAATGTCATCAACATAAATAATGAGAGTTGTAAGTTTACCGGTCCTATGCTTGATGAATAAAGTATGATCGACATTGCCCTGGTGATACCCAAAAGACAACATGTCTTTGTGAAATCTCCCAAACCAAGCTCTTGGAGACTGTTTCAGTCCATATATGACTTTCTTTAACTTGCAGACGTGTCCAATTGAACTTCTGGGAGTAAGGCCTGGTGGGAGAGACATATAAACTTCCTCATCTAGATTTCCATAGATGAAGTCATTTTTTGCATTAAGTTGTCAAAGGTCTCACCCTTTACAAGTGGTACAGGATAGAAGGAATTTGATGGTGTTCATCTTTGCTACATGAGCAAATTTTTTCTGATAGTCAATTCCAAGAGTTTGAGTGTACCTTCTTGCCACTAACCTTGCTTTATACCTTTCAACCACACCCTGGGAATTTTGTTTGACTGCGAACACCCATTTGCACCCAACCGATTTCTTCCCAGGGGGAAGAGATACTAAATCCCATGTGTTGTTCTTTTCAAGCGCAACCATTTTCTCAAACATCGCTTCTCTCCATGCGGGAATCTCCAGGGCACTCTTCCAGGATGTTGGTATGGATATGGACGTAAGGGAAGACACAAAGGTCTTATGGGATGTGGAGAATGAGTCATAAAAACATAATTAGAAAGAGAATGTTGAGTGCAGGACTGGATACCTTTGCCGAGAGCAATTGGAAGCTCAGAAGGCCCTGAGACCGGGTACAATGATTGTTTTGGTAGCAGGTCCAGTGTGTCGTTAGGCCTCTTTCTCCACCGAGTGTACACCTGCAAAAGTAGGAGCAGTAGGAGGAATAGTAGTATGGACAGGAATATCACTCACTTCTGACGATAGAAGCTCCTCCTAAAGTGAGGGATATGAAAGAGGAACAGACAGTGGTACAGACGGTGAGGGCACAGACGAAGAGGTCAAAGAAGATGAGTCACCTGGAGCAGGATAATAAACCTCAAATTCACAAAACATGACATCCATGGTAACGAAGACCCTCTTAGTAGGAGAATGAAAACATTTGTACCCCTTTTGAGTAGGAGAGTAGCCAATAAACACACACCGTAGGGCGCAAGGATCAAGTTTAGTGGGAGAAGGGTGATCGATGTGAACAAAGCAGACACAATCAAAAACCTTAGGAGAGAGTTCAGAGGAAGGAACATGTAAAGTCTTGAGTGGAGTGGCATTCCCAAGAACACGAGAGGGCATGCGATTAATAAAATACACAACTGTAAGGACAACATCACCTCAGTAATACTTGGGAAGACACATTGTTGTTAAGAGACAACGAGTCACTTTCAAAAGGTGACGATTCTTACGCTCCTCAACCCCATTTTGAGTAGGAGAGTACACACAAGTGGTTTGGTGTATAATGTCATGCTCAGCTAGAAACTCAGCAAAGTGGGAATCCAGATATTCGCGACCATTATCACTGTGGAGGATCTGAATTTTAACATTGAACTGGGTGAATACCATGTTATAAAACAGTTTGAAGGTGGAGAAAATCTCACTTTTCTTTCGCAGTAAATATAACCAGATAGTGCGAGAAAAACAATCAATAAAAGTAACAAACCAAGCACAATCAAAAATAGAAGGGACGAGATAAGGTCCCTAAACATCAGAGTGAATCACATTAGAAGGAACTGAACTTGATAATGAAACATGATTAAAGGTAGTTCGACAATATTTGTTAATAACACAGACATCACAAACAAAATAAATAAAAGCAGCAACATGCATAGCAGACAGCAAAAAGCCTCATAACAAGGATATATGAGTGTCCTAAACGACAATGCTAGAAATAGAGGTTGGGCGTGGTGGAGTGAATGGCTAGAGAAGGTGTCACCGGGCTGGAGCCAAGCACGTGCAGACCATAGACTAGGCTACCAGAGCCAATCACCGTCCCCGTCTTCAGGTCCTGAAATACACAAGAGAAAGAGTGAAATGTTACTGAGCAGTTCATGAAATTAGTAAAATGACTAATAAATAACAAATTACGCGTGAAATTTGGAGCATGCAAAACTGACGATAAGGTAAGAGAGGAACAGAAGATGAAGCTCTTCCCAGCAATAGGGGAAAGAGAACCATCATTAATGCTCTCCTTATCACAACCAGAGAGAGGAGTATAAGAGATAAAACCTGAGGCGGAGCCAGTCATATGATCAGTGGCTCCGGAGTCAATGATCCAATGAGCGGAAGGGTGAGAAGCAGCAAAGTGAGCACTTAGGGTCCCTGTGTGGGTATATGAAGACAACGCTAAAGACTCCGTAGAAAGACCCTGCATCATGCGGCGAAGAGCAAGGACTTCATCAGCCGAAAAAGCACCAGAGAGGACAGAAGAATCAACACCCGACAGAGCAGGAGAAGTATCTGCAGCAATCTCAGTGAGATGGGCCGAACGGGGAGGTGTGCGACCAGTGGGGCGGCCGAAGCCACGACCACCGCGAGTAGGAGTACCACCTCTTCGTGGAGGAAAACCATGGAGACAAAATAAGGTGTCTCTGGTATGACGGCTCTTCCTACAATAATTACAGATGAGGTGGTCTTTATCAGTACCCTTCAGCTTAGAATCACGGGCAGGACGAGCCCCCAACATGGAAGGTGTACCAGCAGCTGGAGCAGAACTTTCATGAGCAGGGTCGGGAAGAAGGGATTGATGACGATCAAACTCCTGTTGGACAATTCTATAAACCTCTGGAAGGGACGATAACGGCATATGCCCCAAAATCTGAACACTAATCTGATCCAAGTCCCGATGAAGCCTATGAAGAAACTCAAAGGTCCGGTTGCGATCCTCCCGAGCACAGACCATAATCTCATGAACAAGGCTAACGAAGGTGAGAGAATCAAAATGATCATATTCTTGAAACAACTGAGTGAACTCCAAATAGTCAACAGATAGGGGGACGATCTCCCTGGCGGAGGAAGGATATATTCCGTCTCGACTGGAAGATCTGCGTAGCATTTCCCTTGCGAGAATAAGTAGTCTCTGCACGCTGCTAAATATCAACAGCTGTGTTCAGAAATAAGTAGTGGGGAGCGATGGACTTCTACATGGAATTCGTTAGCCAAGACATGACTAAGGGATTTTTGGAATCCCATTGTGGCCAATCAGTGGGAGTCTTCTCCGGTTCCGTAGTTTGCCCAGTGACATATCCAAAGAGGCGACGACTCTTAAGAGCAAGAGTGATAGAGCGTGACCAGGGCAGATAATTTGAATCATCTAATCGGACAGTGGTAATCTGCAGAGTATTAAGATCATGACTCCCAGGCAGATGACTTGCAGGAGGAGGAACTGGAGAGAGAAGCGGTGTTGAGGTAGAATCGCTAAGCGCCGACATAGTGGTTCCAAAATAGAAATCCGGAGATTACACGCCACACAAGGCCACACGGGGCAACCAATTCCACCAAGCAACAATCTAATTAGGAGAGATGTGAAATAAAAATCAACTCTATCCGATAACAGGGCAACAAACCCTAGGAGACGACGCTGGAAGGAAGGCTTACCTCACCACATATCTGGCGCCAGAAGAGGAAGTGCTACAAACCTTAGGAAGCCCGACTAGGGCTGAGAAGGAAGCGCTGGAACCGGCTGTGGAAGAGGCGCTGGAAGATCAGGAGGTCGGTCGCTGGTTGACGCGGATGTCGCGGGCGAGACACGACAGTCGCGGTCTGTCGCGGGCGAGACGCGGAAGGGCGACGAGATTGGATGCAGGAGAGCATCGAGGACACGAGTGGGCGAACGGATCCGGGGAGAGGCGGAGCAGCTAGGTCATGCATGGCTCTGATACCATGTTAGAGGAATCGATGATTCTATTGCGTTTGTCCCTCTATATATGGAGGCAGACACAAGACATAACAAAATAATACATATGAAATATTGTACAATACATATTGTAACAAGAACCATCTGCAATGCTCACTTTATCGCAGATAGAGAGGGATATAAGAGATAAAACCTGTAGAGGACCCAGTCATATGATCTGTGGCCCAGAGTCAATAATCTACTGGGTAGAAGGATGAGAGGTAGCTGAATGAGCACCTGGAAGTCCCGTGTGAGCATATGAGGAAGAGCAGGAGGCTCTGTGGAAAGGCCATGCATCAAGCGACGGAGGGTAAGCGTTTTATCCGCTGTGAATGCACTAGGAGGGGTAGAGCCATCAGAGCTGGAATAGCTAGGCGGAATATCTGCAGTAGCATCAGTGAGATGAGCAGCACGAGGAGAAGCATGACGATCAGAGGAGCACCCAAAACCACGACCGTCGCGAGGTGGAGCACCCCCTCTTGGTGGAGGGAGCCCATGGAGCCTGAAACAAATGTCCTGAGTGTGACGATTCTTTCCACAATAGTCGCAGAGGAGATGATCTTTATCGGAGCCCTTCAACTTTGAGTCACGGGATGGACGACTACCAAGAAGAGAAGGGGATGTAGCAGCCAGAGCAGAGCCCTCAGACACAATATCAGGAAGTAGGGTCTGGTTGTGATCGAATTCCTGTTGCACAATGTTGTAGACCTCAGGAAGAGAAGGTAACTGCGGACAACCCAAAATCTGAACACCGATCTGATCGAAGTCCCGATGCAGGCCATAATGAAATTCAAATATGCGATTGCGGTCTTCTCTGGCACGAACCATTGCCTCGTCAATAGGGCTAACAAAAGTAAGAGGATCAAAATGATCATATTCCTTATACAGATGTGTGAACTCCAAGTAGTACGCAGAAGGAGGACTGTCACCCTGTCGGAGTAAGGATATCTTCCGTCGTAACTAGAAGATCTGAGCAGCATTGCCTCGACGAGAGTAGGTAGACTTCGTTTGTCGCCAAATGTCTTCAACATTGTCGAGGAATAAATAATTATGGGCGATGCACTCCTGCACCGAATTAGTAAGCCAGGACATGACTAAGGAATTTTCTGACTCCCACTGTATCCATTCAGAAGAGGTCTTGTCTGGTTCCTTCATTTGGCCAGTGACACAACCAAAGAGACGACTCTTGAGTGTCAGGGTGATAGACCGAGACCATGAAAGGTAATTAGAGCCATCTAGACGAATGGTAGTGATCTGAGGAATATTATGATCAGGGTTCCCACAGAGAAAACTCACAGAGCGGCAACCATTGACGAGGGAGCGGGAGAATCAACACCGCTAGACGTAATGGCTCAAGAATAGAAATCCGGAGACCACCCAAAATTTAGCGCAACAAGAAGACCGAGAGAGGAAGAGAAATCCGCTCCATATGAGCACCAAGAAGGGATGATGGCGCCGAAGAAGCAGGTCACTCACTGCATTGAGGATCCGACACCGGAACATGGGCTGAAGAAGGAGCGCCGAATGGAATCGGGTGGAAGAGTGCTGAGCGGAACCGAGCGGAAAAAGAAGAAGTGGGCTCGCAAAAGAGAGGGGGGGCTCCCGGGTGTCGGCGAGAGCGGAAGATGGAGCGGAAGGCTCGCGGAAATTGGAGTGGCGGGCGAGTGTGAACGGCGGAGCGGACGGGAGATTAGAGCACTAGGAGCTTGTTGCGCTCTGATACCATGTTACTCGACAAAAAATTGTAATTTATTTCATATAGATAAAGGACCCCCTCTATATACCGAGGGGATATAACAGCAAAAATAGAAGGATAAATAAAACATAAAAAAGGACAGGTATCCTAACATTTTTTGTGTAGGGTGGAGGAATCAATAAGAATAGAGGGGGAGAGCTCACTTCCAATGTAGGTGTAGGATTTCCTTGAATTGAGGTCACATAATGTACATCAGATTCACGAAATGTAACGTCCGAGTAACAAACACTTTCTTATTAGAGGATGATAGCAGGTATATCCTTTATGAGTAATAGAATTGTGAAGAAACATGCATTTGAGTGCGCAGGGTCGAGATTAGACCGGTCAATGTAATGTATGTTGGCAAAACAATCACATCCAAATATTTTGGGTTGGAGGTGAGTGATGGTTATACCAAAAGTAAGCGGAGGGCACCATTCCATAAGACCCAAGTAGGCATGTGATTGTAAGATACATGTCCGTGAGCATGATATCTCCCTAACAATACCCGACATGGTGCATGATCAAGAGTAAGCTCCTAACAACATCTAAGATGTGACAATTTTTTATCCGAACAACTTCATTCTGAGCTGGAGAGTAAACACATGCTATTTGATGGATGATGTCAAGGTCGACCAAGTGTTTCTCAAACTGGGACTTGATGTACTCTTTACCATTATCACTACACAAATTTTATGGTAGCTACACACCTGGCATAAGTTATTTTTTGAATTTTGTAAAGACAAGAAAATCCTCATTCTTATGTCTCATCAAATATACCCCTATAGTTCAAAAAAGCGTCCAATAAAGGTGACAATCCATTAACATTCAAAAATTGAAGCAATGGACATGATCCCCATACATCAATATGAATGTGATGAAAATGAGTAGTAATGGATAAAGAAACAAAGGGGTTTGTAGAGTAGTAATCAATAAATAAATGCTGCTTTGTAACAACAAGGGGGTTTGCTAGGCAAAGATGACATGAGATCAATGTAAAGGGCTATGCAGTTTGTAGAGTTTTTGGAAACAGAGTGACGCTGAAGGAATCGAACACATACTTGGCATTTTTTATTCTATCAGATCCAATCACCTTCTCTGTCTTTAGGTCCTATCACCTTCTCTGTCTTTAGGTCCTGAAGTTCCAATGAAATGGGAAAAGTTAGGTAAAAAATTTAGAGAGTTTGTCAAGTGACTCATCGAAAGCAACTACGGGTAAAATTGTGAACATGAACAAGATAAAGTGAGGGTTGAGCAATGGTTGAATCATGGAGGAAAATTATTCATTAATGATCCTCAGTTTATCTTTACCAGATAAAGGAGAGTAGGACATAAAGCCTGAAGACGAGTCAGTCATATGATTTGTGACTTCATAGTAAATAATTCAGTGATTGAAGGGTTGAGTAGTAGTGCAGGCATCTGAAGTACTCGTGTTAACAAAGGCAAATGAGGAGTCATATAGACTCAAGTGAACAACCCGTTCATTAATCGTTGAAGAGCCTACATTGCCTCAACAAAGAAAATGGTTGCTGAGTAGTAGTTTCAGAACTGATGTTTTTAAGAGAACTGTCCTGTGGTACCTTAGTCAAGTGTGCAGAGTGAAACAAAAGAGTAATGTGTTTCCCATGAGATCTCCTATGGCCATGATCTCTTCTTGGTGCTGTGCCACTTGGGTGTGGAAGCAAACATCCCAAGTGTGATAATTTTTACTGAAGTGGTCACTAATTATGTGATCTTTCTCCGATGACTTTGGTCTAAAGTCACATGTCATCTGACTGTCAGAATTCTATTATGTGGTCGCCAACACAGAACCCTCAGGAACAATATAAAAGATCCAGGATTGTCAACGGTCAAATTCTTGTTGTACTAGACTGTATACCTACGGAAGAGAGGGTATAGGAACACACATAAGAATTTGGACAGTAATTTGGTCAAAGTATATGTAGAGCTCATGTAAGAATTTAAAGATATACTTGTGATCCTCATGCGCTTGAACTAGAAGCTCCTCTGCATTGCATACTTTGACTTGAGTCATAATGGTCATGAAATTTAAAGATATACTTGTTGAAGTAGGAATATCTTGTGTTTCATCTGAAAGATTTGGGCTGAGTAATTTTTCAAGCATTCGTCGCAACATAAAATAAAGCTATGCACATGACTACACAATTAAATACATAAACAAAACTCTATTTCATTAAAATCTTTTATACAAATGTACAGATTCAAAACAACGACACTTAAACATCTCTTCTATCACAATAAAATCTACAACTAGCCTACTCATTAGGCTCAAACCTATCTACATAGAGATGAACTCTCATATCATATATCTACAAATATACATAGCCCAATACAACCGCATAAACAAAACTTACCACATGTGTTATCAAGGCGCGCGCCTAGGCGTGCCTGAGGCGCTGGACACACTCCCTTGCGCCTCAGCTTGGCTTAGGCGGTCTATGTGCCTGATGCAGACAAGAAATGTTTCACAACTGCCTCTTCCATCCCAATGAATATTTCCGCTAGGTTTTTTCTTTCCTTTCTCGTTCAAACGAGCCTTTTTTGGAACACTTGGAGTTGCGTTAGCTTCCTAAAAAGATAAACCACTATCGGTTTAGTCATAAAAATTATGACTAAGCGAGTAACATGCCTCTTTAATTGTTGTACAAACATACAAGAAATGTCAGTAGCAATATGCATAAGTATTGAATTGCAGTATAGGAAAGTGCGGTAAATAAGAAAATGAAGTACCAGTAATGATCAGTAAAGGAAAATACAATGTTTATGCAAAATTGGTTTGTATTTTAAATTTCGTTAATTAATTCAAGTCAAGCGAGACACAAAGAACAGTAATAATCATGAAAACTAGCATCCATAATAATATAGTGCTTCATTTATACAAATGATGAGAAAAAGTAACCAAATAATAAAATCATGTGAGATTAGGAGTCTGCAGGCGATGGAGGAAGGTGATTCTGTGTCCGTGGAGTAGTGGGAGATATCGGGAAAGCACTCAGGGGGTTGTGGGACGGTTTTATGGGAGTAGGGGAGGGGTGCATTTTCAATACTGCATGCATAAAAGATGGGAAGCTGCAGGATCAGGGTTTTGGAGATGGGAGAAAACAAAGGGAAAATGAGGAATAACATATGGGAGTGCTAATACCTGGGAGTTGGTCCTAGAGCTTGTATGGCTGACAGATCAAGGAAATAACCCATCCCACTGTTTCTGCCTCTCCCCTATTCCCGATTCCCTCCTTCACTCACAACCAAACATAACCACTGTCGCTCATCCCTTCTCCATCCCCTCTCATCTGCAGTCAATCCCAGCCGCCACTTACACCTCCTTCCCCATACCCTCTATTCACTACCCAACCCGCATCCACTGCTCATCACTCCTTCCCAATACCTTCAATTACATCCAAGAATTGTGTCACCACCTGACCATCTCCCTCCCGAGCCAACCCCTCACCCGCTAGCATCCATACAACCGCTGCCCCTTTGATACCCCTTCCCGATCCTTCATCACCTGCAACCAGGTCCTGCAGCCCCGTCCTTCATCGTTATGGATTGTTCAAACAAAATCATTACTTCCACCCTCCTCAAAATTCTTTATCATCTTCCCCGTGTTCCACTGCTACCAGGATGTTGACACCACAAACCCATGTCTCTATGGGTAAGTCATTATTTTGAATTCTTGTTCATGTTGATTTGGAAAGTTTATTCGCATTGCACGTGAAATTATTTGCACTCTAGCCGTATACTATCCAAAACCTAATTTCTTAAATCAAAGTTCTCTTATTTTCTGTATTTGCTGTGTAAGCTCATAAATATTTAATTGTTCACTTGCAATTTAATTCAGACTCCATGTCGTATGTGTGCATCATATAGAGTTGGTTCGGATTTTCCCCGGCACTGCACCTATGGCTGCATTTGCTTAGATTCTACTTTGACAACCTATCATGCGTATGGTATCCTATGTTTATCTTTAGTTATTGGTTTCAATGCTTTTTGTACATAAGAAGAATTAACCTTAATTTAGGATGACATGAAAAGTTCATCCATTAGTTCATTTGCATTTGATGTATCCTTTTTTCCATATAAATGTTTTTATTGAATGCGTGAAGCTGTGTGCGGTGACCATTTTATGGGATTAAGTATTTTTTCTAACATCAAGGCTTTATATAAATTATTTTATGATGTGTTAGTCCGTTTAATATTATGTTATGTATCAAATATATTATGTTTGTGTAAAAATGTGATATATGTGTGCGTTGTATGTACCAGTCATAAATGACATGATCGTTTTTGCCATATTCTGCAAACCGTCGGTAGTTACTTACCTGTAAGAACCGTCAGCAGTTAATTCCTGTAAAACAGTAAAACAGTAAAACAGATGGCTTAAAATGCTTTCCATCGCGTGACTATCTATGAATGAAAAAAGCTTGTTTTTTCCTTGTTCTGTTCCCGCGTGACTATCTACGAATGAAAAAAGCTTGTTTTTTCCTTGTTCTGTTCCCCTGTTTTTCCAACGTCCATTGTTATCTCCAGCCTGCTAGCATTGTCGTCAGCCTGCATAGGAAGACAAAATCAATTAGATATATAACACCAGTATCAGATCTTACCTTCCAACCAACTATTTTGTTGCCATATGAGAGCACAACACTCATCACCAAGACCTGCGCATGGAACTAGGCTCCTTGAAGCAGACGCTACAGGGGATCAGTATCCAACACTCAGCCACCAAAGAAGAGTTGTGGCAGATTGAAGGCGGCCACGGCGACTGAACGAGAGGCTTGTGCATCCTACCATCGCCTTCGACCGACAACCATCCTCAACAGTTTGGATTTTACAACATCCCTACCAGATGCGCTTGCTTGGATTTTCCTCGCTTTGATGGGGATGCAGTGGCAGAGTGGCTGTACAAAATTGAGCAGATCTTTGAAATTGATGACATACCTGATGAAGTGATGGCCAAGTTAGATTCTATACATTTCGAAAAACAGAGCTTTGGCATAGTTTAAAATCTTCTCCAAATCCCAACCAATTGGCAGCTCTCAAGTGCTTGGAATGAATTTATCTTGGCCATTAGCCATTGCTTTGACTCTATGTTGTATGATGAGTCCATGAGCGATCTCAAGGAAGTGTGTCAAACTTCTTTAGTTCAGACATACTTAGATGAATTCAAAGCTCTTCGAAACAAGGTATTCATCACAGAAGAATACACAATTAACTTATTCCTGACAGGATTAAGAAAGGAGGTGGCCATTTTGATGAGGATGTTTATGTCGCAATTCCTTCAAAAGGCGCACAATCTTGCTGGACTTCAAGAACAACAATTGCATCTTGGTCTCAAACGAATCCATCATCATCAGGGAGGCTCAATTGTTGGCCAAGGCATTGATGGTGGGAGGTTAGGATCTGCAACTAACTTAGCCTCACCTTCCAACCGACAACAATTGACCTAGAGCACCAAAAGATTATCCACCAGGGAGATGGATGAGAAGAGAGCCAAAGGACTTTGTTTTCGTGTGATGAAAATACATTTAAGGCCATAATTGTTGGTCTCAGGCCCTACAATAGCAGGATGAGGAGAAATGAGAATGAAGAAGAAGATAACATCACAATAGCAGTTCCAGAAGAGCCCCCAATTCTGCAACCACATCTCATGTTTCAATGCATGCCATCACAGGAGTTCACGACTATCACACCATGAAGGTTATCGTCTCATATAAGGCGCACTAGCTAAATCTCCTAATTGATATGTGTTCTACCCACAATTTCTTGGATCAAGCTACAACCAATCATTTGGGGTGCATTGTCATTGACATTCCATCCTTCAAAGTGGCTTTGGTTGATGTCAATAGAATTCAAAGCAATCCAATGAAAATTTCAAATGGAGCATGCATGATGCCAAATTTCAAATGGAGCATGCATGATGCCAAATTTAAAAACAAAACCAAAGACGATTTCCCCATCCCTATTATTGTAGAGCTGCTGGATGAACTGATCCAGATCAACATTTTTTCAAAAATGAACCTATGTTCCGGATACCATCAGATGCGGATGGCCTACAAAGACATTGAGAAAACAACATTCAGGTCCCATGAAGGTCATTACGAGTACTACGTGATGCGTTTTGGGCTAACTAACGCACCTGCCACATTCCAATGTGTTACGCCCCCGCTACGCTTTACGGGGCGTCATTATGTTCGGAGAAGCAAGGGCGCGCTAAACAACGGGGCTGAACCTTCCGGTTCAACCCCCGCTCAGTGAACCGGCCGGCCAGGGGCTTAATCAGGTGGGTTCAGCCCCCTTGGGAGGGGCCGGCCGGCCCCTCCATGCCCGGATATATATATATATATCCGGGCAGCCCCCCTTTTGGGGATTATGAAGAGTATTATCAGGTAGCCTCTTTCTCCCTCTCTAACCCTAATCCTCTCTTAGTTTTCTCTAGATCTCTCTCTTAGTTGCTCTCTCCGTAGTTTTGCCCTAACATTTGGTATCAGAGGTGTTCGTCTCTCCGAAATGGTGACCACTCGCACTCAAGAGGAGTCCTCGCGGATTGAAACCCTAGAGGAGAACGTTGTTGGCATAACCGACTCGGTGGCGGCCTTGGAGGGGCGGTTGGAGGCTCGGATGGAGGAGTTGAAGACCTTATTGAAAGGGAAGGCACCGGCGAGCGAAGATTCGGCCGGATCGGGGGCCGATCCAGCGGCTGCGGGCGGCGCGCGGCTTGCGTAGGGTGTCGGCGGCGTGCGGTTTCCGGAAACGGAGCGGCTGCGGGCGTCCGGCGGGATTCCGCTTGGCACGGCTTGGCCGGGGACGGGGGGCGCTGGTTCGGCGGCCTACGGCCCACCCGGGGGGTCGGCGGCGGCGTACGGGGGTCCGACGGGGTCGATCCCGCTGGGATCTACGGCAGTGGGGCTCGGCGAGCCTAGATCGGGCCAAGGGCAGTGGCGCCGGGGCGGTGACGACCCATTTGGGTTCCGGCGGCCACCCGACACGACGGGACAACAAAGAGGGGGGCTCCTCCCTCCTCCGCGCGGGTTTGGGCCGCCAGGGGTGGCCGGTTTTGGCCCAGGATGGGGCGGCCAGCCGCATCCTCCGCCTTGGGGAGCGGGTCAGCATCAAGGCTACAGCGGATTCGAGCATGGGGAGCATGCAAGACGGGAAGGAGGTCAGGGGCCCAACGTTTGACCCCCGGATTAACTCGCATGTATTTTCCGGAGTTCGAGGGCGGCGACGCCTTGGAATGGATTCAAAAGGCTGAACTCTTTTTCTAGTACCAGGAGGTGCCTGATTGCCAGTGGGTGCAGTTAGCGTCCTTCCACTTGAGAGACGACGCTTTCCAGTGGACACAGTGGTTCCTGCGAGGATGGGGGTACGTGTCTTGGGGGGAGTTTGTGGATGGCTTTACGACCAGATTTGGTCCACTGGAGTACGAGAACTTTGAGGCCCTCCTTCAGAAGCTTCGTCAGAAAGGGTCGGTGATGGAGTATCGCACGGAGTTCGAGAAGTTGGCGAATCGGGTTCAGTGGCCGGAGAGGACACTCTACAGCTGTTTCATATCTGGTCTCAAGGAGCACATTCGTGACGAGGTGCAGACACTCGTGCCCCGTTCCTTGAATCACGCCATTACCTTGGCGCGGATCCAGGAGGAGAGGTTCAACAGGCAACGGGCCCGTATCACGAGTAGGCCGCCTTCGGCCCCTGCCACAGCAGCACGACGGGAGCAGCCCACGGGTAACAAACCGACGGTGACTCGATTGTCTTGGAGCGAGTTGGCCGCTCGGAAGGAGAAGGGCCTGTGCTTTAATTGCGACGAGAAGTTTGTGTCAGGTCATAAATGCCAGAAGATACAGGTTTTCATGTTGCATCAGGATGCAGACTAGTTGGCCCCGGATGAGGAGTTGGAGGTGGACTTGGAAGAGACGGAGTTCAGGGTTTCTTTACATGCTCTCGAGGGTTGTGCTCCCCCGCTTACTATGCGGCTGGCGGGCCGGATTGCCCAAGAGAAGGTTACTATTCTGGTGGACAGTGGGAGCACCCACAACTTCATACATCCCAACGTGGCATGTCGAGTTGGGCACGTGGTTGACAGGGGGGCTGCCTTTCACGTTATGGTGGCGGATGGCAGCAAGCTGCAGTGTGAGGGGGTGCTGAAAGGAGTGGAGATGCGGATACACGGTTATGTGGGACGGACTGACGTCTACCTGCTGCCTATTCGGGGCTCCGACATGGTGCTGGGAGTTCAGTGGTTGCATCAGTTACAGCGGGTGACTTTTGATTAGGAACACATGACTATGGAGTTTGTGCACGGAGAGAAACAGTTTTGCCTGAAGGGTATCATGTCATCTCCCGTTAAGGAGGTTTCTCTTCGCAGCATGCAGCGGTTGAGCGGGGATGGGCAGATGATGGCCGTCCTTCGGGAGGTCCAGACCGGCGATTCCACACCTTCTGAGGTACCGGTTCAGTTACAGTTACTTCTGACAGAGTATGTTGACATTTTTCAGGAGCCACGCACTTTGCCACCGCCGAGGTTTCGAGATCACCGTATTCCGCTCAAGGCGGGTGCTGAGCCTACGAATGTCCGCCCGTACCGCTACCCACACGTTCAGAAGGCGGAGATTGAACGCAGTGTCCGCGAGATGCTGGAGGCTGGCATCATTCGGCCGAGTACGAGTTCCTTCTCGGCCCCCATTATTTTGGTCAAGAAAAAGGACGGGTCCTGGAGATTCTGTGTGGACTACCGTGCCTTGAACGACGCTACTGTCAAAGATAATTTCCCGATTCCTCACATAGAAGAATTACTGGATGAGCTGCATAGGGCGCAGCGGTTCACCAAGTTGGATCTGCGTTCCGGATATTATCAGATTTTGATGGCACAGGAGGACATCCATAAGACGGCTTTCCGGACTCATGATGGCCATTATGAGTTTTTGGTTATCGCCAATGGGCTAACTGGGGGGCCCGCTACATTCCAGGCTAACATGAACGAGATATTCAGAGATTTCCTGCGGGTCTTTGTCCTGATATTCTTTGATGATATCCTCATCTACAGCGCGAATTGGGAGGACCACGTGCGCCACTTGGAACAGGTCCTTGCCCGACTGCGTCAGCACCATCTTTATGCCAACCGTTCCAAGTGCTCCTTCGGGCAGGAGGAGGTGGAGTATTTGGGCCATTTGGTCTCCGGTCAGGGCGTTCGGGCCGACCCACGGAAGATTCAGAGTATGCAGTTTTGGCCGCGACCGGTTACAGTCCGTGCCTTGCGGGGTTTTTTGGGACTCACAGGGTATTACCGGCGGTTTGTGCAGGACTATGGGAAGATAGCCCGGCCATTGACCCAGCTGCTGCAGAAGGATTCTTTTTCTTGGAGTGAGGAGACTGAGGAGGCATTTCAGGCTCTCAAACGAGCCATGACCACTACACCAGTACTTGCATTACCAGATTTCACGAAGGAGTTCGTTCTGGAGACAGATGCGTCGGGGGTCGGCATCGGGGCGGTGTTGATGCAGGCGGGGCGGCCAATCGCCTTTTACAACAAAGCATTGGCTCCTCGTACTTTGGGTCTCTCGGCCTACGAGAAGGAGATGTTGGCGATCATTCACGCAGTGGCCGTGTGACGGCCATATTTGTTGGGCCGGCACTTTAAGATCCGGACGGACCACCAGAGCTTGAAGCATTTCCTGGGCCAACGGGTCTCTTCGCCTCTGCAGCAGAAATGGGTTACCAAGCTTCTGGGCTACGACTATGAGATTGTTTATCGTCGGGGCAAAGAGAATGTGGTCGCCGATGCTCTCTCTCGTCTTCCAGAAGCTGCTCTCTCTCATATTTCGGCGCCGTTGGTCGATTCCCTGGAGGATATTCAGGAGGAGGTGTTGCGATCCGACACACTCCGGCCGTTGGTGGAGGCTTTACAGAGGGACGAGACAGTGGCAGCCGGCTATCATTTGTGTAATGGCCGGCTTTACTATCGGGGCTGGGTGGTCGTGCCCGCCGATTCAGCTTGGAAGACGGTATTGATGCATGAGTTCCACTCGTCGCCCACAGGAGGGCATGCGGGGGTGCTCCGGACCCTCCAGAGGGCGAGAGCAAACGCTTTTTGGGCATGCATGCGACGGGACATTCAGCAGTTTGTTCGCCACTGTGACATCTGCCAGCGGCAGAAATATGAGACTTCTTCTCCTGCAGGGCTGCTCGTGCCATTGGACATCCCGCAGCTTGTTTGGGACACGGTGTCCATGGACTTTATTGATGGGCTGCCTAAGTCTAAAGGAAAGTCAGTCATTCTGGTCGTGGTGGATAAGCTCTCCAAGTATGGCCATTTTCTGGCCCTCAGCCATCCGTGTACCGAGGAGTCCGTGGCCGCCCTCTTTGCTCGGGAAATCGTTCGACTGCATGGTCTCCCTCGTGCCATTATTTCTGATCGAGACCCCACCTTCGTCAGTGGGTTCTGGCAGGAGCTCTTCTGGTTGCAAGGTACTCGCTTGCATTTCAGCACGGCACATCACCCGCAGTCGGATGGCCAGACAGAGGTGCTCAATCGGGGTGTCGAGACGTATCTTCGTTGCTTTGTGATGGATGAGCCTCGGAGTTGGCCGGATTGGTTACACTGGGCCGAGTACTGTTACAACACTGCATATCACTCAGCCAGCAGGATGACGCCGTTTGAGGTGGTTTACGGGCGGCCGCCTCCGTCTTTGGCTAGCTATGAGCCGGGTAGCACAGCTTTTCCGACGGTGGATCGTGCTCTTCTGGATCGGGATCGCATGTTGGTCACTCTTCGGGAGAATCTCCGCCTGGCACAGGAACGCATGAAGTCCCAGGAGGACAAGCACCGCACGGAGCGGGAGTTCGCCGTTGGTGACGAAGTTTTTCTTAAGCTCTAGCCGTACCGGCAGTTGTCCGTGGCTCGTCGTGGCAACCAGAAGCTGTCCCCGCGCTACTACGGCCCCTTTCAGATCATCAGCAGGGTGAGGCCGGTAGCTTATACTTTGGCCTTGCCGGAGGGTTCCCGCATTCATTCTACGTTCCACGTCTCCTTGCTCAAGCGGAAGTTGGGTCCGCATGTCCAGCCAAGTACTAAATTGCCTGAGGTTACTTCTACGGGGGAGCTGCGGCCGCTGCCAGAGGATATTTTGGGGCACAGGTGGAAGAACCGGGGCACGGAATACCGGCCCGAGCTCTTGGTCAAATGGAAGAACCTGTCGCCAGCACACAACTCTTGGGTGGACTTCTTCGATTTCAAGGAGCTCTACCCGGACTACCACCTTGGGGACAAGTTGGTTCTTGATTGGGAGGGGAATGTTACGCCTCCGCTACGCTTTACAGGGCGTCATTATGTTCGGAGAAGCAAGGGCGCGCTAAACAACGGGGCTGAACCTTCCGGTTCAGCCCCCACTCAGTGAACCGGCCGGCCAGGTGCTGAACCAGGCGGGTTCAGCCCCCTTGGGAGGGGCCAGCCGGCCCCTCCATGCTCGGATGTATATATATCCGGGCAGCCCCCCTTTTGGGGATTATGAAGAGTATTATCAGGTAGCCTCTTTCTCCCTCTCTAACCCTAATTCTCTCTTAGTTTTCTCTAGATCTCTCTCTTAGTTGCTCTCTTCGTAGTTTTGCCATAACACAATGTCTTATGAACCAGCTATTCCATGATCATTTAAGAAGGTTTATTTTAGTTTTTTCAACAATATCTTAGTCTACAACACCACCATAGAAGAGCATTTACAACACCTGAGGGTTACCTTCCAAACCTTGAGAAGAGAGTCTATACGTGAAGAAAAGTAAGTGCACATTTGGAACACTCAAGTGGAATACCTGTGATATTATATCAGGCCTGGGAGTTTCAACTGACCCTCAGAAGATTTTTGGCATGCTGCAATGGCCAGTACCAACCACCCTCAAACAACTACAAGGGTTTTTTGAGACTCACATGGTACTAAAGAGGATTTACAAACACTACGACAACATAGACTCTCACTATCGAGAAAATTTTCTGTACTCGCGGCGTTTGATGGGATTGTGCGAGACAGCATTTTTAGTTGAAATTATGACTGTAACTGTATTAAAAAAATCACTCTTTAACACATGTATTTTCAGACTGTAACATATACATATGAGATCTTAAAATGATCATAAAAATATGTAAATTAATATTCTATGAATTATTTTTTAAAAAAACTGTATTTTGGGCTAAAAATACAATCCGCGCACAGAAAAGTAGAAACGTTACATGTATATAAATTTTTTCTGTTGCTCAAATAGAACCAATTTTTATGTACTGAATCAGCTACATAGGTTTTTGAAACCTTAAAGAAGGCTGTCTCCTCTCCTCCAGTTTTGGCGTCACCCAACTTCTAGAAGCTTTGTAGTAGAGGCAGGTGCTTCCAACGGGGGTAGGTGTTCTCCTCAAGAAGGACATCTCATTGCCTTCTTTAGCAAAGCAATGGGGCCTAAATATCGCAACACATCAGTTTATGAGAAGGAACTATTGTCCATTGTCTTTGCCGTTGAAAAGTGGAGACATTACTTCATGGGAGTGCATTTTGTAGTACACTCCGATCATCAAAGTCTCAAATTCCTATTAGAGCAAAAATTATCCACCCACAACAGCAAATGTACCTCTCTAAATTAATGGGCCTAGATTATACTATCATTTACAAGAAGGGTGTAGAGAATGTTACAACAGATGCCTTATCAAGACAAGGGGAGGGAATAAGAGCCATAGCCACAATGTCACACTTCATTTTGAATTGCTTTCTGAAATTGAAGATTCATGGCAGCAGGAAAATTCAAGATTCATGGCAGCAGGACCCTAAATTAGAGGATCCAATCAAGGCAAATTAAGTCAATGATAATTGCAGACCCCATTACCAGTGGTCTCAGAGAATACTCAGAAGGAAAGGGAAGCTAGTAGTGGGCCAAGTAGATGAGGTGAAGAAGTTCATTTGCCAATTGGATCATGACTCTGCTGTGAGGGGTCATTTAGGCATTCAAGCCACCATCAAGATAATCAAGCAATCCTTTTATTGGAAGAACATGAAGGATTATGTATATTATTATGTGAGACAATTCCCTATTTGTCAGCAATGCATGACCCCCAATGACAGACCCATGGGATTGTGACAACCATTGCCAATTCCTAATTAAATCCGGAAAGAAATATCCATGGACTTTATTTAAGGCCTACCCAATTCAAATGGGTTCTCCATCATCATGGTAGTGGTAGATAGGTATGCAAGTATGCTCATTTCATAGCCATGGCCAGACCTTTAACAGCTCCAGCCATCGCATATTCATTCATGAAGGATATTTTTAAATTGCATGGTGTGCTATGTTCTATGATGAGTGACATAGATGTTATTGTTGAGAAAGCTCAAAACTTGTATGTATTGCTTGTGTATAAAAACAAGGAGAGAATACAAATATATAGGAGGAAGAGAGAGGGAATAAATCCTATACAAGATGTGAGACTAAAGAGGAGAGAACAAAAATGGGCCCAAAAGATGGGCCCAATACATGGGCTATTCTAACACTCCCCCGCAAGCTGGAGCGTACAAATCGTATGCGCCAAGCTTGGACAAGCATTGATAGAAGAGTGTCTTGGAGAGAGCCTTTGTGAGGACATCCGCAACTTGTTCAGATCCTGGGACATGCTTTAGATCGAGCTTTTTCATTTGAATTTTTTCCCAAACGAAGTGACAATTGACTTCAATGTGCTTTGTTCTTTCGTGGAAGACTGAGTTCTTGGTGATATGTATAGCAGCTTGGCTGTCACAAAGGAGAAGAGCCGATGACGGTAATTTTACACCCAAATCAGTGAGAAGACTCTCAATCCATGTCAGTTCCGATACAACAGATGTCATTGCCCTGTATTCTGCCTCAGCTGATGATCGAGCAACGACCGCTTGTTTCTTGCTTTGCCATGTAACCAAATGTCCCCCAAGTAGGTGCAAAAACCACTAGTAGATCGCCGGTCATCAAGAGAACCAGCATAATCAGCATCTGAGTATGCCACCAAAGTTGGAGCAGAAGAAGAGGTCCGGTAAACAAGTCCTTGACCAGGGGCTGTTTTAAGGTACCTGAGAATACGTTCAACAGCCTGTAGATGAGATCTTCGAGGAGAAGAAATATCTGGTCTGGTAACCGTGAGATAGATCAATTTTCCAACGAGTCGGCGATAATATTCAGGATTCTGGAGAAGTAGATCCGAGTCAGATGCCTGAGCGCACAACTTGTGGTTAACATCCATAGGGGTATCACTTGGCTTACAACCTGAAAGACCAACATCATGAAGAAGGTCAAGACAGTACTTCCGTTGAGATAGAGTAAGCCCATCCGGTCGTCTGACAACCTCTAAACCCAAGAAATATCGTAGAGGTCGCAGATCCTTTGTCTGAAAGACGGAGTTTAGATGTACTTTGACTGCATGTATCCCTTGTGAGTCATCTCCTGTAATAATGATATCGTCAACGCATACTAACAGAAGGACCGTCCCTGTTGGTCGGTGACGAGTTAACAGCGAGCAGTCGGCCAAGCTTCGAGCAAAACCAATATCACGGAGGACCTTACTGAATTTTTCAAACCATGCCCGTGGAGATTGTTTGAGACCATACAAAGCCTTTTGAAGGCGGCAGGCCTGAGACTTCCCTGTGATCTCAAACCCGGGTGGTTGTTGCATGTAAACCGTCTCCTGGAGGTTCCCATTTAGGAAAGTATTCTTGATATCCAGTTGAAAGAGGGGCCACTGGCGATGAACAACGACAGAGATGAGGACTTGAACGGTATTGAGTTTGGCGACCGGAGAGAAAGTTTCCTCATAGTCGAGTCTCTGTTGCTTGGTGAAACCACGAGCCACGAGAAGAGCCTTTAGACGGTCAATTGTCACATCAGCAGCATGTTTGATGACAAAGACCCACTTACACCCAACCGGTTTCTGACCCGGAGGAAGGGGAACGACAGTCCATGTCTGGTTGGCCCAGAGTGCAGACATTTCTGCCTCCATGGCTGTCCGCCAGCCTGGATGTTGAAGCGCCTCCTGCACAGAGTTAGGAACAGCAATCGAAGAGAGAGAAGTAGCAAATGTGTGTAGAAGGGGAGAGAGGCGATGAAGAGAGACGTAGTTAGCCAGGGGATGAGCAGTGGAAGGCAGTACCTGATCAGCAGGACGCGGAATATCCGTGGTAGAGGTCGTCTGCAGAGGGGCAACGAAACTGGGAGGGCGACAGTGTAGACACGGATAACAGGTGGTTTGGAGGGAGCAGGAGCCGGTGCAGGGGAAACCGGCGATGATGGTGTAGTAGCGGGAATAACTGGGCGTGGGATGGATGGCGGGAGAGGAGGTGGTGTTGGATTAGTGGGTAAAGGAGCAGGAAAAAACAGTTGTTCTTCCCGGAAGGTAACGTCAGCAGAAACGGAGATCTTTCGAGTAGTTGGAGAGTAACAAACATAACCCTTCTGGGTGCGCGAATAGCCGACAAAGATACAGTTTAGCCGCCCGGGGATCCAACTTATCCGATGATGGCCCTAGACGGTGGACGTAGCAGATGCTGCCAAAGACACGAGGTGGTAGAGGAAAAGCCGGAGTGGAGGGAAACAATAGGCTAAATGGAGTAGCATAGTGGAGGACGGAGGAAGGGAGACGGTTGATGAGAAAGCAGGCAGTCGAGACCGCAAAGTTTCAATAAGGCTTGGGAACATTCATTTGAAGCATGATAGAGCGGGCTACATCAAGTAAGTGGCGGTTTTTTCTTTCGGCAACACCGTTTTGCTGGGGCGTATAAGCACAGGAGGTTTGATGTAGAATCCCGAATTCAGAACACAAAGCGGTAAACTCGTGGCTGGTGTACTCACGAGTATTGCTGGTGCGTAGAATTTTGAGGGTGGTGTGGAATTGTGTGCGAGTTTCGAGGACAAATGCCCGAAAAACACGGGGAAGCTCGGAGCGATCACGAAGTAAGTATAGCCACGTAGTGCGAGAGTAATCATCAATAAATGTGATGAAATAGCGAAAACCAGAAATACTTGTAATCTTAAAAGGGCCTCATACATCAGAATGCACTAAATCAAATGGAGTAGCGCTCCGAGTACAATGCGAAGAAAAAGAAGAACGTGGCTGCTTGCCGAGGATACATGAGTCACACTGAAAAGAAGTAAAAGAAACATCTGGAAGAGCCCGCTGGAGGACCGGCAGAGGAGCATGTCCAAGTCGACAATGCCATGCAGTGGAAGAGACTGAAGGCAGAATGGTGGGAGAGTCGTCGAGAAGGTAGAGCCCGTCCCGCAGCCGGCCTTTACCAATGGTAGTCTGCGTCCGCCGATCCTGTATAACAAAGGAAGAGGAGGTGAATATAACAGAACAATCAAGATCACTCGTAAGACGTCCAACAGAGAGTAAATTGAACGTGGAACTCGGAACATGAAGAGCCGAGCGAAGGGAGATTGACGGGCTGAGAGAGAGATCTGCCGAGCCGGACACTGGAACCAGCGCCCCATTAGCCACAGTGATAGACTTCGGATAAGGAGAATCTGAGTACTGTGCAGGCCGTTGCGAAGTAATGTGATGAGTGGCACCAGAGTCCACAATCCAGCCCAGGTTGGTGGAGAGACAAGCAGTACCTGTGTTGGAGATGGAGCAGATGGAGGCAGATGGTGGGTTGAGCAGGCCCTGGAGATGCTGGAGCTGAAGATGGACGGTCTCAAGATCAGGAGGACTGACGTCAGTAACAACAGATGCCGTCAGACGGGGAGGATAACCAATCTTCCTGTAGCAGGTCGCCTCAAGATGACCATCTTTCCCACAGAAAGAACACTTCGGCCAACCCCGGCCACCACGGCCACGGCCCCGAGAGCCCGATCGTCTCCCCCGAGCAGAAGTAGGAGGGGAAAGCAGGAGCGGAGGGGCCTGCTGAAGAAGGGCTGGGGGGGAAGGAGCAGGTGTATCCGGAGGAGGTGATACACGGAGAATCATGGAGCATACATCAGAGAAAGATGGTGTGTTGGGAGAAGCCAGGACCTGAGCACGAATGCTTTGAAGATGAGATTGAATACAGGTCATTATTATAGCAATGCATGCGGCTTCCTTCTGAGCGCGCTGAGCAGCAAGATCATTTGTGGGCGGCTGATGATGGATCCAGGCTTCAGCAAGAGTTTTAGCCCGAGCGACAAAAGAGGTCATATCCGAAGCCCCACCAGCGTCAAGAACAAAGAGGTCAGTTAGTATGTCGTAGAGATGTTGAAGGCTGTCGCGGCCTGAGTATAGGGAATGCAGCTCATCCCACATAGCCTTGGCAGTGTCATGGTACATAGCCATCTGATAAGGCTCTATCCAAAGAATTCAGGATCCAAGTCTGGACGCGGCCATCATTGCGGAGCCAATCATCGGTAGTAAGAGACGGAGGTGCCTGAAGAAGGTGAGGCAGAAGACCCTTGGCCTGAAGAACCCGTCTAACTGAGTGCACCCAAGGGATAAAGTTTTTCTTGCTAGAAAGAGAGATGGTAGTGATCCTCAGCTCGTCACGTACTTCAGCAGAGCAAACCTGGCGGTCTGTAGGACAGGCCGGGTGTGACGTCGCGTACAATCGTACAGGTAATTTTTTTTTATTTCTATGGTTATGATATACACTATGCATCAAAACCGGTCCAAGTTATAACATGTTAATTAAGTGAAAACCGGTAGGAGGAAATGAGAAACCGGTTGGGGTTTGAGTTTGACCAGCACTAATGGGTAAAACCCGCACGTGTCAGGGCAGGGAAAAGCGGTGCTCTCGGCAAGAGGAGAAAACAGCGACACAATTTTCATTTCCTCCCGAACAAAGTAACAAGCAGCCCGACGAAACCGCAGGAAGCCGCACAGAGCCGATCGACGCCGATCGTTCCAGCTACCTCAAAACTCCTCCGATTCTCTCGATTTCACTTCCTAACGAGAGGAAATGACATCACAAGACAGTGGTAGACGAAATGAAGAAGGAAGGAGAGATAAAGGCAAGGAAAAAGTACGAGAAACTGAGCAACGTAAAGATAAGGGCAAAGAGAAAGTGGGGGTGAGTTCTTCTTCCTTACATAATGCAATTTATTATGTTTCCATTATGCTTACATTTTCCCTAATAATAAGATGCTATAAGTTTATAAGCAATGTACACGATAATGTAAGCTACAAAGGTAAAGAAAGCAAATATATGATTAAGCCACAAGAGAACTGTAACAATGCAAGATGACGGGCTATAGAAAGTGTTAACCCAAACTGGAAGATGGGGAGAATAATCTTCCTTTATCGTGTGAGTTAAGGGCACGAATGGTAATACGTACGTGCGAGACAAGGGCACGTGAAAGTATTACGCTAGTGTGAGCTAAGGACACTCAATTTACTTTTCATATAGCACGCACTCAAAAGCGAACTAAGAATTAAAAAGAGGCTAAGAAAGAGACATTATGTACAAATAAGATAAGTCATGATAGGACTGCAAATAAAAGGAAAGAAATATGCCAAAATATCAAGAACCGGTCGAAAAAGGACAAAAACAAGAATTCACATAGTCATTTGACTAATATAAAATAAAACTAATAAACAGGTCAAGGAAGAGGCGGCCCCAGCCACCAGTAGCCAGCGTCCACCATGTACTCCTTGCCAGGAAAAGAGGTATCGACTTTGGGTGGAAGTCGCGACAACGGTGTTCGAGGTCCTGGAGGTCCACAGGTCGAAGTGCACTGACCCAGAGTGCTCCCATGAGGAGTTCCAGTTTTATTTTATGTAGTATCAGTATTAGTTCTCAGGGTATATATGTATGTCTGTACATAGTAGCTGTATAATATAAGCCAGTGTATATGTATAGTAAGGTAAGCCCCTTTTTGTATGTTAGGGCTACTTTTTTGGATTTGGACTCATGGATATGTATGTATCAGAAACTTTAATGAAATGAAATGGTTTTATTTTGTCCTGACATTTGATTTCTCGTACTCTTTCATATGCTGATATACTCTGACTGTTCGTACTTTACTCTTTATGAAATGCTAAGTTATATTGTAGCGGTAACCGTAAGGGGGCCGTTACATCGGGCGGTCAGTAGGCGGACTGGCCGCCGAGCCAGTGGAGTTACCCGAAGAACCCATGAGCAAACCGCAGAACCATAGACCAGAGGGAGACCGCCGCGAGAAGAATCGGAGGCCGCACGACAAGGTCGCAGCGGGAAGGACAGGAGATAACCGCGACCAAAATGCGGGAAGGCAGTAGTCCGCACGGTCACGCCGGACACCAGCGATTTGTTAGATCGCGACCAAAAATGCGGAAGAAGAGGATTCTGCACGGTCTCGGTGAACACAGCAGCGGTCAGAGCGCAGGAAGCCGCGAGAACTCGAGCGGCAAGAAGGGAGAGAGCTTGCGGCGGACAAGAGCAGTCCGCAAGAGAAGGAGCTCGCGGCGGTTAGGATAGAGAAGCACTAGCCCGCAGCGGTTAAGGCAGGAGCAGTCCGCAAGGAGACTGCCGCGAGGAGGAAGAGGAGAGCCCGCAGCGGGGAAGAAGGAGTCCGCGAGTAGAGAAGCTCGTGCGGACAGAAGAAGAGACCGTGCGGTCAAGAGGAGGAGAGGAGCTCGCAGCGGATAAGAAGAGACCGCGTGGTTGAAGAACTCAAGCAGCAAGGAAGGAGACCGCAGCGGTCAAGAGGAGAGTCCGCAGCGGATAAGCGAGGTGGCCCCCATGGGTCAGAGCAGAAGATGGCTATAAGAAGCTTGAGGAGGGTGGAACAACAGGGAAAGAGAAGAGAAGCGGATGCAGAAAGTGCAGTCCGCAGAAGCCACGCGGATAAGGGAAGAGCGGACAGACCCGCAGGCCTCAAAAGAGGAGCCCGCGGAAAAAGGCGGGTAGGCGGGAAGGCGGGAGATCGCAGGGCAATCTGCGGACTGGAAGGAGGGCGGTCAGGGCGGTTAGAAAAGGGGTAACCGCAGGCTTAGGACCGATCCCTCTGATACCATGTTGAGAAAGCTCAAAACTTGTATGTATTGTTTGTGTGTATAAAAACAAGGATAGAATACAAATATATAGGAGGAAGAGAGAGGGAATAAATCCTATACAAGATGTGAGACTAAAGAGGAGAGAACAAAAATGGGCCCAATACATGGGCCCAATACATGGGCTATTCTAACAGTTATTTTCTTAAGTGACTTTTCGAAAGAATTTTTTAAGTTACATGGAGTTCAACTTCATACATCCTTAGCCTACCATCCCCAATCAGATGACCAAACATGAGTTGTTGACCGTTGCCTAGATAATTACTTGAGGTGTGTTTGTTTTGATAAACCAATACAATAAAGTCAATGGCTACACTTGACCAAGTGGTGGTATAACACATCTTACCACAATGCCATCTAACTATCCCATACGAAGTGGTTTATAGTCAGCATCCTCCTCCACACTTTCCCTATATATTGGAGCCAACCACAGGGGCTGCGGAAGATGAGCGGTTATAGGAGGGAAAGTATGGTAAGATTGATGAAACACCACCCACATGAATGTCATGGAAGACAAGAAGAGGAAGAAAAGAGATTTGAGGAAGGAGGATGGGCGTATGTGCGGCTTCAACCATATCAAAGATAACCATGAGAACTTCTACTTTCCATAAACTATCCTCAAAGTATTTTGACCCATTTCAGATTGAAAAGAAGATCAGCCCAATAGCATATCGTCTTAGGCTGCCTCCATGCTCAAGAATTCATCACATTCCATATTTAGGCTCTGTTTGGCACGGTGGTGACGGTCATAAACACATGGGTTAAAACGTCATTTGTTAAGGATCACCTAACAAACATCATCCATTTGAACATAAAAGTGGATGAAATTCCTTAGGTGAGCGTTAATGAATGACAGTTTAACCCCTATGTTCATGACCGCCGCCACCGTGCCAAACGGAGCCTTAATGGCTGAAGAGTGAAGATACACATCAGCATTTCCCCTAGCCTGCCAAAATACCTCACAACTGAAGGCAATATTATGCCATTATGGTGGTGTCTGAAGAGATTCTTGACCGCTGCCTAATTCAGAGATGAGGTAAACCAGCGTCTCAAGTTTTATTAAATGACCAAATTACTGAGGAGGATGCTACATGGGGGTCATATGAAGAACTGAAGAAGGCCTTCCCCTCCAATCCTTAAGGACAAGGTTGTCATAAGGGGGCAGTAGTGTTATGTATCAAGTATATTATGTTTGTGTAAATGTGTGATGTATGTACCGGTCATAACTGCCATGACCCTTTCTGCCATGTTCTGCAAACCGCCGGCAGTTACTTACCTGCAAGAACTGCCAGCAGTTAATTCCTGTAAAACGGATGGCTTAAATACACTCTCCATCGTGTGACTATCTATGAATGAAAAAGCCTGTTGTTTTTGTTGTTTTGTTACCCTTTTTTTCCTATATCCATTGCCATCTCCAGCCCGCCAGCTGTATCATTGGCCTGCATAGGAGGAAAAAATAAATTAGATATATAGCATATTATTTCTAGGTTACCAAGTTCTCCAAATCTGGAACCGTCACAGCTGCTTCTTCAGCAGTTTGGCTTGGCTAATGGTATAATTTATTCTCTTATTTTGTTGCAGGTATCTTCTTAGGAGGAGTGCTTTAGAATTATTTATGGTTGATCGGTCAAACTTTTTCTTTGATTTTGGGGTAAAATGAATGTGAATTATTTTTAAATTTTTTTCTTTTTGCTGTTATCGTTTCACTAACCAATTATTTCCACTAAAATTTGGCATGGAATTTATTTCAGTCTATTGTTGCTCGTAAGGATGCCTATCGTGCTATTGTTCAGGCACAACCTCCTCATTTGAACAATATTTACTTAGCAACTCAGGTTGGAACTACTGAATATAGTGTAGTTTCATTTCCAATTTCACGTCTTATTTTTCAACCTTTTGATTGTAGAGACCTGACCAACTATTTAAGAGGACTCAGCTTATGGAGAGGTGGGCTAGGTGGGAGGTAAACTGTGTGACTTCATGATCACGCTAACTTCATTATCATATTTTATGCATTACAATACAAAAATTTCTTGCAGATAAGCAATTTTGAGTATCTTATGGAGCTTAACACAATGGCCGGGCGTAGTTACAATGACATCACACAGGTGCGTGTTTTTTTGGTTGGTGGGCTGGGGATGAGGGAGTTCTTTCCTATCTTAACATGTTACTATACCAACGAGTGCCATAAACTATTGCAGTACCCAGTTTTTCCGTGGATCTTAGCTGACTACTCTTCTAAGACATTGGATCTTAATAATCCTTCTTCATATCGAGATCTCTCAAAGGTAGGAACCATTGAGTGAATCCTCTTATATTAGTTCAATAGTTACTAATACAGGCATGTTCTCATTTTTTTTCTTGCAGCCTATTGGTGCATTAAATCCTGAAAGGTTGGAAAAATTCCAAGAAAGATACTCTTGCTTCGATGATCCTGTTATCCCCAAGTTTCATTATGGTTCCCATTATTCTACTGCAGGAACAGTAAGCCTTTATTATTTAAATTATTTATATCATACCCGAATTGGCTAGATTTCTTAATCTAAATGTTAGTATCGTCTATTATTTAAACTATAACTGAATAAAACTAATAAATTACCACATTGGAACATGAATATTACAATTGGCATGATTTCTCTATATATTCGTACATATGTATGGATCATATGTTGGGTGTAGTCAATGAAAAAATGTTCAATTCATGTTGATATAAAAAAACTGGCCATACACAATGAATGGATACTTCAATCATTTTAAGATGTAGAGGACACCATAAATAAAATATAGCTTTATGATTCTACTATGAAAAGGTGGTTGATTGCACTATTAAACAATTCCTTTATGCCTAGGTTGCTCAAGGAAATAATTACTATTCCAGATATATCGGCACTTACGCGGTAGTGTTTATTCTCATTGGTAGCCTTGAAAGCACGAAATTTTATTTTGATTTTGAGCTAAATTTGATGTCAATTATGTTGGACTCTAAATTGTTCGCTGTTGAGGCTAACCCTACTAATTCGATAGCTGAAACAATGAAGATGACCGACAAATGCCGAAGATCCCACCTCACACCCGAGAGCTAGCTGGCGGGGATTCTTTTCCAAAATTGGCTCTGAGTCTCCCGTTTCCAGAGCTGGAAGGAAGAGAACCCAAATAAGGCCAATAAAAAGTCCTGATCATTCATTGTTCTCAGATGTGGCTATTTATAGGTGAATTTCTTCAGTCACGTGACTCTCGTCAGTCTGTAGTGGAATTCTTCATTAGCGAGGGTTCATTAGGGGCATGTCCTTTCAATCACTGTTGACCAATGCAAGTCGTACGACATCAGGATTGGATTTGTTTGTTAGCCCACTGGTGGGATGGGTAGATCGAGGAAAGATATGGTTAGTGGGGCGGAAGGACATATATCCATAGAGAAATGGGAGATTTGCCTTTAAAAATGGTATATGTAGTGCGCTTAAGTCTCGGGATGTAACATCCTTAATAATATATGTAAATAAATTTAAATTGCATGGTCTGACCTCGAGGGGAGTTGATCAACAGGCGTTAAGTCGATGTACAAAATGTTATAAATTGTCGTTGCATGTTGATCACTAACTTAAATGAAGATATTAATAGTTTTATCAGATGTCCTCGAGATGGGGTGAAGGATAATAGAAAGGGTAGAGGTAGTTGACTTAGACAGATTCCACTAAGTTGCTGACTTCTCAGAGGAGAAACTACGGATTTGCGCTGGGATAAGGGACGACTTATTACAGCAAGACTTATCTCAGCAGGCAAGAACCATCTCGGTAGGAGGGAATCACCTAGTAGGTAGTGAGTGGTATCAGTGGTAGAGAAAGGCGGAGAGTGAGAAAAATGGCCATGTGGTACATATAAAGAGTGTATAGCGAGTTGGACATGCGAGCAAGATTTGCGCCTGAACATCTCATCTCAGAGGTGGACGAGAAGATCTTCGCGTGCGTAAAGTCACGCACCATGTCCATAAAGCGAACCACGGGCTAGCGGGTCACGAACACAGATCAGGTCTTGTTGTGGTCGTGCGTTAAGATCTGCGCCATTGATATGATTGTGACATGTAAGGTTGTGATGTCACGTGGGGCCTGGATCATTAATACTAAATCTACTCATTACCAACAGTTATTCACGCTTTTCAAGGATGTTTGAAATAAGCATTCTCAAAAAAAATAAGGGAGTTAGAGGTCCGACATGTGGTTATAAATATGATTGGTAAGTGTTGAAGGAGCTCAAAACTTGTATGTATTGCTTGTGTATTCAAATACAAAGAGAGAATACATATATATAGGAGAGAGAAGGAGAGAAGATATCCTATACATGATGTGGGACTAAAAGAAGAGAAGAAAGAAAACAATAAATAATGGGCCCAATAATGGGCTAATTACATGGGCTTTTCTAACACTCCCCCGCAAGCTGGAGCGTACAAATCGTACGCACCAAGCTTGGACAAGCACTGATAGAAGAGTGAACTGGGAAGAGCCTTAGTGAGCACATCCGCAACCTGTTCTGTCCCGGGAACATGTTTTAGGTCGATCTTCTTCATTTGGACTTTTTCTCGGATGAAATGACAGTCAACTTCAATATGTTTAGTCCTCTCATGGAATACCGGATTCTTGGCAATATGTATAGCCGCTTGACTATCACAGAAGAGGAGAGCGGGAGAATGGAGTCTTACACCAAGATCGGTAAGAAGACTTTCCAGCCAAGTTAGTTCAGACACAACTGAAGCCATTGCCCGATATTCGGCCTCTGCAGATGATCTAGCAACCACTGCTTGTTTCTTGCTCCGCCAGGTAATCAAATGTCCTCCAAAATATGTGCAGAAACCACTTGTTGACCGACGATCATCAAGAGACCCAGCGTAATCAGCATCTGAGTAGGCAACCAAAGTAGGAGCTGTAGGTGATGGTTTGTAAACTAAACCTTGACCAGAAGCCGTTTTGAGATATCTTAGAATGCGTTCCACGGCGTGAAGATGAGATTTTCTCGGGGAATGCATATACCGGCTAACTATACCAACCGCGAAAGAGATGTCCGGTCTTGTTACCGTGAGGTAGATCAATTTGCCAACTAGACGGCGATAGTACTCAGGATTCTCAAGTAAGAGATCTGAATCAGAGGCCTGAGTGCATAATTTGTGATTCACATCCATTGGAGTATTGATCGGCTTACACCCAGAGTAACCTGCGTCATGAAGGAGGTCGAGATAATACTTCCGCTGTGAGAGGACGAGACCATCTGGCCGTCTAGCAACCTCTAGACCCAAAAAGTACCGGAGGGGCCCCAGATCCTTTGTTTGAAATACTGTACCAAGATGTTGTTTGACCTCCTGTATTCCTTTTGAATCATCTCCCGTGATTATGATGTCATCAACATACACTAACAACAGTACCGTCCCAGCAGTGCGGTGGCGACTGAACATAGAGAAGTCTGCTGTACTGCGAGTAAAACCAACCTCCCGAAGAGCCTTACTGAATCGGTCAAACCATGCCCGTGGTGACTGTTTGAGGCCATACAGAGCTTTCTTAAGGCGACACACCCGAGACTCTCCTGTGGTCTCAAACCCGGGAGGTTGCTGCATATAAACCGTTTCCTGTAGGTCGCCATTTAAGAAGGCATTTTTAATATCGAGTTGTAGAAGGGGCCATCGGCGATGGACAGCGACAGAGATCAGAACCCGAACAGTGTTGAGTTTGGCAACGGGAGAGAAGGTTTCCTCATAGTCCAGCCCTTGTTGTTGGGTGAAGCCCCTGGCGACCAATCTAGCTTTCAGACGGTCAATAGTCCCATCAGCTGCATGTTTGACGACGAAAACCCATTTGCACCCAACCGGAGACTGTCCGAGAGGAAGAGGGACAAGAGTCCAGGTCTGGTTGGCCCAGAGAGCCGTCATTTCCTCCTCCATGGCAGCCTTCCAGCCAGGATGTTGAAGCGCCTCCTGCACAGAGTTAGGAACCAAAATGGAGGAAATAGAAGTTGCAAGAGTATGCAATTGGGGAGAGAGGCGATGCAGAGAGAGATAGTTCACCAGAGGATGAGCGGTGGAGGGAGATACCTGATCGGCCAAGCGCGGTGTATCCAAGGATGAGGCCGACTGCAGAGGGGTAGCGGAGCGAGGAGGATGTCAGCGGGTATAAACTTGGATAACTGGAGGTTTGGAGGGAGCAGGGGCTGAGGTAGAGGGAGCAGGGGCTGAGGTAGAGGGAGCAGGGGGTGAGGTAGAGGGAGGTAGGAGAATCGGCAGAGTAGTGGGTATGACGGGTCGAGGCAATGGTGGAGAGGGTGTTGGTGACGCGGTAGGTTAAGTGGAGCAGAAGAACGGTGTATCCTCCCAAAAGGTAACATTGGCGGAGATGGTGACCTTCCGGGTTACCGGAGAGTAGCAAAGGTAGCCCTTCTGAGTACGTGAATAACCGACGAAGATAGTTTTAGCCGCCCTGGGATCCAATTTGTCCACGGATGGACCCAGGAGGTGAACGAAGCAAGTGCACCCAAAGACCCTTGGGGTGAGTGGGTAGGCCGGAGAGGAGGGGAATAGGAGGCTAAAAGGAGCGGTTAATTAGAAAACAAGACGTGGAGACCGCAAAATTCCAGAAAGTCTTTGGAACATGCATCTGAAGCATGAGGGAGCGAGCAACGTCAAGAAGGTGACGGTTCTTTCGCTCGGCAACTCCATTTTGTTGTGGGGTGTAGGCACATGAGGTTTGATGAATGATGTCAAAGTCGGCGCAGATATTTGCAAATTCGCGGCCGGTGTATTCACGAGCGTTGTCGGTACGTAAGGTTTTGATGGTTGTGGAGAATTGTGTTTGAGTTTCTTGTATAAAAGCACGAAATAGGCGTGGAATCTCAGAGCGATCATGAAGTAAGTACAGTCATGTCGTGCGGGAAAAATCATCAATGAAAGTCATAAAATATCGATAGCCAGAGATACTAGTAATTTTAAACGGACCCCAAACATCGGAGTGTTTCAAATCAAACGGAGCAGAGCTCCTAGTACAATGGGCAGGAAAAGAAGTACGCGGTTGTTTGCCATAAATACATGACTCACACTGAAAAGCATGAAAAGATACATCAGGCAGAGCCTTTTGAAGGATGGGTAGGGGAGCATGCCCAAGACGGCGATGCCAGTCAGCAGAGGAGACAAAGGATAGGATTGTTGAAGAGGCGTCGAGGAGGTAGAGCCCGTTCTGCAGGCGACCCTTACCAATGGTACTTCGCGTCCGTCGATCCTGTATCACAAAAGTAGAGGGAGTAAATGTTACTGAGCAATCCATATCATGAGTGAGGCGGCCAACAGATAGCAAATTAAACGGAGAGCCCGGAACATAAAGAGCCGAGCGAAGAGAGATGGAAGGATCAAGCGTGATGTCGGCGCAGCCGGAGACAGGAACGATCGCACCATTAGCCACGGTGATAGACTTCGGATGAGGAGCATCCGAGTACTGTTGTGGCCGCAGCGAGGTGATGTGATGAGTTGCACCTGAGTCCAAGATTCAACGCGGACCAGAGGAAAGACAAGTAATACCTGCAGGAGAGATGGAGGCAACAGACGCCGACAGTGGGCTAAGAAGCCCCTAGAGGTGTTGTAGTTGGAGGCAAACGGCCTTAAGGTCGGTACCAGTGGAGGAGGAGCCATCAGTGGCAGCAGCAGCAGCTGGACGAGGAGGGTAACCGTGTTTCTTGTAGCAGACCGCATCAGTGTGGCCGTCCCGGCCGCAGTATGAACACTTGCCACGGCCCCGACCCCCACGACCCCGTCCACGGAAGCCAGAACGGCCGCCACGAGTAGAGGGCGGTGTGGACAGTAAGGTAGGAAGGGTCTGCTGGAGAAGGGCCGGAGAGGAGGGAACAGGAGACTCCAGGGGGGTGGCACACGAAGGATCATAGAACACACATCTGAGAGGGAAGGAGTGGTCCCGGAAGCAAGGACATGAGTCCGGATACCCTGAAGATGCGGTGGGACTCGAGCCAGCATCATAGCTATGCAAACGGCTTCCTTCTGTGCCCGTTGGACTGCATGATCAGAAGTAGAGGGCTGATGCTGGATCCAGGACTCCGCAAGAGTCTTAACCCGAGCAACAAACGATGTCATGTTCGTAGCCCCGCCAGCATCGAGAGTTTGAAGGTCTGTAATAACATCATAAAGGTGTTGAAGGCTATCCTTACCGGAGTATAAGGAGTGCAGTTCCGTCGACATATCCTGGGCCGTCTCCTGGTACATGACCATTTGGTAAGGCTCACCCTCCAGGGAATTGAGGAGCCAAGTCTGAACTCTACCGTCATTACGAAGCCACTCGTCGGTAAGAGGAGATGGCGGGCCCTGAGTCAAATGATGAACAAGGCCTTTGGCCATAAGAACGCGGCGGACAGAGTGCACCCACGGAATGAAGTTCCGTTTGCCGGAGAGGGAAATAGTGGTGATCCAAAGTTCATCTCGAAGTTCTGGAAGAGAGGGTGGGCGGTCATCAGAGGCAGTAGCCGGCTGGCCGGTTGAATCGACCGAAGAGCCCATGATAACCGCGCGGGTAGAAAAGGAGACCGCCGGAGAGGAGAACAGGAGAGAAGGGGCACCAGGCACACAACCCGCACGGGTAGAGGAGGAGACCGCAACGGAGAGGCAGACCGCGGCGAGAGGGAAATAGGCCGCTGCAAGAGAGGGGCACGCAGATCGCGCGGCGAGAAGAGGAGCCGGGCGAGAGATAAGCCAAGCCGAGCGAGAAGAAGAGCAATCCGCGAGGAGAGCTCGAGCGGATAGCAGGAGACCGTGACAAGAAGAGAGATAAGCCTTGGCGGATAGACGCGGAAAGAAATGGCGAGCAGGAGATCGCAGCGAGAAGGGAGATCGCTGCGATTAAAGAGGAGAGACCGCAAGCGGAGAGGCACGCGGGCTTCTGCGAGAAGAGGAAAGCCGCGCGAAAACAAAGAGGCCGCGAGTAGGAATACTCGAGCGGCAAGGAGATGCAGACCGCGCGGCGAGAAGAGAGAGGGCAGCGGGTAGCGCGGGTAGAGAGGGGGGGGGGGCCACGGGAGAGGAGAAGAGAAAGGCTATAAATATACTGAGGAAGGGTGGATCCACGAGAGGAGGAGACGGGAGGGCAAGCCGCGGTTAACACACAGTAACCGCAAGGGAAAAGCGAACTCGCTACCCGGAGCGAGTAGAGGGAGAAGCCGCAAGGGGGGGAAGCGGACAGGGGGGGAAACAGGCCGGGCGGTTAGAAAAGTGGAGACCGCATGACCCGAACAGGTCCCTCTGATACCATGTTGAAGGAGCTCAAAACTTGTATGTATTGCTTGTGTATTCAAATACAAAGAGAGAATACATATATATAGGAGAGAGAAGGATAGAAGATATCCTATACATGATGTGGGACTAAAAGAAGAGAAGAAAGAAAACAATAAATAATGGGTCCAATAATGGGCTAATTACATGGGCTTTTCTAACAGTAAGTTTTCGTGCCAAGCTACTTTTTGGTACTTTGTTCGAAATATTTTGTGGTGCGACGACGATGTCGAGCTCCAGCACAGAGTGAGAGGAATAGGAAAGTGATGGGGCATCTGAGGGCGCTGTTGAATGTGCAGTGCAATCTTTGGCCAAAAGTGTCAGTGGATGCCTGAGTGAGTGATCAAGTGATCGATCGTTCAATAGAACAGACAAAAAGAGTTCCTAACACAACGTCCGAACAAGGCACTGAGGTGGTATTGGTGGCATATGTTGTTTCTAAAGGCGGGGAAAGAGGCACGAACTTACTATTCAACTGCATGCCTAGGAAGGTGATGTGTTGGACCTTGGCACACACCAGTGGCTTGAGTTTGAGCATCGCCACAAGCCAGTTGATGTGGCGGGAGACGAGGTAGAAGAATAAGAAACTGACTCTCTAAGATGGACTTGAAAGGGGATGACTCATTCCTCTTCTGGTGATTGTTTGGATTTCTCAGTAGTTCGTAGTGGGGGTTCGCGAGGTAACATGTGACTAATGTTGTTTTTTATTTTCTGATGCAGGGAAAGAGTTGGAGTCATCTTCGAAGGTGAATAGATCACAACTTGGGGAGCCAGTGAAAGATCATTCTTTTCAGTCAGACGAGGAACCAGGATGGGGCCAACTCTGGAGCTTGTGGTGGAGGTGAAAAACACCTCCTCTTAAGGGGCGCCCGTGGACAAGAAAATGGAAGTGGAGGTTGTACAGGACATCGCCCTCCAGGGGACACCTATACAACCTCGTATCCAGCGAGTGGGCTAACAGGAGCCGATCCGGCCGGCCCAGATCACCCCCGAGCTTCAGGCAAGTTCAGCAGGGTATGCCGAGCCCAGCATGCCGAGTACGTGCTCGGCAATCGCCGGGCCGAGCTCGAAGATCGTGGAGCTGAGCCCGACGAGAGGAAGTCGTTCATCGTGGGCCCGGCCGAGTACGTGCTCGTCTAGAGCCATGGGGTCGGTGAGTACCAACGCGACCGTCATCGGCAAACAGGGGCTTCAGGCCCGACCTTCCCAGGCTTGAGGCGAGGCGAGTCAGGTCCGCGGCGCTGCGAGAGGCGAGTTCATCCGCCGCTCTTCCCCTCGGCGCAGGGGAGGCCTTCTCGCGCCCGTACTCGCCGCCCCCACTCAGTGAGCTCTTCTCAGGGCCGGCTCGCCCTTCAGTTGTGGGGTGTTTTTACCATGTTATCCCCCTTGGATTGCCTACAGTCCTCGAAGACAGTGATGTCTGGTTATTTGCAGACCATCTATTCCTATAAATAGGACCCAATGGGTACCTCAGAAGGCATGCTTTCTTGTGCCCGGTCTTCTAGCGCTTTCTGAGGTACCTTAGCTTCAGCGCTTGGCTAAGGAGGGGAAGCGCTCTAAGATCTTCCAGATGTGTGGTGGGACCTCCGTGCTGAAGCCTTGGGTCTGTTCCCGGTCCCTCTCCCTTGTCCTTTGGGCTTGTGAGTAGAGAAGTAAGTGTGCGATCACCCCTTCCGCAAGGGTCGGACTCCACAGGGACCGATTTTTCGGTTTCAACACTTTGGTGCGGTGAGCGTGGAGCGTGGTCAGCACAGAAAATCTTCCGCAGGACTGATGGCAAGAGACGAGGGACAAGGTTCAGGAAGGGCGGACTCGCCACCCCCTCCCCCTCCCGCGATGGCGGGGATGTCCGCGGAGCTCAGGGAGGAAGTGCTCGGGCTCGTCAGGATCGCACTCGGCATGTGAGCCGAGAGCACGACGCCAGCGGTTCCCGTGGTCGCCGATCCAGCGCTAGGCAACGACGCGCCCCTCAGGCGCGCGGGGAAGGAGGTCGCGAGCGAGGGGGAGCGCGAGCCGAGGGGGCGAGTCCTCTTCCCAGGCTCGGCAGGCGAGTACCTGTTCGGCGAGACGGCGGGGAGGGAGTTCCCAACTCGCCCAGCCGAAGGAGGAAGTCCCTTCAGCGAGTTCGTTTCGTCAGCCCCAGTTCCAGAAGGGTTCCGAGAGCCGGAGATGTCCTACTACTCAGGGAAGGGAAATCCGACCCAGCACGTCCAGTGGTTCGAAGACGTGGTGTCAATCCGACAGATGTCGGATGGCTTCAAGTGTAGGCTCTTCGCCATCACCCTCAGGGAGAAAGCGAGGGAGTGGTTTCATCAGCTCCCGACCGGTTCCATCTACTGCTTCGAGGATTTGCGCAGGGGATTCATGTTGAGATTCACCACCTCAAAGAAGAGGAAGAGGGAGGTCAAGTCCCTGTTCCGTGTCAGGCAGAAAGTAGGGGAGACCCTGGGAAGTTACCTGGACAGGTTTCAGGAAGAACTGTCCCAGGTACAAGAGATGCCAGGGCACACCATGATGGTGGCCTTCACCCTGGGTCTCCAGCCCGGGTTCTTCGCCATGGAGTTGAAGAGGACGCCTCCGGTGTCTTTCGAAGCACTCTTGGAAAGGGCGGCAAGGGAGGCCGACATGGAGGCGGCACATCCAGAGTTCGCTCGGAGGTTGGCTAGGTGGGCTGTGGAGGAGGAGAAGCCAAGGGGAGGTCGGGCCCAGGAGGAGAGAAGGGTCGAGCCCCGACAGAGAGAACAGCAGCCGCAGCAGCATAGGTGGGGGCGTCAGGAGCCGAACAACCGATTGGGTTGGAGGCCGGAGTGGCAGGATCAAGGGCCACGGAGGGGCTATCAGGGGGGAGACAACCGCCAAGGTGGGCGTGGCCAGTTTTACCCCCAGGGAGGGAGGCAGGGCCAGAGACCGCCTCTTCCCGACCAGGAGGAGTCCATGGCTATCGCCCTGGGGGGGCGAAGGAGAGGGCAACTAAGGAGGAGGAGGGAGGTCAGGATAGACCTGCCCTATTGCGACTACCATCAAGAGGAGGGGCACACGACGGTCACGTGTCCGGAGTTCCTCGAGGTGCGGGAGAACAGGGAGCAGCAGCGACAGCAGCGGAATCATCAGGAGGTGCAGATTGAGGAAGTCCGGCCTCAGGTGGAGGGGGATCGTTGCGAAGACCGGGCCGATGTGGGGACCCGAGGAGGGATCAGAGTGATCCATGGGGGGGTGGGAGTCGAGGCTTCCCGGAAAGCAAGCCTCCACACCATGTACCGAAGGAGCATCGGCTCCACATCTCAGACTCCACCCCCGGAAGAGAGGATCACCTTCTCAAGGGAGGATATGCCGGGTCACGATGACCCCTTCTGCGATGCGCTGGTCATCCAGACAGCCATCGAAAATTTCACAGTCTCCCGGATCCTCATTGACAATGGGAGCTCTGTCAACATCATCTTCAAGAAGCCTTTCGATGCCATGCAGATGGAAGCCAAGAGGGTGCTGGCCTCCGATGGGCCCCTCTTCGGTTTTTCGGGGGAGAGGAAAGAAGTAGAGGGGGGAGTAGGACTCCATGTCAGCTTGGGGGGACAGTCCCAGAATTGTCGATTCGTCATAGTAGAGGCCCCCAGCAGCTACAATGCCATTTTTGGGAGGCCCCTCATCAGCGCCTTCCGATGCGTCCCCTCCTCCTTCCATCAATGTCTTAAGTTTAATGTGGACGGGATCCAGGTCCGGGTTCGCGGTGACCCCAAGGCAGCTCGGGAATGCTACGTGACCGCGGTGAATTCAATTTCTTGGCAGGAGGAGGCCGAGGGGATGGGGAGAAGGATGGAGGAGATGGAAGGGCAGGAGGCCGGAGAAGAAGGCGGGGAGGAAGGAGGGATGGAAGGGGAAGCACGCGAGGAGATACTCCCAGAGGGTTCAGTTGGGGTGATGATCCCAGGAGGAGGGGAGGTCCTTACGCCAAGAGGGGAGGACGCCGTAGAGTGGGAGGAGCAGTCCCGGTTGGAGGCCGCCGAGGAGGTAGTGGAGATGGAAGTCCTCACCCAGGATGGCAGGGTGGAGAAGGTCCGCATCAGCGGGGGGCTGACCCCGGAAGATCAAGGCAGGATGCTGGAGTGCATCCAAAAGAATGTGGATGTCTTCTCCTGGAGCGCAGCAGAGATGCCTGGGATTGATGCCGACGTCGTCTGCCACCGTCTCAATCTACACCCGGAGGCTCGCCCCATCCAGCAGAAGAGGAGGTCCGTCACGGACAAACTGGCCGAACCCATCAGGGAGGAAGTCGCCAAGCTCCTTAAGGCCGGCTTCGTTTCCGAAATTCAATACCCCGGCTGGGTCTCGAATGTTGTAATGGTGAAAAAAGGGGACGGCCGGTGGAGGATGTGTGTAGATTTTTCACTACTTAATAAATCATGTCCTAAG
The DNA here is from genome assembly GCA_039513925.1 of Platanthera zijinensis. Classification (NCBI taxonomy): domain Eukaryota; kingdom Viridiplantae; phylum Streptophyta; class Magnoliopsida; order Asparagales; family Orchidaceae; genus Platanthera; species Platanthera zijinensis. The sequence goes on along the minus strand of CM077097.1, from coordinate 109,924,687 downwards.
GATTGTTACCCCTTGCCTAGAATCGACACGCTGGTAGATTCAGCCGTTGGTTTTTCTGTAATGAGTTTTTTAGATGCTTTTTCAGGTTATCATCAAATCAGGATGCACCCTCCTGACATAAAGAATGTCTCGTTCATTACGGGAGATGGGTGCTACTGCTACAGGATGATGCCTTTTGGGTTAAAGAATGCAGGGGCAACATACCAGAAGATGATGGACCGTGTATTCCAGGGGCAGAAGGGAAGGAACTTGGAAGTGTACGTGGACGACCTGATGGTAAAAAGCCGGGAGGTCGATTCTCACCTCCAGGATCTGGAGGAGACCTTCGGCACCTTACGTAAATACAAGATGAGGTTGAATCCTCTGAAGTGCATCTTCGGGGCGAGCAAAGGCAAATTTCTGGGTCATCTCCTCACCCCAGCCGGAGTCGAACCCAACCCTGATAAAGTCCGGGCGATTATGGAGTTGGGGCCACCTCGGGATGCGAAGGAGGTACAACGGCTGACAGGGAAGCTGGCAGGACTGAGCAGGTTCCTCTCCCGGGCCGGGGAGAGGTGTTCTCCCTTCTTCAAGACCTTGAGGGGAGGTCGGAAGTTCGAATGGACCCCGGAGTGCGAGGAGGCATTCCAGGCCTTGAAGAGGCAGTTGACTCTGGCCCCCTTGCTCCAAGGGTCAAAGGAGGGGGAGGACTTGTTTTTGTATTTAGGGGTCGGGGCGGAGGCCGTAAGTTCTGTCTTAGTTTGGGAAGAGGGGAGAAAGCAGCTGCCCATCTACTATGTGAGTAGGGTTCTGAGGAAGGCGGAACTCCGCTACCCCATCTTGGAGAAGTTGGCCTTCGCTCTAATCATCTCGGCCCGGAGACTCAGGCCCTACTTCCAGGCACACTCCATCCAGGTGGTAACCGACCACCCCCTCCGCAGCATCTTCGAGGGAGTGGAGCATTCAGGAAGACTCGCCAAGTGGTCGGTAGAGTTGAGCGAGTTTGACATCTCCTTTGTCCCTCGGCTCGCAATTAAGGCGCAAGCAATGGCTGACTTCCTGGCTGACTATGTGGTCGAGGTAGCAGAAGACAAACTCACTTGCCCCATCCCTTGGAAGGTGATGGTGGATGGGGCTTCAGGGAAACACTCCTTGGGGGTTGGGGTCGTCTTGGAGAGTCCCCAAGGGACCCGGATCGAGCAAACGGTGGTGATACATTTCTCCATAACCAACAACCAGGCCGAGTACGAGGCGGTAATCGCAGGACTACGCCTGGCCAAGGAATTGGGGGTGCATGATGTGAAGGTCCTCACTGACTCTATGGTAGTAGCCTCCCAGATCAACGGGGAGTTCGAGGCAAGGGAGCCCACCCTGCAACGATATCTGGCCAAGGTTAAGGGAATCATCGGGGGGTTCCAGACCTTCTCCATTCAGCATGTGCCACGGGAGGAAAATGAACAAGTCGACCACCTCGCCAAGCGCGGCCCTCGGGTGGGGGGCACTATCACGGACCTTTTCCACCCATCCCTGGAGGAAGGAGAGTTGATGGAGATAGATCGGCGGTCCACATGGATGGACCCATTCACTACCTACCTGTCCACAGGAGAATACCCAGAAGGGATGGATAGGAAGAAGCTCAAGTACAAGTCAGCATATTACCTTTTGCGCGACGGGCAACTTTACCGCAAGACCCTTTCGGGATTACTAGCCCGTTGCGTGGCGGAGGGGGAGGTGTCGAGGATTTTGGAAGAAGTCCACTCCGGGGAATGTGGGAGTCATTCGGGAGGTCGGACCCTGGAGGGAAGGATCATCAGGCAGGGCTACTTCTGGCCTACCCTGGGGCACGATGCCTTAGAATTTGTCAAAAAATGCCATAAGTGTCAACTGTTTGCCCCCCTCCAACTGCAACCGGCTCAGCGACTCAGGAGTATCACGGCCCCTTGGCCTTTCGCAATTTGGGGAATGGACCTGGTAGGTCCCTTCCCCCAGGCAAGCGGGCAGAGGAGATTCTTGCTGGTAATGATCGATTATTTCTCCAAGTGGATGGAGGTGAAGGCTTTGGCCAAGGTGACCTCGCAGATCATTCGAAATTTCGTATGGGGGGAGATCATCTGCAGGCATGGGATGCCCCAAGCCATCGTCACCGACAACGGACCACAATTCGCCAGCAATGAGTTCATTAAGTTCTGTGGAGAGCTCGGGATCGACCTCAGATTCGCCTCTGTCCACCACCCAAGGAGCAACGGGCAGGTAGAGGCGGCCAACAAGATTATCGTGAACCTCCTGAAAAAGAAGGTGGAGAATTTGAAGGGGAATTGGGTAGAGCAACTCCCCTCGGTCCTCTGGGCCCTGAGGACTACCCCCAACACCGTCACGGGGGAGACGCCATTTAAACTATCTCACGGAAGCGAGGCGGTGCTCCCCATTGAACTCGAGGTCCGTACTCCCAGGGTCGCTGAGGCAGAAGCTGGAAGGGAGGAGTGGAGAGTTGAGAATGAGGGAGAACAACGGCTCTCTTTGGACTTGATAGAGGAAGTGCGCGACCTCTCCGCGGTTCGGCAGGAGGAAGTCAAGCGGAGAATGGCTAAGTATTTCGACAAGCATGTCCGGGTCAAGCAGTTCGTGGAAGGCGACCTGGTTCTAAAGAAGGTAGATGCGGCGGGAAGATCGGCGGCCGTGGGCAAGCTCCATCCAAACTGGGAGGGGCCCTACATCGTAAAGGAGGCATTAAAATCGGGAGGATACCACCTCCAAAATGTGGAAGGCGAGACTTTGAGCCACACCTGGAGCGGCGACGACCTGAAACGCTTCTATCCCTGAATGTTTGTACGTGCCTCAGCTTTTTTCAAATGCAATGTATTTAACTCCTTTTTTACAATAATCGTAACAATGACATGCGATGTGGCGGAACTTCCATGGAAGAGCATCAAAAACACTCAGCAAATATTCTAAGCGTTCTCGCTCTGGGGTTAAGTCTCGATTCTCCCGCTGCCAGGCTCCCTCCAAGCTGGCAGGGCCGGGGTCTCGATGGACGTCGTCATGACCCTGGAGCTGAGCCCAGAGGATGTTCAACACCCGCCCTCAGGCTCCCATCTAGCTGACAGGCCTGGTGGTAGCACCCGGGAGAGGAAAATATTCTAAGTGTTCTCGCTCTGGGGTTAGGTCTCGATTCTCCCGCTGCCAGGCTCCCCCCAAGCTGGCAGGGCCGGGGTCTCGATGGACGTCGTCATGACCCTGGAGCTGAGCCCGGATGATGTTCAACACCCGCCCTCAGGCTCCCATCTTGCTGACGGGCCTGGTGGTAGCACCCGGGAGAGGAAAATATTCTAAGCGTTCTCGCTCTGGGGTTAGGTCTCGATTCTCCCGCTGTCAGGCTCCCTCCAAGCTGGCAGGGCCGGGGTCTTGATGGACGTCGTCATGACCCTGGAGCTGAGCCCGGAGGATGTTCAACACCCGCCATCAGGCTCCCATCTAACTGACAGGCCTGGTGGTAGCACCCGGGAGAGCAAAATATTCTAAGTGTTCTCGCTCTGGGGTTAGGTCTCGATTCTCCCGCTGTCAGGCTCCCTCCAAGCTGGCAGGGCCGGGGTCTCGATGGACGTCGTCATGACCCTGGAGCTGAGCCCGGAGGATGTTCAACACCCGCCCTCAGGCTCCCATCTATCTGACAGGCCTGGTGGTAGCACCCGGGAGAGCAAAATATTCTAAGTGTTCTCGCTCTGGGGTTAGGTCTCGATTCTCCCGCTGCCAGGCTCCCTCCAAGCTGGCAGGGCCGGGGTCTCGATGGACGTCGTCATGACCCTGGAGCTGAGCCCGGAGGATGTTCAACACCCGCCCTCAGGCTCCCATCTAGTTGACAGGCCTGGTGGTAGCACCCGGGAGAGCAAAATGTTCTAAGTGTTCTCGCTCTGGGGTTAGGTCTCGATTCTCCCGCTGCCAGGCTCCCCCCAAGCTGGCAGGGCCGGGGTCTCGATGGACGTCGTCATGACCCTGGAGCTGGCCCGGAGGATGTTCAACACCCGCCCTCAGGCTCCCATCTAGCTGACAGGCCTGGTGGTAGCACCCGGGAGAGGAAAATATTCTAAGCGTTCTCGCTCTGGGGTTAGGTCTCGATTCTCCCGCTGCCAGGCTCCCTCCAAGCTGGCAGGGCCGGGGTCTCGATGGACGTCGTCATGACCCTGGAGCTGAGCCCGGAGGATGTTCAACACCCGCCCTCAGGCTCCCATCTAGCTGACAGGCCTGGTGGTAGCACCCGGGAGAGGAAAATATTCTAAGCGTTCTCGCTCTGGGGTTAGGTCTCGATTCTCCCGCTGCCAGGCTCCCTCCAAGCTGGCAGGGCCGGGGTCTCGATGGACGTCGTCATGACCCTGGAGCTGAGCCCGGAGGATGTTCAACACCCGCCCTCAGGCTCCCATCTAGCTGACAGGCCTGGTGGTAGCACCCGGGAGAGCAAAATATTCTAAGTGTTCTCGCTCTGGGGTTAGGTCTCGATTCTCCCGCTGCCAGGCTCCCTCCAAGCTGGCATGGCCGGGGACTCGATGGACGTCGTCATGACCCTGGAGCTGAGCCCGGAGGATGTTCAACACCCGCCCTCAGGCTCTCATCTAGCTGACGGGCCTGGTGGTAGCACCCGGGAGAGGAAGATATTCTAAGCGTTCTCGCTCTGGGGTTAGGTCTCGATTCTCCCGCTGTCAGGCTCCCTCCAAGCTGGCAGGGTCGGGGTCTCGATAGACGTCGCTATGACCCTGGGGCTGAGCCCTGAGGATGTTCAACAATCAGGGGGTCCAAGGGGTCCTGTTTCCCTTGGTTGTCTGACTAGAAAGGATTTTTTGCCCCACCTAGTCGAAGGAAAACTGTGCCTCCCGCGCGAGCCTGGACTTGCAGGGGTCTGCTCGGCAGAAGATCTTTTCCCGGATAATAGGCGGACGCCTGCGGCGGCCGCTCTCGCAAAAGTCACACGGCGAGTAGGCCGAGAAGTCGCGAGTCTGGTCGCTGCCAATGCTCAAGGCCTCTCGCCGAGCGCGAATCCTAACTCAGGTGCATTCTAGCGCTGAAGGTAAAAAAGAGTTAGAATTAAAATTCTTTTCATTATATTCGCAAAAAGGGGAAGGGCTCGCCCCAGCGAGATTACAGGAAAGGGGGGGAATGATTACAAGAAGACAGTAGAAAAAAAGAAGGGGGGGAGTTCGGTCAGCTCTCGCCCTCCTCTCCCGAATGACGATCCTCCTCCTCGCCTCCGAGCGACCTTTCCTTGCCCTTCGCCCCATCAAAGAGGGAGTCAAAGCTCTCCTCCTTCTCGCTGGGCGGAGACGGCGGGAACAGTCTCGGCAGAAGATCTCGGACCGCCACCTCCTCGCAGCCCTCGGCCAGAATCTCCGATCCCTTCATGGCGTTCAGGAGGCATTCGGCAGACTCGATCGAGTTGACTCGCAGCCGCTCCATAACCTCCCCCTCGCCGAAAACCCGGGGCCGCTTGTAGGGAAAAGGCGGCTCGGCACTGTCTGGGGGGAAGAGGGCTTCCGTCAGCCGGCGGACCTCGCCTTGGAGACAGCGGTTCTGCTCCTTTAGCGCCTCCACCTCGGTCGCCGACCGAGCAGCAAGGGCCTCCTGCTCGCGCGAGCTGGCCTCCTGATCCGCGAGGCGGAGCCGCAGCAGGGCAGTCTCGCCCTCCAACTCGCTGGCGCGGGCTTGCAGCACCTTGGCGGACTCGGCATCCTGAAAAGCAAAAGGGTCAAACTCTCTGAAAAATATTTTCCAAGTTAAAACGAGGGTTGGTCGACTCTTACCAGCCCGCCCGAGGCCTCGTCGAGTAAGCGCTCGGCAATGCCGAACCGCCGCTCCGCGTCAGCAGCTTTCTCCGCCGCCAGGTCGCGCTCCTGCTCGGCTTTGATCAGGAGTTGGCTGAGCTGGAAGCCGCGGCGGACCATCATATGGTGAAGTTCGAAGGCCCTCAGATGCGCCTGCAGGCCCTCGTGGCCTATCTGCCGAGGAGTCAGGTTCTTGTAGGCATCGGCGCCCTCCCGGCCATAGAGGCCGAAGCCAAGGGCAAACGCGTGGCCCGTGGGAGGCCGGCGAGCTCCCCAGGAAGGAGCGCGAGTAGAGACGGAGACACGGTGGGCCCCCTCATCCCAGAGCAGCATCGGCTCGCCGGCCACATCCTTGCTCCTTCCCCCCTTCCCGAAGTGGGGGTGGTCCTTTGGAGCTCCCGAGCCACTGGGGGCAACCTCCTCGACGGAAGGAGGAGAGGAGGACCCGCACCTCTTCTCCCGGGGGGATGATGTCTCCTTCAGTGGGCTCGCCGGGGCTTCGTCGGAAAAAACCTCTGGCGAGCTCATGAACCTGACGGGCGACGCGGGCTGTTGTGGAAGGCCTCGCGAGACCACCCTCGCCCTTTTAGGGGCCGAGGGGCGGTGGACCGAGCTCGGCCCCCCAAGCTCCAGCCGCCTCTTGCTGGAAGGCTTGCCTCTGACCTTCTCTTCCCGGCACGCCTCAGCCGCGGCCCGGGCCCGCTCGAGCGGGTCCGAAAACACTCCCGGGTGGGCGAAGGGAGGGTTCACCGGGATCAGTCGCTCCCCTGCAAAAAAGACTTAGCCGAAAAATAAGGTTCTGATCGGTTAGGCCAAATGGCGAGCGGAAGGTGGGCGAGGCAAACCTTCACCAGGAAGGATAGGCGGCAGGGATTCGAGACCGCGACGGAGGAAGGCGACCTCGAAGTCCTTGTACAGGAAAAACTTGTGGAGCTCGGCGTCATTACCAGACACGGATGGCGGCCGATACACCTCCTCGCTCTTCTGCAAGGGCGAGAAGGGGATATTGCCGAGGTCGCCACGGATGAAGGCGATCTTCGACATCCAGTTGTGATTTTTGTTGGCGACCTCGCGGATCTTTATGGATGTGCCGCCGAAGAAGGCGACCCCGTCGGCGTTGGCTTTGTAGGAGAAGAGCTTGCGGAAGACGGTGAGGTTGAACTCGATCCGCTCTCGGCGGAGGTAGCAGGCAAACCCCACTATCATGGCGATGGCGTTGGGGTTGAGCTGCGCGGGCACAGCGCCATAGTACTTGAGTACCTGGCGGACCTCCGGCCAGAGCGGCAAGCGCAACCCCACCTCAAAGTGCGAGATGGGGAAGGCGAGCTCGTCCTCAAAGAACGAGTTGATGGCCTCATGCTCCGCCGGGAGGTGGGCCACAAAGCCGGCAGGGACATAGTCCGCCACAAACTCGGCGAGCTCGCTCGCCGTGGTGTTCCCCTCGAAGAAACAGTGGTCCGCGAAGTTCTGGGCGCACTTGGAGCGGCCCTCGGAGTCGGGGTTTCCTTTACCCATGCTCGCTGAGGGGACGAAAGCACGCGAGCAGTAGGTAGGGAGGGCAAGGAAAGGAAGGAATGAGAAGGCAATAAAGGCGTAGCCGGGGGTAGGTGGGGATCCCTATTTATAGAAAAAGAGGGGGAAGCGAAACCGACTGACCAGCCCGGCTCGCATACCCCGCTTCGCGTATCCCGTCTCGTCGCTCTCTACTCGCCGACCTAGGCGAGCCTAGCTAAGGAATCCGAAAAGGCACGCACCGCTCGAAGAAGAAAAGACTTGCTCGCGTGATAAAAATTTATACACTTTATTTAGCATTAAAAAGAAAATTGTCCAGAGCAAAGAAAAGCAGAAAAGCGCGCGCATAGACCAGGCGACAGTGGGGGCGAGTACCGGTCGGCTCGCAAGAGAGCCGTCCTCAATTACCCCGGTCTCGCCGACCCGATGCCGCCAGCCGCTGCGCAAAGAGTTGCCGAAGCTGCCCCAGGTTCCTGTTCGCCGCTCGCAGGTTCTCGTCAATCTCGTCAAAAAGTATGGAGGAAGATGTCGCCGCGTACGCCGAGCTGATCCTCGCCTCGCCGGCAAGCTGCGCGCACTCGTCCTGCAGCCTGGAGTTGTCTTTCTTCAGCTCATGGAGCTCGCACACTAGCTTCTTCAGGACCAGTTGGCTTCGCCTCGACCTTTCGGGGCTGTCCACCTCCGAGTCCAGGAAGACGTCCAAGGCGCGCGGCGATGGAAGAGGAGAGTAAACGGCCCGTTCAGCGGAGTTATCAGTCGCGGCTGGGTCCGGGAGGCCTGCACAGGGAAGTCAAGATAGCGAGTGGGAGGGGCGAGCGCCAGTTAGAATCAGACGCAAAATGAGGAGGTCAGGGGCATACCTTCAGTATCCTGGGGGGAAGCAGGAGCGGGTGTATGCTTGGCATCCACCCCAGTAGCCGCAGGAGCAGAGGAGGGATGTTGAGAGTGAAGGCGAGCCGGCGATACCGACCCCCGCGAGTCTGGCTCCACGATTTTGGTGACAAGGGGCGAGTCTCGCGGGCGCGGGTCAGAGGATGACTCAGGCCCCTTGGCAGATAGACTCTCGACCCTTGGTGTGGAGACCTCGCCGCCTTGGTCCTGTTCGGCGGTAAGATCCACAAAGTCTTTGTCATGAGGGGCCAGGGCAGAACGGTTGGAAGAGTCGGAGCCATTGGCCAAAGTGTTCTTTAGGTCAGCAAAGATGTGCTCGGCCTCGGGAGGAAAGGGCCTCGCCCTCTTGGCCGAGCCGAATTCAGCAAAACGGCGGGCCGGGGCGCTCAGATCCGTCAGGGCCGCGGCGCGAAGGGCGGTCTCCCCGCGTGATTTCGCGATTCGTTCCATGACTTCTTTCGGGAGTGGCATCTCGGCAGGGCTTAAGTAAAGAGAGGGGCGGGGGTCAGTCGAGCAGGCAGGGCATGTATATATAGCCATCGGTGGGACCTACCAAGAGATTCCTTTCGGCTCCTGTCGCACTCGCAGGATCCTAGTGGGTTGGATGTTTCTTTCCGAGTTTATGCCAACCTCGCAAAGAGCGGGGATTGTGTACAACCCCGTATCCAGCGAGTGGGCTAACAGGAGCCGATCCGGCCGGCCCAGATCACCCCCGAGCTTCAGGCAAGTTCAGCAGGGTATGCCGAGCCCAGCATGCCGAGTACGTGCTCGGCAATCGCCGGGCCGAGCTCGAAGATCGTGGAGCTGAGCCCGACGAGAGGAAGCCGTTCATCGTGGGCCCGGCCGAGTACGTGCTCGTCTAGAGCCATGGGGTCGGTGAGTACCAACGCGACCGTCATCGGCAAACAGGGGCTTCAGGCCCGACCTTCCCAGGCTTGAGGCGAGGCGAGTCAGGTCCACGGCGCTGCGAGAGGCGAGTTCATCCGCCGCTCTTCCCCTCGGCGCAGGGGAGGCCTTCTCGCGCCCGTACTCGCCGCCCCCACTCAGTGAGCTCTTCTCAGGGCCGGCTCGCCCTTCAGTTGTGGGGTGTTTTTACCATGTTATCCCCCTTGGATTGCCTACAGTCCTCGAAGACAGTGACGCCTGGTTATTTGCAGACCATCTATTCCTATAAATAGGACCCAAGGGGTACCTCAGAAGGCATGCTTTCTTGTGCCCGGTCTTCTAGCGCTTTCTGAGGTACCTTAGCTTCAGCGCTTGGCTAAGGAGGGGAAGCGCTCTAAGATCTTCCGGGTGTGTGGTGGGACCTCCGTGCTGAAGCCTTGGGTCTGTTCCTGGTCCCTCTCCCTTGTCCCTTGGGCTTGTGAGTAGAGAAGTGTGCGATCACCCCTTCCGCAAGGGTCGGACTCCACAGGGACCGATTTTTCGGTTTCAACAACACCTTCAGAGAGCGAGAAGAAGAATGACAAGGAGGCGACCGACTTCTTTGCTCAAGCAGTGGAAACCGACCGGGCAATGAAGATTATCCGAGATCTTGTGGAGGCACCGACCTTGTGGTCGCTCAGGAGGTGCTGGAGGAGTTGCAAACGACTGCAGATGCGGAGAAATCCGGGAAGTAGTTGTATTTATTTAAGTCTATTTGGTTCAACAGTATTTCGTTATCTTACTGTTGTGGTATTTTGGTCCCTATGTTTTATGCCCTACTCATATACATATAATAGTAGTGGGCTTAGATAATCAATCAATCATTATTTTACTCCTTTCCACTTGGTATCGGAGCGACGAAAACCATAATCGTGCATGCCTCTCTTCCGTTCCGTCGTCGTTCTCATACAACTTTCATCTGAATTCTGATGCAACACAAGCACATTTTGATCGGCCCTCTCCCACATTCGCTCATGCGCTTATTCGACGGGAGTGTTCCCGTGGGCGGACGCTGAAGCGAACTTTGCCACAGTTCACTTGTGATGCCACTGACCTCCCTCTGTTCTTCGTCGTTCCCATGTTGTTGAAGAGAACTTCTCTCGTCCCTGTCTAATTCGTCTTTGTTGTTCTTCTCGTTCCTTTGCTCTTGTCTCCCCTCGTACCGCTGCTGCCAGCATTTTTCCCCAGCGAGCTGATGCCGATGAAGTCGATCCATTCTAGCAAATTGATGCCACCTGAAGTTGATCCAGTATAGAATCATGATGTCGTCTGAAGTACCCTGCCGATTTCCACTATTCATTCAACATTTATTGCTCCAGCGGCCTACCAGCTACCTTGTTTCAGCCATCTCCCGATCCTTCATATTATATGTTGATTGGTCATGGGGGATTCTTCTGTCCCCCATATCCTCCACTGGTCCCCTCTTCCTTCTCTTAGGGAAGCTTTTAACATGATTCTTTTAGATGTTGACCGTCGAAAGTCTTTCATCTCGATTGCCCCTCCTGATTACTCAGTCTTAGCTAATGTAGGTCGTAGCCCCTCCAATACTACTGCCCCTACCTGTGATTATTGTGAGCGAAGAGGACACGTTCGTGAGGTGTGCTTCAAATTTCATCATCATATTGCTTCTGTTGGTCGCGATCGTGTTCATGGTCCTAGTCGTGGAGGGTCTCGACAGGGAGGTTCTCGGGTGCCTGATGCTGCGTTTGCTACCGAGGTCTATGATGCTCCTACATATCCTCCTTTTGAACAGTTTACAACTCATGAATTAGATGATCTTCCTCGCTTTCTTCATTCCCATCCCTCCCAGCACGCATTGTCTTCCATTGCAGCGCAACTGATCATATGTCTGGATCATTGATTTAGGCGCAACTGATCATATGACTGGATCCTCCTCAGGTTTTGTTTCCTGCACACCTTTTTCAGACAAGGAGAAGGTTATCTTTGCTATTGGCACATTGTCTTCCATTGCGGGCAAAGGACATATCTTGTGCTCTCATTTTATTTCTCTTGCCTCTGTTTTTCATTTTCTTTCTATTCCCCGAGTTTACTTTCTATCAACAATATTACTAGATCTCTTAACTGCTCCGTGACATTCTTTTCTGACTCTTGTGTTTTTCAGGAATTGGATACGAAGCGGACAGTTGACAGTGGTAGGAACCATGGTGGTTTGTACTACCTTGATAGCCAACTACCATCCAGTGCTCTCATAGCGACTACTGTCACTGATGCGGATGTTGGATGACTGTATCTTCGCCTCAGACATTCATCTTTTGTTTATCTTTACAAACCATTTTCGGCTTTCTTGTTGTTTATTAAAAGTTTATCTTGTGATATTTGTGCTATGTCTAAGCATGTTTGACATACCTTTGTGCATTTATCTTCTATTAGTGGGACTCCTTTTTCTATTATACATTCTGATGTTTGGGGTCCTTCACCTCTGGTTTCTTTATTTAGTTGTCATTGATATGTTACCTTTATTGACTGTTTTTCGAGAACCACTTGAGTCTATTTGTTAATGAAAAAGAGTGATGTGTTTTCTTGTTTTCACAAGATAATATAGACCAAATTTGATGGAAAATTCCGTGTTCTTCGTCGTGACAATAGGGGGAATATGATGATCGTGATCTGTTTGGCTCGTACCTATCCAATCATGGTATCTTGTATCTTGCATCAAAGCACATGTGTTCACACTTCCACACAAAATGGATTGTTGAACGGAAGAATCTCCTTCTTGGTTGCACGTTATCTTCTTCATACTATGCATCTTCCCAAATCTTATTGTGGTGATGTTGTTCTCACTGCTTCTCATCTTATAAAACGTCTTCCCTCACATGTTTTAGATTATGCTACTCCAATCGCACGCCTCTCATCTATGTCTGTTGTTCATATCTCTCATCTGCCACCCCATGTTTTTGGGTTTGTATGCTTTGTGTATGTTCATCAACCTCATAAGGACAAACTTGACCTTTGGGCTCAACGTTGTGTCTTTATCGGTTTTTCCTCCACCACGAAAGAATATGTGTTACCACCCTTCTTTCAGGCATTTTTTTTGTATCATGGATATTACTTTTCAAGAAGAGGAATCTTATTATCCAGATTCGACTCGCTCTCTTCGCCAGGGGGAGAAGTGCTACCACCCTCCTTCCAGGCTTTTTTTTGTACCATGGATATTGCTTTTCTAGAGGAGGAATCTTATTATCCAGATTCGACTTACTTTCTTCGTCAGGAGGAGAAGTGTTACCACCCTCCTTCCAGGCGTTTTTTTGTACCGTGAATATTACTTTTTGAGAGCAGGAATCTTATATTCTAGATTCGACTCACTCTCTTCGTCATGAGGAGATGGGCGACACTGGTGTTGATCTTCCTCTTCCTCTTATTCCTTTCTTCCCCACTTAGTCTTCTATCCCCGCTTAGTCTTCTATCCATGTTTCTGCCATTCAGGTACCTCTGTCTTCCCCTAACCAAGTTTCTCTGCTTCCTTTGATTCCTCCTCTTCTGTATATATACCACCGTCGCCAACCGGGAAACATGTTGCTAGCGTTCCACCTCTACCAGCGCCCGCTTCAGACTCGGATTCCTGTGACGATTCTCTTGCTTTTCTGAAAGATAAAGATGTAAGCATAGAACACCCTATTTCCAATCATGTTACTTATCATCATTTTATCCTGGCCCATCAGGCCTTTGTTTCTTCATCATCTTTGGTTTCCATTCCCAAGACATTGCAGGAAGCATTGAGTATAGCGGTTTGGACATGGTCTATGGAGGAAGAAATGTATGCCTTGGAAAAGAGTCATACATGGGAGGTCTCCTCCGTTCTCCCTGGGAAGAAAGCCATTGGATCACGATCGGTGTTCTTGATTAAGCAGAATCTGGATGGTAAGATTGAACGATACAAGGTTCGGCTTGTTGCTCAAGGATACGATTAGACTCAAGGAGTGGACTATTATGAGAACTTTGCTCCCACGGCAAGATGGAGTCCATACGGGTTCTTCAATCATATGTCTCTTGCTTAGGATGGGATCTTCATCAATGATAAAAATGTTTTCCTCCATGGTGAGATTAATGAGGAAGTGTACATGAAATCTCCTCCTGGATTCGTAAAACATGGGGCAAAAGGTCTTGTTTCTCGCTTGAGAATATCTTTATATAGGCTGAAACAGTCTCCAAGGACATAGTTTGACAGATTTCTTAAAACAATGATCAAGTTGGGTTATAAGCAGGTGCAATCTGATCACACTATGTTTATCCACCGAAACGACCAGAGGATTACGGTCCTTATTGTCTATGTGGATGACATTATGATTACAGACAATGACACTGAGGAGATTAGTAAACTTAAGACTCTTTTATCTACTGAGTTTGAGGTGAAAGACTTAGAAAGATTACGATACTTCCTGGTGACGCATGACGAATCTATAAGCGGCGAATGAGTTATGCCCTAACCCTACATGCAATGCAATACCCGACAGATAAATCAAAATTAGCATTAAATAATTAAATTGCAAGAGATAATTTACACAAGGACACAATAATTCTTTAGGCAAGCAGGTTTAGGCATTCCTCCGTTTGGAGGGCCAAAGTGAGAACACGCGACGAATAGTTCCTGCAAATCACAAAATAATCTAGATCAAAATTTTACGATGCTATTTATCCAAATAAATATAAAATCGCATCACCATATTATAATATTAAAAACCAAGATCCATACAACAAATAACAACTCACAAACATAGGGGCCGCCGTAGGAGAGCGGATCCGGAGTTGTGTGGCGCAATAGGGACGATCCAGAGAGGAATTGGTGCTGAAATAATGAGACAATAACCGGATCTGGCTTAGTAAAGTGGGATTGGGCTGCAGGCACGCAGATTTAGTGGTTTAGGAGCGAAATAGGGTCGTGGAAGAGATGACACTGGCTGTGTGGGGGCTGGAACGGGCTTGGAAGGGCAGATCTGAGTCGTTGGAGGTAGATCTGGCTTAGTGAGGAGGGGCAGCGGAATAGGGTGGCTGGCGGTGGTTCCACGGAGGAGGGGCGGCGGCTGAGGGTGGCTGGCGAGTTGCTGGGAGGGCTTGGGGAGGCGGTTGTATGTAGGGAACAACAATAGTGAAGCTGCAGGACGATATCAGAAAGTTGCGACATGTGCGGTAATAGTAGAACAACAATATTCAAGGCGCATGAACAGTAAACAGTGATATTCAGGACACTTGAACAGTAAAACAATCATATTCAAGGCACAAAAACAGTAAAACAACGATGTTCAAGTGACAGGAACAGGAAAATCAACGATATTAAGATCGCAGGAACAAAAAAAGTTGTTGGGTGGAATGACAATCGCTGGAATCATCAGTAGGGAGGGTATTTGGAGGTGGAGGAAGGTGGCTAAGGGTTAATATTACCTTTGGAGAGCGGAAGAGGGCCTAAGAGTCATCACTCGTCACCTATGATTCCACAAAGTCGGCACCGTAGAGGGATTGCCGGATTTCAAGATTTTTCTTCTCCAAAATCTGTAATGTCTCTAATCAGCGCCTAAGCACTCTATTTATAATAAAGAGGAGATTTGGGCATCCCACCATCGACAACTATGATTGGTCGGAGGTGGGGTTACCCAAATACATCAAAATAAATGCAAAAATAATAAAGTAATATATGAAATCGATTTGCAATGCGGATCCAGACGCATCCGCGGAGTCGAACCATCAATCCAGGCACGCCATATATGGTATGTTGCCAATTGGTCCCGAATGAGCCCAAAACTCGTCCGCCGCCGCGGGTCCACGTTTTCGCTTCGCATCACCTGGTTATTGAGGTGACTCGGTCGAACTAAGGTATTTTTATCTTTCAACAAAAGTATGTCCTAGACCTTTTAAAAGAAATCAGAATGCATGGGCACAATTGAGCAAAGATGAGGCAGTCAAACACAGTAAAAAATGTGTAGTTTAACTGCCTCATCTTTGCAATTATGTGTAGTTTTTTACTGTGTTTGTTTGTGTTGGACAAAATGAACTCACGAATGCTGTTTGTCTCTTATGATGTTTGTAAAGCATTTCGGTGTTTGAGTCAGGATGGTGTTGTGTGCGTGTTTGCGTCAAAATCTGTCTTGTTAGAGGATCATGGTGATGATATCTGGGCATTGTTTTTGAAGGGGTATTATCGGTTCGAGACACATGTTGCTACTACATATATATGGGTAGTCTTCGTGTGTACTCTCGTCATTGCTTGTTTGGAGCGCCATGGTCTCTAAGGTTTCTAAGTGTTCAACATTGTTTGTCTCTTCTTGTGCGAACGCTCAATCAGTGGTGGAGGAAACTGACTTGCGTGAGTTGCGGAAGAAATATGAGATCCCCGAGAGCTTTTAGTTGAAGTTAACCGGGGTGGGGAGAAGTGAAATGTCTTCACAAATGGTGATTTAATTTTCTTCATTGATCAATTTCACAATGGGGCTGAGGCCGCTGCTGAGATCCCCGAGAGATTTTAGTTGAAGTTAACAGGGGTGGGGTGAAGTGCAATGCCTGCACAAATGGTGATTTAATTTTCTTCATTGATCAATTTCACATAGAGCTGAGGCCGCTGCTATGGGATGAGTTTGCGGAGATACTGGAAGTGTTTGGACTGGTCCCTGCACAAATTCATTTGAACAATGTTTGCTTTATTTGTTTGTTTATCATGTATCTCCGGCTGCAGCGAGCGAGGTGGGATTTTAAAATGTTTCATTGTTCATCATCTACGACAGTAAGGAGGGGACTGTATACTTTGTTGGTTCTTCCTTAAAAAAGGTAAACATGGAGAACAAGCTACATGATTGTAATTCATACTTTTTCAGGGTTAGGGGCCCCTTTAGCGTTAATACACAAATGTCTCCTGCTGCGTAGAGTGAAGTCATTTTCTGGACACCGCAACTTTTTGTTAAAGAGGAGAGGATGACATTTTTCATACCGAGGTGCTCGTTGTCACCCTTTATCAAGGTTTAGTCGAAAACGTGTGCCAACTGGATCATACTATCCGAAAGTGTTTCATGTTTCCTTGCGCTTTACATTTTCAGGGAAAGAAATTCACTTCGTTGTTTCCGTGCAATAGAGAAAAACTTCCTGGTAGAGTCAATGTTAATGTCATTAGAGAGGGTAGTGGAGAAATTTTCGTGGAAAACTAATCCTACTCTGAAAAGGAAGGGGCACAATAGAGAAAAACTTCCTGGTAGAAAAAATGTTTGTCATTTGAGAGGGCAGGGGAGAAATTTTCGTGGAAAACTAATCCTACTTTGAAAAGGAAGGGGAAAAAATGAAAGGAGACTTTTGAGCTTAACGAGAGGAAGGAAGCAAGTAAGAGAAAGGCTTTTTAGAGTTCCTCGGAGAGAAGTCGAGCGAGGTGGTCCCTAATGAGGGTGCCGACAGAGCCAGTTGAGCATTCTTCCTTTATGATGGAAGGGGAAGAGGCGTGTCAAACGGTGCTTGTGTCGAAAGAGGCAAAAGTGTGGCATGCGATGGGAAGACTGATCTTCATTACCGCGGATGATGGATCTTTGGCCGACCTCACTGTCGGAATTCCCTCAGTGATGGGTGAAGAGGGGGGACGTGTTGCGTATGATTTAGGTATGGCATTGTTATTTTCGAACGACAAGAATGCCTTGCGGGACCTACACATCTCGACGCTAGTGGCAGAGAGATGTAAAGCATTGTTGGCGGTCTTTGAATGTACACACATGATGGGTCGTAAATTCCTCGAGGCAGTGAAGATTGTTAGGCGCCTGATGGGGATCCTTCAGAGGCAAATCACCGCAAGGCGGCATCCACCTTTGTCTATTTGTGCAAGAAGACTTGACCGGCTCCGCAATCCAACTCCACGGTTGCGTACGAATCGCCGTTTTGATACATTTTCCTATATTAGATTGTCATTTTCTATTTTTATTTCATGTATTCTATCCCCGACATTCCAGACCAATCATAGTCGTTGATCTCGGGTGCCCTAGTCTTGTTTTTATTATAAATAGGCATGTTGGAGATGCCATTGCATCATGGTGAAGATTTCGTGGAACCCTAGGTGACAACTCCTAGGCCTTCTCTCGCGCCCCAAAGGTAACCTCCCCATAGACACCTTCCTCTACCCTCAAATCCCCCCACCATCACTCCCACACCCCCTCCAAACAGCCATCTGCCGCCCTCCGCACGCTATCCAGCAAAACCTCCATCTCCTTGCCTACTGCCACCCCTCCCAACCATCTCTTTGCCTTCCGCCTCCCCTTCCAGCCACCCTCCCCTTCTTCCGCCACCCCACCCCAAGCCCCAGCAACCACCGCAACCCCTCTCTCCCCCCTCCTCTGCAACCTGACGCCTCCAACTCCACTGCCACCCTTCTTGGAAACCATACAGGCTACTAACCTCCTAGATCTGGCCTCTTACAACCCGATCTCACTCCATACAGCCAAATCTAGTCTAACAAGCCCTTGTTTCCCTTCTGGAACGTCTCCACGGCATCGTGATTTTCCAGATTATCACATCTCGGGCAGCCCTTATGCATTTGTGAGTGTCTCTTGTTGTACGAACTCTTGTTTTTCTATATTAATCCATTGTATTTGGTTCCTTTATTTGTTTGGATATTTGGTTTGTGGAGTATTGTTTAGATACACTTGTGAACCGCCAAAAGGAATTATTTGTCGCATGCTTAGCTTTGGCCCTCCCCGTGAAGGAAAGTCGTTGCTTGTTAGCCTCAAGAAAATCTATCTTGCCTAAATACAAATGCATTAATTGATGCTTATTGCTAACTATTAATTATTGTCGTCATCATTTGCATGTTTGCATCATATTAGAATAGTAGTAGTTTGGAACCACCCCCACTAATAGAGGTGCATTGTAGGACTCCACCGCACACCCTAACCTACATCTGTTGGTATCAGAGCTCAAAGTTTGGGTCACGTCTATGCTTCGTAGTGGTAGGGTGTATAGACCCCCAATGTCTCTCCCAAACATCACCGAGGATCGAGCAAATTGTTCGAATTCAGGTACGACATTAGCTATTTCAGTGACTTGTCCTTAAACGTTTAGATACCACAGGTGCCCAGTTTTGGGATATTTGTCAGGACCTCACAATGATGAATACCCGGCTAAAGAATCTGTAAATCCAAGAGACATCTCCCCAACGGGGGAATCACTTGAGGATGAGCCTGACATTCCTCCTCATCCTGAACTACGTCTGAGGGATGTTCATCCACCCCTTGAACGACATTATCGTGGCATTCCCCGTCAGAGTCCAGCCCCACCTTCGTGACAGGGCCGAGAATACACCCAGAGCGCTGACAAGGCCCTGCTTATGTCAGGCGCCCACCACAGCGTGACGAACCCCGAGTATTCTCTCGTGATCATAGAGGTCGTATACCACCACCCGGTCGCCGTGATCTTGACCGCGATGACTATTAATTCCGGTCGTAGAGAGCGTGGACCACCCCCACCCGCTCGACATGATTATGTTCATGATGAGTACTATGAGGATTATCCGGAGCCGCGTAGTGGTGTTCACCAGCATGAAGATGACATTACCAAGCGCATTTGCTTCGTTTCCCCTTCCTTTGATGGTCGCATGGACCCAAAGGCCTTTAGCGATTGGCTCATCAACATAGACCATTATTTCGAGTGGTACAACATGAGAGAGAAGCAATGTGCCTGGTTTGCCAAAATGAAGTTGGTTGGGTAGGCTAAAATGTTCTGGACTACTGTAGAGAGATCGTTTGATAGGGGGGCTATTATCCCATCACCCGATTGGATGATATGAAGCAGTGATTGAAAGACAAGTACCTCCATGCATCTTATAGAGACCAATTGCTTGATCAATTACATAGCTTACGTCAGGGGAAACTTACTATTGTCGATTATATGGCTCGTTTCGATGTGCTTGTCGTTAGAAATGACATTTCAGAAGAGGCCATTGCCACTGCCTTTCGTTTTAAAGCTGGCCTACGTTCTAAAATTCGAAGAGAGCTGATTCCCCATCACATAGAAAGTGTCGAGCAGATCTTTCAACTTGCCTTAGAGCACGAGCAGTACCTCTGCTCGTCTAGGCCGAGACAGGTTCTCTCTCGATCCGATATCTTGACCTATTGGAAGCCTGCCCCGCCCCAGTTCACAACAGCTACACCCCACGTGGCCTTGCTGACATGAAGGTCAAATCCGCCGCCACAAATGGCCAGAGATCTGGGGGTATACAATGTTATAGATGCTCAAGCAGAAGACACGTGGCAGCTCAGTACCCCCACACGAAATCTGCTTGTTGAGGATAATGAGTTAGAGATGGTAGTAGTTCGATGCCTCCTACACACCTCTCGCGTTGATAAAGATTGGCAATGCACCACTATCTTCTACCCATATTTTCCTAGTGCAGGCGGTCCATGCAAGCTGGCAATAGATTGTGGGAGTTGCGTGAACATCGTGGCCTAGAAGGACCTAAAATACATGCAAGTGAAGGTTGAGCCTCACCCCCATCCTTACCGTTTTATTTAGGTAAATAAGACCGCGATTTAGGTTACTCAATGATGTCTTGTTCTGATTAGCCTAGCTACATTCGAGGACCGTTTGTGCTGTGACGCCATTCCAATAAACGTCGCCCACATTTTGCTTGGCAGGCATTGGTTGTATGATCGCGATGCCATGTGTTTCAGTCGGTCAAACATGTGTGTTTTTACGACAAGGGATGAAAGATTATGTTGCCCCCCACCCAACCCAAGGAAAAATCTAAAGGACGGGTTGAGCCCTCAGTTAGTACGAGCTCCTCGAGACCCTTGCATATCTTGAGACGGAGTTAGTTTTTGAGCGACATTACTGGATGCTGGCGTTATATATGCATTGATGACCACTATGACTCCTGATTGCCCGACACTATGGCCCACAACTTTCATGGACTCGCAACCTTCTACAGGAGATTCGTTATGGGATTTAGTTCGATGATGGACTTGTTTATCAGTTGTCTCTGCAAGGGAGACTGTCGGTGGACCATCGCGGCCACTCGCACATTGGAAAAAATTAAGGACAAGTTGACGACCGCTCCTGTTCTAAGACTCCTTGATTTTATTAGAGGATTTGAGGTCGCTTGTGACGCGTCAGGTGTTGGTATTGGCGGTGTATTAATTCAAGAGGGACACTCGATTTCGTATTTTAGTGAGAAGTTAAATGATGTCAAGCAAAAATACTCTAACTATGTTCGAGAGTTTTATGTTATTTTCCAGTCTCCGCGTTATTGGAGACACTACCTCCTGCCCCGGGAGTTTGTACTCTACTATGATCACCGGACTACGAAGCACAGATACACCAAAAATAGGGCCGTACCCGTACCGGGTACGTTTCCGGTACGGGTACGCGTACCGGACGGGCCGGTTCGCTATAATCGCGATTTTAGGGTTTAGCACTCATTTCCTGCCGCTCCCGATCCTGTGTCGCTCCCGATTCCCGCTCCCGTCCTCCCGACGATCCCTGCTCCGATCCCTTCCGACGATCCCTGCTCCGATCCCTGTCGAAGCCGACGATCCCTGCTCTGATCCCTGCCGAAGAAGAAGATAGTAAGCCGCTTCTTCTTCTTCCATTACGTTCTTAAACACCGCCCTGATGTTGGCCCGCTGATGCACTGAGCCGCCGAGTCCGAGTGGATGATTTGAGAGGGTTGATCACGGACTACCTGATTTTTCCGGATTTTGGAGAGTTGTATGCTTCGTTATCAAGGGACCCTCCAGATTTCGCGGAGGGGGGTTTCAATTATCGACGGAAACTTATTTCGGGGCTCCCTTCTTTGTATACCCATGATGTCATAGCGTGCCTACCTAGTTTGGGAATTACATGTGGGAGGCGCCACCGGTCATTTTGGAGGAGACAAGTCGATAGCCATCACCGAGGACCGAAGGATATAGCTCGCATCTTGTGTCATTGTCGTGTCTGCCAAACGGCCAAGGGTACGAAACAAAACACTATCTTGTATACCCATCACCCTCCCTTTACCGCCCCTGGGAGGACATTAGTATGAACTTTGTACTTGAGCTCCCTCACACTCTGAGGAAACATGACTCCATCTTTGTATTGGTTGCTCAGTTTTCGAAGATAGCTCAATTTATTGTGTGTAGTAAGATCACTAATGCACTCCACGTCGCTGCTTTATTTGTAAGTGGCGTCCTTATATTACACGGCTCACCGAAGTCTATCGCGTCTGATAAGGACATGAGGTTTATGAGTTATTTCTGGAGGATTTTGTGGCGGAAGACTGGAACTGTTATAAACTGGTCGGGCCCAAAACTCCAAATGATCTACGGGAATATTGGGTAATCCGGACCTGGCCGACTGCAGTCGAATGACAACAACATCCCCAACCAAATCTCCGCGGAAGGCTCCAAATTATCTACGGGAATATTTCGCGGTAGTTTGTTGAGCGCCGGGATAAAACCCCCGACCTCCTTTATAAGAGGGGACTAACACTACCTCTCATACCCAAGTGTTGGTTTCATGCCAAAGGCATTCTGAGGTTCTTCTGGGCGGAATGGATGACCTACGCAACTTATATAATAAATCGGATGCCTCTAAGTGCGATCAACATGAAGTCTCCTTATGAAATGATGTTTAAGGAGAAACCCAGCGTGGAACACCTTCTGGTGTTTGGGTCTACCTGCTATGTACACGTCCCGGATTCTCTCAGGACAAAGCTGTATGCGAAGGCGAGGAAACTTATCTTCGTGGGCTATGACGAGCGGAAGAAGGGATGAAAGTGTATGGATCCTGCGACGAGCAAGTTTGTCGTGTCCATAGACGTAGTCTTCGACGAACTGGCGTCGTATGAAGGTAGCTCATCTGTGGAGCTGCAGGAAAGCAGTTCGGATGGCAGGCAGGAGGAGGCTGCTAAGTATCTTCTGGTGGAGCTGTCTGTGTCACCAGGAGATCCAGGTGCTTCTAGCTCCGGGGCGGAGGCTTCTGGTTCAGGAAGTAGGGGGAGCGATGCTCCAAGTTTACCCGGGAACGAAGCTGGTTCAGAAGAAGCAGCTAAGGTGGTCAACAAGGGTCAGACTCTTCGGAGTTCGAAGAGGGCCGTCAAACCACCAACTCGTTATAGCGAAGGAAATGCGGTGAGCTTCGTCTCTTGTTTCTTCGCAGGCCCTCTGGACGAGCGAGAGCCTTCTAGTTTTGAAGACGACTGGAGTCAAGGAGTGGGATAACATCATGGATGAGGAGATGATTGCCCTCAGGAAAAACGAGTCTTGGGACCTTGTGCCCAAGGTCGATGGGTTACTCCTGTGACGCGCAAGTGGGTGTATAAGCTGAAGAAGAAGACGGATAAGAGCATCAAGCGTGTATACAAGGCTTGCCTTGTAGCTCGAGGGTTCTCTCAACAGTACAGAGAAGACTACGAAGAGACGTTTAGTCCTGTTTCAAAAATGACTTCAGTACGAGTGGTGATGACCTTGGCGGCTTGCCAAGGTTGGAAGATGTGACAGCTGGCCGTAAAGAATGCTTTTCTTTACGGGGAAATTGATAAGGACATCTTCATGATTCAACCATCGGGATACGTGTCTGAAGATCATCCAGGATACGTCTGCAAGCTCTGTAAGACCCTTTACGACTTAAAGCAGGTTCGGGCATGGTATGAAAGATCTCAGAATACCTCCAGTTCTGCGGTTATTTTGCCTTTGATTCAGATTTGAGCCTATTAATCAAGAAGAGGGGGGAGTTCATGTCTTGGTATTGTTGTACGTGGACGACATGATTGTCACGGGAAACTCCGAGGAGGAGGTTGCTTGGCTCAGGGCAGAGCTAGCTATTCGGTTCGAGATGAAGGACTTGGGTGAGCTCCACCACTTCCTTGGACTCGAGGTAGAGAGGAAAGAGAGCGGCATACTCGTTTCCCAAAAGGGTTATGCGGAACAGATCGTTCAGCGGTTCGGCATGCGGGAGGAGAAGAGTAGCTCTAGTCCACTTGATGTTGACATCAAGCTTCGACGAGATGAGGAGAGGATACTTCCAGATCTTTTAATATTCCGGGCTCTGGTTGGGAGCCTTATTTACTTGACAATTACGAGGCTGACATTGCTTATGTTGTAGGTCGAGTAAGTCGGCATATGGAAGAACCTCGGAAGCTTCATCTAGTGGCGGCGAAGAGCATTCTGAAGTACATAAAGTTCACTTCTGTTATGGGTCTCCTTTATGGGTGAGACGCGGACTTCAACCTCATGGTTTTACAGATGTTGATTATAGGGAAGATTCAGACGACCGGAATCGACGTCTGGTTATGTCTTCACATGTGGATCAGCGGGTATCTCGTGGTGCAGCAAGAAGCAGGATTCTGTGTCCGTCTCTACTACGGAAGCGGAGTACAAGGCTTCGGCCTTAGCAGCTCAGGAAGTCATTTGACTTGGGAGGCTAGTAGAGGACGTCCATGAAGAAGTGCACGGTCCCACTCTGCTACGCGGTGATGACGAAAGTGCCTTTAAACTGGTTAATAATCCAGTTTGTCACACGCAGACCAAACACATTAAGATTGAGTACCATTTCATTTGGGAGAAGGTGTTGGAGGGGTCTCTTGTGGTTGGATATGTGCGGAGCGAGGACAACATCACAGACATCTTCACGAAGCCGCTGTCGAAGGGGTCATTTACACGATTACGAGGACTGCTAGGGTTGGTTTCCACTTCTCACTTCAAGGGGGAGTGTTAATTTTTTGAAATGAAAGTGGCAGCCTGGGAGGACAGTCCACGCTGACTGGGTGGATAGTTGTGGCGGTCTGGGCGGTCTGACTGTGCGGTCTATGCGGACAGCATTGACGACTAGCCAGGTCGGCCATTGGTTCTGCTGTTGGCTTGTTCCCCGGAGGTAATCGGGCGGATAGGTTTGGTATCCGCAGGTGTTGCGGACTTATATAGAGTTCGCCGAGTCCGGCGTGTTGCAGATTCGTTTGCTGTTCGTGAGTCCGGGATGCGGACTAGTTTGGAGTTCGCGAGTTCTGCTTAGGCTTATGCCTTGGACTTGCTCTGGTGGTGCGGTTGGTGATAACCGCGGAGTTCGTCGGACTGTGCGGATTAGTGTTGGAATTCGTCGGGTTGTGCGAACTGGTTCTTGAGTTCGCCGGTTTGGAGTCTGCGTCATGGACCCTTGGTGATGTGGACTTGGTCTGGATTTGTACCAAGTCCAGGTGTGCTCAGTCCGGGAGGTCGCGAGGTTAGCACAAACTATTTTCTTTGTCCGCCGAGTTCGGCAGCTGTCAGCTTTGTGCTCTGGTTGTGGGCTCGGGGTGTGCGGACCGGAGCAATGTCTGCAGGAGCGTGCTGACTGGAGTTGTGTTCGCAGGAGTGCGGACTGGTAGAGTATCCGCAGTGTCTACAGGTGGCAGACAAGTCCTGGCTTGGCCTTATGGCGACAAGGCGGATAGGCTTTCTATCTGGCCTTGGTGGTGCATCCTTGGCGGACTGGCTGTCTACCTAGTTGCATCGGACTGGCTTTGTGTCCGCGGCTGAGCGGATGCACTCAGTGCTCGCCGCGAGATAGGGTGGTGATCCTATCGGCTAGGAACCCCTGTCACATCAACAGTACAACCGAATGAACAGTAAGTGAGCTCGGGTGGTTGCTGCGGACAGGTTTTTTTGTTCGCGCGGTTAGAAGAGTTGACCGGTTTTTTGTTGTTCGGACAGTGCGGGAAGCCGGTGACTTGGTTCTGATTTCAATCAGAGATCTGTGCGGACTCTGCGGTTACAATCTGCGGTTAGCAGCAGGTCGTGGCTTGCGACCAGACGGTCTTCTTTTTGACAATTCTTTCCCAGTTCAATAAGTTGTCTGCTTCTGGCGGCTTGTTCAGTTCGACAACAGCTGTTCGCGTCGATCTGGCAGCTAAGCGACCTCGCGGTCAGGCGGCTTGCAGATCAGCGGACAGAGTTCTTCAACTTTGGAATAACGGGTTATCTGCGCGACTAGGTTACGGTTTGGCGACTTAGCGACTTTAGCGGACTCCGTAGTGCAGCTCAGCAGAGTCGGCGGTTTCCTTGAGTCCGCGCGGCTTGTTTTTTGTCTTGTATTTTTTGTTTCCATCGGGTACATCGGCGAATCATGTTTCGTCATGTATGTCTCGTCTTGTAAAGATTTTTAATAGTACAAGATTCTTGCTCTTCTAGTTGCATCTGGTTTACTTGGCTTGGTTTTGGTTGGAGTGTTTCTGCGCCTGATTTCCCGTTTTTCGCGGTTCTCAATTTTTTTACAGTAGAGATAATATATTTGGAAGGATTGTAAGGAAACACACCCTGGAGCTCCCATCCAGAGGGTTTTTTGTGCATGCATGTTATGAAATGCATACTTTCATGGAAGTTTTTTGTAATGTTTACCAATTTGCAGGGGAGTGCCACACGTATGTGTGTCAAGGGATTTGTCATTAAACAGGAAATTCTTTGTATGGTCATTAGAGCGATGGAAAGGTAGGGTGATTGTTAGAGCAAAGAATAGAAGCGGGGTCTGATTTGAAAAGTTAGA